>CP125978.1:15069040-15672386 GCA_030063025.1 Avena longiglumis | reverse complement strand
TGCTATTTCCCATAGTTTTGCGGTTCAGGCGATTTACATGTTTTAGATTATGATCAAAAACTTCGTCTTTTTGTGTTTTATGACCGTTTTCATGAGCTATTGCCCAGTTTCGGGGTTCAAGGAGATTTACATGTTTGAGAGGTATGACCAAAAAGTCGTAGTTTTTGCTTTTTATGGCCATTTTCATCAGCTATTTCCCACAGTTTAGGGGTTCTAGGGCGATTTACATGTTTGAGAGTTAAGATCAAAAACTCGTCGTTTTTTGTATTTTTTGGCCGTTTTCATGAGCTCTTACCCATAGGTTTGGGTTCCAAGATGATTTATATATTCTAGAGTTATGACCAAAAAAACTCGTCTTTTTGGCGTTTTATGGACATTTACATGAGTTATTTCCCACAGTTTTGGGGTTCTAGGGAAATTTACATGTTTGGGAGTATGAGCAAAAACTCGTCTTTTAGCGTTTTATGACCGTTTTCATGAGCTATTGCCCATAGTTTAGGGGTTCTTGGGCGATTTACATCTTTGAGAGGTATGACCAAAAACTCGTCGTTTTTGCATTTTATGGCCGTTTTCATGAGCTATTGCCCATAGTTTTGGGTTCCAAGGTGATTTACATGTTTTAGAGTTATGACCAAAAACTCGTCTTTTTTGCGTTTTATGGACATTTTCATGAGCTACTGCCCATGGTTTTGGGGTTCAAGGGCGATTTACATGTTTGAGAGGTATGCCCAAAAACTCGTAGTTTTTGCTTTTTATTGCCGTTTTCATGAGCTATTGCCCACATTTTAGGGGTTCTAGGGAGACTTACATGTTTGAGAGGTATGGCCAAAAACTCGTCGTATTTGCATTTTATTGCCGTTTTCATGAGCTATTTCCCATTGTTTTGGGTTCTAGTGTGATTTACATGTTTTAGATTTTTGACCAAAAACTCGTAGTTTTTTGTTTTATGGCCATTTTCATGAGCTATTACCCACACTTTAGGGGGTTTAGGGCGATTTACATCTTTGAGAGGTATGACCAAAAACTCATCGTTTTTTCTTTTTATGGCCGTTTTCATGAGCTATTACCCATAGTTTAGGGGTTCCAGGGCGATTTACATGTTTGAGAGGTATGACCAAAAATTCGTCTTTTGTTTTATGGCGTTTTCATGAGCTATTGCCCATAGTTTTTGGGTTCAAGATGATTTACATGTTTGAGGTATGACCAAAAACTCGTCTTTTTTGCGTTTTATGGACATTTCATGAATTATTGCCCAGTTTTGGGTTCGATTTACATGTTTGAGAGGTATGACCAAAAGCTTCGTTTTGCATTTTATGGCCGTTTTCATGAGCTATTGCCCATAGTTTTGGGTTCAGGTGATTTACATGTTTGAGAGTTATGACCAAAAGCTTCGTCTTTTGTGTTTATGGACATTTTCATGAGCTATTGCCCAGTTTTGGGGTTCAGGTGATTTACATGTTTGGGAGGTATGAGCAAAAACTTCGTCTTTTGCGTTTATGGCTATTTTCATGAGTTATTGCCCATAGTTTTGGGGTTCTAGGGCGATTTACATGTTTGTGAGTATGACCAAAAGTCGTAGTTTTTGCTTTTATGGCCGTTTTCATGAGCTATTACCCATAGTTTAGGGGTTCCAGGGCGATTTACATGTTTGAGAGGTATGACCAAAAACTCGTCGTTTTTGCTTTTTATGGCGTTTTCATGAGCTATTACCCATAGTTTGGGGTTCGAGGCGATTTACATGTTTGAGAGGTATGACCAAAAACTTCGTCTTTTTGTATTTATGACCGTTTTCATGAGCTATTGCCCATAGTTTTGGGTTCAGGCGATTTACATGTTTGAGAGGTATGACCAAAAGTCGTAGTTTTGCTTTTATTGCCATTTTCATGAGCTATGCCACAGTTTAGGGGTTCTAGGCGATTTACATCTTTGAGGTATGACCAAAAACTCGTCGTTTTTGCATTTTATGGCCGTTTTCATGAGCTATTGCCCATAGTTTTGGGTTCCAAGGTGATTTACATGTTTTAGAGTTATGACCAAAAACTCGTCTTTTTTGCGTTTTATGGACATTTTTATGAGTTATTGCCCACAGTTTTGGGGTTCCAGGGAAATTTACATGCTTGGGAGTATGAGCAAAAACTCGTCTTTTTGCGTTTTATGACCGTTTTCATGAGCTATTGCCCATAGTTTAGGGGTTCTAGGGCGATTTACATCTTTGAGAGGTATGACCAAAAACTCGTCGTTTTTGCATTTTATGGCCGTTTTCATGAGCTATTGCCCATAGTTTTGGGTTCCAAGGTGATTTACATGTTTTAGAGTTATGACCAAAAACTCGTCTTTTTTGCGTTTTATGGACATTTTCATGAGCTACTGCCCATGGTTTTGGGGTTCAAGGGCGATTTACATGTTTGAGAGGTATGCCCAAAAACTCGTAGTTTTTGCTTTTTATTGCCGTTTTCATGAGCTATTGCCCACATTTTAGGGGTTCTAGGGTGACTTACATGTTTGAGGTATGGCCAAAAACTCGTCGTTTTGCATTTTATTGCCGTTTTCATGAGCTATTTCCCATAGTTTTGGGTTCTAGTGTGATTTACATGTTTTAGATTTTGACCAAAAACTTCGTTTTGTTTTATGGCCATTTTCATGAGCTATTGCCCATGGTTTAGGGGTTCTAGGGATTTACATCTTTGAGAGGTATGACCAAAACTTCGTTTTTTGCTTTTATGGCCGTTTTCATGAGCTATTACCCATAGTTTTGGGTTCGAGCGATTTACATGTTTGAGTTATGACCAACTTCGTCTTTTGTGTTTTCTAGCCATTTTCATGAGCTATTGCCCATAGTTTTGGGTTCAAGGCGATTTACATGTTTGAGAGGTATGCCCAAAAGGTCGTTTTTTGCTTTATGGCCGTTTTCATGAGCTATTGCCCAATTTAGGGGTTCAGGCGATTTACATGTTTGAGGTATGACCAAAAACTTCGTTTTGCATTTATGGCCGTTTTCATGAGCTATTGCCCATAGTTTTGGGGTTCAGGCGATTTACATGTTTGAGGTATGACCAAAAAGTCGTAGTTTTGCTTTTTATGGCGTTTTCATGAGCTATTGCCACACTTTGGGTTTAGGGTGATTTACATGTTTGAGAGGTATGACCAAAACTTCGTCTTTTTGTTTTTATGACCGTTTTCATGAGCTATTGCCCACAGTTTTGGGGTTCAGGCGATTTACATGTTTAGAGTTATGACAAAAACTTCGTCTTTTGTGTTTATGACCGTTTTCATGAGCTATTGCCCATAGTTTTGGGTTCTAGGCGATTTACATGTTTGAGGTATGACCAAAAGTCGTAGTTTTTGCTTTTATGGCCGTTTCATGAGCTATTGCCCATAGTTTTGGGGTTCAGGTGATTTACATGTTTGAGAGTTATGACCAAAAACTTCGTCTTTTGCGTTTTATGGCCATTTTCATGAGTTATTGCCCAGTTTTGGGTTCAAGATGATTTACATGTTTGAGTTATGACCAAAAACTTCGTCTTTTTGCGTTTATGGACATTTTCATGAGCTATTGCCCATAGTTTGGGGTTCCTGGGCGATTTACATATTTGAGAGGTCTGACCAAAAAGTCGTCGTTTTTGCGTTTTATAGCCGTTTTCATGAGCTATTGCCCACGGTTTTGGGGTTCTTGGGCGATTTACATGTTTGAGAGGTATGACCAAAAACTTGTCTTTTTGCGTTTTATAGCCGTTTCCATGAGCTATTGCCCACGGTTTTGGGGTTCAAGGCGATTTACATGTTTGAGAGTATGACCAAAAGTCATAGTTTTTGCTTTTATGGCCATTTTCATGAGCTATTCCCACAGTTTAGGGGTTCTAGGCGATTTACATGTTTGAGAGTTAAGACCAAAAACTTCGTCGTTTTTGCATTTTATGGCCGTTTTCATGAGCTCTTACCCATAGTTTTGGGTTCAAGATGATTTATATATTCTAGAGTTATGACCAAAAACTTCGTCTTTTTGCGTTTATGGACATTTACATGAGTTATTGCCCACAGTTTTGGGGTTCGAGAATTTACATGTTTGGGAGTATGAGCAAAAACTCGTCTTTTTGCGTTTTATGACCGTTTTCATGAGCTATTTCCCATAGTTTAGGGGTTCTAGGGCGATTTACATCTTTGAGAGGTATGACCAAACATTCGTCGTTTTTGCATTTTATTGCCGTTTTCATGAGCTATTGCCCATAGTTTTGGGTTCCAAGGTGATTTACATCTTTGAGAGGTATGACCAAAAACTCATCGTTTTTTCTTTTTATGGCCGTTTTCATGAGCTATTACCCATAGTTTAGGGGTTCCAGGGCGATTTACATGTTTGAGAGGTATGACCAAACATTCGTCGTTTTTGCATTTTATTGCCGTTTTCATGAGCTATTGCCCACATTTTAGGGGTTCTAGGGTGACTTACATGTTTGAGAGGTATGGCCAAAAACTCGTCGTTTTTGCATTTTATTGCCGTTTTCATGAGCTATTTCCCATAGTTTTGGGTTCTAGTGTGATTTACATGTTTTAGATTTTTGACCAAAAACTCGTTTTTTTTGTTTTATGACCGTTTTCATGAGCTATTGCCCATGGTTTAGGGGTTCAAGGGAGATTTACATGTTTGAGGGGTATGACCAAAAACTCATCGTTTTCAATCTTTTTATGGCCGTTTCATGAGCTATTGCCCATAGTTTTGGTGTTCAGGCGATTTACATGTTTTAGAGTATGACCAAAACTTCGTCTTTTTGTATTTTGACCGTTTTCATGAGCTATTGCCCAGTTTTGGGGTTCAAGGCGATTTACATGTTTGAGAGGTATGCCCAAAAGTCGTAGTTTTTGCTTTTATGGCGTTTTCATGAGCTATTTCCCACTTTAGGGTTCTAGGCGATTTACATGTTTGAGAGGTGACCAAAAACTTCGTCGTTTTTGCATTTTATGGCGTTTTCATGAGCTATTACCCATAGTTTTGGGGTTCAGGTGATTTACATGTTTGAGAGGTATGACCAAAAAGTCGTAGTTTTTGCTTTTATGGACATTTTCATGAGCTATTAACCACACTTTGGGGTTTAGGCGATTTACATCTTTGAGAGTATGAAAAACTTCGTCTTTTGTTTTATGACCGTTTTCATGAGCTATTTCCCATAGTTTTGGGGTTCAGGCGATTTACATGTTTGAGAGTATGACCAAAACTTCGTCTTTTGTTTTATATGTTTTCATGAGCTATTGCCCATAGTTTTGGGGTTCAAGGCGATTTACATGTTTGAGAGTATGACCAAAAAGTCGTAGTTTTTGCTTTTATGGCCGTTTTCATGAGCTATTTTCCCAGTTTAGGGGTTCTAGGCGATTTACATGTTTGAGAGGTATGACCAAAAACTTCGTCTTTTTGCATTTTATGGCCGTTTTCATGAGCTATTACCCATAGTTTTGGGTTCAGATGATTTACATGTTTTAGAGTTATGACCAAAAACTTCGTCTTTTTGCGTTTATGGACATTTTCATGAATTATTGCCCATAGTTTTGGGTTCAGGCGATTTACATGTTTCAAATTTATGATAAAACTTCGTCTTTTTCGTTTTATGACATTTCATGAGCTATTGCCCATAGTTTTGGGTTCAGGCGATTTACATGTTTGAGAGGTATGACCAAAAACTCGTCGTTTTGTATTTTATGGCCATTTTCATGAGCTATTCCCATAGTTTTGGGGTTCAGGTGATTTACATGTTTAGAGTTATGACCAAAACTTCGTCTTTTTGCGTTTATGGACATTTTCATGAGTTATTGCCCATAGTTTTGGGGTTCTAGGCTATTTACATGTTTGAGGTATGACCAAAAAGTCGTCTTTTTGCTTTTATGCCGTTTTCATGAGCTATTACCCATAGTTTAGGGGTTCTAGGCGATTTACATCTTTGAGAGGTATGACCAAAAACTTCGTCGTTTTGCATTTTATGGCCGTTTTCATGAGCTATTACCCATAGTTTAGGGGTTCAGGCGATTTACATGTTTGAGAGTATGACCAAAACTTCGTCTTTTTGTTTTATGGACAGTTTTCATGAGCTATTGCCCATTTTTGGGTTCAAGGCGATTTACATGTTTGAGAGGTATGCCCAAAAGTCGTAGTTTTGCTTTTTATGGCGTTTTCATGAGTTATTACCCATAGTTTTGGGGTTCCAGGGATTTACATGTTTGAGAGGTATGACCAAAAATTCTTCGTTCTTGCGATTTATGTCCGTTTTCATGAGCTATTGCCCATAGTTTTGGCTTCTAGGATGATTTACATGGTTTAGAGTTATGACCAAAAACTCGTCTTTTTGCGTTTATGGACATTTTATGAGTTATTGCCCAGTTTTGGGGTTCAGGAAATTTACATGTTTGGGAGTATGAGCAAAAACTCGTCTTTTTGCGTTTTATGACCGTTTTCATGAGCTATTGCCCATAGTTTAGGGGTTCTAGGGCGATTTACATCTTTGAGAGGTATGACCAAAAACTCGTCGTTTTTGCATTTTATGGCCGTTTTCATGAGCTATTGCCCATAGTTTTGGGTTCCAAGGTGATTTACATGTTTTAGAGTTATGACCAAAAACTCGTCTTTTTGCGTTTTATGGACATTTTCATGAGCTACGCCCATGGTTTTGGGGTTCAGGCGATTTACATGTTTGAGAGTATGCCCAAAAACTCGTAGTTTTTGCGTTTTATGACCGTTTTCATGAGCTATTGCCCACATTTTAGGGGTTCTAGGGTGACTTACATGTTTGAGAGGTATGGCCAAAAACTCGTCGTTTTTGCATTTTATTGCCGTTTTCATGAGCTATTTCCCATAGTTTTGGGTTCTAGTGTGATTTACATGTCTTAGATTTTTGACCAAAAACTCGTTTTTTTTTGTTTTATGACCGTTTTCATGAGCTATTGCCCATGGTTTAGGGGTTCTAGGGCGATTTACATCTTTGAGAGGTATGACCAAAAACTCGTCGTTTTGCATTTATGGCCGTTTTCATGAGCTATTGCCCATAGTTTTGGGTTCAGGCGATTTACATGTTTTAGAGTTATGACCAAAACTTCGTCTTTTGTTTTTTGACCATTTTCATGAGCTATTGCCCACGGTTTTGGGGTTCAGGCGATTTACATGTTTGAGAGGTATGACCAAAAGTCGTTTTTTTGCTTTTATGGCCGTTTTCATGAGCTATTTCCCATAGTTTAGGGGTTCAGGCGATTTACATATTTGAGAGGTCTGACCAAAAAGTCGTCGTTTTTGCGTTTTATAGCCGTTTTCATGAGCTATTGCCCACGGTTTTGGTGTTCTTGGGCGATTTTCATGTTTGAGAGGTATGACCAAAAAGTCGTCTTTTTGCTTTTTAAGGCCGTTTTCATGAGCTATTGCCCACTTTGGGGTTTAGGGTGATTTACATCTTTGAGAGGTATGAAAAAAACTCGTCTTTTGTGTTTTTATGACCGTTTTCATGAGCTATTTCCCAGTTTTTGGGGTTCAAGGCGATTTACATGTTTTAGAGTTATGATCAAAAACTTCGTCTTTTTTGTGTTTATGACGTTTCATGAGCTATTGCCCATAGTTTTGGGGTTCAGGCGATTTACATGTTTGAGAGGTATGACCAAAAGTTCGTCTTTTGCTTTTTTATGGACATTTTCATGAGTTATTTCCCACAGTTTAGGGGTTCGAGGCGATTTACATGTTTGAGAGGTATGACCAAAAACTTCGTTTTGCATTTTATGGCCGTTTTCATGAGCTATTGCCCATAGTTTTGGGTTCCAAGATGATTTACATATTTTAGAGTATGACCAAAAACTTCGTCTTTTTGCTTTTATGGACATTTTCATGAATTGCCATAGTTTTGGGTTCCAGGTGATTTACATGTTTAATTTATGATAAAAACTTCTTTTTTCGTTTATGGCATTTTCATGAGTTATTGCCCATAGTTTTGGGGTTCAAGGCGATTTACATGTTTGAGAGGTATGCCCAAAAAGTCGTAGTTTTTTTTTATGGACATTTTCATGAGCTATTGCCCACATTTTGGGTTCTAGGCGATTTACATGTTTGGGAGGTATGGCCAAAAACTTCGTCTTTTGCATTTTATGGCTATTTCATGAGTTATTGCCCATAGTTTTGGGGTTCTAGGTGATTTACATGTTTTAGGTATGACCAAAAGTCGTAGTTTTTGCTTTTATGGCGTTTTCATGAGCATTACCCACACTTTAGGGGGTTTAGGGCGATTTACATATTTGAGAGGTATGACCAAAAACTCATCGTTTTTTCTTTTTATGGTCGTTTTCATGAGCTATTACCCATAGTTTAGGGGTTCCAGGGCGATTTACATGTTTGAGAGGTATGACCAAAAATTCGTCTTTTTTGTATTCTATGACCGTTTTCATGAGCTATTGCCCACGGTTTTTGGGTTCAAGGGCGATTTACATGTTTGAGAGGTATGCCCAGAGGTCGTAGTTTTGCTTTTTATTGCCATTTTCATGAGCTATTGCCCACAGCTTAGGGGTTCTAGGGCGATTTACATGTTTGAGAGGTATGACCAAAAACTCGTCGTTTTTGCATTTTATGGCCGTTTTCATGAGCTATTGCCCATAGTTTTGGGTTCCAAGGTGATTTACATGTTTTAGAGTTATGACCAAAAACTCGTCTTTTTTGCGTTTTATGGACATTTTTATGAGTTATTGCCAACAGTTTTGGGGTTCCAGGGAAATTTACATGCTTGGGAGTATGAGCAAAAACTCGTCTTTTTGCGTTTTATGACCGTTTTCATGAGCTATTGCCCATAGTTTAGGGGTTCTAGGGCGATTTACATCTTTGAGAGTATGACCAAAAACTTCGTCGTTTTGCATTTTATGCCGTTTTCATGAGCTATTGCCCATAGTTTTGGGTTCAAGGTGATTTACATGTTTTAGAGTTATGACCAAAACTTCGTCTTTTTGCGTTTATGGACATTTTCATGAGTTATTGCCCATGGTTTTGGGGTTCAAGCGATTTACATGTTTGAGAGGTATGCCCAAAAACTTCGTAGTTTTGCTTTTATGACCGTTTTCATGAATTATTTCCCACAGTTTTGGGTTCCAGGGTGATTTACATGTTTTGGAGGTATGACCAAAAATTTGTCATTTTGCGTTCTATGGCCGTTTTACTGAGCTATTTCCCATAGTTTTGGGGTTCTAGTGTGATTTACATGTTTTAGATTTTTGACCAAAAACTCGTTTTTGTGTTTTATGGCCGTTTTCATGAGCTATTGCCCACATTTTAGGGGTTCTAGGGTGATTTACATGTTTGAGAGGTATGACCAAAAACTCGTCGTTTTTGCAATTTATGGCCGTTTTCATGAGCTATTGCCCATATTTTTGGTGTTCCAGGGCGATTTACATGTTTTAGAGTTATGATCAAAAACTCGTCTTTTTGTGTTTTTTGACCGTTTTCATGAGCTATTGCCCACGGTTTTGGGGTTCAAGGGCGATTTACATGTTTGAGAGGTATGACCAAAAAGTCGTAGTTTTGGCTTTTTATGGCCGTTTTCATGGCTATTTCCCACAGTTTAGGGTTCGAGCGATTTACGTGTTTGAGAGGTATGACCAAAAATTCGTCGTTTTTGCGTTTTATGGCCGTTTTCATGAGCTATGCCCATAGTTTTGGGGTCCAGGGCGATTTACATGTTTGAGAGGTATGGCCAAAAAGTCATAGTTTTGCTTTTGATGGACATTTTCATGAGCTATTGCCCACGGTTTTGGGGTTTAGGCGATTTACATCTTTGAGAGGTATGCCCAAAAACTTCGTCTTTTTGTTTTATATGCCGTTTTCATGAGCTATTTCCACGGTTTTTGGGGTTCTAGGGTGACTTACATGTTTGAGAGGTATGGCCAAAAACTCGTCGTATTTGCATTTTATTGCCGTTTTCATGAGCTATTTCCCATAGTTTTGGGTTCTAGTGTGATTTACATGTTTTAGATTTTTGACCAAAAACTCGTTGTTTTTTTGTTTTATGGCCATTTTCATGAGCTATTACCCACACTTTAGGGGGTTTAGGGCGATTTACATCTTTGAGAGGTATGACCAAAAACTCATCGTTTTTTTCTTTTTATGGTCGTTTTCATGAGCTATTACCCATAGTTTAGGGGTTCCAGGGCGATTTACATGTTTGAGAGGTATGACCAAAAATTCGTCTTTTTTGTATTCTATGACCGTTTTCATAAGCTATTGCCCACGGTTTTTGGGTTCAAGGGCGATTTACATGTTTGAGAGGTATGCCCAAAAGTCGTAGTTTTTGCATTTTATTGCCGTTTTCATGAGCTATTGCCCACAGCTTAGGGGTTCTCGGGCGATTTACATGTTTGAGAGGTATGACCAAAAACTCGTCGTTTTTTGCATTTTATGGCCGTTTTCATGAGCTATTGCCCATAGTTTTGGGTTCCAAGGTGATTTACATGTTTTAGAGTTATGACCAAAAACTCGTCTTTTTTGCGTTTTATGGACATTTTATGAGTTATTGCCCAGTTTTGGGGTTCCAGGAAATTTACATGCTTGGGAGTATGAGCAAAACTTCGTCTTTTGCGTTTTATGACCGTTTTCATGAGCTATTGCACGGTTTTGGGGTTCTAGGCGATTTACATGTTTGAGAGGTATGCCCAAAAGTCGTAGTTTTTGCTTTTATGGCCGTTTTCATGAGCTATTGCCCATAGTTTTGGGTTCGGTGATTTACATGTTTTAGAGTTATGACCAAAAACTTCGTCTTTTTGCGTTTATGGAAATTTTCATGAGTTATTGCCACAGTTTTGGGGTTCGAGGAAATTTACATGTCTGAGTATGAGCAAAAACTTCGTCTTTTGCGTTTATGACCGTTTTCATGAGCTATTGCCCATAGTTTGGGGTTCTAGGCGATTTACATCTTTGAGAGGTATGACCAAAAACTTCGTCGTTTTGCATTTTATGGCCGTTTTCATGTGCTATTTCCCATAGTTTTGCGGTTCGAGGCGATTTACATGTTTTAAATTATGATCAAAACTTCGTCTTTTTGTGTTTTATGACCGTTTTCATGAGCTATTGCCCACAGTTTGAGGTTCAAGGCGATTTACATGTTTGAGAGGTATGACCAAAAATTCGTAGTTTTTGCTTTTATGGCCATTTTCATGACTATTTCCACAGTTTAGGGTTCTAGGGCGATTTACATGTTTGAGAGTTAAGATCAAAAACTTCGTTTTTTGCATTTTATGGCCGTTTTCATGAGCTCTTACCCATAGGTTTGGGTTCCAAGATGATTTATATTCTAGAGTTATGACCAAAAACTTCGTCTTTTTGCGTTTATGGACATTTACATGAGTTATTGCCACATTTTGGGGTTCGAAATTTACATGTTTGGGAGTATGAGCAAAACTTCGTCTTTTAGCGTTTATGACCGTTTTCATGAGCTATTGCCCATAGTTTGGGGTTCTAGGCGATTTACATCTTTGAGAGGTATGACCAAAACTTCGTTTTGCATTTTATGGCCGTTTTCATGAGCTATTTCCCATAGTTTTGGGGTTCAGGTGATTTACATGTTTGAGAGGTATGACAAAAAGTCGTTTTTTGTGTTTATGGACATTTTCATGAGCTATTGCCCAGTTTTGGGGTTCTAGGGCGATTTACATGTTTGAGGTATGAGCAAAACTTCGTCTTTTGCATTTTATTGCCGTTTTCATGAGCTATTTCCCATTGTTTTGGGTTCTAGTGTGATTTACATGTTTTAGATTTTTGACCAAAAACTCGTAGTTTTTTGTTTTATGGCCATTTTCATGAGCTATTACCCACACTTTAGGGGGTTTAGGGCGATTTACATCTTTGAGAGGTATGACCAAAAACTCATCGTTTTTTCTTTTTATGGCCGTTTTCATGAGCTATTACCCATAGTTTAGGGGTTCCAGGGCGATTTACATGTTTGAGAGGTATGACCAAAAATTCGTCTTTTTTGTATTCTATGACCGTTTTCATGAGCTATTGCCCACGGTTTTTGGGTTCAAGGGCGATTTACATGTTTGAGAGGTATGCCCAAAAGTCGTAGTTTTTGCTTTTTATTGCCGTTTTCATGAGCTATTGAAACCCGATTAGGGGTTCTAGGGCGATTTACATGTTTGAGAGGTATGACCAAAAACTCGTCGTTTTTTGCATTTTATGGCCGTTTTCATGAGCTATTGCCCATAGTTTTGGGTTCCAAGGTGATTTACATGTTTTAGAGTTATGACCAAAAACTCGTCTTTTTGCGTTTTATGGACATTTTTATGAGTTATTGCCCACAGTTTTGGGGTTCCAGGGAAATTTACATGCTTGGGAGTATGAGCAAAAACTCGTCTTTTTGCGTTTTATGACCGTTTTCATGAGCTATTGCCCATAGTTTGGGGGTTCTAGGGCGATTTACATCTTTGAGAGGTATGCCCAAAAAGTCGTAGTTTTTGCTTTTTATGGCCGTTTTCATGAGCTATTGCCCATAGTTTTGGGTTCCAAGGTGATTTACATGTTTTAGAGTTATGACCAAAAACTCGTCTTTTTTGCGTTTTATGGACATTTTCATGAGCTACTGCCCATGGTTTTGGGGTTCAAGGAGATTTACATGTTTGAGAGGTATGCCCAAAAACTCGTAGTTTTTGCTTTTTATGGCCGTTTTCATGAGCTATTGCCCACATTTTATGGGTTCTAGGGTGACTTACATGTTTGAGAGGTATGGCCAAAAACTCGTCGTTTTTGCATTTTATTGCCGTTTTCATGAGCTATTTCCCATAGTTTTGGGTTCTAGTGTGATTTACATGTTTTAGATTTTTGACCAAAAACTCGTCTTTTTGCGTTTTATGACCGTTTTCATGAGCTATTGCCATGGTTTGGGTTCTAGGGTATTTACATAATTGAGAGGTATGACCAAAACTTCGTCGTTTTGCAATTTATGGCCGTTTTCATGAGCTATTGCCCATATTTTAGGTGTTCAGGCGATTTACATGTTTTAGAGTTATGATCAAAAACTTCGTCTTTGTGTTTTTGGCCGTTTTCATGAGCTATTACCCACGGTTTTGGGGTTCAAAGGCGATTTACATGTTTGAGAGGTATGACCAAAAGGTCGTCTTTTGCTTTTATGCGTTTTCATGAGCTATTTCCCAGTTTGGGGTTCAGGCGATTTACATGTTTGAGAGGTAAGACCAAAAACTTCGTTTTGCATTTTATGGCCGTTTTCATGAGCTATTACCCATAGTTTTGGGGTTCCAGGGCGATTTACATGTTTGAGAGGTATGACCAAAAAGTCGTTTTTGTTTTTGATGCGTTTCATGAGCTATTAACCACACTTTAGGGGGTTAAGGGCGATTTACATCTTTGAGAGGTATTACGAAAAACTCGTCTTTTTGTGTTTTATGACCGTTTTCATGAGCTATTTCCCACGGTTTTGGGATTCAAGGGTGATTTACATGTTTGAGACGTATGACCAAAAACTCATCTTTTTTTTTGCTTTTATGGTCGTTTTTATGAGCTATTGCCCATAGTTTTGGGGTTCTAGGGCGATTTACATGCTTGTGAGGTATGACCAAAAAGTCGTAGTTTTTGCTTTTGATGGCCTTTTTCAAGAGCTATTACCCATAGTTTTGGGTTCTAGGGTGATTTACATGTTTTAGAGTCATGGCCAAAAACTCGTCTTTTTGCGTTTTATGGAAATTTTCATGAGTTATTGCCCACAGTTTTGGGGTTCCAGGGAAATTTACATGTTTGGGAGTATGAGCAAAAACTCGTCTTTTTGCGTTTTATGACCGTTTTCATGAGCTATTGCCCATAGTTTGGGGGTTCTAGGGCGATTTACATCTTTGAGAGGTATGACCAAAAACTCGTCGTTTTTGCATTTTATGGCCGTTTTCATGTGCTATTTCCCATAGTTTTGGGGTTCCAGGGCGATTTACATGTTTTAGAATTACGATCAAAAACTCGTCTTTTTGTGTTTTATGACCGTTTTCATGAGCTATTGCCCACGGTTTTGGGGTTCTAGGGCAATTTACATCTTTGAGAGGTATGACCAAAAATTCGTAGTTTTTGCTTTTTATGGCCATTTTCATCAGCTATTTCCCACAGTTTAGGGGTTCTAGGGCGATTTACATCTTTGAGAGGTATGACCAAAAACTCGTCGTTTTTGCATTTTATGGCCGTTTTCATGTGCTATTTCCCATAGTTTTGGGGTTCTAGGGCGATTTACATGTTTGAGAGGTATGACCAAAAATTCGTAGTTTTTGCTTTTTATGGCCATTTTCATCACCTATTTCCCACAGTTTAGGGGTTCTAGTGCGATTTACATGTTTGAGAGTTAAGATCAAAAACTCGTCGTTTTTTGCATTTTATGGCCTTTTTCGTGAGCTCTTACCGATAGGTTTGGGTTCCAAGATGATTTATATATTCTAGAGTTATGACCAAAAAACTCGTCTTTTTTGCGTTTTATGGACATTTTCATGAATTATTGCCCACGGTTTTCGGGTTCCAGGGCGATTTACATGATTCAAATTTATGGATAAAAATTCTTCTTTTTATCGTCTTATGGGCATTTTCATGAGTTATTACCCATACTTTTGGGGTTCCAGGACAATTTACATGTTGGAGAGGTATAGTCCAAAAAGTCGTCGTTTTTGTGTTCTATTGACATTTTCATGAGCTATTGCCCACAGTTTTGGGGTTCCAGGGCGATTTAAATGTTTGGGAGGTATGAGCAAAACCCCGTCTTTTTGCATTTTATGGCTATTTTCATGAGTTATTACCCATAGTTTTGGGGTTCTAGGGCTATTTACCTATTTGAGAGGTATGACCAAAAAGTCGTAGTTTTTGCTTTTTATGGTAGTTTTCATGAGCAATTTCCCATAGCTTAGGGGTTCCAGGGCAATTTACATGTTTGAAAGGTATGACCAAAAACTCGTCGTTTTTGCTTTTTTATGGTCGTTTTCATGAGCTATTGCCCACTGTTTTGGGGTTCCAGGGCGATTTACAAGTTGGAAATTTATAACTAAAAATTCTTATTTTTAGCGTCGTATGGCCATTTTCATGAGTTATTGCCCATAGTTTTGGGGTTCTAGGGAAATCTACATGTTTGAGAGGTATGACCGAAAAGTCATTTTTTTTCTTTGATGGTCGTTTTTATGAGCTATTGCCCATATTTTTGGGGTTCTAGGGCGATTTACATGTTTGAGAGGTATGACCAAAACGTCATAGTTTTTGCTTTTGATGGCCGTTTTCATGAGCTATTGCCCACAGTTTAGGGGGTTTAGGGCGATTTACATCTTTGAGAGGTATGACCAAAAACTCATCGTTTTTTCTTTATATGGCCGTTTTCATGAGCTATTACCCATAGTTTAGGGGTTCCAGGGCGATTTACATGTTTCAGAGGGATGACCAAAAATTCGTCTTTTTGTGTTTTATGACTGTTTTCATGAGCTACTGACCATGGTTTTGGGGTTCAAGGGCGATTTACATGTTTGAGAGGTATGCCCAAAAAGTCGTAGTTTTTGCTTTTTATTGCCGTTTTCATGAGCTATTTCCCATAGTTTTGGGTTATAGTGTGATTTACACGTTTTAGATTTTTGACCAATAACTCGTCTTTTTTGCGTCTTATGGGCCATTTCATGAGTTATTGCCCACAGTTTTGGGGTTTCGGGGAAATTTACATGTTTTAGAGTTATGATCAAAAACTCGTCTTTTTGTGTTTTATGACCGTTTTCATGAGCTATTGCCCACGGTTTTGGGGTTCAAGGAAGATTTACATGTTTGAGAGGTATGACCAAAAAGTCATAGTTTTTGCTTTTTATGGCCGTTCTCATGAGCTATTTCCCACAGTTTAAGGGTTCCAGGGCGTTTTACATGTTTGAGAGGTAAGACTAAAAACTCGTCGTTTTTGCATTTTATGGCCGTTTTCATGAGCTATTACCCATAGTTTTGGGTTCCAAGATGATTTATATATTTTAGAGTTATGACTAAAAAACTCGTCTTTTTGCGTTTTTGGACATTTTCATGAGTTAATGCCCATAGTTTTGGAGTTTCAGGGAAATTTACATGTTTGAGACGTATAGTCCAAAAAGTCGTCGTTTTTGTGTTCTATGGACATTTTCATGAGCTATTGCCCACAGTTTTGGGGTTCCAGGGCGATTTACATGTTTGGGAGGTATGAGCTAAAACTTGTCTTTTTAAGTTTCATGGACATTTTCATGAGCTATTGCCCACAGTTTTGGGATTCTAGGGCGATTTACATGTTTGGGAGGTATGAGCAAAACCCCGTCTTTTTGCGTTTTATGGTCGTTTTCATGAGTTATTGCCCATAGTTTTGGGGCTCTAGGGCGATTTACATGTTTGAGAGGTATGACCAAAAAGTCGTAGTTTTTGCTTTTTATGGTCGTTTTCATGAGCAATTTCCCACAGCTTAGCGGTTCCAGGGCGATTTACATGTTTGAGAGGTATGCCCAAAAGTCGTAGTTTTTGCTTTTTATTGCCGTTTTCATGAGCTATTGCCCACAGTTTAGGGGTTCTAGCGCAATTTACATGTTTGAGAGGTATGACCAAAAAATTGTCGTTTTTGTATTTTATGGCCGTTTTCATGAGCTATTACCTAGAGTTTAGGGGTTCCAGGGCGATTTACATCTTTGAGAGGTATGACCAAAAACTCATCGTTTTTTTCTTTTTATGGCCGTTTTCATGAGCTATTACCCATAGTTTAGGGGTTTTAGGGCGATTTACATGTATGAGAGGTATGACCAAAAACTCGTCTTGTTGTGTTTTATGACCGTTTTCATGAGCTATTGCCCACGGTTTTGGGGTTCAAGGGCGATTTACATGTTTGAGAGGTATGCCCAAAAAGTCGTAGTTTTTTCTTTTTATTGCCGTTTTCATGAGCTATGGCCCACAGTTTAGGGGTTCTAGGGCAATTTAGATGTTTGAGAGGTATGACCAAAAACTCGTCGTTTTTGCATTTTATGGCCGTTTTCATGAGCTATTGCCCATAGTTTTGGGTTCCAAGGTGATTTACATGTTTTAGAGTTATGACCAAAAACTCGTCTTTTTTGTGTTTTATGGACATTTTTATGAGTTATTGCCCACAGTTTTGGGGTTCCAGGGAAATTTACATGTTTGGGAGTATGAGCAAAAACTCGTCTTTTTGCGTTTCATGACCGTTTTCATGAGCTATTGCCCATAATTTAGGGGTTCTAGGGCGATTTACATCTTTGAGAGGTATGACCAAAAACTCGTCGTTTTTGCATTTTATGGCCGTTTTCATGTGCTATTTCCCATAGTTTTGGGGTTCCAGGGCGATTTACATGTTTTAGGGTTATGATCAAAAACTCGTCTTGTTGTGTTTTATGACCGTTTTCATGAGCTATTTCCCACGGTTTTGGGGTTCAAGGGCGATTTACATGTTTGAGAGGTATGCCCAAAAAGTCGTAGTTTTTGCGTTTTATGGCCGTTTTCATGAGCTATTGCCCATAGTTTTGGGTTCCAAGGTGATTTATATGTTTTAGAGTTATGACCAAAAACTCGTCTGTTTTGCGTTTTACGGAAATTTTCATGAGCTATTGCCCATAGTTTTGGGATTCTAGGGCGATTTACATGTTTTAGAGTTATGATCAAAAACTCGTCTTTTTGTGTTTTATGACCGTTTTCATGAGCTATTGCCCACGGTTTGGGGTTCAAGGGCGATTTACATGTTTGAGAGGTATGACCAAAAAGTCGTAGTTCTTTGCTTTTTATGGCCGTTTTCATCAGCTTTTTCCCACAGTTTAGGGGTTCCAGGGCGATTTACATGTTTGAGAGGTAAGACCAAAAACTCGTCGTTTTTGCATTTTATGGCCGTTTTCATGAGCTATTACCCATAGTTTTCGGTTCCAAGATGATTTATATATTTTAGAGTTATGACCAAAAAACTCGTCTTTTTTGCGTTTTATGGACATTTTCATGAATTATTGCCCACAGTTTTCGGGTTCCAGGGCAATTTACATGATTCAAATTTATGGATAAAAATTCTTCTTTTTATCGTCTTATGGGCATTTTCATGAGTTATTGCCCATAGTTTTGGGGTTCCAGGACAATTTACATGTTTGAGAGGTATAGTCCAAAAAGTCGTCGTTTTTGTGTTCTATGGACATTTTCATGAGCTATTGCCCACAGTTTTGGGGTTCCAGGGCGATTTACATGTTTGGGAGGTATGAGCAAAACCCCGTCTTTTTGCGTTTTATGGCTATTTTCATGAGTTATTGCCCATAGTTTTGGGGTTCTAGGGCTATTTACATGTTTGTGAGGTATGACCAAAAAGTCGTAGTTTTTGCTTTTGATGGCCGTTTTCATGAGAAATTTCCCACAGCTTAGGGGTTCCAGGCCAATTTACATGTTTGAGAGGTATGACCAAAAGTCATAGTTTTTGCCTTTTATGGTCGTTTTCATGAGCTATAGCCCACATCTTAGGGGTTCCAGGGCGATTTACATCTTTGAGAGGTATGACCAAAAACTCGTCGTTTTTGCTTTTTATGGTCGTTTTAATGAGCTATTGCCCACTGTTTGGAGGTTCTAGTGCGATTTACAAGTATCAAACTTATAACTAAAAATTCTTATTTTTAGCGTCGTATAGCCATTTTCATGAGTTATTGCCCATAGTTTTGGGGTTCTAGGGAAATCTACATGTTTGAGAGGAATGACCAAAAAGTCCTCGTTTTTTTGCTTTTATGGTCGTTTTATGAGCTATTGCCCATAGTTTTGGGGTTCTAGGGCGATTTACATGTTTGAGAGGTATGACCAAAAAGTCGTATTTTTTACTTTTGATGGCCGTTTTCATGAGCTATTGCCCACAGTTTAGGGGGTTTAGGGCGATTTACATCTTTGAGAGGTATGACCAAAAACTCATCGTTTTTTATTTTTATGGCCGTTTTCATGAGCTATTACCCATAGTTTAGGTGTTCCAGGGCGATTTACATGTTTGAGAGGTATGACCAAAAATTCGTATTTTTGTGTTTTATGACCGTTTTCATGAGCTATTGCCCACGGTTTTTGGGTTCAAGGGAGATTTACATGTTTGAGAGGTATGCCCAAAAGTCGTAGTTTTTGCTTTTTATTGCCGTTTTCATGAGCTATTGCCCACAGTTTAGGGGTTCTAGGGCGATTTACATGTTTGAGAGGTATGACCAAAAACTCGTCTTTTTTGCATTTTTATGGAGATTTTTATGAGTTATTGCCCATAGTTTTGGGGTTCCAGTGAAATTTACATGTTTGGGAGTATGAGCAAAAACTCGACTTTTTGCGTTTTTTTGACCGTTTTCATGAGCTATTGCCCATAGTTTAGGGGTTCTAGGGCGATTTACATCTTTGAAAGGTATGACCAAAAACTCGTCGTTTTTGCATTTTATGGCCGTTTTCATGTGCTATTGCACATAGTTTTGGGGTTCTAGGGCGATTTACATGTTTTAGGGTTATGATCAAAAACTCGTCTTGTTGTGTTTTATGACCGTTTTCATGAGCTATTGCCCACGGTTTTGGGGTCCAAGGTGATCTATATGTTTTAGAGTTATGACCAAAAACTCGTCTTTTTTTCGTTTTATGGAAATGTTCATGAGCTATTGCCTACATTTTTGGGATTCCGGTGCGATTTACATGTTTTAGAGTTATGATCAAAAACTCGTCTTTTTGTGTTTTATGACCGTTTTCATGAGCTATTGCCCACGGTTTTGGGGTTCAAGGGCGATTATGACCAAAAAGTCGTAGTTTTGCTTTTATGGCGTTTCATGCCTATTTCCCACAGTTTAGGGGTTCCAGGGCGATTTACATGTTTGAGAGATAAGACCAAAAACTCGTCGTTTTTGCATTTTATGGCCGTTTTCATGAGCTATTACCCATAGTTTTGGGTTCCAATGATGATTTATATATTTTAGAGTTATGACCAAAAAACTCGTCTCTTTTGCGTTTTATGGACATTTTCATGAGTTATTGCCCACAGTTTTCGGGTTCCAGGGCGATTTACCTGTTTCAAATTTATGGATAAAAATTCTTCTTTTTATCGTCTTATGGGCATTTTCATGAGTTATTGCCCATAGTTTTGGGGTTCTAGGACAATTTACATGTTTGAAGGGTATAATCCAAAAAGTCGTCGTTTTGTGTTCTATGGACATTTTCATGAGCTATTGCCCATAGTTTTGGGGTTCCAGGGCGATTTACATGTTTGGGAGGTATGAGCAAAACCCCGTCTTTTTGCGTTCTATGGCTATTTTCATAGTTTATGGCCATTTTCATGAGCTATTGTTCATAGTTTGGGGTTCCAGGGCGATTTACTTGTTTTAGAGTTATGACCAAAAACTCTTCTTTTGTGTTTTATGACCGTTTTCATTAGCTATTGCCCATGGTTTGGGGGTTCAACGGCGATTTACATGTTTGAGAGGTATGCCCAAAAACTCGTAGTTTTTTTCTTTTTATTGTCGTTTTCAGGAGCTATTGCCCATAATTTAGGGTTCTAGGGCGATTTACATGTTTGAGAGGTATGACCAAAAACTCATCGTTTTTGCATTTTATTGTCGTTTTCATGAGCTATTGCCCATAATTTTCGGTTCTAGGGTGATTTATATGTTTTAGAGTTATGAAAAAAAACTCATCTTTTTGCGTTTTAGGGACATTTTCATGAGTTATTGCCCATAGTTTTGGGGTTCCAGGGCGATTTACATGTTTCAAAGTTATGGATAAACAATCTTATTTTTATCGTCTTATGGGCATTTTCATGAGTTATTGCCCATAGTTTTGGGGTTCCAAGGAAATTTACATGTTTGAGAGGTATAGACCAAAAAAAGTCTTTATTCTTGAGTTGTATGGACAATTTCATGAGCTATTTCCCATAGTTTTTCGGTTCCAGGGCGATTTACATGTTTGGGAGGTATAAGCAGAAAACTCGTCTTTTTAAGTTTCATGGACATTTTCATGAGCTATTGCCCATAGTTTTCGGGTTCCAGGGCGATTTACATGTTTGGGGGTATCAGCAAAACCCCGTCTTTTTGCGTTTTATGGCTATTTTCATGAGTTATTGCCCATAGTTTTGGGGTTATAGGGCGATTTACATGTTTGAGAGGTATGACCAAAAAGTCGTAGTTTTTGCTTTTTATGGACGTTTTCATGAGCTATTTCCCATAGTTTAGGGGCTCCAGGGCGATTTACATGTTTGAGAGGTAAGACGAAAAAGTCGTCATTTTTGGGTTCAAGGGTGATTTACATGTTTGGAAGTTATAAGCAAAAACTCATCTTTTTAAGTTTCATGGATGTTTTCATGAGTTATTTCCCAAAGTTTTAGGGTTCAAGGGCAATTAACATGTTTCAGAGGTATGACCAAAAACACGTCGTTTTTTGCGTTTTATGGACATTTTCATGAGTTATTGCCCATAGTTTTTGGGTCTAGGGAAATTTACATGTTTGATAGGTATAGACCAAAATGTAGTCGTTTTTTGTGTTTTATGACCGTTTTCATGAGCTATTGCCCAAGGTTTTTGGGTTGCAGGGCGATTTACATGTTTGAGAGGTATGACCAAAAACTCGTCTTTTTTGCCTTTTATGGACATTTTCATGAGTTATTGCCCATAGTTATGGGGTTCCAGGAAAATTTACATGTTTGGGAGTATGTGCAAAAACTCGTCTTTTTGCGTTTTATGACCGTTTTCATGAGCTATTGCCCATAGTTTAGGGGTTCTAGGGCGATTTACATCTTTGAGAGGTATGACCAAAAACTCGTCGTTTTTGCATTTTATGGCCGTTTTCATGATCTATTGCCCATAGTTTTGGGGTTCCAGGGCGATTTACATGTTTTAGAGTTATGATCAAAAACTCGTCTTTTTATGTTTTATGAACGTTTTCATGAGCTATTGCCCACAGCTTTGGGGTTCCAGGGCAATTTACATGTTTGGGAGTATGAGCAAAAACTCGTCTTTTTGCGTTTTAGGGACATTTTCATGAGTTATTGCCCATAGTTTTGGGGTTCCAGGGCGATTTACATGTTTCAAAGTTATGGATAAACAATCTTATTTTTATCGTCTTATGGGCATTTTCATGAGTTATTGCCCATAGTTTTGGGGTTCCAAGGAAATTTACATGTTTGAGAGGTATAGACCAAAAAAGTCGTTATTCCTGAGTTCTATGGACAATTTCATGAGATTTTCATGAGCTATTGCCCATAGTTTTCGGGTTCCAGGGCGATTTACATGTTTGGGGGTATCAGCAAAACCCCGTATTTTTGCGTTTTATGGCTATTTTCATGAGTTATTGCCCATAGTTTTGGGGTTATAGGGCGATTTACATGTTTGAGAGGTATGACCAAAATGTCGTAGTTTTTGCTTTTTATGGACGTTTTCATGAGCTATTTCCCATAGTTTAGGGGCTCCAGGGCGATTTACATGTTTGAGAGGTAAGACGAAAAAGTCGTCATTTTTGGGTTCAAGGGCGATTTACATGTTTGGAAGTTATAAGCAAAAACTCATCTTTTTAAGTTTCATGGATGTTTTCATGAGTTATTTCCCAAAGTTTTAGGGTTCAAGGGCAATTAACATGTTTCAGAGGTATGACCAAAAACACGTCGTTTTTTGCGTTTTATGGACATTTTCATGAGTTATTGCCCATAGTTTTTGGGTCCAGGGAAATTTACATGTTTGATTGGTATAGACCAAAATGTAGTCGTTTTTTGTGTTTTATGACCGTTTTCATGAGCTATTGCCCAAGGTTTTTGGGTTGCAGGGCGATTTACATGTTTGAGAGGTATGACCAAAAACTCGTCTTTTTTGCCTTTTATGGACATTTTCATGAGTTATTGCCCATAGTTATGGGGTTCCAGGAAAATTTACATGTTTGGGAGTATGTGCAAAAACTCGTCTTTTTGCGTTTTATGACCGTTTTCATGAGCTATTGCCCATAGTTTGGGGGTTCTAGGGCGATTTACATCTTTGAGAGGTATGACCAAAAACTCGTCGTTTTTTCTTTTTATGGCCGTTTTCATGAGCTATTACCCATAGTTTAGGGGTTCCAGGGCGATTTACATGTTTGAGAGGTTTGACCAAAAACTCGTCGTTTTATGTTTTATGAACGTTTTCATGAGCTATTGCCCACAGTTTGGGGTTCCAGGGATTTACATGTTTAGAGTATGAGCAAAACTCGTCTTTTTGCGTTTTAGGGACATTTTCATGAGTTATTGCCCATAGTTTTGGGGTTCCAGGGCGATTTACATGTTTCAAAGTTATGGATAAATAATCTTATTTTTATCGTCTTATGGGCATTTTCATGAGTTATTGCCCATAGTTTTGGGGTTCCAAGGAAATTTACATGTTTGAGAGGTATAGACCAAAAAAGTCGTTATTCCTGAGTTCTATGGACAATTTCATGAGATTTTCATGAGCTATTGCCCATAGTTTTCGGGTTCCAGGGCGATTTACATGTTTGGGGGTATCAGCAAAACCCCGTATTTTTGCGTTTAATGGCTATTTTCATGAGTTATTGCCCATAGTTTTGGGGTTATAGGGCGATTTACATGTTTGAGAGGTATGACCAAAAAGTCGTAGTTTTTGCTTTTTATGGACGTTTTCATGAGCTATTTCCCATAGTTTAGGGGCTCCAGGGCGATTTACATGTTTGAGAGGTAAGACGAAAAAGTCGTCATTTTTGGGTTCAAGGGCGATTTACATGTTTGGAAGTTATAAGCAAAAACTCATCTTTTTAAGTTTCATGGATGTTTTCATGAGTTATTTCCCAAAGTTTTAGGGTTCAAGGGCAATTAACATGTTTCAGAGGTATGACCAAAAACACGTCGTTTTTTGCGTTTTATGGACATTTTCATGAGTTATTGCCCATAGTTTTTGGGTCTAGAAATTTACATGTTTGATTGGTATAGACCAAAAATGTCGTTTTTGTGTTTTATGACCGTTTTCATGAGCTATTGCCCAAGGTTTTTGGGTTGCAGGGCGATTTACATGGTTGAGAGGTATGACCAAAAACTCGTCTTTTTTGCCTTTTATGGACATTTTCATGAGTTATTGCCCATAGTTATGGGGTTCCAGGAAAATTTACATGTTTGAGTATGTCAAAACTTCGTCTTTTTGTTTATGACCGTTTTCATGAGCTATTGCCCATAGTTTAGGGGTTCTAGGCGATTTACATCTTTGAGAGGTATGACCAAAAACTTCGTTTTGCATTTTATGGCCGTTTTCATGATCTATTGCCCATAGTTTTGGGGTTCCAGGGCGATTTACATGTTTTAGAGTTATGATCAAAAACTCGTCTTTTTATGTTTTATGAACGTTTTCATGAGCTATTGCCCACAGCTTTGGGGTTCCAGGGCAATTTACATGTTTGGGAGTATGAGCAAAAACTCGTCTTTTTGCGTTTTAGGGACATTTTCATGAGTTATTGCCCATAGTTTTGGGGTTCCAGGGCGATTTACATGTTTCAAAGTTATGGATAAATAATCTTATTTTTATCGTCTTATGGGCATTTTCATGAGTTATTGCCCATAGTTTTGGGGTTCCAAGGAAATTTACATGTTTGAGAGGTATAGACCAAAAAAGTCGTTATTCTTGAGTTCTATGGACAATTTCATGAGCTATTTCCCATAGTTTTTCGGTTCCAGGGCGATTTACATGTTTGGGAGGTATAAGCAGAAAACTCGTCTTTTTAAGTTTCATGGACATTTTCATGAGCTATTGCCCATAGTTTTCGGGTTCCAGGGCGATTTACATGTTTGGGGGTATCAGCAAAATCCCGTATTTTTGCGTTTTATGGCTATTTTCATGAGTTATTGCCCATAGTTTTGGGGTTATAGGGCGATTTACATGTTTGAGAGGTATGACCAAAAAGTCGTAGTTTTTGCATTTTATGGACGTTTTCATGAGCTATTTCCCATAGTTTAGGGGCTCCAGGGCGATATTCATGTTTGAGAGGTAAGACGAAAAAGTCGTCATTTTTGGGTTCAAGGGCGATTTACATGTTTGGAAGTTATAAGCAAAAACTCATCTTTTTAAGTTTCATGGATGTTTTCATGAGTTATTGCCCAAAGTTTTAGGGTTCAAGGGCAATTAACATGTTTCAGAGGTATGACCAAAAACACGTCGTTTTTTGCGTTTTATGGACATTTTCATGAGTTATGCCCATAGTTTTTGGGTCCAGGGAAATTTACATGTTTGACAGGTATAGACCAAAATGTAGTCGTTTTTTGTGTTTTATGACCGTTTTCTGAGCTATTGCCCAAGGTTTTTGGGTTGCAGGGCTATTTACATGTTTGAGAGGTATGACCAAAAACTCGTCTTTTTTGCGTTTTATGGACATTTTCATGAGTTATTGCCCACAGTTATGGGGTTCCAGGAAAATTTACATGTTTGGGAGTATGAGCAAAAACTCGTCTTTTGCGTTTTATGACCGTTTTCATGAGCTATTGCCCATAGTTTAGGGGTTCTAGGGCGATTTACATCTTTGAGAGGTATGACCAAAAACTCGTCGTTTTTGCATTTTATGGCCGTTTTCATGAGCTATTGCCCATAGTTTTGGGGTTCCAGGGCGATTTACATGTTTTAGAGTTATGATCAAAAACTCGTCTTTTTATGTTTTATGACCGTTTTCATGAGCTATTGCCCACAGTTTTAGGGTTCCAGGGTAATTTACATGTTTGGGAGTATGAGCAAAAACTCGTCTTTTTGCGGTTTGTGGCCGTTTTCATGAGCTATTGCCCATAGTTTAGGGGTTCTAGGGTGATTTACATCTTTGAGAGGTATGACCAAAAACTCGTCGTTTTTGCAATTTTTGGCTGTTTTCATGAGCTATTGCCCATATTTTTGGGGTTCCAGGGCGATTTATATGTTTTAGAATTATGATCAAAAACTCGATTTTTGTGTTTTATGACGGCTTTCATGAGCTATTGTCCATGGTTTTGGGGTTCAAGGGTGATTTACATGTTTGAGAGGTATGACCAAAAAGTCGTAGTTTTTTGCTTTTTATGTCCGTTTTCATGAGCTATTTCCTACAGTTTAGGGGTTCCAGGGCGATTTACATGTTTGAGAGGTAAGACCAAAAAATCGTCGTTTTTGCATTTTATGGCAGTTTGCATGAGCTATTACCATAGTTTTGGGTTCCAAGGTGATTTATATATTTTAGAGTTATGACCAAAAACTCGTCTTTTTGCGTTTTATGGACATTTTCATGAGTTATTGCCCACAGTTTTTGGGTTCAGGGCGATTTACATGTTTCAAATTTATGGATAAAAATTCTTCTTTTTATCGTCTTATGGGCATTTTCATGATTTATTGCCCACGGCTTTGGGGTTCCAGGGAAATTTACATGTTTGAGAGGTATAGTCCAAAAAAGTCGTCGTTTTTGTGTTCTATGGACATTTTCATGAGCTATTGCCCATAGTTTTTGTGTTCCAGGGCGATTTACATGTTTGGGAGGTATAAGAAAAAACATGTCTTTTTAAGTTTCGTGGACATTTTCATGAGCTATTGCCCACAGCTTTGGCGTTCCAGGGCGATTTGCATGTTTGGGAGGTATGAGCAAAACCCCGTCTTTTTGCGTTTTATGGCTATTTTCATGAGTTATTGCCCATAGTTTTGGGGTTCTAGGGCTATTTACATGTTTGTGAGGTATGACCAAAAAGTCGTAGTTTTTGCTTTTGATGGCCGTTTTCATGAGCAATTTCCCACAGCTTAGGGGTTCCAGGGCAATTTACATGTTTCAAAGTTATTGCTAAAAAATCTTCTTTTTATCGTGTTATGGGCATTTGCATGAGTTATTGCCCATAGTTTTGGGGTTCCAGGGAAATTTACGCGTTTGAGAGGTATAGACCAAAAAAAGTCGTTATTTTTGTGTTCTATGGACAATTTCATGAGTTATTGCCCATAGTTTTTGGGTTCCAGGGCGATTTACATGTTTGGGAGGTATAAGCAAAAAACTTTACATGCCGATTTACATGTCGTGGTCAAAAATCCTAAGTGCCCACCCGCTGAAACTCAACGACTAAGCACTCGGGGACTGGAGGTCAAACCTAAGTGCCCACCCGCTGAAATTCAGCGACTAGGCACTCAGGGACTGGAGGCTACAAAAAACTAAAATAATCCGGCCACTGAAATTCAGTGGCCCGATCCTTGGGGACTGGACATACCTGGATGGCTGCGCCCAGCATGTCGTGGAGCTGTAATGCATCCACAGATGCAAGAAGAGCTGGAGTGTGTCCGCGACGCTGCTCGACCTCCGTCTCGACGAACCCAGGCGTCTGGCTCGTTGGCATTGCGCCACTCGCTGTGGCTGCTTTGGCCATGAAACGGGGGAAGGTAGCAGCCGATGCCCCAGCACCACTAGGAGTCAGCTCGGTCACCCCAGGCGAGGAAACAGCCTCCTTGTTCTTGGAAGCTACCTCCGCCGAAGTCGGAGGATCGCTCGGAACAACTGCCGTGTCGTCAGAGACCGTGACGACATCGTCGCCCTTCACCCTCTTAGCGCTGTCTGCGGGAGCGGCGACTTCATCAGCTCTCCTCTTCCGCGAGCGGTCCTCCTCGGTGACGACTGGCGGAACGTTGGCCACGGAAGGGTGGCCGATATTTTTAACTCCAGTCCTGCGAAACAACGATATGAGCAAAATTGTCCGATTACAACAGAAGGCAAGCAGACGAACAAGACATACTTGGCGACTGGTATGAACCGCAGTCCCGTGCGGATGCTGGCCGGCTTCTCCAACTCGGGGCCCAGTTTCCGACTGAGGCCCATCTCGAACACATCATGTGCCCAAGACACGGAGGGCCTCTTCGAAGACGAGGCCGCGATAGGAGCCTCCATGATGACGTCGGCAAGAGCTCTCCTCGGAGGCGAAGCTGCTGCGGCTGGAGTGGCCCCCAACCCAGAGACCGGGGCGAATGGGGGTGGAAGCAAGGCCAGACATACCTCATCCAGGAGGGCGGCGGCGTCCGGTGCTGCTGTCGTATGCGTCGCTTCACCCTTGGTCGAGCTGGTGGCGTCGGAACTAGTCGCCGAACGAGGCGGAGACGCCTGCTTTGCCGGCTTCTTCTTTCTCCTTGGCGGAGCCTTCACTTCCTTCTTCTTCTTCTTCTTCGATAGCGCAGCCTCACGACGCGAGGTGTTCTCGGGGAGCTCGTCGTCGTCGTCATCATGACGTTCGAGGCTTCTAATCGCCTCGAGCTCGCGCTGATGTTGCCCGCGAGTTTTGCGAACCATTCGGGCGGCGTCTTCCACGGGCTCGTCGTCATCATCGTCGTCATCAACCGCGTTGCTCCCAACATCGCCTTTGGCGGGTGGGGACTCGCTCCTGTCCTGAACGGACAAGCTCGAGTTCTCGTCGTCTGGGGGTGGGAGCCATCCTTCCACCACTTGGAACAGCTACAATAAAAATGAAACAACGTCAGCATAACCGCGACTGCATCATCTGCGACTGCGAATGGTGACGAAAATGGCGACTTACCGTCGGAGCTGGGCGCCTTGCGGTATAGGGGGCGACCCCGGCCTTCGCGTCCAGGTACGCCGCCTGGGTGATCTTCTTCAGAGCTAGGATGTAGTCCTCGAGCTTCCACTCGACGAGGCAGGATTTTGTCGGGTCGTCCCTACCCGCGTACTCGTACATATAATGGTCGCGGCGGGCCAAAGGCACGAGCCGCCGCCCGAGCCAGCAGTTGTAAAGATTGATGGTTTGGAGGCCCTTCTTCTTCAGGCCGCGGATGGTTTGCAACATTTCGTCGACAACCATCCGCTGGTCCAGCGGGAGCTTGCCGACCTAGAGCCGACACGGTTCGGGTCGGATGGCGGAGTACCTTGGAAGCGCCACCTCGCCATCTGGAGTCGCCTCGGTGATGTAGAACCAGGATTTCTTCCACTCATTTGCCGCCTTGGCCGGCAGCATCAGGTCGAAGAACGACGCCTTCGACTTTAGCTGAAATGTCAGGCCACCCGCAGCCAGCATCGGGCCGCCTGATTCTTGGCGACTAATCCTCCCATGGAATAGATCTTGCCACAGGGGGAAGTAGGGCCTGTATCCTAGATATCACTCGCAGAACACCACGAAAATGGCGAGCTGCTCGATGCTATGCGGGCCCAGGTCCGACGGCTGGATCCCGAAGAAGGCGCAGAAGCGCCGGAAGAAGAGAGAAGTGGGAAACCCCAGCCCCCTCTCCAGGTGGATGGGGAAGCAAACAAATTCTCCCTCGCGCGGGTCCGGAGTCACCTCTCCGGCCGCGGGGATGCGCCACCTGCCAGCGTGCAGGATCTCGGCCTCCTCGAACGACGCCAATAGCGCCCTGGTGCACTTGGATCGGCCCCATGGTTCGATGGAGGGCGCCATTGGTTGCAAGATTTGTGGAGGTCGGGGCTCTCTAGATCGGTTGGATCGCGATGCGGAGTGGAAACAGAGATGGGCGACGTCGGAGGAAAGATGAAGGAGTGTTTCCCCGCTCGCCCGACATTCCCCTTATATAGCGGTTGTTACCTGCCAATTTACGGAGCCGTTACTACGCGGTGATTACGCCGAAAGTTATCGTTGGATTACCCCAACGGCTAGTTTGACCCCACTTGATAGTCCAACTTCATCCACTCGACTCGTTGCTCCACGCGACTTGATTATTCGCCGACCCGATCACTACAACAGTGACTGAATATTCGCCGACCCGTTCGCCGAGCTGCGACTAAATCGGTCGCTGTTAGTGCGACTAGAATAACTGGTTTTTCCTTTATTGAGTCGCCGCCGATTCGATTGGCGTCGCATTGGAGCCGTATACCGATCGCCGGCGACCACCGGCGACCAATCAACGGCGTCCTCGGGGACTACCGATGGGATATGCCTACGGGTATACCTGCGGGGCGTTCCGGCCCAGCGAGCGCTGCGGTGGGCCTCTGATGTAACGGCGGAGATCAAGACTGGCGTGGACTCAGCGACTAGAAGCTGAAGCCGGGAGGCGTGATAGGCCAGTCGGATTAGGTTAAACAATTTGAAACCTGGCGGTTGGTTGAGATCTGTAAACCCTAGGGGGGTGAGTCTATATAAACCTCCCTAGAGGGCGTGTAGAGGATACGTTCCATCATCCACCCAAGCGACTAACTGCCTAGATGTTGAGCTCGCCCCATTGTACTTCCACCATAATACAATCTAGCAGGAGTAGGTCTTTACCCTCCGGGGGGCCGAACCTAGGTAAATCCTTGTGTCTCTGCCCTCATCTCGCACCGCAGATGGCTGGCCACCCTTGACCCATGTTATACTACTCGCTGCCGAATGCAGCATCTGCCGTGGTCGTTCCCACGACAAACTCGTCTTTTTAAGTTTCATGGACATTTTCATGAGCTATTGCCCATAGTTTTGGGGTTCCAGGGCGATTTACATGTTTGGGGGGTATCAGCAAAACCCCATATTTTTGCGTTTTATGGCTATTTTCATGAGTTATTGCCCATAGTTTTGGGGTTATAGGGCGATTTACATGTTTGAGAGGTATGACCAAAAAGTTGTAGTTTTTTTCTTTTTATGGACGTTTTCATGAGCTATTTCCCACAATTTATGGGTTCCAGGGCGATTTACATGTTTGAGAGGTAAGACCAAAAAGTCATCATTTTTGGGTTCAAGGGCGATTTACATGTTTGGGAGGTATAAGCAAAAACTCGTATTTTTAAGTTTCATGGATGTTTTCATGAGTTATTTCCCATAGTTTTAGGGTTCAAGGGCAATTAACATGTTTCATAGGTATGACCAAAAACTCGTTGTTTTTTGCGTTTTATGGGCATTCTCATGAGTTGTTGCCCATAGTTTTTGGGTCTTGGGAAATGTACATGTTTGACACGTATAGACCAAAATGTAGTCGTTTTTTGTGTTTTATGACCGTTTTCATGAGCTATTGCCCAAGGTTTGGGGTTCTAGGGCGATTTACATATTTGGGAGGTATAAGCAAAAGACTCGTATTTTTAAGTTTCATGGACATTATCATGAGCTATTTCCCATAGTTTTGGGGTACAAGGGTGATTTACATGTTTGGGGGTATCAGCAAAACCCCGTCTTTTTGCGTTTTATGGCTATTTTCATGAGTTATTGCCCATAGTTTTAGGGTTATAGGGCGATTTACATGTTTGAGAGGTATGACCAAAAATTTGTAGTTTTTGCTTTTTATGGACGTTTTCATGAGCTATTTCCCACAATTTATGGGTTCCAGGGCGATTTACATGTTTGAGAGGTAAGACCAAAAAGTCATCATTTTTGGGTTCAAGGGCGATTTACATGTTTGGGAGGTATAAGCAAAAACTCGTATTTTTAAGTTTCATGGATGTTTTCATGAGTTATTTCCCATAGTTTTAGGGTTCAAGGGAAATTAACATGTTTCATAGGTATGACCAAAAACTCGTTGTTTTTTGCGTTTTATGGACATTCTCATGAGTTGTTGCCCATAGTTTTTGGGTCTTGGGAAATGTACATGTTTGACACGTATAGACCAAAATGTAGTCGTTTTTTGTGTTTTATGACCGTTTTCATGAGCTATTGCCCAAGGTTTTGGGTTCTAGGGCGATTTACATATTTGGGAGGTATAATCAAAAGACTCGTATTTTTAAGTTTCCTGGACATTATCATGAGCTATTTCCCATAGTATGAGCAAAACCCCGTCTTTTTGCGTTTTATGGCTATTTTCATGACTTATTGCCCATAGTTTTGGGGTTCTAGGGCGATTTACATGTTAGAGAGGTATGACCAAAAGTCATAGTTTTTGCTTTTTATGGACGTTTTCATGAGCTATTTCCCACAGTTTGGGGGTTCCAGGGCGATTTACATGTTTGAGAGGTAAGACCAAAAGGTCGTCATTTTTGGGTTCAAGGGAAATTTACATGTTTGGAAGGTATAAGCAAAAACTCCTTTTTTTAAGTTTCATGGATGTTTTCATGAGTTATTGCCCACAGTTTTAGGATTCGAGGGCAATTAACATGTTTCAGAGGTATGACCAAAAACTCGACTTTTTGCATTTTATGATCGTTTTCATGAGCTATTTCCCATAGTTTATGGTTGTTTTCATGAGCTATTGCTCATAGTTTGGGGTTCCAGGGTAATTTACATGTTTTAGAGTTATGACCAAAAACTCCTCTTTTGTGTTTTATGACCGTTTTCATGAGATATTGCCCACGGTTTTGGGGTTCAACGGCGATTTACATGTTTGAGAGGTATGCCGAAAAAGTCGAATTTTTTCTTTTTATTGATGTTTTCATGAGCTATTGCCCATAATTTAGGTTCTAGGGAAATTTCCATGTATGAGAGGTATGACCAAAAACTCGTCGTTTTTGCATTTTATTGCCGTTTTCATGAGCTATTGCCCATAGTTTTCGGTTCCAGGGTGATTTATATGTTTTAGAGTTATGACCAAAAACTCGTCTTTTTGCGTTTTAGGGACATTTTCATGAGTTATTGCCCATAATTTTGGGGTTCCAGGTTACATGTTTCAAAGTTACGGATAAAAAATCTTCTTTTTATCGTCTTATGGGCATTTTCATGAGTTATTGCCCATAGTTTTGGGGTTCCAGGGAAATTTACATGTTTGAGAGGTATAGACCAAAAAAGTCGTTATTTTTGTGTTCTATGAACAATTTCATGACCTATTGCCCACAGTTTTTGGGTTCCAGGGCGATTTACATGTTTGCGAGGTATAAGCAAAAAACTCGTCTTTTTAAGTTTCATGGACATTTTCATGAGCTATTGCCCACAGTTTTGGGGTTCTAGGGCGATTTACATGTTTTGGGGGTATCAGCAAAACCCCGTCTTTTTGCGTTTTATGGCTATTTTCATGAGTTATTGCCCATAGTTTTGGGGTTCTAGGGCGATTTACATGTTTGAGAGGTATGACCAAAAAGTCATAGTTTTTTGCTTTTTATGGACGTTTTCATGAGCTATTTCCCACAGTTTAGGGGTTCCAGGGCGATTTACATGTTTGAGAGGTAAGACCAAAAAGATGTCATTTTTGGGGTCACGGGCGATTTACATGTTTGGGAGGTATAAGCAAAAACTCGTCTTTTTAAGTTTCATGGATGTTTTCATGAGTTATTGCCCATAGTTTTAGGGATCAAGGGTAATTAACATGTTTCAGAGGTATGACCAAAAACTCATCGTTTTTTGCGTTTTATGGACATTTTCATGAGTTATTGCCCATAGTTTTGGGGTTCTAGGGAGATTTATATGTTTGAGAGGTATGACCAAAAAGTCGTAGTTTTTGCTTTTCATGGCCGTTTTCATGAGCTATTGCCCAAGGTTTTAGGGTTGCAGGGCTATTTACATGTTTGAGAGGTATGACCAAAAACTCGTCTTTTTGCATTTTATGGACATTTTCATGAGTTATTGCCCACAGTTTTGGGGTTCCAGGGAAATTTACATGTTTGGGAGTAGTATGAGCAAAAACTCGTCTTTTTGCGTTTTATGACCGTTTTCATGAGTTATTGCCCACAGTTTAGGGGTTCAAGGGTGATTTACATCTTTGAGAGGTATGACCAAAAACTCGTCCTTTTTGCATTTTATGGCCGTTTTCATGAGCTATTGCCAATAGTATTGGGGTTCGAGGGCGATTTACATGTTTTAGAGTTATGATCAAAAACTCGTCTTTTTATGTTTTATGACCGTTTCCATGAGCTATTGCCCACAGTTTTGGGGTTCTAGGGCGATTTACATGTTTGGGAGTATGAGCAAAAACTCGTCTTTTTGCGTTTTATGACCGTTTTCATGAGCTATTGCCCATAGTTTAGGGGTTCTAGAGTGATTTACATCTTTGAGAGGTATGACCAAAAACTCGTCGTTTTTGCAATTTATGGCTGTTTTCATGAGCTATTGCCCATATTTTTGGGGTTCTAGGGCGATTTACATGTTTTAGAGTTATGATCAAAAACTCATCTTTTTGTGTTTTATGACCATTTTCATGAGCTATTGCCCACGGTTTTGGGGTTCAAGGGCGATTTACATGTTTGAGAGGTATGACCAAAAAGTCATAGTTTTTGCTTTTTATGGCCGTTTTCATGAGCTATTTCCCACAGTTAAGGGGTTCCAGGGCGATTTACATGTTTGAGAGGTAAGACCAAAAACTTGTCGTTTTTGCATTTTATGGCCGTTTTCATGAGCTATTGCCCATAGTTTAGGGGTTCTAGAGTGATTTACATCTTTGAGAGGTATGACCAAAAACTCGTCGTTTATGCAATTTATGGCCGTTTTCATTGGCTATTGCCCATATTTTTGGGGTTCCAGGGCGATTTACATGTTTTAGATTTATGATCAAAAACTCATCTTTTTGTGTTTTATGACCGTTTTCATGAGCTATTGCCCACGGTTTGGGGGTTCAAGGGTGATTTACATGTTTGAGAGGTATGACCAAAAAGCCGTAGTTTTTGCTTTTTATGGCCGATTTCATGAGCTATTTCCCACAGTTTAGGTGTTCCAGGGCGATTTACATGTTTTAGAGGTAAGACCAAAAACTCGTCATTTTTGCATTTTATTGCCGTTTTCATGAGCTATTGCCCATAGTTTTGGGTTCCAAGGTGATTTACATATTTTAGAGTTATGACCAAAAACTCGTCTTTTTTGCGTTTTATGGATATTTTCATGAGTTAATGCCCACAGTTTTCGAGTTCGAGGGCGATTTACATGTTTCAAATTTATGGATAAAAATTCTTCTTTTTATCATCTTATGGGCATTTTCATGAGTTATTTCCCATAGTTTTAGGGTTCCAGCAAAATTTACATGTTTGAGAGGTATAGTCCAAAAAGTTGTCGTTTTTAGCGTCGTATGGCTATTTTCATGAGTTGTTGCCCATAGTTTTGGGATTCTAGGGAAATCTACATGTTTGAGAGGTATGACCAAAAAGTCATATTTTTTGCTTTTATGGTCGTTTTTTGAGCTATTGCCCATAGTTTTCGGGTTCTAGGGCGATTTACATGTTTGAGAGGTATGACCAAAAAGTCGTAGTTTTTGCTTTTGATGGCCGTTTTCATGAGGTATTGCCCACAGTTTAGGGGGTTTAGGGCGATTTACATCTTTAAGAGTTATGACCAAAAACTCATCGTTTTTTCTTTTTATGGTCGTTTTCCTGAGCTATTACCCATAGTTTAGGGGTTCCAGGGCGATTTACATGTTTGAGAGGTATGACCAAAAAGTCGTATTTTTTTCTTTTGATGGCCGTTTTCATGAGGTATTGCCCACAGTTTAGGGGGTTTAGGGGGATTTACATCTTTAAGAGTTATGACCAAAAACTCATCGTTTTTTCTTTTTATGGTCGTTTTCATGAGCTATTACCCATAGTTTAGGGGTTCCAGGGCGATTTACATGTTTGAGAGGTATGACCAAAAATTCTTCTTTTTGTGTTTTATGAATGTTTTCATGAGCTATTGCCCACGGTTTTTGGGTTCAAGGGTTATTTACATGTTTGAGAGGTATGCCCAAAAAGTCATAGTTTTTGCTTTTTATTGCCGTTTTCATGAGCTATTGCCCACTGTTTAGGGGTTCTAGGGCAATTTACATGTTTGAGAGGTATGACCAAAAACTCGTCATTTTTGCATCTTATTGCCGTTTTCATGAACTATTGCCGATAGTTTTGGGTTCCAGGGTGATTTACATGTTTTAGAGTTATGACCAAAAACTCATCTTGTTTGCGTTTCATGGACATTTTCATGATTTATTGCCCACAGTTTTGGGGTTCCAGGAAAGTTTACATGTTTGGGAGTATGAGCAAAAACTCATCTTTTTGCGTTTTATGACCGTTTTCATGAGCTATTGCCCATAGTTTAGGGGTTCTAGGGCGATTTACATCTTTGAGAGATATGACCAAAACTCGTCGTTTTTGCATTTTATGGCTGTTTTCATGAGCTATTGTCCATAGTTTTGGGGTTCGAGTGTCGTGGGAATGACCACGGCAGATGCTGCAATCGGCAGCGAGTAGTAGAACGAGGGGCAAGGGCGGCCAGCCATCTGCGGTGCGAGATGAGGGCAGAGACACAGGGTTTTACCCAGGTTCGGCCCCCCGGAGGGTAAAGACCTACTCCTGCTAGATTGTATTATGGAGGTGTTTACGATGGGCGAACTCGGCGACTAGGCGGCGAGTTGCTTGGGCGTATGAGGGAACGTGTCTCTACTCACCCCATAGGGAGGTTTATATAGACTCACCTCCCCTAGGGTTTACATATCTCAACCGATTGATTCTGACTTGATAATCGTTTAACCTAGACCGTGGGCATATCTACTCGCTGGGCCTTCAACTTCGATCGCGATACCTTCTGGGCTTTGATCCACTCATGTTCTGCGCCCTTCGCGACCCTTGGGCGATCGAAGCGTCCCGAGTATACCCCAGATGGCGTATCCCCATCGATGTCCCGAGGCCGTCGTTGGTTAGGCGTGAGTGGCTCTTGGCGATCGAGTATCTGGCTTCAAGTTGGCATCGGTCGAATCGTCGGCGGGCTCTGTATAAAGGAAAAAATCCGGAACCGAGTCGCGTCTTGGAGTCGAGCCAACTAAACGGTCTCGGCGGTGACTTAACGAGCCGAGTGGCTGGAGTTGGACCGTCAGCGTGGTCAAACTAGCGTTAAGGTAACTCAATGGTAACCGGCGTAATCATTGCGCGGTAACGGCCCCCTGATTTGGCGGGCAACTCCTGCTATATAAGAGGAATGGTAGGCTATCGCAGAGCCAACCGTCCATCATTTCTTCCGAGTGCGCGCATCTCCCTTCCTTTGCTCCACGATCCAAACGACCCAGAATCTTTCGATCACCAACCAACCTCTTCGGCCATGGCCCTCTCCACCGAACCTTGGGGCAGATCCAAATGCACAAAGGCGGTAGCCTCGTTCGAGGCCGGAACCTCGAGCCGTTGTTGGCGTATCCCATAGGAGACCGACCCCAAACCCGCGAGAGAGAGTTTGTCTGCTTCACCAGTCATCTCGAGCGGGGATTAGGGTTTCCCACATCTCTGTTCTTCCGGCGTTTCTGCGCCTACTACGGGATCCAGCCCTCAGATCTAGGTCCCCACAGCATCGAGCAGCTCTCCATCTTCGTGGCGTCGCGAGTGCTACTGGCTGCCGCCCTACTTTCCCTGTGGCAAGATCATTCCATGGACGGATCACCCGCGAGGAGGCGGACCCAATGCTAGCGTGGCGGCGACATTCAACTCAAATCCAAAGCTTCCTTCTTGACCGATCTTGCCGGCCAAAGCGGCGGAAAAAGTCATGGTTCTCGTAACGGCGACTCCGGAGGCGGCGGCGATCGCGGTACTCGGCCAACCGCTCGAGCCACGCCATCTCGGTCGGCAAGCTTCCGACGACCGGATGGTCGTCGATGAGATGCTCCAGACCATCCGTGGTGCGAAGAAGAAGGGCTCGGACAATAAACTTGTACAATTGTTGGCTTGGGCGGCGGCTCGTCCGCTCAACGCGATCATTACATGTACGATTACGGGCGGGGACTCGAAGCACTGGCCTCGACGAGTGGAAGCTGGAGGACTACCTCTCGGCGTTGAAGAAGATCACCCAGCGATCTGGCGGATGCGCAGCGGGTCCCTCCCTACCGAAGCGTCCGGCTCCGACGGTAATTTCTTTGTCTTGTTCGCAGTCGCAGCGTATGCAGTCGCGGTAATTCTAACTCCGTTTCGTATTCATCGCAGCTGTTCCAAGTGGTGGAAGGGTGGCTCCCACCCGCCGACGACGAGAGCCCGGGGCCATCTGCCCGGGATAGAAGCGAATCGCCACCCGCCAGGGGCAACAAGGACGACGAGGATGAGTCCGAAGAGGAGATCGCCCCACTGGTCCGAAAGACCCGCGGCAACATCGGTAGCAATCGAAGCGGCAGAGCCTCGGCGCCACGACGGCGACGAGCTCAGAGACGACCCGCCCGCCACTCCTTCAAGAAGAAGAAGAAGGAGAAGGAGGCGAGGGCCCCGAGGAGGAAAGCGAAGCCGAAGATGGCCTCGCCGCCCGCACTCAACGAAAGTTCTGATGCTCACAGCTCAGCTGGTGAAGGCGCGGCCCCGGCGACAACCGCGCTAGATGCGCCATCTCTGGAAGTGCCGCTGGCCTCAATGCCTCCGCCATTTGCGCCGGTCTCTGGGTTAGGGAAGGCTCCGGCCGAGGCGACTTCGCCTCGCAAGGAGGTCCCGAGCGTGGCGGTCCCGCCCCGCACGGAGGCTCCGGCCGCAGCGGCTCCGATTCGCGAGGAGGCCCCCGCCGAAGGCGTCCCAGAGGCGCCAGCCGCGACCTCAACGACGAAGAAGCCGTCCGTGTCCTGGGCCCACGACGTCCCGGCGGGGATTAGTCGCCCGGTGGCCCCGAACTGGAAAAACCGGCCGCCGCCGTGCAGGCTGCGTTTCATTCCAGTCGCCAAGTGAGTGCATTCAGCCTTCTCTATTTTCTATAAGTACTTCGATTGTCTTTTATTGATTTGATCTGATATGCAGGACCGGAGGGAAAAATATGGGCCACCCGACCGTGGCCAAGGTACCCTCGCCCAGCGAGGAGGATCCTTCCGCAAGAGGAAAGTGGACGAGGTCGCCGTCTCAGCAGACGGCAGCAAGAAGGCCAAGGGCGACGTCATCGTTACCGTCTCTGACGACGCGGCGGCCGCACCGGCCGGACCCGCAGTAGAAGCAACCGCATCTACAAAGGGTGGCGTTTCCTTGCCTAGACCGGAGGCGACTTCCTTTGGGCGGGTGCCTCGATCGCTACCTTCCCCCGTAACCAAAGCGGCCATGGCAGCGGGGCTGCGCCCCGAGCCTTGCTCGGGGACCACCGACGCTGAAGTCGACCAACGCCCGGCACATCGTCGGCGCTGCTGCGTCTGTGGACGCAATACAACTCCATGGCATGCTTGGTGCAGCTATCCGGTACCTCCGGTCCCGAGGATCGGTCGGTGTTTAGCGTGGCGTGATTCTTATGGTTTCGTTTGTACTTCGCATCCGGTCCCAGTGCGCCGCGCGCTAAATTTTAGCGGGTGGGCACGAACAATTCGTGATCGCCGGTCCCGAGTGCTTTTCGCTAAATTTTAGCGGGTGGGCACTGAGTAATTTTTGTGTTTGCTGACTTTGATGATGTGCGGTCTGCGCGGTGGTCGGCGGGCGATTGGCTGCGAACAAGCGTCTTGAAAATGAGATGGCCACTATCCGAGAAGCAAACAAGGAGCTTCAGTTGCTGCGCGGCGAGGTGGCTCGCCAGAGCTTGTCCCCGCCGGTGAGCTGGTGGCGGTGCGATCTGCGTTAAGTCTTTTGGCGGAGGGTCGCCGACCTCGGCGCGATCTGCGGGCAAAGAAGAAGCAAGCTCGTGAGCAGGCGAGCTAAGGCCGCCATTGCGGCGCGGAGGAAGACCGCAAGGTGTCGGAAGCCCTCGTTGTTGGGCTTCGGGCGATTATCGTCGCTTGATGCTTCATCACGGGACTCGCCCGCCCGTTGCTTGGTGAGTGCGTCTTCCCTGTCTTTAAGTTGTATTGTTTGTGGTTTCCATGGTACTCATAATTGTCTCCTTCTCGCAGGTCGTGTTATTGGTAGCCAAGAAGAAGCGAACTCTCTTGACGCGAGGGAGTGCGTAAGCATACTTGTCGACTCGGCGACGCTATCGGCGACATGCATCCGCGCCTACCTTCAAGAGATGTCGCCCACGAAGGTTATTCCCAGTGACCTCGTTGAGGTGTGGGAGTACTTGGAGAAAGCGCCCGCGGTCGTAGAGTTCATGACGCGGTCGGCGTTTGGCGTGGAAGCGTCGGCAATGGCGAGCATGGACTCGCCCACTTCCCGAGGACTTCGACCTCGACTGTGTGACGAGTGGGGATCCTTCGTCGACTGGCGCGGTGGATCTGTCCGAGGTTCTCAAGCTGCAAGAACGTGTCGCCGCTTACTCGGAGCGTGTCTGGGCGATGGGCGACCTCCTTCCCTACCAAGCGGTGCGTCGCTAAAGCGACCCGAGCCGCCCGCGCGTGACTTCAAGGTTGAGCAACCTTTCCGCTCGGCGATGGCGGGCGGTGACGTATCCGTCAAACCCGTACCGCGTTCATCCGTAGGTGCGGGATTACAGTGCGTCGTCGTCAAACTGCAGAATAAGTGGTTGCCCAGATGTGTTAGCAGTTACATAGCGGGCATAAGTTGTAACATAAGACAATGCGATATGCGATTGAATGGGACGTTGTGTCCATTTTGTTATTTGTTTGTGTGTTTTGGATTGATTTTGGATGAGTCCCCGAGCGCGTCCGCCCTTTTGTGGGGCTCACCTAGTATATGGTATTTGTTATTATCGTGTGTTTTGTTAGTTTGGTCGACTCGCCCGAGCTCGGAGAGCCAGTCGCGAGGCGACTCCCTTGAGTGCTCTGTACTTTACCGTTTTCCCGTACGCGAACGGGGTCGGGTGGCCGAGTCCCCGAGCGTGGTACTTAGTCGTTCAAGCGCGACTCGAGGTGGTTGAGGACTTAAGCGTTGGTGTGAGCGTCGATCCTGCCCGGAGGGTCGATCGCGTGGCAGTCTGGGCATGCTCTCTTACTTGGCGTTTTCACGACCGCTCGCGGCGAACGGTTTTCGATCCCGGCGTGGGACTTAGCCGTTCGGTTGCTACGAGGATGCGGAGGACCAAGGTATTGTGAAGCGAGGCAGTTGTCTTGGTTCGTAAAACCAGTCGGGCTAGGTGACTCAATGGGGCTCGGATTGGCGTTTTCGTGGGCGACACAAGACCTGAAATGACTCGGTGCTCTTACATCGCACTTTTCTGCCGTGCGTCGCTGTACCAAAGGTTGACTTCTGCATTTTAGCATGACGCTGTTTATTACGAGTGCGAGTGGCACAAGGCATGGAGAGTAGACGAACTTTGCAGTAACCGTTTCTTTTATTTCACAGCGACTGGAGAGTACATGTGTGGGGTTCTAGGAGTAGAACTTCCGGAGGATATTTACATTCCATGGCCGCTTGACGTCGAGTTCGCCATCCCGGCGGACGTCGATGAGGTAGTAGCGTCGTTGCGGTCTGGCGCCCGATAGCGACGGGCCTTCCACGGAGGAGAGCTTGTGCATGCCCTTCTTGTCTGGATGAGGCGTAACACCAGGTCGCCTTCACGGAAGGTGCGGGTTTTCACCCGTCGGCTGTGGTAGCGACGGAGTCCTTACGGTAAATGGCGGTCTTGGCGACCGGCGGTCGCGTGCTTCGTCGAGCTGGTCGAGCCCATCTTGGCGGGCCAGCTCGTTCTGACCTCCGTATAGTGGACGACCCGTGGCGAGTCGTGTTCGGTCGGTGGGCATGACCGCGGCGCCGTAGACCATGAAGAAGGGTGAATCCCGTCGACCTGTTCACCGAGGTGCGAATTCCCGGATGACGGAGGGCTCGTCGACCCAGCATCGGCGGTGCGCTCGAGGGTACCAGGTCGGCGGCCGTGGAGGATGCTTTGGTTGGCTCGTTCCGCTGGCGTTGGATTCGGGTGCGGCGACGCGAGATCGAGCCGGATGTGGTGCTCTTCACAAAATTCGGCCATCGCTCCCTTGGCGAAGTTTGTGCCGTTGTCCGTGATGATGCTATTGGGGAACCCGTAGCGGTATATGAGCTCGTAGGAACTTAGTGGCGGTCTTCCGTCGCATTTCGGACTGGCTTGGCCTCTACCCGCCGTGAATTTGTCGGCGACTAGCAAGTGGGTGTAGCGGAGGGGCCTTCTTGAAGGGCCCACCATGTCCATGCCCCACGGCGAATGGCGGTGATGGGGATTGTTTTGGCGCCGAGCTCGATGCGTGCATCGATTGGCGTGCCGGCACCGGCGCGTCGCTGGGCGATGTCGACAGCAGCGTCGGCGTGTCATGGGCGATGAGAAGCCGTGTCGCATAGCCTTGGCGACCGAGGAAGCGGCGGCGTGGTGGCGCGATCGCTGAGTGGATGTCGTGGAGGATTTTGCGTCCTTGACGGTTGGGCGCAACATTGGAACACGCCGGTGACGCTGCGCTTGTGTAGCTCGCCGTCGATGATGTGTAAGACTTGCATCGGCGATCATTCGGCGTCTGTCTCGTCTGGCAGGTGCGGTTTCGGTAGGCGATGTAGGGCTTGGTCGGTCGTGCGGCTCGGTGATGAAGTGCGACCAAGGCTGCCTACGGTTGGGCGGGACTCGATGTCGATCTCCCTCGGGAGGCGATGGTTTGAAGATTGTGTCGAGGAACACGCGGTGGTGGTGCGAGTCGAGCCGACCCGATGCGAGAGGCGTCGGCCTCCTCGTTTTTCTCTGTCGATCCACTCGGCGAGTAGCGATGAAGTGGCGCCCACCTTGTCCACCTCTTGGCGATGCGCCGCCATGGTGAGAGGCGTCGCGGTGCGGCGACTTGCCTGCGACGCAGGTCGGAGTCTCCGTAGCATCGAAGGCGATGGGCGCTCATCTCGCTGCGGCTCGCATGCCGTGGAGTAGGGCCTCGTATTCAGCCATGTTGTTGGTGCAGGGCGTGAATTGAGGCGGAGGATGTAACGGAGCTTGTCGCCCTTTGGTGGTCGGCACTATCCCGCTCTGCGCCGTCCGTGTTCTTGGACCCGTCGAAGTGCGAGCTCGATAATGGAGGTAGCGGCTTCTCGGCTCTGCTGGGCCTCTTCGGTCGGCGATGAAGTCTGCGGTGCGACTTAATCGCCCTTCGTGGCTCGTATTTAATGTTGTGGACGCCGATCTCGACGGCCCACTTGGCGACCCGCCCGGTCGCCTCGCGATTGCAGATGATGTCTTGTAGTGGTGCTGAGGAAACGACCGTGATCGGGTGCTCCTGGAAGTAGTGCGGCAGCGCCGCTGAGACCTGAAGACCGCGTATACCAGCTTTTGATATTGTGGGTATCGCTGGCGCGACTCGGTGAGAACCTCGCTGATGTAGTACACCGGCCGTTGGACCGGGCGCTCCTTTCCTTCCTCTGGTCGTTCGACAACCATTACGGCACTGACGACGCGATCGGACGCCGCGACGTAAACCAGCATAGGCTCTTTGTCAGCGGGTGCGGCGAGTAGTGGTGCAGCGAGTAGCACCTTTTTAAGGTCGCGGAGCGCGTCGTCCGCCTCCTTGTCCCACTGGAAGGTGGGGTTCTTGCGCATCAGGCGGTATAGGGGCATCGCCTTTTCGCCCAGGCGGGGGATGAAGCGACTGAGAGCCGCTACACGCCCGGCCAGCTTCTGGACGTCGCGCAGGCACTCGGGTTTGCCGAGCCGGGCGATCGTGTCGATCTTCGTTGGGTTTGCCTCGATCCCTCGTTTGGAGACGACGTACCCCAGTAGTTGCCCGGCGGGTACACCGAAGGTGCACTTGCCTGGATTGAGCTTTATCTTGTACCTCCGCAGATTGGCGAAGGTCTCCGCTAGGTCGGCGAGTAGGTCGCCTTGGCGAGCGGATTTCACGACCACGTCGTCGATGTAGACGTGGATGTTGCAGCCAATTTGGCTCGCGAGGCATTCTTGCATGCACCGCTGGTAGGTTGCCCGCGTTCTTGAGGCGAAGGTCATGGCGGTGTAGCGAAGGCTCGAATGGCGTGATGAACGCCGTCTTCTCCTCGTCCTCGACGGCCATTTTGATCTGGTTGTACCGGAGTAGCGTCGAGGAAACATAGCGACTCGAACCGCGGTTGAATCGATTATCCGATCGATCCGGAGGACGAACGCCTTTGGGCGGCTGTTCAGGTTTGTAGTCGATACACATTCTCCAGTCCCGTTTTCTTCTCGACCAGGACTGGGTTTGCCAGCCACTTGAGTATTTGATTGGCGGATGAAGCCGGCAGTAAGCGTTGCACTTCCTCGGCGATTGCTCGACGGCGTTCTTCATTGAAGGGCCGAGCGATCGCTGACGGGTCGCACTTTAGGGTCGGCGTTTAGTTTGTGCTCGGCGAGCTCCCTAGGGACACCAGGCATGTCGGAGGGTTTCCATGCGAAGATGTCCCTATTCTCACGAAGGAACTCGATGAGCGCCTTCCTATCTGGGCTCATGCCTGTCCCGATCGTCACCGTCTGGCTGGGTCGCTGGGACCAGCTCGACGGTGCGGTGTTCGTCGTGGCCTCAAAGGTTGAGGTGTTTGTGCCCTCCGAATTGGGCTTCTTGAGTATTGTGGTCGTCATTGTTGACCCGCTCGCGTGTTGGCAAGCTCGTCGGCGTGATTAGCTTCCGCGATGGCGACGGCGTCGGCGAGCTCGGCCTTTGGCCTCGCATTCGGCGGCCATGTCGGGTCGTTGATGGTGATGACGCCGCACGGCCGGGAGCTTCATCGCGTTATGCAGCGAGGGGCGCGCCATGAATTTGGCGAACGCTGGCGCCCAGACGCGATGGTAAGGCTGTGGAAGGGCACCAGCTCGAAGGCGATCCGCTGCGCGGAAGTTTGCCGGAGTACCGAAGGTGACGGGTAGCGTGACTTTGCCGATCGGGTACGCCTTCCGACCGGGGACGATGTCGTGGAACGTGGTGTGGGTTGTCTCGATCATTGACTGCGGGAGTCGTAACCGCCTGAAGGTGTCGAGGTAGAGGGTGTTGATGGAGCGACCGCCGTCCATCAGTGTCTTGGGGAGCCAGTAGTCGCCAACCTTGGGCTTGACCACCAAGGCGACTCGTCACGGTACTCGGCTAGGCGAGTGGTCTTGCCGGCTCGGTGATGGGCTGTTCCGACCAGTTGAGGAACCGGGGACGTCTGTTGGGCCACCGCGTTGACGGCGCTGGCGGCGATGACCTTCTTCTCGCGCCGTGTTGAAGCACAGTGAAGGTGTGGGCGAGCGGCTACTTTGCGAATTTTCCGCCATTTGGCGGGTCATTGTCGAGGTCCTCCCGCGTGTCGTGCCTTCTCGATTTCCACGAGGGTGGCGATCGGCGGTGGTGTGCGTGGCGGGCTTTCCTTCCTGCTGTGAAACGCACATGGTTGGTTAAGGAGGGCAGCGGATCGAACCTGGCTTGTTCTTGTAGTTGCCGCCATCGCCGCTGTTGCCCTCCGTCACGGCGGTAGCTCTTGGCTCGCGTTATGCGTGCCCAGCTGGCGATTAAGTCGACTTCGCCCGTCGTTGCGGGCGCTTTGCGTGAGGGGTGCCGCTATAGCGTAGGTTCGGCGTCCGCCGTCGTTGCCGCCCGTCTTGGCGTTGCCCTCGACTCGTCGTCGATTTCTTGGTTGGGGTCCTCCTCGCACCGTTTGGCGATCTCGAGGAGGTCGGGATGTTGTCGAGTGCGGGCGTGTCGCTTGAGCTTGGCGACTAGAGGCTCGTAGCGACACGAGGTCTTGAAGCAATGGATCGCGGTGTCGGGTGGATGCCGACCGCGTTATACGAGCTCTTGCCACCGTTGGACCCGATTGAGTCGACTCGAGGTCCCCGGACGCATCGTTCAGGTCTTCGATGGTGGTGGCGCGGTGTAGGAGCACTGAAGTGCTCGACGGCGTCTCGCATTTCCTCCCAGAGTCGACATCACGGGGAGCGTGTTGATCCATTGCTGCACGTCCCTCCATCATCGTGGGAGGTAGCAGGCGGTAGTAGGTCGATGTGACCCGCGATCCCCATTGCCATGAGGTATGTGTCGAGCCAGACCGCGGGGTCGTACGAGGAGTCGTATTTTTCTATCTCCTTTGGCGCCTTGAAGTTTGGCGGGTACTTTTCGCCTCGGATCATTGGTCCTAAGCACTTGGGCCCTAGTCGTGGCGACCCATAGGCTCGCCATCGCGGTTAGTTAGGGTGCCGCAAGTCGTCGGGCGGCTGGCGCGCCGATTTTGGTTGTTGATGATGTGAGTGCGGGCGTCGATGGGTTCTCCGTTAGCGGCGACGAAGTTGGTCGCCGCCCGGGATCGTTGGAGAGTGCAGCGTTGGCGGTCGGCGTTGAGCTGCAGTGGCTCGTGGCGGGCAATTGAGGTGTTTGCCGCTGGCGGCCGCTGAGGCCGCTTCCCGAGGAACGCAGTATACTCGCCTGTGAGTCGGCGCCGCTTTGCTGCTCCACGGCCTTTGAGTAGGGCCTTGACGCATCGGATTTGTAAGGCGCCGTCGCGTGGCCGTGATGCTATCGGCCGCTGCTCGCCTGCCACGAGGTTGTCCATCGGGTGAGAAACGGTGGAGGCCGTCGCGTCTCTCCGTGAGGAGACGACTATCTGCGCTGGTCCTCGGGGTGCGGTTGGGTGGTGGTGGGGCACCCATCGCCGTCGATCTGGCGGGGCCGGCGCTTCTCCTGGTGGCGCGTTTCGCAGATCGCGCGTTCGGCTATCGCGAGCCGGTCGTTTAAATCGTCGGTTCAGGGCGCCTGAACGGTGGGGTTCAGCGTGACCTGATCCGCTGGTGGTAGCGTGATGCCTGCGCATCACTTGCTCGAGGCGAAATTTTTCGCGCTCGCTCGCTCTTCACGTCTCGCCTCCGCCAATTTCAGGCGGAGTTCCTCGACCTTCGTTGCCATGGCGTTAGGAGGGATTGGGGTGGAGAAAGGATCCTCCGGCGGATCAGTGCCGGTGGCCATGTAGGTCGCGGCATGGCGACTGGTTCCGTCGTGGAGGTCGGCGGAGTTTTCCCACCCGGAGTCGAATTCGAAGATCCCGAGGATGGAGGGTCTCGAAATCTCCAGCTGGAGACTGGCGATGGAGCCCGCGGATGAGGCCATGATAATGGATCCGGCGAGTGACGCCGGTCGCCGAGTCGGCGTCGTCGGTGAGCCGCATCTTCTGCGGCCGAGTTCCGCCACGTTGTTGTGGGCTGAGTTGTACTCGGAGGCGGTGGATCGTGGCGGATCTGGCTCTCGAGAGCCGATCGGCGTGGTGGCGACTTCGCGGATGCGAGCCGAGTCCTCCGAGGTGATGGCGTCGGTGAGGCCGACGAAGAGGCTGATCGTGCCGATTGGCGGGATTACGTTGCGGCGTGACGGTCGCTTGCCGGACGTAGCTGCTCGGCAAGATCTGGAGCATCTCGCCGATCGCTATCATACGGCCGTGGCGACTGCCTCGTTGATGGGCAGATTGGATCTCGCCGCAGAACACCGGCGGACCGCCAGCCCCACCGGTGGGCGCCATCGCCGGGAATGACCACGGCGGAATCTTTGCAGCGTGAGTAGTAGAACGAGGGCAAGGGCGGCCAGCCATCTGCGTGCGAGATGAGGCGAGACAGGGTTTTACCTGGTTCGGCCCGAGGGTAAAGACCTACTCTGCTAGATTGTATTATGGAGGTGTTTACAATGGGCGAACTTCGGCGACTAGGCGGCGAGTTGCTTGGGCGTATGAGGGCGTGTCTCTACTCACCCCATAAGGAGGTTTATATAGACTCACCTCCCTAGGGTTTACATATCTCAACCGATTCGATTCTGACTTGTGAATCGTTTAACCTAGACCGACTGGGCCTATCTACTCGCCTGGGCCTTCAACTTCCAGTCGCCTGATACCTTGCTGGGCTTTGATCCACTCGTCGTTCTGCAGGCCCACTCGCCAGCCCTTGGGCCAGTCGGAAACGTCCCGCTGAGTATACCCCAGTAGGCGTATCCCCATCATCGAGGGTGATTTACATGTTTTAGAGTTATGATCAAAAATTCGACTTTTTGTGTTTTATGACCGTTTTCATGAGCTATTGCCCACGGTTTTGGGGTTCAAGGGCGATATACATGTTTGAGAGGTATGCCCAAAAAGTCGTAGTTTTTGCTTTTTATGGCCGTTTTCATGAGCTATTGCCCATAGTTTTGGGTTCCAAGGTGATTTATATGTTTTAGAGTTATGACCAAAAACTCGTTTTTTTGCGTTCTTTGGAAATTTTCATGAGCTATTGCCCATAGTTTTGGGGTTCCAGGGCGATTTACATGTTTTAGAGTTATGATCAAAAACTCGTCTTTTTGTGTTTTATGACCGTTTTCATGAGCTATTGCCCACGGTTTTGGGGTTCAAGGGCAATTTACATGTTTGAGAGGTATGACCAAAAAGTCATAGTTTTTTCTTTTTATGGCTGTTTTCATGAGCTATTTCCCATAATTTAGGGGTTCCAGGGAGATTTACTTGTTTGAGAGGTAAGACCAAAAACTCGTCGTTTTTGCATTTTATGGCCGTTTTCTTGAGCTATTAACCATAGTTTTGGGTTCCAAGATGATTTGTATATTTTAGAGTTATGACCAAAAACTCGTCTTTTTTGCGTTTTATGGACATTTTCATGAGTTATTGCCCCACAGTTTTCAGGTTCCAGGGCGATTTACATGTTTAAAATTTATGGATAAAAATTCATGTTTTTATCGTCTTATGGGCATTTTCATGAGTTATTGCCCATAGTTTTGCGGTTCCAGGGCAATTTACATGTTTCAGAGGTATAGTCCAAAAAAGTCGTCGTGTTTGTGTTCTATGGACATTTTCATGAGCTATTGCCCACAGTTTTTGTGTTCCAGGGCGATTTACATGTTTGGGAGGTATAAGCAAAAACTTGTCTTTTTAAGTTTCATGGACATTTTTATGAGCTATTGCCCACAGTTTTGGGGTTCTAGGGCGATTTACATGTTTGGGAGGTATGAGCAAAACCCCGTCTTTTTGCGTTTTATGGCTATTTTCATGACTTATTGCCCATAGTTTTGGGGTTCTAGGGCTATTTACATGTTTGAGAGGTATGACCAAAAAGTCGTTTTTGCTTTTTATGGCCGTTTTCATAAGCTATTTCCCATAGTTTGGGAGTTCCAGGGCGATTTACATATTTGAGAGGTGTGACCAAAAACTCGTCATATTTTGCTTTTTATGGTCGTTTTAATGAGATATTGCCCACTGTTATGGGGTTCTTGGGCGATTTACATGTTTCAAATTTATAACTAAAAAATTCTTCTTTTTAGCGTCTTAATTATGGTCATTTTCATGAGTTATTGCCCATAGTTTCGGGGTTCTAGGGCAATCTACATGTTTGAGAGGTATGACCAAAAAGTCATCGTATTTGCTTTTGATGGTCGTTTTTATGAGCTATTGCCCATAGTTTTGGGGTTCTAGGGCGATTTATATGTTTGAGAGGTATGACAAAAAGTCGTAGTTTTTGCTTTTCATGGCCGTTTTCATGAGCTGATGCCCACAGTTTTGGGGTTCTAGGGCGATTTACATCTTTGAGAGGTATGACCAAAAACTCATCGTTTTTTCTGTTTATGGCCGTTTTCATGAGCTATTCCCCATAGTTTAGGGGTTCCAAGGCGATTTACATGTTTGTGAGGTATGACCAAAAATCTGTCTTTTTGTGTTTTATGACCGTTTTCATGAGCTATTGCCCACGGTTTTGGGGTTCAAGGTCGATTTACATGTTTGAGAAGTATGCCCGAAAAGTCATAGTTTTTGCTTTTTATTGCCGTTTTCATGACCTATTGCCAACAGTTTAGAGGTTCCATGGTGATTTATATGTTCTAGAGTTATGACCAAAACTCGTCTTTTTGCGTTTTATGGACATTTTCATGAGTTATTACCCATAGTTTTGGGGTTCTAGGACGATTTACATATTTGAGAGGTATGACCAAAAAGTCGTAGTTTTTGCTTTTTATGGACGTTTTCATGAGCAATTTCCCACAGTTTAGGGGTTCCAGGGTGATTTATATGTTTGAGAGGTAAGATCAAAACATCGTCATTTTTGGGTTCAAGGGCGATTTACATGTTTGGGAGGTATAAGCAAAAAGTCGTCTTTTTAAGTTTCATGGATATTTTCATGAGTTATTGCCCACGGTTTTAGGGTTTAAGGGCAATTAACATGTTTCAGAGGTATGACCAAAAACTCGTCGTTTTTTGAGTTTTATGGACATTTTCATGAGTTATTGCCCATAGTTTTTGGGTCTAGGGAAATTTACATGTTTGACAGGTATAGACCAAAAAGTAATCGTTTTTGTGTTTTATGACCGTTTTCATGACCTATTGCCCAAGGTTTTGGGGTTCCAGGGCGATTTACATGCTTGAGAGGTATGACCAAAAAGTCGTCGTTTTTTTCTTTTTATGGCCGTTTTCATGAGCTATTTCCCCAGTTTGGGAGTTCCAGGGCGATTTACATGTTTGAGAGGTATGACCAAAAAGTCGTCGTTTTTGCTTTTTATGGTCGTTTTAATGAGGTATTGCCCACTGTTTTGGGGTTCTTGGGCGATTTACATGTTTCAAATTTATAACTAAAAATTCTTCTTTTTAGTGTCTTATGGCCATTTTCATGAGTTATTGCCCATAGTTTTGGGGTTCTAGGACAATCTACATGTTTGAGAGGTATGACATAAAATTCATCGTTTTTTCTTTTGATGGCCTTTTTTATGAGCTATTGCCCATAGTTTTGGGGTTCTAGTGCGATTTACATGTTTCAAATTTATGGATAAAAAAACTTATTTTTATTCTCTTATGGGCATTTTATGAGTTCTTGCCCATAGTTTTGGGGTTCTAGGGAAATTTACATGTTTGAGAGGTATAGACCAAAAAAATCGTCATTTTTGTGTTCTATGGACAATTTCACGAGCTATTGCCCACAGTTTTTGGGTTCCAGGGCAATTTACATGTTTTGGAGGTATAAGCAAATACTCGTCTTTTTAAGTTTCATGGACATTTTCATGAGCTATTGCCCACAGTTTTGGGGGTTCCAGGGCGATTTACATGTTTGGGAGGTATGAGCAAAAACCCGTCTTTTTGCGTAGTATGGCTGTTTTCATGAGTTATTGCCCACAGTTTTGGGGTTCTAGGGAGATTTACATGTTTGATAAGTATGACCAAAAACTCGTAATTTTTTGCGTTTTATGGACATTTTCATGAGCTATTGCCCACAGTTTGGGGGTTGCAGGGCAATTTACATGTTTCAAATTTATGACCAAAAAGTCGTCGTTTATGCTTTTCATGGTCGCTTTCATGAGCTATTTCCTAGAGTTTAGGGGTTCGAGGGCGATTTACATGTTTGATAGGTATGACCAAAAAGTTGTCGTTTTTGCTTTTTATGGTCGTTTTCATGAGCTATTGCCCACAGTTTAGGAGTTCCAGGGCGATTTACATGTTTCAAATTTATAACTAAAAATTCTTCTTTTTAGCGTCGTATGGCCATTTTCATGAGTTATTGCCCATAGTTTTGGGGTTCTATGGTGATTTACATGTTTGAGAGGTATGACCAAAAAGTCGTATTTTTTGCTTTTATGGCCGTTTTCATGAGCTATTGCCCACAATTTAGGGGTTGCAGGGCGATTTACATCTTTGAGAGGTATGACCAAAAACTCGACTTTTTTGTTTTATGACCGTTTGCATCAGCTATTGCCCACGATTTTGGGGTTCAGGGGAGATTTACATGTTTGAGAGGTATGCCCAATTTTTTTTGCTTTTTATTGCCGTTTTCATGAGCTATTGCCCAAAGTTTAGGGGTTCTAGGGCGATTTACATCTTTGAGAGGTATGACCGTCTATGGCCGTTTTCATGAGCTATTACACATAGTTTCTAGGTTCTAGGGCAATTTACATGTTTGAGAGGTATGACTAAAAAGTCGTCGTTTTTGTTTTGATGGCTGTTTTCATGAGCTATTGCCCATAGTTTTTTGGGTCCAGGGCGATATACATGTTTGAGAGGTATGACCAAAAACTCATCGTTTTTGCTTTTTATGGTCGTTTTAATGAGCTATTGCCCACTGTTTTAAGGTTCTAGGGTGATTTACATGTTTCAAATTTATAAATAAAAGTTCTTCTTTTTAGCGTCTTATGGCCATTTTCATGAGTTATTGCCCATAGTTTTGGGGTTCTAGGGAAATCTACATGTTTGAGAGGTATGACCAAAAAGTCATCGTTTTTTGCTTTTTATGGTCGTTTTTATGAGCTATTGCCCATAGTTTTGGGGTTCTAGGGCGATTTACATGTTTGAGAGGTATGACCAAAAATTCGTAATTTTTGCTTTTGATGGCTGTTTTCATGAGCTATTGCCCACGATTTTGGGGTTCAGGGGCGATTTACATGTTTGAGAGGTATGCCCAAAAATTTGTAGTTTTTGCTTTTTATTGTCGTTTTCATGAGCTATTGCCCACAGTTTCGGGGTTCTAGGGCGATTTACATCTTTGAGAGGTATGACCGTTTATAGACGTTTTCATGAGCTATTTCCCATAGTTTTGGGTTCAAGTATAATTTACATGTTTTAGAGTTATGACCAAAAACTCGTGTTTTTAGCATTTTATGGACATTTTCATGAGTTATTACCCACAGTTTTGGGGTTCCAGGGCGATTTACATGTTTGGGAGTATGAGCAAAAACTCGTATTTTTGCATTTTGTGACCGTTGTCATGAGCTATTGCCCACATTTTATGGGCGTTTTCATGATCTATTTGTAACACCCTCAGAATCGTCCCTATGCAAGTTTCAGCGATCCCCGCCAAAACCGCATAGAAACGATTCAAAGGTGCCCACCAGGCACTTTCGTGCGGGTGGAAAACGAAGTAATATCAATACACAATAGTCCGCGATGGAACCCACAGAACAGATATATACAACAGCGACTCAAAGAGTCAAGAATACAGATATACAATACAAAGATCCAAATCACCTTCAAAAGCGATACGTCCGATACGGACAAGATGCAAATTAAGCTAAGAGCCACGAACAATAACCAATGGCGTCCATAACCTGCCCGAGCCAAGCGGAAGGGTAACCCGCTAACGACGTTGATCTCAAAACCTACTTAAACAAAGGGTGTCGACAGGAAAAAGGAAAAGAGAGCGTCAAGATCGAGGCGACACGGCGAGACTAGAATTCGGCGGTCCTCGCCTACATAGGTATGGTGGAATGAAGCGGCGGCGGCAGCATGCACTAAACAACCTATAGAGACTCGATATAACTGTCGGCTATCAGAGAGGGATAAGAAAGACCTATTCGGAACCAACCTGATACTACCACCAAGCATACCCATCTGGTATTTCCCCTCGAGACGGACGAGAAGTCAACCGAGGAACTCACACGATGGCGCTTTATTTATTCGATTATCGTTGCAGCAATTACTAGTCATAGATAGTCATCACGATATAATAAGCAGTGGGCACTTTTAGTTAATCATTCCGTTGTAGTTGCGACACTTACTAGTCAGATATAATTAGCATGAGATATCCCAAACCCAGCAGTTGTTGGTACTTTTATTTAGCCATTACGTTGTAGTGAAGCTGATTACTAGTCATATCGAATACAAGTCAAATTATAACAGTAAACTTTAGTTATAGTTGTCTATGATCGAGAACTGTGCTCCAAGTCGTCCATAACCGCGGACATGGCTTCTCGAAAAGATTTAACCCTGCAGGGGTGCACCAAAGTTTCCACACGCACCTACACCCTTGTTGTCAGATCAGGTAGGTACAAGATCACAAAGCATACACCCAACAGTATGTCGACGGGGTTTCGGACACGACGTTTCCCAGACCCAAAGCAAGCACATGGGGGGGCACCCCACTAAGCTACCCGTAACGAAGTCGGCCGGTGTGGCATCCCGCAAAAACCACTACTAGAAAATCGCTGTGTGTTTGTGCATTGCATCATCGTGACCGCATGCTCATGTCGTCATGCCTCATTGCATTTGAGCATCGTCATCATCTTGCATTTGCTTGCATAAAACTATTTTCAGAAAAACCTATTTTTGTTTTCTAAATACCCCGTCTTTAATTCAACTTAAACTCGGGTCTCCGAATTATTTTGTTTGTCTGCTATCGGTTTGCAAATGGTGCATTTAAAATAAATAAAATGTTTAATTATTTTAGGGGGGCAGCCGAACCGGGCCGATCCTACCCAGTCGGCCACCCCCAATACAAAACCGGTTTAACCCTGAAACCCTACCTACCCAGAACACCCGAAAAACTAAGCTACCAAATAACCTACCCCAATCCTACCTAGCCCCCCCTCCACCTCACCCCCTCCTATCCCTGGTCGCCACATCACCCTGCCCCCAACCCCCAACCCCCAGCCAACCATGCTCTGCCACCTCACCACCCACCCCTCTCAACCGCAGTCTCCCTCTCACCCCAACCCACACACACGCAACACCACACCGCCCTGGGTCCCACCACGCGCACACACACGCCAGCGCGCAGCGCGCGTCCCACCCCCACCTGAAGCGCGTTCCCCCAGCCTCGGGATTCCCCTGGCCCCACCCACCGCATGTCGCTCTCCCTCCTCCGCGTTCACTTTTCCCAGCGCCCTCCTCTCCTCGCGTGCGCGCTTCTCGCCTCTCTCCCCACCCGCCGGACCGTGCCGGCCTCCCTATCCAACGCCGTCGTCGACCCTCCCCTCTTCCTCCTCGGCCGGCCGAGCCCGGCCTCGCTCGCCTCCGCGCCCCGCCCTTCTTCCTCCCCTCCCGCCGGCGCCTCCTCTTCCTCCTCTCCTCCTCCCGTTCCCTCGTCGCCGGCCCGAGCCCGGCCCCTTCCTCCCCGCAACCGTCCGCCGCCCAGGAGGCCGCCTCCGGCCGCGCCTCCCCTCCGCAGCCTCTTTCTCCCTCCTCTGGTCCTCCTCGCCGCCGGCCTCAGCACTCCCGCCTCCGCTCGTCGACCTCCCTTGGCGCCTCCACCGAGCCTCGCCCAGCAGTCCCTCTCCGACGCCGTGTCCGCCTCGCTGTTGCCTCAGCCCACGTCGGCCTCCCAACCGCTCGGCGCATCTCCGTCAGCTCCTCCCGTCGGCCTTGCCCCTTGCGCTGCCCGGCTTCGTGCAGCCGCCATTCCGCACCTTCCTCCCAAGCCCCTCCTCGCTCGATGTCGATGCGTGCGTCTGCAGGTGTGCTCGTAAGGGTGCCATGGGGATTCGCTTGTGTTCCCTATGGCCCGTCTGATGCACCCAAGTTCGCCAACGACCTGGCGCGAACCCGACCGCCAAGCGCGCCACAAAAACGACAAGCACTTCACCGCGGGACACCGAGAATGCCAACAAGGAACCTGGGACCGACACGTTCTCCTTCAAGGATCTGGTGGACGAGACCCTGAAGACCGATCCGAAGCGCCAGGACCCGAACCTGAAGAACGCCAAGGTCGCCGACGCGGATACGCGAAGTTCCTCGCCCGAATGCCAAGACCGACTCGATGACGCGGACCGACAAGGCCTTGACGACAAGATCGGCACCGACTTGGTGGAGCGAAGACCGCCAAGTACTTCTTCCCGGAACGCCAGATCTACTCCGTTATCCGAGACCGTTTCCGTCGAACCCCCGGAACCCTGAGACCGAACCCCGAACCCCGGAACCAAGATCGTCGAACCCTAATGTGTGACCCTGATCCGAGCCCCTATTTTTATAAATGCCATCTATATAATTTGTTGCATATTAAATTGCTCATCTCGCATGCATATCATGTGGGTTGGGGCATTAGGCCGATTCACTGCATAATTAAATATGGGGCCCATATGCGGGCAAATCTAGTCGTATATTGGTCCCATTTAAATTTGTGTAGCGAACCGGTGCTATCTTTTGCCATGTTAAAATAACATTTAAATTTGCGGGGTAGATAAATAACATGAACCACCTAATTAATTGTCGGGACCCCGGTTCCGCTTAATATGGCCTAATTGCATCGCACATTTGCCATGTCATACATCATACATGCATCATGCCCGATCTTTTGCCGTAGTATTAATTATTGCATACGGTGTTTACTCTAGTGATTTGGTTCTTCACGGATAAGGCCGTTGAGTTGATGCGAGTGTCGACCCGATCCTCGGTTGAATCTTCGACAATGTTTTCAGGCGAGCATCTCCCCCTTTTCTACCTATCTTACTTTTATAGTATTTATTCCCTCCTGTTGATCTATTGCTATCTGTGTTGCGATGCTCTAGTTTCCGTACCCGTGATATCCCTTGCAGCCGTACATTGCCTTGGACACATCCTATTACCTGTTGTTTGGTAGATAGTTGGACTTGCGTGTCGTAGTCGCTGGCTCAAGTGCTGTTGCGTGTCGTCAAGTACCTCAGTTGTTGGAAGACTGCCATATGCTTTATGTTGGAGATGATCATGGCTTTACTTTTCGTCACTTTAATTACTGTTTAACAACTAAAATTGAAGTAGGTAAGAAGAGGCACAGGTGGGCAATAGATGTTATTTGGTTGTTAACCGTCCACTTGTGTCCGTGGGACCCAGTACTTGATACTGTTCCTTGATTTATCGCTATCCACATCCGGAGGATTATGGGACCCCGAGCCGAGCTTGATTGGTCTTATATCTTGGGGCCACAAACTAGTTTGAGGTTTTATTTACTATCCTGTACTTATGCCATGCTCGCTTTATTTACGACAGCGAGGTAGCACACTGCTTTAGGTAAGTGTTTAGCGGTATCGACAAGCCCATTTTGGGTTCCCGATCGCGTACCACTAAGCGCAAACCTTGAGTCCGTCTCGAGTCAGCTAGCTTCGCTATGGTGTACTCAATGGGTGGCCCCAAATATTTCTGAATCCTGTGATTGCTTTGTCGTGAAGGCCTCGTTGGGTTTTGATTTGGTTTTTCCGAGGTTGATCGAGTGTGTGTTGCTATTTGTGCACCCCTGCAGGGTAAAACTTTCTGAAAGCCGTGTCCGCGGTTATGGACGAATTGGAGCACAGTATCTCGATCATAGACAACTATAACTAAAGTAGTGTTATAAATTTGACTTTATAATGACTAGTAATCAGCTTCACTATAATGGAATGGCTAAATAAAACTGCCAACAATTGCTTGTTTGGGTTGTCTCTTGCGACCATTGTACCTGATTAGTAAGTATTGCAACTACAACGGAATGGCTTAATAAAAGTGCCAACAACTGCTGGGTTTTGGGGTTATCTCATGCTAATTGTATCTGACTAGTAAGTATTGCAACTACAACGGAATGGATAAGTAAAATTGCCCACTGCTTATTTTATCAGGATGATTACCTAAACCTGACTAGTAATTGCTGCAACGATAACCGAATAAATAAAACTGCCAACTGTGTGAGTTCCTCGGTTGACTTCCTCGTTTGGTCTCGAGGGGGAATACCAGGATGGGATTGTTTGGTGTTAGTATCAGGTTGGTTCCGAATAGGTCTTTCTTATCCCTCTCTGATAGCCGACAGTTATATCGAGTCTCTCTAGGTTGTTTAGCGCATGCTGCCGCTGCCGCTTCAGTCCACCATACCTATGTAGGCGAGGACCGCCGAATTCTAGCCTCGCCGTGTGGCCTCGATCTTGGCTCCTCTTTTTCTTTTGCCCTTTGTCGGCACCCCTTTTGTTTAAGCAGGTTTTGAGATCGACGTCGTTAGCAGGGTTACCCTTCCGGCTTGGCCTGGGCAGGGTTATGGACGCCATTGGTTATTTCTTCAGGGCTCTTAGCCCCATTTGCATCTTGTCCGTAGTCGGACACTCTATCATTTTCAAGGTGATTTGGATCTTTGTATATTATCTCTGTATTCTTGACTCGTTGAGTCGCGGTTGTATATATCTGTTCTGTGGGTCCCATCGAGGACTGTTGTGTAATGTTATTACTTCGTTTTCCACCCGCACGAAAGTGCCTGGTGGGCACCTTTGAATCGTTTCTATGCGGGTTTGGCGGGTTTCGCTAAAACTTGCATAGGGCCGATTCGAGGGTGTTGAGTGGTATCGAGCTCAGCGATTGCGATACCCCTAAGTCCAACTGTAGGATAACCTAGCTAACGGCCGAAGTAGAGTGTCAAAACTATTTTTGAAAATCGGTTGGATAGTTCTGATTAGGTCTGATTTTACTCCTTACCCCTCTGCTGCTCTCCTCTCATCTCTGCGTGTTTTGAATCTGCTCTCTTCTCTTTCTTCGAGTCCAGGAATTCTCGTGGTTGGGTTTTCGTCGTACCTTCAGGGTTTCGCTTCCTCCTTTGGTAACGGTGTTGCTACACCTGGTCTTCATGCTATCCGAGGAATCCTTCGTCTGGTGGGCTTCTCTTTGTTCCTTCTCGTGCCTTCTGGTGTTTTCCGACGCGACGACATCATCTACGCCAGATCCGATGCAGAGTCTGCATCATTCTTTTGTTCCCGAACCTTGTTTGTCGAGATCTTCAGTCTAAATTCTAAGGGTTGGTTGCATAATCTATCTGATCGTGTACAGAGTAATACTTTGAGTGCGGGATGGAGTCGCGCCGATACCACTACTCTTATCATTTGCTTTTGTATATTGAATGGTGGATCGATGCAACTCTTACTCCTTCCATGAAAGTTAGAGGTGGCCTTACCTTTAACTTCGTCCGCTGTTATCCGGAGTGCTCTCTTGGCGAACAGGATCAACGACATCTTGTTGGTGGAGTCGCCGATTTCAAGACGGGACAACGACCTCTTGTTAGTGGTGTCGCGAGGATCTACACGATGCGAGAAGATTCAGATCGCCGACCTTCCTTCCAGTACCATGAGGCGGATCTCGAGGGCGAGATCCATTGTTAGTGGTGTCGAATTGTGGCATCCCGCAAAAACCACTACTAGAAAATCGATGTGTTTTTGTGCATTGCATCATCGTGACCGCATGCTCATGTCGTCATGCCTCATTGCATTTGAGCATCGTCATCATCTTGCATTTGCTTGCATAAAACGATTTTCAGAAAAACCTATTTTTGTTTTCTAAATACCCCGTCTTTAATTCAACTTAAACCCGGGTCTCTGGATTATTTTGTTTGTCTGCTATCGGTTTGCAAACGGTGCATTTAAAATAAATAAAAAATTTAATTATTTTAGGGGGGCAGCCGAATCGGGTCGATCCTACCCAGTCGGCCACCCCCAATACAAAACCGGTTTAACCCTGAAACCCTACCTACCCAGAACACCCGAAAAACTAAGCTACCAAATAACCTACCCCAATCCTACCTAGCCCCCCCTCCACCTCACCCCCTCCTATCCCTGGTCGCCACATCACCCTGCCCCCAACCCCCAGCCAACCATGCTCTGCCACCTCACCACCCACCCCTCTCAACCGCAGTCTCCCTCTCACCCCAACCCACACACACGCAACACCACACCGCCCTGGGTCCCACCACGCGCACACGCCCAGCCTTGTGGCGTCCCACCCTTTGAGCGCATTCCCCGGCCTCGATTCCCCAGCCCCCACCACCGCGCTGTCCGCTCCTCTTCCCTCCTCCGCGTTCCGCACCCCCCGACGCCCTCCTCTCCTCGCGTGCGCTCCTCTCGCCTCTCTCCCCACCCGCCGGACCTCGCCGGCCTCCCTATCCAACGCCGTCGTCGACCCTCCCCTCTTCCTCCCCTCCGGCGCTCTGCTCGCTCCTTCCTCCGGCCGAGCCCGGCCTCGCCTCGCCTCTTCCTCCGCCCGGCCCTCCTCTTCCTCCTCTCCTCCTCCCATTCCCCTCGCCGGCCCAGGCCCCTTCCTCCCCGCAGCCCGCGCCCGGCCCGCGCCTCGGCCGCCTCCCCTCCGCAGCCTCCTTCCCCTCCTCTGGCCCTCCTCGCCGCCGGCCTCAGCGCTCCCGCCTCCGCTCGTCGACCTCCCGCCGCGCCTCCACCGAAGCTCGCCCCCAGTCCCCTCTCCGGCCCGCGTCCCTCGCCGATCCTGTTGCGGCAGCCGGCCTCCCCGCCCTGCGCCTCTCCGTCTGCAGCTCCTCCCGTCGGCCTTGCCCCTTGCTGCACCCGGCTTCTCGTGCCTGCTCGTTCTGGCACCTTCCTCCCAAGCCGGCCCCTCCTGCCCCTCGCTCGATGTACGTGCGTGCGTCTGTGTGTGCTCGTGTAAGGGTGCCATGGGGATCTGCTTGTGTTCCCTATGGCCCGTCCTGATGCACCCCAAGTTCGCCAATGACCCTCGGCGCCGAACCCGATGACCGCCAAGCGCGCCACAAAAACGACAAGCACTTCACCGCGGGACACCGAGAATGCCAACAAGGAACCTGGGACCGACAAGTTCTCCTTCAAGGATCTGGTGGACGAGACCCTGAAGACCGATCCGAAGCGCCAGGACCCGAACCTGAAGAACGCCAAGGTCACCGATGCGGATACGCCAAGTTCCTCGCCCGAATGCCAAGACCGACTCGATGGCGCGGACCCGACAAGGCCTTCGCGACGACAAGATCGGCACCGACTTGGGTGGAGCCGAAGACCGCCAAGTACTTCTTCCCGGAACGCCAGATCTACTCCGTTATCCGAGACCGTTTCCGTCGAACCCCCGGAACCCTGAGACCGAACCCCGAACCCCGGAACCAAGATCGTCGAACCCTAATGTGTGACCCTGATCCGAGCCCCTATTTTTATAAATGCCATCTATATAATTTGTTGCATATTAAATTGCTCATCTCGCATGCATATCATGTGGGTTGGGGCATTAGGCCGATTCACTGCATAATTAAATATGGGGCCCATATGCGGGCAAATCTAGTCGTATATTGGTCCCATTTAAATTTGTGTTGCGAACCGGTGCTATCTTTTGCCATGTTAAAATAACATTTAAATTTGCGGGGTAGATAAATAACATGAACCACCTAATTAATTGTCGGGACCCCGGTTCCGCTTAATATGGCCTAATTGCATCGCACATTTGTCATGTCATACATCATACATGCATCATGCCCGATCTTTTGCCGTAGTATTAATTATTGCATCCGGTGTTTACTCTAGTGATTTGGTTCTTCACGGATAAGGTCGTTGAGTTGATGCGAGTGTCGACCCGATCCTCGGTTGAATCTTCGACAATGTTTTCAGGCGAGCATCTCCCCCTTTTCTACCTATCTTACTTTTATAGTATTTATTCCCTCCTGTTGATCTATTGCTATCTGTGTTGCGATGCTCTAGTTTCCGTATCCGTGATATCCCTTGCAGCCGTACATTGCCTTGGACACATCCTATTACCTGTTGTTTGGTAGATAGTTGGACTTGCGTGTCGTAGTCGCTGGCTCAAGTGCTGTTGCGTGTCGTCAAGTACCTCAGTTGTTGGAAGACTGCCATATGCTTTATGTTGGAGATGATCATGGCTTTACTTTTCGTCACTTTAATTACTGTTTAACAACTAAAATTGAAGTAGGTAAGCAGAGGCACAGGTGGGCAATAGATGTTATTTGGTTGTTAACCGTCCACTTGTGTCCCGTAGGACCCCGAGTACTTGATACCTGTTCCTTGATTTATCGCGCTATCCACATCCGGGAGGATTATGGGACCCGAGCGAGCTTGATTCAGTCTTATTTCTTGGGGCCACAAACTAGTTTGAGGTTTTATTTACTATCTGTACTTATGCCATGCTACCGCTTTATTTACGATTGTGCGAGTCACTGCTTTGTCTTGTTAGGTATGGTGAGTGTTTTCGCGGTATCGAAGCCCAGTTTGGGTTCGATCATTTACCACGGCGCAAACCTTGAGTCCGTCTCGAGTCAGCTAACCGTTATTGGGTGTACTCAATGGGTGGCCCTGAAATATTTATGAATCCTGTGATTGCTTTGTCGTGAAGGCCTCGTTGGGTTTTGATTTGGTTTTTCCGAGGTTGATCGAGTGTGTGTTGCTATTTGTGCACCCAGGTAAAACTTTCTGAAAGCCGTGTCCGCGGTTATGGACGACTTGGAGCACAGTATCTCTATCATAGACAACTATAACTAAAGTAGTGTTATAAATTTGACTTTATAATGACTAGTAATCAGCTTCACTATAATGGAATGGCTAAATAAAACTGCCAACAATTGCTTGTTTGGGTTGTCTCTTGCGACCATTGTACCTGATTAGTAAGTATTGCAACCTTCTAGCGGAATGGCTTAATAAAAGTACCAACAACTGCTGGGTTTTGGGGTTATCTCATGCTAATTGTATCTGACTAGTAAGTATTGCAACTACAACGGAATGGATAAGTAAAATTGCCTACTGCTTATTTTATCAGGATGATTACCTAAACCTGACTAGTAATTGCTGCAATGATAACTGAATAAATAAAACTGCCAACTGTGTGAGTTCCTCGGTTGACTTCCTCGTTTGGTCTCGAGGGGGAATACCAGGATGGGATTGTTTGGTGTTAGTATCAGGTTGGTTCCGAATAGGTCTTTCTTATCCCTCTCTGATAGCCGACAGTTATATCGAGTCTCTCTAGGTTGTTTAGCGCATGCTGCGCCGCTGCCGCTTCAGTCCACCATACCTATGTAGGCGAGGACCGCCGAATTCTAGCCTCGTCGTGTCTTGGCCTCGATCGACACTCCTCTTTTCTTTGCCCTTTCGGCACCCTTTTGTTTAAGCAGGTTTTGAGATCGACGTCGTTAGCAGGGTTACCCTTCCGGCTTGGCCTGGGCAGGGTTATGGACGCCATTGGTTATTTCTTCAGGGCTCTTAGCCCCATTTGCATCTTGTCCGTAGTCGGACACTCAATCATTTTCAAGGTGATTTGGATCTTTGTATATTATCTCTGTATTCTTGACTCGTTGAGTCGCGGTTGTATATATATCTGCTCATGGGTCCCATCGAGGACTGTTGTGTAATGTTATTACTTCGTTTTCCACCCGCACGAAAGTGCCTGGTGGGCACCTTTGAATCGTTTCTATGCGGGTTTGGCGGGTTTCGCTAAAACTTGCATAGGGCCGATTCTGAGGGTGTTACAGCCGGTCTCCGAGACGTACCCAGGGTTTGCAAGAACGGCTGTAAACGACTGGGAACCCGAAAGTGTGACTGGGCTTGTCGATACCGCGAAATCGTGCCGCGATCCAAAATAGTACAGGCGCTCCACGCGCAACCGTAAATAAAGTAGTAAAACATGGCATAAGTACAGAATAGTAATAAAGCCCCAAACTACTTTGTGGCCCCTGGTACAGTACTTTGAAATCAGGTACTAATCGATGGGGCTGCCCACACACCCCACCTGTGGTTAGCGCGCTCAATCTAGGAACAGGTGTCAAGAACTCGGGGTCCTACGGGACACTAGTGAGCGGTTGAAAACCAAATATTGTCTATTACCCACCGGTGCCTCTGCATTTACCTACTTCAATTTTAGTTATTAAACAATAATTAAAGTTGTAATCATCGCCAACATAAAGCATAAGGCGTTTCTCCAACAACTGTGGTACTTGACAACACGCAACAGCCCTTGAGCAAGCGACTACGACACGCAAGTCCAACTATCTACCAAACAACAGGTAATAGGATGTGTCCAAGGCAATATAAGGCTGCAAGGGGTATCACGGGTACGAAAACTAGAGCATCGCATCACAGATAGCAATAGATCAACAGGAGGAAGTAAAGACTATAAAAGTAAGATAGGTAGAAAGGGGGAGAATGCTCGCCTGGAAAACATTGCCGAAGTTTCATAATCGAAAAACTTGTCGAAGCTCACAACGTCTCATCGTTCTATCCGGGAAAAAGCAAAACACTAAAAGAAACAAGCGATGCAGCAATTACAACTAATGCGGAAGAATCAGCATGATCATGATATGATGCATGACATGGCAAGTTAATGATGCAACTATGTCGAAAAGGTATTAGGGACATAGCACATTGATGATATAGCATTCGTGAGGCATTATTAATAAGAAACAATTAGTCTCCAAATTTATTTATCATGTTTTCCTTGCATAAATAGTACTGATTATAAAACTGCTCTTAATGCATGATGCAAATAATAACATGGATATCATAGTTGAAGAGGTCTCGTTGCGCTGATCGATTTAGACATATCATTTGTAGAATTCGGGGTTACGGATTTAAAGTTATGCAATATTTAAGAAATGACATTTATTAATTCGAAAATTTTAAAATGCTAAATTGTTATTATAAATAACATAAACAGATTACTCATATTTTTCTGATTCAAAATCATATAACATGCTTATTATTTGGAAATATGAATTTAAAACAATATTTAAATCATTTTATATTAAAGTGGTCAAATGTTATTAGTTTGAATGGTTTGACTTAGTTTTGAACAGATTTGAATTTACAAATGAATTCACATTAGAAAACAAAACACATTTCATATTAAAATTTTACTTAAATTCTCATTTATTTAACACTTATGAATTGATTTGGATTAAAACAGAATATTAAAACTGATTTGATTTGAATTTGAAATTTGGTTTCTGTCTTTTGTTACTCAGGAAAACCTACCCCGAGAGACAGACATGTGGGGACAGGAGGAGATGGGGCCACGCATGCGCAGTGTGTTGCCACGTGGGACACACAGGGCTTGCGGGTTGAGGTAAGGAAAAAATGGAGGGTCTCTGTGCAAGACTCCAAGGAGCCGCTCGTTCGAACCTGATGAGAAGTGGATCGCGAAAACTGCTAGCTCGGACAGATGCTACGATGAAGATGGCGAGCGATCCTTTGGGAATTTTGTGGCTCCGAAAAAACAAAAGTTGTAGAGGACACAGAGACCTACAATTTTCGTTTAGGATTTTTTTACAGAGGAGGGCTACAGAGACCGGTAATCACCGAGAAACGGAGGGGATTCATATGATCAAATACGACCGAAACTGAACACACGCGAACAGAATTTTGCTCGAACTTTGGCAGAATAAAAGGAGAGCTACAATGCTTGGATTGGAGCGCCGTTTCCGCCTACAGGTAGCTGGATGAACCTTCTACGCGTGAGTATGAGATTTGGCGCCGGAGTCGATCTATAGAGGTCGCGAGCACTCTGGGAACAGAGGGAGATAACAGTCGCACGCGTCTTTTGTTGTGCTGCGTGTGGTGGCGGCGCGCAGCTGGGAAAATCCGGTGACGGGCGTGCACAGGGAGGCGGAGAAGATGCATCCAGCAAGGGGAAAGGATGGGGAATCTCACCTCCGCCAATTCCCACTGGAATCGGGGTCGGGGACGGTAGGAGGCGACGGCAAGGTGAGGACGAATACAGCAACATTCTCAGGTTTGGTGGCGATGAAGGGACAACAGTCTGATGCGACTCCTCCAGCCTGCAGCTTGACGCGGTGGACGACGTAGACCGGCCTCCTGCGCTCACCGGCTCTAGAAGAAGATCATGGAGACGACGCGATGACGCTCTCCTCGATGTTGCTCTCGGGCAAGGGGAAGACAGATGGGAGCAGAGGTAGAGGGATGGGTATGGCGGCGTGGGAGGGGAGGAAGCTAGGGTTCTGGGGTAGAGACTCCAGGGCGTGAGGATAAGAAGGGGATGAGGGTTCGGGTGGTGACGAGGCTGACGGGGGGAGACGGTCACCTGCCTCCTCTGTTGTCTGCTGTAGAGAGGAGGAAGGCGATGGACAACGACGGTGAACAGGACGGCGTGAAGGGGTACGGGCTAGGTGGCAAGCTGGGCTGGCCCAAAGAAAGGAGTAAGAGGAGAAGCTCCGGGTAGGCTGCTGCAGGTAAAACCTCTCTCCAATTCTATTATTCTTTTTCTGTTTTTTTTAATTTTAAACAAGTTATTGTTGCAAGATACTTTGAAAAAGACCAGAACATAACCAAGATGGGGGACAAGTATATGATCAACTAGAAGGTGTAGTTCTAGGGTAAATGGAAAGATAGGTTCTATGGCACTTCCAAGAAGAGAAAAAAAACATCACAAAGCAAGAGATAAAGAGAGGAATATGAAGTGGTTTTGGGACATGGCCATGCATGATCCTTTATACAAGGAGTACATGATGTATAGGAGAGAGGAACCACCATTACACATGTCTAGATTTAAATTCACAAACAAAACCCAAAGATCCTCATAGCTGTTATGTATTGTGGTTTTGGAGAAAGATTGAATGGATACAAGAGTGCCATGTTAGGGAAGTGGAGGAATTGAAAAGATATGCCCACAACTCAACTTGGGTATTAAGCAATGTATCAAGACCCAACTACAATTCATCAAGAGGCAAATACAATTAATAAGAATACAAATGCATATGAAGGAAGAACCAAATAAAAGGGTGTTTTAATGTGATGCTCAAATGCAAGGTGGCATGGTTTCATGAGAATGGTATAATGATGATGCAATGAATGACATGTAGGAAGTAGCAATATATAGACTAGGCAAGTAGCATTACAATTGTTAGACAATTGGGATGCTACACTATTGCTCATAGTTTGGGGTTCCAGGGCGATTTACATGTTTTAGAGTTATGACCAAAAACTCGCCTTTGGTGTTTTATGACCGTTTTCATGAGCTATTGCCCATGGTTTTGGGGTTCAATGGTGATTAACATGTTTGAGAGGTATGCCCAAAAATTCATAGTTTTTGCTTTTTATTGCCGTTTTCATGATCTATTGCCCACAATTTCGGGTTATAGAGCGATTTATATGTTTGAGAGGTATGACCAAAAAGTCGTAGTTTTTGCATTTTATGGCCGTTTTCATGAGCTATTGCCCATAGTTTTGGGTTCCAGGGTGATTTATATGTTTTAGAGTTATGACCAAAAACTCGTCTTTTGGGATTGTATGGACATTTTCATGAGTTATTGACCATTGTTTTGGGGTTCCAGGGATAGTTACATGTTTCAAATTTATGGATAAAAATTCTTCTTTTTATCGTCTTATGGGAATTTTCATGAGTTATTGCCCATAGTTTTGGGGTTCCAGGGAAATTTACATGTTTGAGAGGTATAGACCAAAAAGGTTATCGTTTTTGTGTTCTACATTAGTAGAGAAAACCTTATAGCAGCAAACCTTATCACCGACGAAGTGGGATCGCGCTCGCTGGCGGTAAGAGCTTCCAGGCTTGCATAACATTACCACCGGCAAAAATAAGCGTACACGCCGGCGATAGAGTAACTACCACCGGCGGAAAGGGATATTGCACGCCAGGGATAATGTGGGCCTCGTGCTCCCAGATTGGGATGTAACTTACCGCTGGCGAAAGGGCCCATGCTCGCCGGGCCTAGAAGGATTATCGTCGGCGAGAACACTGCATGCACGCCAGGGATACGGTGGGCCTCGTGCCCCCAGATTGGGCCTCCACTTACCGCTGGCGGAAAGACACCTTCTCGCCGAGGATAAGTACTTATACCGCCGGCGAAACGGTCAGTGCTCGCCGAGGATGCATGGGGGACGGGTGGGCCACTAGGTCGTGTTTTTACCGTCGACAAGTTGTCTATTTCTGCTGGTGGCAAAGGAGTACCACCGGCATTTAGGGGTTGTTTCGCTGGTGGTAAACTGGCACTTATTACAAGGTCGCGAACCAGCCACTAGCAACACCTCCTCTCTCGCCACTACCTCCCCTTTCTTGGAAACTCAAGCCCAAGCTTTGCTAGCTCATTCCCCCACTTCTCCCCACCTATTTTAGCTAATTCAACCAACAAACTTTAATATATTTGTGGAGATGTCACTCCCCTCGCATGCATTAGTAGATCTACCTACTAGCAATATCTAGATCTAGATCCATCTCCCCCACCACCTTTCTCTGTACCGGCCGGTGCTCTAACCCCCACTTCTCTTAACCGGTGCTCTTGGACCTTGAGTCAACTAATAGGTATAATATATATGGTGGAATTCATGAGTGTTGGCGTGGTTGCACGCATATGTGGACCTTTTGTGTTGTTTTGTTGGTGGAATGTGTGCATGTACAATGAGTTGTCAATGTTTTGCCAGAATGTCGATTAACTTCCGTTCCGGCGAATTTCTGGCACTCTGACGAGACCATTTTTAGCAAAGGTCATGCCAAATTTTTCCGTGAAAGCAGCTGAGTGAGGCGACGGTAACATTCTAATCTACTCATGCTGAATCTTATTGTGCAGGCGATGATGGTCATCGAGATGAAGGAAAGCATGGTGGATAGATACGTGGAACGCGCGACTGCCGATGTCCGTGTCGCAAATGCAAACTATCATCATTGTTTGACCCCTTGTCACGCACGGTGAATGAACACCTCCACAGGTATAGTTTCGTGGATGGCTCCTATACTCCGTGGATGGATGATGATGACTTTGACCATAATAAGGAAGAGGATGTCGTTCAACATGAAAATGAAGATGATGAGGAGGGAGAAGAACGGGATGTTGCACACAACTATGACCTTCGTGATGAACAACGTCGGGAAGAAGAAGAACGTGCACACGACGAGGACAGGAGTAGGAATACCCCGCTAACCGCGGTCGTGCACGACCCTCATGTTCAGGAAATTCTTCTCGGCAACGCATCGACTGACCCCATATTCGCTGGTAGACAGAACTCTAAGCTGGATCAACTGGAGGTAGACTCGAGAACTCTGTTGTACAACGCAGGTCGCGGGCCGGTGGAGACCCGCTTAAGAGTAACTCTCGATCTTCTAGAGATGAAGGCAAGATATGGATGGAATGATGCAAGCGCAGACGAACTCTTCTGATCCTTGAAGAAGCATTTACCTAAAGATAACACGCTGGCAGGTAGTCTACAAGAGGCCAAGAAAGTGGTGTGCCCTCTCAATTTACCGCATGAAAAATACCACGCCTGCATCAGTGACTGTGTGATTTATCGGAACGAACACAAGGACTTGACCATGTGCCCAATGTGTGGCGAGCCTCGATACAAGAGAGGGACGAGAAAAGCTCCTCGAAAAGTTGTGTGGTACTTCCCGCTCAGGACCCGTCTCTAGCGGTACTTCGCGGACCCCAAGGAAACGAAGCTCATGTGCTGGCATGCAGAAAGGAAGGAGGTGGTGATGAAGGATCCAGTGCGGGTTGAAAACCCAGTGCTGACGCACCCTTCGGATGCAAGATAGTGGAAAGCATTAGACGATGAGTACGAAGATTTCGGGAAAGAACCAAGGAACATCAGACTAGGTGCAAGCACCGATGGACTCAATCCATTCGGCAACCAGAGCAGCAAACACAACACCTGGACCGTGTTTCTATTGATGTACAACCTCCCCCCATGGCTATGCCTAAAGAAGAAGTACATACACATGAGCATGCTAATCCAAGGGCCGACGCAGCCAGGGAGCGATATCAACCTGTATCTTGAGCTATTGAAGGAGGAGCTAGCCATATTGTGGGATGAAAGGGTAGAAACATGGGACGCTCACCTCCAACAAACTTTCCGTCTAAAAGCAGCGCTGATCACGACAGTGCAGGACTATCTCGGATATGGATATATCGCGTGGCAGGTGTGCCACGGACACAAGGCTTGTGTGAGGTGCATGGAAAGGACGTCGTTTCTTCAGCTTGGTAAGGATCCCGGGTGTTCGAAAACTGTCTACATGAGGACTCGGATGTGGCTACCCGAGAATGACCTGTGGAGGAAGCGTGGAGATCTGTTCAATGGCAAGGATGAGCTCGAAGTACCTCCGCCTAAGCGCAGCGGCGAGGAGATCGATGCTTTGTTGAAAAGCTGTAAACACTGCCCTCCGCCGGGTAAGATAAAGAAGCATAAGCGAAAGCGAGGAGATAAGAAGAAGGAAAAGGAACACAGTCTGCTCATGGGGTATGGAAAAGGAGGTCTGTGTTTTGGGACTTGACGTACTGGAAGATCCTCGGTACGCCTCATAGCCTTGATGTCATGCATATTACGAAGAACGTTTGCGAAAGCTTGCTTGGCACTCTGCTCAACATGACGGATAGGACCAAAGACGGGCCGAAAGCAAGACACGACCTAAAGGCCCTGAATATCAGAGAAGAGCTTCACCCCCCCCTCCCCCCCGTCTTCTTCTATGGTTGAGGAGGACACAAATGATCGCAAGCGCAAAAGGGCGGGGAAGCAGCCGGTTGAGGAGGAGACGGAAGATCCTAAGGGAAAAAGGTCGAAGAAGAGTGAAACCCCACGCCCCTCTTGCTTCACTCTATATCCTAACGAGCTCGAACAGATGATCGGTTGCCTCCCCGGAACCAAGTATCCCTTAGGCTATGCGGGGATAATACGTAGATGGTTGGACCCGACGAAAGGAATCTTCAGCGGGATGAAGTCTCATGACTGTCGCATCATGATGACGCAGATACTTCCGGTTGCAATCCGAGGGATCATGGAACCGCACGTCCATGCAACGCTGACTAGCCTCTGTAACTTCTTCGACGTCATCACTCGGAAGTTGATAACCGTCAAGAAACTCGGGCGGCTACAGGAAGAGATCGTCACCATCATATCCGAGATGGAGATGTACTTCCCGCCTGCATTCTTCGACATCATGGTCCACCTGCTGTTGCATATAGTGGACGATATCGAGGATCTCGGGCCTCCGTTCCTTCACAACATGATGGCATTAGAAAGAATGAACGGAATCATGAAAGGATACTTCCATAACAAGGCACATCCGGATGGAAGCATCGTCCAGGGCTTTCTCACCGAGGAGTGCGTCTCTTTCTGCAAGAATTATCTTAACAAGGAAAACCCACGTCCGATTGGTTTGCCCACAAACAAGCACCTCGGCAGGTTCGAGGGAGTAGGCCACCGCACTGGCAAGAAGGAAATGGATATGGATCAGTTTGATAGGAGAGACAACTTTGATAGGGCCCACTTAGTAGCGCTACAGCACATGGACGATGTCACGCCTTGGGTGGAAAAGCACAAAACCATGATCGAGAACAATGCTAACAGACCGATGGCAGAAGAAGAGGTATTTAGAGTGCATAACTCCTCTTTCGTGCGCTGGTTCAAAGACCAGATTAATGCCACTCCCCCGCCAATGACAAGCATCACGGACAGAATCACAGTGGCTTTGTCTTACAGGCCCGCGCCAAACCTCATGACTTATCAAGCATACGACATCAGCGGTTACACATTCTACACGGAGGAGAGAGACAAAATAAGCGACTATCAGAACTTGGGTGTGACGATGGAATCTTACACGGGTGAATAGAAGAAAAGATACTACGGAAGGATCGAGGAAATTTGGGAGCTTGACTACGTCGGGGAGAAGCTACCGATGTTCCGTGTCAGATGGGCTACAGATGTCAGAAAAGAAGATGAGTATTTTACCACCATGCGTATGCCCAACAAATCCAAGACCAAGAAACCCAACGCACAAAATGACCCATGGGTGCTTGCTAAGCACGTCGAGCAATGCTTCTTCATTACCGACCCGTCAAGGCCTAGCCGTGTCATCGTGAGGAGAGGCAAAAGGGACCTCGTCGGAATGGATGGAGTCACCAACGATAAAGACTTTGACGGATTCGTTGCAGACCCGATGATGGAAGAACCCGAAGAAGATGATGCAACATACACAAAAAGAAGAAGAAGGACCACACTGCCTAGGTTGTCAGCTACAGCAACTCCGTACACAAGGAGTCTCAACGATGAGACTGGCGGGGTCGTCAAGTCAAAAAATACCAAGCAGAAGGGCAAGAAGAAGAATCAGAGTGCGAAGAAGAAACAGTAGGATTTTGGTGTGGTCGAGAAAATAAAACTCATCATTTTATGTGTATCACTTATTAATGATTTTATGTGTAAGTGTGTACTATACCATTAAACTCCTACGGAGGCGACGGATCATTTGCAACTAACTTAATTAGCCATCATTTTATGTGTGTTTGTTGCTTCCGACGGAATTGCGCTATCATTTTATGCGTGTTTGTTGCCTCCAATGAAATTGCGCTATCATGTTATGTGTGCATGTTTACCTCCGACGGACTATCATTTTATGTGTGTTTGTTGCCTCCGACGAAATTGCGCTATCATTTTATGTGTGTTATTTGTTGCCTCCCACGGAATTGCGCTATTATTTTATGTGTGTTTGTTGCCTCCAACGAAATTGCGCTATCATTTTATGTGTGCATGTTTACCTTCGACAGACTATCATTTTATGTGTGTTTGTTGCCTCCGACGAAATTGCGCTATCATTTTATGTGTGTTATTTGTCGCCTCCCACGGAATTGCGCTATCATTTTTTGTGTGTTATTAATTTGTTGCCTCCAACGGAATTGCGCAATCATTATATGTGTTTTTGTTGCCTCCGACGGAATTGCGCTATCATTTTATGTTTGTTTGTTGCCTCTGACGGAATTGCGCTATTATTTTATGTGTGTTTGTTGCCTCCGACGGAATTGTGCCATCATTTTATGTGTGTTTTTGCCTCTCTGATGAAATTGCGCTATCATTTCATGCGTGTTATATTGTTGCCTCCGACGGAATTGCGCTATATATATCATTTTATGTGTGTTTGTTGCCTCCGACGAAATTGCGCTATCATTTTATGTGTGTTATTTGTTGCCTCCGACGAAATTTCACTATCATTTTATGCGTGTGTTTGTTGCCTCCGAAGAAATTGCGCTATCATTTTATGTGTGTTTGTTGCCTCCGACGAAATTGCGCTATCATTTTATGTGTGTTATTTGTTGCCTCTGACGGAATTGCGCTATCATTTTATGTGTGTGTTTTTTGCCTCCGAAGAAATTCCGCTATCATTTTATGTGTTGTTTGTTGGCCCCACCTAAATAAACCTGGCAGCAGTGATCAGTGGCCCTGGGCCCACCTAAACCATGGCCCCACCTAAATTTACCACCGGCGAATTCTCCCAAACCGCCGGGGGTAGCATGGGATGGCCCGCCTGCCAGTGACCCAAGCTTTATCACCGGCTCCTTTGCGCAACAAACGTCGGGGTAATACCTGTGGGTCCCACCCGTCAGATCGATGCCCACCCAGATCACAGAGAGACCCATCCCCGTCCCCATCTCAGATCAGATCGACCCCGCCCGTCCCCGTCTAGGTCAGATCAGCGCCCAAGTAATATCACAATATGCATCAATCAATAAGCTTTGGAACACTGCACACAGAATGACAACTATGCTCTCTTAATGGTGCCTAAAGGTAGAAGGTGGAGACTCAATAGTGGTGGAAGAAAGACCTTTTATAAAGGAAGCAGGGATTTCAAGTTTCAAAAAGACCTTCCAAAAATTATGGTACTTGTTAGCTTTCATCCCTCATTGCCCCTATCATAAGCATCTTGAAGTGATTAAGGTTAAAGTGACAAAGATGAAGTATATTGATATGTTGGAAACGTATCTATAATTTTTGATGCTCCATGCTTATTTAGTATCTACTTTGCTTTACTTGTCCACACTTTGAGGTGCTTTTTACATGTTTTCTGGTACTAACCTACTAACAAGTTGCAACAGTGCCAGATGCCTGTTTTCTGTTGTTTTTAGTTTCATAAAACTTAGTAAAGAAATATTCTCGGAATTGGACGGGACAAAGGACAAAGTTAATTACTTTTTGTTGGGAACAAGAAGTCCATAGGAGAGCCAGAGGGTCCGGCCAGAGGGGCCAGACCCACCCCAGGCACGGGTGGGTCCCACCCCGCGCCTGGCTAGGGTTTGGTTGCCCTGGCCGCCGCCTCGGTCTCCCCCTACACCTATAAGAAGCCCCCGATGCAGAAACCCTGAGTACCCGATCAAATCTCCACGAAACCATCTGTAGTCACCGCCAACATTATCCCTAGATCGGGGGGATCTGAAGTTCTTCCCGGCACCTTGCCGGAGGGGAGATCATCCCGGAGGCCTTCTCTCCGGTATGATGCATGAGTAGTTCCACCTAGGACTATGGGTCCATGTAGTATCTAGATGGTTGTATCTCCTCCTTTGTGCTTTCATGTATAGATCTTGTGAGCTCCGTTCATGATCAAGATCTAATCTATTTGTAATCATGCATGTTGTGTTTGCGGGGATCCGATGGATATTGAGATTATTATGTTGGTTTGATTAATGGTTTTGTCTTTATGATTCTATCATGTATGTGTTGTTTGTGATCTTGCATGCTCTCCATTGTTAGTAGCTATCTTGGCCAAGTAGTTGCTAGTGACTCCAAGAGGGGGTATTTATGCTCGATAGTGGGTTCATGCCTCTAGTTTCCAAGGGAAGTGACAATAATCTCTTTGGTTGTAGATGTGTTGTTGCTACTAGGGAGAAAACAACTCTTGTCCATGGAACATGTGGACTGTTTACCTTACACACTTTGCTTAAAGCAGTTGTCTGTTGCTTGCAACTTAATAACCTCAAGGTGGACTTCTAGTCATAGATGCAGTTGGATGGCGGTATATGTATCTTGTTGTATTGCCCAATCAACCTCATAGGATCTTTCTGACTAGTAATTGCATTGTTATGCCTTGCTCAGTTCCTATTAATTGCACTGCTGTAATTTGTTCACCCTTCATGCCATGTTGTTTATCTAAGGAGAGCACCTCTAGTGAACTATGGACCCCGGTCCAATCTTTACCATTGATACATCTTCCACTGTTACTTGTTTACTTGCTGCAAATCATTACCTTCCACACCATACGTTTAATCCTTTGTTACAGCAAACCGGTGAGCTTGACAACCTCATAGTTCGTTGGGGCAAAGCCTTGAGTTTGTGTTGTGCAGGTCTCCACGTTGTCTGCAACACCTGTGTGATGTTTCCTTCGTCCTTCTGGTTCGATAACCTCGGTATCAACTGAGGGAAAACTTGCTGCTTGCTCTTCACACCCTGCGCTTGGGGTTACCAACAAAGTGCCACGTCGAGTACCATCATATATGCTTGACGAAGTATAAGTTGGCAATCTCAAGTCCCTTGAATACGAGGGTCACACCTCATGCTACTCAAGTTTGGTCACTTGTAAGTTCTTGTCATTGTAAGTATTTGCATATCATTGAGAACCGCCAACGGGGTACCCATTGCACATAGTACAAGAGCTTTCCCATAACCAAAATGACAAGGCAAGCAGACAATGAGCATCTCACCAATCTTCTTATTTACCATGGGAATATGGTGCTTTTTTTCTCTTTCCTCTATTCTGAATGTGTCTCTTTTTTATAAGAAGAATGCCTCATAGATGTCACTTTGGTGATGCTGCAAGTTTCCACCATGATTAGGCATGGCTTAGTCTAGCGGCCCAGGCGTTTCTCTAACACAGGATACAAACTCCATGGACTTACAAGTTTCCTCTTTATTTCACACCGGTGACATCCATAGACAAAAGAGCATGATATCAACTGAGTACAAAGTACAAGTGCAATGTTGAAAACGTTCCCCGTGACAGCACGGTTCTGCTAATTCCAACGAATAAGTGCAAACATATAAAACATAGATGACACAATGGTTCAAGTTTATTAGGGGCAAAGAATATAAAGTGTGCCATTAAGTTTGTGAGGGATTTAATCACTAAGTTTTCACATAAGAAAATAGTTTTAATTGGAAGATTATTGCAAACAAGAATATACTTGGAATGGTGTAACACACCATGCATAGGAGTTTATAGTGGACACTTTGGAAAAACTTGGTTTCTTGGGAGTTGGAAGCATGAGTAGAGCTTACTCAAACATGTGTAGGCTAGCAAAAGACTGGGAGCAACCAAATAAAAGAGCAATAATGGCCATAATCATGCAGTGCAACAAAGCATTACTAATCAAAGCAAAGAGTGGTACTACAAGTCAAGGACTAAATGATCATAGAGGCTATGGTGACTTGTCATAGTCATAACATGGTGTGAGTATGTGCCAAGTCAACCCAAGCAAAACATCAAAGGAGAATACCACAATACTATGTTTTTGCATGCTAAAACAACCCATAATTTCTTCAAGGCACACTAAGCAATCCCAATTGTTTGGAACAAGACATGCTACAACAATAAGCACTAAGCATAAGGTCAAAACAACACCTAGCATGTCATGCTAAAGTCTAAGTCACAGTCAATGCAAGCTCCTCTTGCACTTACAAGCAAGAACTTACTACTCCTTTCCAACACCAAGAAACTTATTTGCAAAACAACACAGCGAGAACGGGGGTCCAAACTACTTAAGCAAACTAAACAACCTAAGCAAAGCAAACGAAAACTAAGACGCTCCAAGAACAACGCAGCAGTTCATGAAACAATAAAAATTAAGTGTCTAGACAGACATGAGCTTTTTATTGATGAAGAAGGGGATGCCTTGGGCATCCCCAAGCTTTGACGCTTGTACCTCTTGGATATTTCTTGGGGTGACACCATGGTGGAATCCCCAAGCTTGAGCTTTTGTCCATTCTTCATCTCATTGCATCATTCTCTCTCTATACCTGATTTTTTTTCTTCACACAAAACTTCACACAATCTTCATTAGCAACATTAGCTTATTCAAAAGATATTAGACCTCTGGCAAAGCTTTGGAACATCAAGGATTTTTACTAAAAACACAAGCTACTGTAGTAACTCCTTAAAAAATCTCAATTTACCTAAAGAGAACTCAAAAAGGAATCAGTAAGAAGCAAATGCGAATAATGGCAGAAATCTGCCAAAACAGACCACCAGGTAGAAACCGATTTTTTTGAACATCTTCTATTACTCAAATAAAAAAAGTGTTGAACTAACAAAAGTTATCTAACATAGTTTGGGATTTATTCGTAAATTTTCATCTCAATAAGAGGTACAGAGACTCCTCAAGGATTTTTTTGGTGGAGGAAAGAAATCTGCTTCGGGACAGCAACTCTCCAAATCTTACTTCCCTCTTACTAGAGGTCATTCTTGGCACAAAAAGCAAACAAAAATGATAAGGAGAGGTTATTACTGGAGTAATAACTTCCAAGACTCAAGGAAACTCTTGGGAATCTCCCAACAAGTACTTTTCTTTAACGCCTTTAAGTTAGGCTTGATAGTTTGAGAAGATGCTCACATAAGAAATATGAATTGAAGTAAAAGAGAGCATCAAGAAGCAAATTTAAAACACATTTAAGTCTAACCCTCTTCCTATGCATAGGAATCTTGTATGAAAATAAATTCACAAAGAACAAAGTGACAGGCATAGGAAGACAAAACAAGAGTAACTTCAAAACTTTCAGCACATAGAGAGGTATTTCAGTACCATGAAAACTTTTACAACCATATTTTCCTCTCTCATAATAATTTTAACTAGCCTCGTGAATAAACTCAAAAATATAGATATCACATATTCTTTTCATGATCTACAAACACATAATTTCTATCAAGCTCAAAAATAGTGGGATTAAAACCTTCAGATGTTTTACCCAAAGTAGATATTTCAAAAGGATTCACAGGAACATAACATTCATGTTGCTTTGGTAAGCATGGGGGACAATCAAATAATATAAGAGGTAAAGAGTTACTCTCATTAGAAGGTAGGCATGGGTAGATCCATTCTTCCTCCTTTTGGTCATCACTCTCCTCCTCTTTTTCATCTAATGAGCTTCCAGTTTCAACAATTTCTTCTTCCATAGGCTCCTGTAAGGCATTAGTCTTTTCCATTTGTGGAAAGCACCTATTAAAATATTCAAGAATATAGCCATTTGCTTCCTTGTAATTATCAAAAAAAAAATTAAGTATCTCATAAACCTCACATTCATAACGTGCATCATTAGTATTTTCAAGCAAACTAGCAAGCTCAAATGCACCCTTGAAAGCAATAAGTTCTTAAATTTGTTCCATATCATAAAAGTCATAATTTCCTTTAACATAAGAAGATATGGTAACATTATCATTATAGTCACATTGAAAAGGCAGGTGTTTATACCTCCTACAGCAACAAGATTTATCAAATAAATAAGTAACATTATAAGTAGAGCACACGTCTCTAGCAATAGTATTCAACTTATCAATTTGTTCCCATAAGTGTTTTTCTTTTTGTGACAAACTATGTTCCTTATAATAATACTTTTGTTCTTCCGTGAACCCACCTTGCCAATAAGAACTAGTTTTAAAGAAACCATCCATTAATAGAAAGCACGACCAAGCAAGGCAATAACATACCACCTACTAGAGTAGGAACTAATTTTTTGTGTTTTTGAATAAAGAAAGCAAACCAAACTAGACTAGTTTTTTTGGGTTTTTTGAAAAGACGCAAATAAAACCAAGCAAAAGAAACAAATCAAACTAAAAACAAAGTAAAGATAAAGGAAGTCAAGGACTCCCCTAGTGAAGACGTCCTTAGTCTCCCCGGCAACGGCGCTGGAAAATAGCTTGATGGCGCCCAGCACTTGTCGTGGAACGCTTCGTTAGAAACCCCAAGAGAAAGGTGTGAAGCAGCACAGCAGCAACTTTCCCTCAGTAAGAAACCGAGGTTATCGAACCAGTAGGAGGAAGAAAACGTCACACAGGTGTTGCAAGCAACGCGGAGACCTGCACAACAAAAACTCAAGACTTTGCCCCAACGAATCAGTGAGGTTGTCAAGCTCACCGGTTTGCTGTAACAAAGGATTAAACGTATGGTATGGAAGGTAATGGTTTGCAGCAAGTAAACAAGTAACGGTGGAATATGTATCAATGTAAAGATTGGACCGGGGTCCATCGTTCACTAGAGGTGCTCTCCTTAGATAAACAACATGGCATGAAAAAGAAGACCATGCATTGGATGAGAGATGATAATAAATAAGAAAGGCCTTGTAATTCCTAACATTTTAAAAAAACTCTTTGGCCTTATAATCCCTAACGGAGGGAGTACTAGCTAAGGTGTAAATTAGTATGATTCCACCTAAATTTCAAACTCCAAGTGTTTCTCGCAATTTGGACACTATAGTCTGAAATTGTCCGAAACGGTCCGTTTGCTCTGGCCCGTAGAAGGCCTTGGGGCATTTGTCTGTCCAAGCGAGGACATGTGTCGATCTATTTTAGTCTGCGATAGAGCCGATGGTTTCCAATTAATGATACGCGCTCCTCCTGCCATAGTTTCTCGCTTGGGCGGCGAATCTGACCGTTCCTACCACAGTTCCCGTCCTTGCTTCCTACGAGGCTGCTTCCCGCCACAGTTTCCCCCTTTCCGATCAAACAGATTCGGATGCCCCAGTCTGTTTGCGAGGAGTGTCGGAGTTGTCCTTATAGTTTACTTTGTTAATTATTTCCAAAAAAATAACACTCGTTCTGATTTGGTTCATATTAGCACTGGCGGAGCTTTGTTGGGGCCGAACCGGGCCATGGCCCGCCCAGGTTTTTTGCAAAATACAATTTGGCTACTATGCATCCAAGGCCCAGCCCATAAGCACACAAGTGGCCTGCTCGTTAACTTGTCTCCTTCGCTCAAATTTTCCAGTATCCTCTGGACGAAGATCGACAGAAACAGCGGCCATGATGATAGGGGCGCCTTGCTAGATCTGGCGATTTAGACAAGGAAATAAGGGGGAATAGGTGGAGGGCACAGGAGGCGGCAGCACTCGGACGGCGCTCACGGCCAGGGTATCACCGTAGCTCCATCCTGCAGGTACGGCCACACTGCACAAACATGGCGCACCGCCCGGAGGTTCAGCAGCCGGCAAGTGACAATGTGACCGAATCAAGCCATACTCTTCTCCAATTTCCCTGCCAGGTACATTTATTTCTTCCCGCTGAATTTTTTACTGATGTTGTTCTTCAAATTTGCAATTGCAACGGCGACGGAAATTCTTAGTTTACTCAGAGAAAAATTGATTTTGTCTTTAGACGAAGGGGGGCCGTAAAAGAAAAGGAGATGCCATTAGTGAAGTAGAATATCTTTTAGCACCAGCAAATGATACATTTCCCTTTGGAACATGAGGAGAACCACATGGAAGGACTTCACAGTTCAGAGCGACAAAATGAACATGTTGCTTTACAAGGTTTCAGAACATTTTTTTGTGTTCTTTTTTAGCTTGGCCCGTCCAACGATTTTTGTCAAGCTCCGCCACTGCATATTAGTGTCCTCAACTTTACGTAGATTCGTATATTGATGTAATTAAATATTTAGAATACTATGCTTGTTGAGACCGCGTACTTAGTGCCCCTGCCCTTTTAGCTTGATCGCTCTCGCATCTCACATGCTATACGCGTGTGTATAGGGGAAACGAAACGTTGACGTGTGGTTGTTTGGTGCGGAGCTTGCAGGCAATTAAAATACCCCTGATGAGATCCGGGACGATCCGGATGGGCAGGAGATCACGCCGCGGAAAGGGCAGGGGCAGGGCGGCCTGGCCATTCTCGATCTTATATAAGCTCAACAAACATGGGATGGAAAGGCAGGCAGACATAGCACGTACGTGTTGCAAGATGGCGGCGATTTCATTCACACGGAGCCTGGCAGCAGTTGCCAGTCCCGTAAAGGCCACTGCTTGTTCGTCGCTACATCCGAGGGATGGTGCGGTTTCCCTTGCCGCCTCGTCCTCCAACTTCACAATGCAACGGCCCGCTGGTTACCTCTTAGCATAACTGTCGAAATCTCCGAGCCCGGGAGGGTACCATTTAGAACCTACAGGACTTTTCCCGTGGGACGGTGTGTGAATGGATCTGAGCCCCTCTCTGTCTCTTTCGGCATTTGCAAAATACATTACGGTGACTGACGGGATCACATCGGCGAGCCCTGGCCTCTCGCTGCGCGGCCCTTGTTTTTGTTCTTCTTTCCTGTACGTTTCCCATTATTCCTCCCATCATTGTTTTTGTTTTGGTTTTGCTCCGTTTCAGGTCGTCTTGTTCTCGATCGGGCACTGTCCTCTGTCGGTGTGTGTGTGTAATATCATTTTCGTTTTCCCTCCAGATCGATCCACTGGGTCTTGTGCATGTGTCTCCCTCCTTAATTGTTCGTTTCCTGGCCTGCATTTGGTTGTTCGTTTTCCCTCCAGATCGATCCAGTGGGTCTTGGTTTGTAGTACTAGTATTACCGGTGATACTACTACCGAACATGAACAATAACGCTAGATGCTCCTGTGTGCAGGTGTCATTCTCCTTAATTGTTCGGTTCCTAGCTACATTTGGTCGTTCGTTTCCTTTCACATCCACAGCCCACATGTACATTATCCGCTGCCAGTGTGTGTTGGCGTTCACTGGATTACGAGCTTCATTTGTGTTCGAGCATCTCATTCGTTTTGCAGCGCGCGATCGCTCGCCATTTCTCCACCGGAAGCGATGCGCTAAAATAGAAGAAAAATAAACCTCTCCCAGCATGCGCGTGAAAATACAGCGCTACAAACACGTTTTTACTGAGAAAATAGTAGTACAACAGAAGATCTAGAAAATAGAATAAAACTAAAAACATAGAACAGAAAATAGAGGCAGAGTAGTTCACATATTATATAAACTAGTGCAGATAAAACTAAACCTAATCTAAAAATCGGAGTCCCTCGTGTCAGTCACCGGAATCGACGACCACAAATCGTCCCAACGGGGGTCGTCCTCGCCGATCATTGTCCGGAGCTGCGCCTCGGCGAAGGCCCGCCTCTCCGCCTTGTGGGCCCTCCGTTTGAGGCGGTCCGCCTTCTTCGCCGTCTTCCAATCCTCGTACATTTGCTCCTCGGTGGCGACGTTCTCGGGGAAGCGCGCCGCTCACTCCAGCCAAGCTTGACAATATACAATTTAGCACCGTTTGTGCAGACGAGGATCCATTCTTCGTTGGTACCCGTGCTTACTGGCCTTAAGATATAGATCTATCTTGTGTGAGTTTACGTAATCGCGTGCAAGATTCTTGCTTAAATCATGTACGCCGCCGTGTTGGAACTCTGCTGAAATGCGATAAAATTTGTACGAGAATTGTCGTGAGCACAATAGGACCGTGCGCCAAGACGCACCATATATAAAATCTAGTGCATTTTACTCGTGTGCCTCTTTGTGACCACGTCTCGCACTCGTTCATATCTACATATCCAAACACTGCCTGATGGCTCGATCAGAAAAAAGAACAATAACATTTTCCACTTATATATATATTTGTATATACCTTGGCACCTATTGGTGAGGTACGGATCCCCATGGAAACCGTCATTGCAGCGGCAGGTACGGCCTCCCCTTGTACAATTTCTGTGTTTGTGGTTGCTCTTGTACGCGAGGTAAATTGAAACTGCCATCGTCTCCTGTGACGTGGGCGACGTGTCTGTGCCAGATTGGTTTAGGCCATCTACACTACAAGGTGCTTAGCAAGATGCTTAAAGAAATAAACCAGTTTTTTACTTAAGCATTGGTGTTTAATTGTACTAGGCAGACGCCTAACTCGACACCTCTCCTATATAGATAAGCACTGGTGTTCAAGAAACTGCTTGGTTTATTTTGCTAAGCACCCATGTAACACCTTGCATTATAGATGGCCGGCCTTAGACAGAGCTGTTGTCGAACCATCCATGCTGGGCGAGAAACACGCGCATGGGGAGTCGCTCCACGTCCACGCTGCGGTTCGAACCGAGCAATCTGAGATGCACATTGTTACCGGTTCAAACCGAGCACGTCGTTGAAGTTGACGTCGATTTTCACATCACTCTTATGTTAGACGTGTAGAAAGACGTACCTTCTGTTATCACTTATATGGAGGATTTGGAGCGCGCGTGTCCTCAGGATCCAGCAGCAGCCATGGCTGTGAGCCCGTGATGGCGTCACAAGTGAGTTTAGACCCTGGCAGATAGCACTTGGCGTTGGGGCCATGCCGAATGGGTACGGCAACTCCACGTCGCCGCATGGAGTTAGTGGCGGAGGATTTCCTCCTCGAGTTAGTGCCACGTCGCCGCATGGAGTTAGTGCCGCATGGAGTTAGTGGCGGAGGATTTCCTCCTCGAGTTAAGCTTTCGTCCTGCTTTATAAATAAAGCCAACCGGTCAAATCGATACATAGTGATGAGAAATTCCTCTTACAAGCAGATCAAAGATACACCGAGAAGACTAGGAAGCATCTAACTTGCCACCGAGGGCGACTAGCCTAAGACGACCGGAGCTCCACAACAACGCCTCCAAGAAGGTCACGACACCATCGGTACCGCCGTCGCCGAGACCACAAGGGTCAAGGGTTTTCACCCGGAGCCCTGATATGGTGAGAGTAGCCACAACAACACCCCCAAGAGGGTAACGACACCCACAGACGTCGCCGTTGTCGGCGCCAAAGCGCTGGACTTTCGCCCTGAAAAACTCTTGCCAAATTCGGTATCTCGGACCAGCCCCAATCCCCGAGCCGAGCTTCCAAACGCGATCTGGGCGCTACCACCGCCAGGAGCCCCCGATGCCCACTCCTTGCCACCCTCATGGTCCAAAGAGAGGAGCCATCACCACCGCCACGTCGCCCCGCCGCCGAGACGCCCGTGCAGTCCACCTTCCGGGGCCGCCGCCCCGGCATCCGGGAACTCGCATCCGTGTACCAAGGAGTGACGCGTGACCTACGAGGCGAAGGAAGGAGCTAGGTAGAATCCGGAGGGCAACACGGGCACGACCACCTAGAAGAGACCCGTCCTCCACAATTTTGGTATATTATTGTTTAATATATGTTTAATTAGAGCCCGTGTGGAGGGATTTTTTTACAAATATACCCTACAGCAACTACCTACCGTCAAAAACTATCCTCCTCCCGAGTCGATTGGCAAAATTACCCTGGCGGTAGATGGGAAAAGCTCCAGGTAGCACATCCCGCCTAGGGGGGCAACACATCACGCCACGCCTTCCTGCCACAACGACTGGAGGGAGGAGGCTTGGACACATCGATGCTGGTGGTATAACATGTTTCCGCTAGCGGAAAAGGCTACCCGCCGCGGGCAATGGCTGGATGTGCATGGGGCCTGTGTCTGCTCGGACGCGATCGCATGCAGATTCACTGGTGAGAACAATTACTCTCCATGGCACCTATTTTTCCCTGCTAACTTTGTTGCTAGCCGAAGGCTACTAATTTAGGAGTGCGTCAGTTAAGTTAAGGTTTAAGTTTTATAGGTACGGTCTTTTAGATCTTGCTTCGTCAGATTGTTTTTGGAGCTTTTCTCAAGGTTGTCGCGAGGATGATTATCCTCGCAATATTTGTCCCGGCTACTATGTCTTCGACAATGGTGATTCGTACTCTCGGATCCGCGGCGACGTCGACCAGGCTGTTCAGTTTATTTTTCCTGGAATACTCGTGTTGGTACTCTCGCCGATATTGGTTGATTACTTTAATGGTTGCGTGCGTGTACGCAACCTTGGCACTGCGGTTCAAATTAAAATTATGGGAGAACCATCGTTGGTATTTACAGGTCTGTTCATGTTTCTTCGGCTACCTTCAGGAAAGTATAAAATCATGTCATGGAAGAAGAAGAATTTGAAGACCTCGAAGAGTTGCTTATTTTCTTTTAGACTTTATTTTGTAAACTCTGAAGTCGTCTTGTGTATCTCTATCATATACTATTTATCAGTATAAATATATATGGTATTGATTGTCAAGAAAAAAAAAGGAGTGCGCCCGTAGAATTCGTACTTGTTTACATTTTATATAACGACAATAAGAAAACAGTTTCCGTTTGTTTGTTTCGGTTTACAATCTATTATCTACTAAAAGCAATATAAGAGTGTGTTTCGAGGCACCAGGTTAATCCACGTCATCTGAATTATATTGATCGTTAGATCTAAAATTTACGGTTAAGATATAATAGAAGATTATTCGTTACGTAGCCTATTTGACACGGTATATGTTGAAGATAACGTGTGGAATATAATTAGGTGTGCGGCTGAAGAAAAACATCTCAAATAACAGCCGTGTACGCGCACCCTTGGCGGATATATACGTGGTAGTTGATATTTTGAGAAGATTACGTGTGGAATGTGGACTTCCAAGAGCTGTGTGTGCCGAAAAAACAAACCGTACCAAAAAAAAAACAACCGTGTATGCTAGGGCTGGAACGTGGACGTTGTTAAAATTGTCTGAGTCAAAAGAAAAAAAAAAACTGAAACATTGTAGCTGTGAACGCGAAAATAAAGAACCCGCCTTTCTCGAATGTGGAGTTGTTGGAAAAAACGTGTAACTTTTTTTAGATGCGAAAAAAAAGTGTAACCAGGTTGGTATATATAGTACATTGCATGTAGGAGTACACACAAAAATAATATTGATCCGTCTTAATTTATTTACTCCACTTTGTCTAGATTTTTGTGTATCGTGTATTATGCCCGTGTAGACAAAGTTAAGTTAATTAAGTTGGCACTGAGAAAATCAGTTTATTTGACTACCATTAGGTCCACGTCCCATAACTAGATCCAAGCGGAACTAAAATAAATCTCACAGTTGTTATTAAGAAGCTCTGGGGACTTATAAACAAAAACAGAGGAAGTACTAGCCTAAGGTCTATTCTTTGATTAATAGGAAAAAATATTGGAAAACGTTCATCTTGAATCTGAGCAAGGTGCTTTGATCGATTTTGTCAAACCATCTAGGCCTCCCATATAGTCGTAGGTATAGCTGCTCCTTGTATATGTAAAACATTTTTATTTTTTAATTAACAACAAACATTAAAAAAAGGTCGATATGCAATACCAAAAGTACTTGAACCCCACATGTTTCATCAAATTTCACATCGGCAATAATAAAATCAATTTAGTGAATTCATGTAAAATCATCAAAAAGAAGGCGTTTGATTAAGGCATGAGGTTATAGGTATGGACCATTATTCTGCTTCCTACCGTGTGCACACTTGAAGTGTGGGCTGTCACCTATGCTAAAAAGATCACTGTCTAACTTATGATCACACCCGCTATATGCAGCAAGCACAAGTGCCCCGCTGGGTTTGAGACGAAACCTCTGGAAGGTATCATTTGCATCAAAAGAAAATTGTTTGAGTGATTCGTGGTCTATCAAATCAATGTCATTTCAATTCAATTGATCTATGATAGCTTTGTTACTTCTAATAAATTGTTCAATGATACTTCAGTGAGCTACTTCATGGAGTTGTGTTATCCTGAAGTTATCATCTTTTTGACTTTACTATTAACATGTCAGTTTGTTGAAGCCTTAGACATATGTGACACCTACGTTAGTTAGTGCTTTGGCTAGAAGAAAGGGTACATGCACACTCAAGGCCAAAATTTGAAGAATATAGGAATGCAACAATTAATATATCAAGTAATGAACTCATGATCAATGGTGTTATTTTATTAGATGATTAATTTCACACATTCAATATTTTCTTGATACAGTCTTCTTGCATAGGCCGGTATAATATACCCATATATCGTGGTCAAAGACGGCCATAATCTTTGATCAAAGCTAATAGCTATAAATTTTGGGAACATGAATTTTTTTGATCACTCAAGAAGTATCTGAAAATTTTGGGTATTTTATACAATAGCGCAAGAAGTTGATGTAGAAGAATATGATTGTGGACTTATTTATGCAGATACCTAAGAGTAGAGTAAACATCGATAAACATGACCAAGGAATGTCGATTGTCACTTTGGATTTATAACATATGTTTTTGTGTACATGACATTGGCACCATGCTGAACTTTTTCTAGAGTAGGAAACTATATATATGTCATTCCTAAGAGTCACACAAAGGAATTTGTACTATGTACAATTGTGTGCTATGAAGATAGCATTGTAGTTCATATGGTGAATAGCATAGTGCACAAATGTTTCCTAAAGGTACAAAAATATCCACCTTTAATGAAAATTGTTAAAAGTTTTAGACACTTATGATTTCTTTGATCAGAATGTGATCACCAAGATTATGTTTACTTATGGTATATATATACCAGATGATAGTTTTAAATCTCTTATTACTATGATACTAGAAAACAATGATACTCTATATTGAAGTTTCTATGATAGACCAAGCTAACCATCTAATGCTTTCAATCTTACAAGTTTTTGTCATTTTCATGTATTTTTAGAACATCGACGCTATATGTGTCTATTGCAAAATATTCAAAAGTATTAATAACATGCTATGGATATCTATGGATATGATATCCTTTACTACATTAGACAACATTTAAAAGATCTTAATAATTTTCCCTATACATATTATCTTAACATTTCTATTATTTGGATAACAAAATTAAAATCCTACAATCTCAACCTAAGAACTCAACTAATGATCTAACATCACATAATTGCCAAGCTAAAGAGTTCTAAGAAATTCAAATTGATGTCTAATCACACATAAAAAATATATAAATATGGTCATTCGTGTGAAATTTTAGGATGGCATAATCACACATGTTTTCCACAAAATAAAACGTAAAGATTTTTTCCAAAAATTTATTTTTATATTTAGGTTAAATTTGTGGTAGCTACATAACCATATTATTTACTATCATATAAAAAATATAAAATAATAAATTTCTTTCTCAAACACACATTGCGCACTCGGGCCACTGTGCTAGTTTTATATAACAACTACTAAAGAATGGTTTCAGATTGTTTTTGTATGTTCGTTTGTTCTGTGGCTTGCTTTTCTGTTCCTAAATCTGTGGCTTGCTTTTCTGTTCCTAAAATATAATCTTTCAACGAGCGCCGAGTGGCCGGGAGCGGGCGGAGGAATGCTGGGCGCGCGCGGCGGACGGTCGGGCGTGGCCGACCTCGTCCTGAAGGAGCGGCGGAGGGCCTGGCGCGACCAGGATCAGGCGGAGGAGGGCTAGGCGCGGGCGGCCTTGTCGGGAGGAGCGCCGGAGGGCCGAGCGCGGCCAGAGCAGGCAATGAAGGGCCAGGCGTCGGAGGAGCGGCCGAGCTCCAGGATGGCGGCTGGCGAGCGGCGACAAGGGAACCCGCGGGAAAGGCTCAGCTCACGCGCATGAAGTTTCAGATGGCAGTTGGGCTTCGCGCGTCGATTCAGTTTTGCAGCGCGCGGGAGCGCACGCATCTAATTTAATTGGAAAAAGACGAAACAGCAAGACATGCAAGGAAGTTGCCTGAGACCGAATCAGTGCGGCGAGGCCTGAACGCTGTCTTGTAGAAACTTCTCCCGCCAGCGGCTAAGGGCGTGTACAACAGGATCCAGTCAGCTGTCTGTAAAGCTGGCCACGTACGAAATATGCTTAGTTGGAGGGAAGTAAATAGTGGGAAACGGACAGTCCGTCTGCAGAATTATAGACGGTCTAGTCCCGGGTTAATCGCTACCTAAGAGCATCTCTAGTGGAACGTCTAAATCTGGGCGTCTATATGGCCATATAGACAACCGTCTAAAAGGAGACAGAATATAGACGATCTTAGTTTTTCAGCGGAACGTGTATATGTAGGACGTCTACATTCTCTCTCTAATATTTTAGTAATTTTTTTATAACTACCGTCAAAATTTAGAAGCAATATTCAGTAGCAAACAAGACAACAACATGAGTATCAATACAAGCAAATATTTGTATATTATGCAGCGATACAAGCAATGTTCAGAAACATACAATAGTACATCACTCCATCTCTATATTCTGTATCGATGCACAAGCAGCAACAAGTTCAGTACTAGACAAGTCCTCTCTTCAACATCGTCGGATTAGTTGCAGCCCTCCACTATGCCCCTACCGCTGCTCCTCCCTAACCGCCGCCATGCCCCTTCCCATTCTCTTCCCTGTCCGCCGCTAGGCCGGACGCCTCGGGCGACCCCATGCCCCCTCCACGACCGAGCCTGTCCCCAACAGGACCAGACGAGGCCACGCCGGATCCAGCAAAAATTGGCTGTTGGTAGACGGATCTAGCGTGCGCCTAGGCACCATGGTCGAGCACCCTCTCCTCCCCGTCCAATTTCTCTCTCCCTCTCGCCAAATCTACATGGAAAAGGAGAGTACATGGAGCCGGCGACCTCGCGCAAGTGCCACCCGCGTCCTACCTCTCCAACTGCTCCGGATGGGCGCGGGAGTGAGCTCCCGGCGAGAAGTTGCTTTGGACGGCCGTGGCACCGTCGTCCATATATGGACGATGGGTAGCAGGTTTGGAAGGACGTCTAAATTTAGACATCCGTTTAGACGAGCCACTAGGAAGGTTTTTTTCATTCACGGTCGTCCAAATCGCTTTAGACGGGCATATAGACGAGCCACTAGAGATGCTCTAACGACGGCTGATCTCCAGTTGTACGAGGGCGTCTAGAAACTGGCAGTTATTTCTTCCAGGATGAGTCCAGATTGATGTTCAAATTAAGTCGTGCTGATTTATTTTCAGTTTTTCTCCTCCAATTTTTAAAGCGTGCACAGACAACTAAACAGACAGTTCATTGGAAGGAGTGTCTATAGTCACTGTCTAAATGTGACATGGCATGGTATTATAGACGGCCCTTGTCTAAACAATTGCACATGCCCTAAGGCGGGAGGATGTTACCTTACCTCCCAAGCCAATCCTTCCGCTAGCGTGATGATGTGGCCCGCATGCTCCCGCCATTCCCTTTGGCGGGATGTGTTTTCCGCCAGCCCCCCGTGGCGGGATATATGCTCCGCCTTCTTGTGTGAGGATCTACGCGGCGGTTTTCCCTCCTCCCGCCAAGGCATTTTTGCCAAACCATTTGCGGGTATGCGATTTTGCAGAGAGGCATATTTATAAACAAATCGTGGAGTGGGCAATGGCCCCCTCCCCCAACCCAAGATAAGAGAAAAAGATCCATTTGACATAAAGAAAATTAACCGAAATATAAAAAGATTAAAAAAATGCCACGATAGTCAAGAAACTAAATTTAATAAATATAGGTAAAAAAAAACTCAACATGAAAGAGATGTGTATTTGAGCAACTAAGGGTCATCAAGATTTAAGAATCCCGTTCAAAAAAATCAAGATTTAAGAATGTACATGATTGATGTTGTGTGCATGAAAAAAATAAACAATCATAACATCGGAAAATAGACACGGAGATTGCACGGTGCTCGTAATGTATGTAAGTTTAATTTGTGCATGCATATATATTTTAAGAATAATTTATAGATAAGACACAAATTAGTATTGTCCGGCCTTGTTCAGAAAAATGCTATGAAACATAGTCTCAATGTATAAATCTTATTTAGCAGTGTGGCGTACCTTCAATGCACGCCGTCCAAAGCTCTAACTAACGCGCAGCCAATATGTAGAGATAGAGCAGGTGCTACGTGGAGCTAGCTGAGACGACCACCATACTGTACCCTATGGGGTCCTTCGGCACTGCACGACGTCACACAGTTGGCATCCCGATCTAGGGGTGGAATCGAGCCGAGCCGAGCCGGCTCGCGGCTCGGCTCGTGAAAACTTGACAAAATCGAGCCGAGTCAAGGCTCGACTTGGTACTGAAAACCAGTGTAAAACGGGCTCGTGGCTCGGCTCGAGACGACTTGTGGCTCGTTCGAATGGCTCGATGAGCCGGCCAACTGCCCCGAAAAAAATCCCGTCCTCCCCCGATAAAAACTTCCCCCGCGCCCTGCCCCTTGCTCGGCCCGTCCCTGACCCCCCTCCCCGACCCCGTCATGGGAGAGAATCTTTTTTGTCTGAACAGGCATAAAAGAAAAGTCAGCAATACTTTTTACCTTTCTAAATCTTTCATCCCTACGCATATCAGACCAAACATAGCCAATTGATAAGCAAGCTTCAGTAACTCTAGCTTTGAGAAATTCTTAAGATAGAAGTGAGCAAGCTTGACCAACTTTTCTTAATCATAAGCAGCAAATGAATTTGATAGGATTCAATGATGACATGCAAACAAGTAACTGAGTGTTTACCTCATCAAACTTATTTTCGAGCTCTTCATATTGCCTATCAATAAGACTAAAAAATATATCAACACGGAAGCGGTGGAGATTATTAACATTCTTGAAAAACTTTTTAGATCTATGAAGTGGCTTATAGCGTGCATCCATGTCAGGAACTTTGATTTTACGCTTTAAACAAAAAGCCTTGACTTTTTCAAGAAAATGTTTCCATCCACTATCTTCTCGCAAATCTAACAATTCTTGCTTAGTGAGATCAAGCATATCAATAGCATTCACAATGTCTTGGTCCCTCCTTTGCAAAGCTTGGGTCAAGAGATCGGTGTGTCTAAATATTTCATCCAACAAGTGCAGCATAAAAACAAACTCGAATATTGTCAACATAGTTTGATACTCCTTTCCAATCCTTTTGAGAACTTTCTGTGTGACTACATCTCTAAACCTCTCGACAAACTTCTAGTAGGATTTAAGTATAAACCGCCTTCTAGGCTTGACTAGACGGTCATTGATCAGTAGTAACGGACAATGGTCAGATAAGCAGGTGGATTAGGGCAGTAATTTGGTAGATGCAAAACGCAGTTCCCTATCCATATCGCAGAAAGCACGGTCAATGGCGGATCTTGTTCATTCGACCAAGTGTAACGACGTCCAATCAGAGGAATTTCGTGCAGGTTTGACGACGTGTTGAGGGCGGCACGGAAGTGCGACATCCATCTCCTATCAATCTTCTCGTTGTTTTGGTCTTTTGCTTCTTTTATCAAGTTGAAATCCCCAATAATCAACCAAGGGCCCAATCATGGAGTTGTGCAATTTTGTTAGCTCATTATGGAAGCTTTCCTTGCGAGGCTCGTCATGAGGCCCATACACTGATACACCGTGGTGATTCTCCAGGTTGGCGACCCATCCACCAGTGTTAGGCAAACAGTGATAATGTGATATATAGAGAACGTGCGAGCATCCACGTTACTAGTAATAGAGAAGATGCTAGAGCGCCATAGTAGCAAGATACCGCCGCCTCTAGTTCCATCCGCATCAAGAGCAACATGGCCATCGAATGAGGGGCGCCCGACGATCTCCAGAGGTAGCACGTCGGAAAGAGATGCCAGCCAGCTTGGTCTCCTGTAGGCATGCAGACTATATATCGAGCTAGCCATTCGATCAATGAAATCTCTCAGCAGCAAGGCCCGTTTTGCCTCGTCATTATTCTGGACTCTCACGTGTTTGAGTGTAGGAGCTTAAGTTGTTCTGTCACTGGTACCTAAGGAATCCACGAGATTTAGCAGCAGTATGACCGCTAGAGAGAACATCCAAGCACGCACCAAATTCAGGCTAATAGGTTGGTGCTGGGCAGACGGTCGAACAGACAACAGTTGATCAGATATTCAGGCAAACACTGCACAAGCACACACCAATGACAGATACAGACAATGTTAGAAGAGCACCATCCGCTACAGAGCGAGTTCATACGGACCGACACCGCTAGGCAGACAGATACGGCAACATCCACAAGCCTCACATGCGCAGGCCATACAATAACATCAACGGAACCCCGGCGAGGCGAAGCACAGCCACACAACGCTACTAATGTAGATCATCATAGGAAACCTAGGATCTTTGATAGATAGGCGAGACGCGTAGGAGCTCCCTAGCTGGGAGCTCGCCCAATGAAGCTTGGAGCTCCGCATCGGGGAGGCGTAGCTGGGACGACGACGATACCCACCTATGGCCACCACCAGCTTAGCGATATTAGCTGGCGGGAGTGGCTGCTTGAAGAACTTGATGTAGTCCAGCAGTGTTACGTCGATGAAGTGGTTGATGTCTTCCATCAGGCCCAGCTCCTGGCAGACTACAGCCTGAGATCTGCGGGAGAAACTGAAGGAGAAGCGCATCTCCTTCAGACGAGTGCTTTGCCTCGCGCCTTTGCTTGAGCTGAAAAGCCGGCCTCCTTTTGATCCGTGACGGTCGTGGTTTTGCCGTAGATTTTGCCGACGTCACGCCAAGAACAGACGGGGACAGAAGTACAACCATCTTGGCAAGAAAAAACGGTCTCATGCTCGTTCCCCGTCGTCGTGAATTGGTGCATGCCGAAGGTGGTCATGGGCGCTCCTACTTCAGGCAGCACAGAGGGGAAGCCACGCTGAAACTGATCCATGGTGTTCCTTCGTGGGCTATAGAGCCCAACTACAGCCCCAGGCCAATGTTCATGAGCCAGGTGTTCCATCCAGTGTATGAGGCAACACCCGCAGCTGTCAGCGCCGTTGCACTACTGGTGGTCCCTGCCCACCCTGAGCCGCACGGGTGGTCCCTGCCCACACTGAGTTGCACTATTGGAGATGCTGGGGCGCCAGCTGTTCGATCTGGCGGACGCCGAGGAGTTTGAGGAGATCAAGGATTTCTTGGAGGACTGGCTACCCTAACGACCCCTTTCGACGCGCGCGTCACGGCCGTTGTCTTCCTCCGTCAAATGTGTGCCACGTCAGCACTGACAACGGGCCCCACCTGCCAGAAATGTTGTTAGACGCCTAAACACGACGAGTTAGAGCTTTCTGTTACACCCATACCCCAAAGGTGGTTTTTATGTGTCAAAAAACCCAAAGGTGGTAGATTTTCAACAAGATCGTCTCAAATGTGATAGTTTTGCGTCATTTTCTCGGCCATGCACGGGCGTCATGTCCAAAATGTCACCAGCAGACAGTGTAGATGTTCTCCCAATTATAAGTGTTGGTGTCACATATAGACCAGCCACATTCTTCCAGTTCTTCTGTGTTTCCCTCAACACCTCCCTGCTAGTAGAAATGCCCAGATTGCTGGCATTGCCGCTATCAGCTGGGCAATCTGAAAATTTCATAATAGAACTATTTCGATGGTAACTTGATTTCGTCGCCAATAGAATTAATCTGCTATGTTTATGTTTTTATGAAATACTGGGCAGGTCTTCACTCTCCCACAAATCAAAATGTGTTGAAGGTTGGGGCTGATGCGCTACTCAATCTAGCCATTTTTTTGGTTACGTTGAGTGTTAGAATTTAAGCGGCACTTTGTAGTGAACTTTCTTTTTTGTCTTTTTCTTGTTTGCACCTGGATGCTATCCGTTTGTTTCGTTATATGTATATATGCTACCCATTTATATAAATAATATTTGCTGCTACAAGTACTATAATAACCTTGGTTGTTGGACGCAGAAATCCGGTCATCACAAGTGTCACTCGATGCGGTGCCCGATAATGATCAAAACAGGAAAAGATATTGGTAAAGGATTGAGGACAAGTTTTCATGCTACGGCTTGCCAACCTCGCACGTATCGACACTCCAATGCCACTGGGATGTCATCAAAGCTTGTTGTAGCTATTGGAGTGAATGCATGGAGCAAGTGCAAGATCGACATGCAAATGGTGTGACCGTTGATGAATATATGAGTCATTTATTTGCGCATCTCAAATGATCATATTGCTCACATATGCATTGACTTGTGATTGCAGGAAAAAATAGCAATGCAAAGGTACAAGGACATGGAGACCTCCAAAAAGAAGTCATTTGTGCTTCACCATTATTGGAAGTTGCTTGTGAAGAGTTACAAATGGAGGTTGAGGGAAAGGGGCCATGAACCATGATCCAATTGCATGATGATGATGGTAGCGATGAGGGTGGAAGGAACAAGGGCAAGCCCTAAGGAAACCAAAAGGCAAATGCGAGGTTAAGTAACGAGGCCGGATCATCAAGCTCGAGGGACAAAAATGATAAAATGGTAAAGTTAAAGGAAATGACGATGACCGAAACATTGGAGGCAAAGATGATCATGCCCGAGAAAAATAATAAAATGAAAATTTTAAGGTGGAAATCGCTTTGAGAAGAAGCCAAGCACAAAAACAACTTGGAGGAGAGGAGAATCCAATTCGAGAAGAAGAATGCAATGAAAGAGCTCATTGCCGAGGAGAACAATACATGGATCCAAGCAAAATAAATTCATACCAATTAGAGTGATAGAAGCTAGCTAGAATTGAGGTCTTGGAAAGAAGAAAACAAGTGCTTCAAGGCGGTGGTGCTCCGGCAAGTGATCTTGGTGAGTGTCCGATGAGTGGTGGTGGCGGTAAGCTCGGCAACGACGACGATATTGCTTGATGCCACCTTCTTCCAATTCATGTAACGACGGTGCAATTTTTTGGTCATGCTTTGAGTGACTAGGATCGTGACAATTTGAAATGAACTATTGCATCTATTGTTACCTATAATTGTGTCAGAAAAAATAAAAACAAAAATATTACCATATCAGTTTCGGTTTGCAGAGCGGATCTTTACGAGCACAATACGGGTAGTCTGTTCCGTGTCGTACACAAATCATCGTGTGCAAGGCCTCAAAATCTACTACTTCACCGGAGAAGCGCAGCGGGCTGTCGCCTTCCTCGTCTTCTCGCCTAAACCTCCTCGAAAGGAAGCAGCTTTCGACTTTCGCCCCCCAATTCCATCCTCTCGATCGGAAGCAAAGCATCAATGGCGGGGCTGTCCCTGCGATGCGGCGACTGCGGCGTGCAGCTGCGGAGCGTGGAGGAGGCGCAGGCGCACGCCGAGGCCACCTCCCACACCAACTTCGCCGAGTCCACCGAAGCCGTCCTCAACCTCGTCTGCGCCGACTGCGGCAAGCCCTGCCGCTCCCAGACCGTAAGATCCCCCCTCCCCTCCTCCCCCCTCTCCGTCTCCCGACGAAACTCGCTCGGATTCGCTGGTCCCATCCTACCAGATGCATCCCGGTCGGTGCCTGATCCAGTTTCGCTTATCGATCTGGTGCGCGCAGGAGGTGGACCTGCACAAGAAGCGCACGGGCCACGCGGAGTTCACCGACAAGACCATGGAGGCGGCCAAGCCCATCGATCTCGAGGCGCCGCTGAAGCCGGCCTCGTCGGAGGCCATGGACGTGGACGCGTCCGCAAGTGCGGAGCCGCAAGGTGGGGTTTCGAAATTCAGATGAAAAGCCGATGACTTTACTGAGTGCCGGTTGTGTAATTCGGGTTATGTTCGGTTCTAGCAGAGATGGTGGCGCCGGAGGTGAACAAGGAGATGCTCGCGGACCTCGAATCGATGGGGTTCTCGACGGGGCGTGCCACTAGGGCACTTCACTTTTCTGGTATGTATAGCATATCTGACTCCATTGACTATCATATTATCGATTGACAGTGGTTCAAGTTCCTCGGCATAGAAGGACCTGTACTTACTATCTGTATACTTACTCCGTGGCTCTGGCCAGCTTCATCCTGTTTGGGATGGGTTGTAGTAACGCTATGCTGAATATCTTCTCGAATGGGGCTTATGTCTCCTTCACTGTTACTAGTTTGTGCTGGACTCCTGGTTATTGAATGCCATACCTTAATTTTGATCATATATGAACCAAATAAAGTACGACCTTACTCAAAGTGCCGTCTTACAATAGGTGATATTATTGGATTTTGAATAGCACAAGACATCAGATTAGATACCTAAGAAAAACCATGTCAAAGATAATATAGATACCTTAACTATTGGATAACATAAAAATGAGAACGGGAACGATAACCAATTCATTATCTGTAGGAAATATTATCTTGCCTTCTGCCATCATACTTTACAGGCCCTTTGTTGATATTGTCTCATGTAACTGTAACTAGAACACAGTGATTTTTCATAACTTTGCTGAACCCATGTACTTTTACAAGGTAATAGCACCATCGAAGGTGCCATTAACTGGCTTTCTGAGCACCAGGAGGATCCTGATATTGATGAAATGCCTATGGTATGATCATTTCTGTTTTGTTCTTTGTTTATTCGAGATTTGTTTCATTATGATCGCCGGATGATGCTAAACATGGTCCATGTTTGCAAATTAGGACGTGCTTCATAGCAGTAGTTCTTTTGGTAATCTTTTGATGACATTTACTTAATTAATCACAATTACTGGCATACTCTAGTCTTTGATACATTTATCCATGAGCTTTCCAGGAGTAATGCTTTGTATACATATGGAGGCAAGTATACATTTTTGAAATGACATGTTTACATGTACTTTCCAATCCCTTGGTTCAAGAAGTGTCTGTACTTTAAGAATACGCATGTTCCATTAGAGTATTATGCTTAATCGTTTTGAACTATAGCCGATGCCAAATTCAACTTGCAAAGTTCCTCCATTAATGGCTGCTTCTTTGTGCAGTCCATGCACAACTTGGGTCAATTGTCCCATTAAGTATACATTAACTGTGTTCAATGGGAGATGAATAGACAGTATCATCATGTTGGCAAAAAAAAAAACTCCATCCAGCACATATCATCTTCTGGTTTCTTATATTATTTTACCTCTGTCAGGTGCCGGCCAATTCAAACATTGTGGCTAATAAACCCTCTCTTACTCCGGAGGAAGCGAAGATTAAAGCACAGGAGCTAAGGTGCTTTTATGAACCACTCTTGAATCATGGGCTGGTGGTTGCATTATTCCTCTTTAGAAATAGCAGATACTTGTCTGTTTATATATTTTATTGTCTGGTTCTGAATCTATTCAGTGACATTTGGATACTTGTGTTCTTTCTGTTTTACCTTTAACTTTAGTGAATATCCAAAATGTAAAACTCAAGCATGGTAGCATGGCCAGAGTAAAGTTTTATGAACAAGCAGTGCCCTAAGCATATCCTTTGGGAAATGATAGTTCCTAACAGGAAGATTGTGCAGTTTATGTACCACTTCTATTGGAAGAGGGTCCATATTTATAATTTCCCCCCACCTGCGTAGAGTTAGAACTCAGATTGATTGGCATAGTACCATCAAAATAGCGTAGGTTATGAGCAAAGAAATTGTGACATAATATTTTTTTGTGATGGAACTCATTTTCTTATATTATACTGTTATATCCACTCCATTTGTAGGGAGCGTGCTCGTAAAAAGAAAGAAGAAGAGGAGAGAAGGATGGAGAGAGAAAAAGAAAAGGTATATCAACTTTCATCAACCCTCTATTTTTTTCTTTTCTTTTAGCTTCTTGTTTCGTAAAATACTTGTGTATGTATTTAAAAATGCATATATGTTTGTTTTATCAGAACAAATGAACCTGGTATGACATGTATCATGTATCTCAATCTGGCTTCTTTTGTACAGATTGTCATTACTCCTTTTTATAATTATTTAATCATGCAGATCTTTTACAATACAATCAATACAGGAACATTATTTGCTGATCCACTTAGACTCAGTAGCATTTTATGTTAATATTTTAGCAGAATTGTCATCTCATCATTATGAGTTGCACTTTGGCTCAACATTAGGAAGTAATGGTGTTAGCATTTGTATTTCTTATGTTCATCTGTTTTACATTTCTAACGTTAATTTTTAGTATTTAGTATTTTTGTCTCACATATTAGTCATATTTTAGGAACGCATACGAATTGGTAAGGAGCTGCTTGAAGCTAAAAGAATGGAGGAGGTGAATGAAAGGAAACGGTTGGTTCTTTATTCCGATTGTTTTACTATGCTTATACAAATGGTACCAGGTTTTGATTAATTTTTTCCTCACCATCGGCAGCATCATAGAATTGAGAAGGCTTGAGAAAGAGGAAGAAAAAAGGGCAAGAGAAAAGATTCGCCAGAAACTGGAAGAGGACAAGGTCTCTTGTTTATCCATCTTAGTCCGGAACATTCATCTATTGCTAAGTTAATAGTATTCCCTTACGTTTCATATGGGAACATAATGGAATACTTTGATGTAACCTGGGGATATCCATCTGAGTGCAATATTATTAAGTTGCTAACTGACTTGTAATTAGGCTCTATGACGTTTTGTCTTTTTGATTCTCAGGCTGAACGGAGAAGAAAACTTGGATTGCCTGCTGAAGTCCCATCTGCATCCAAGCCAAGCACACCACCTCCTGTTGAAGAGAAGAAGGTAACTTTCTTAATTCAAATGTATCCTTAATTATTAGCTGTTGATCCAGATTTTGTGCATCCACTAAGTTTAAACAAGATACACTACTTTCTCAAGCACCTGACTCCGTTTAAACATGACACACTACTGTCTTGAGCACCTGAATCGCCTTTCCAAGATGTAATGTGTGAGCTGAAGTCAGCCAGATTTTCTTGTACTTTTGAACTCACTTCTCAGAACAAATACAGAACTTCTCGTCTGCATCAATCCTACTTGATTTCTGCTTGGGCAGCTTGTGCAGGGCTCATTAATTGTACTAGAGAGCCCAAGATTTAAATCCATACTTTTTTTTTGTAAGAGATGCTTCAACATTTTTAATTAATTAAATGTTGTCTAAACATTTTCAGAGTGCATTACCTATCAGACCAGCCACAAATTCGGAGCGGATGAGGGATTGCTTACGAAATATTAAGCAGCAAAACAAGGTATGGATTCTAATTTTCCCTTGGAGGCACCTCATTGTGTTATTCAGATTTTCCTCAGAAATTTACTCATTTGATATGAACTATTTATTACAAAAACGGAGCAGTTTGACAGATAAATTTGCTTCTGAATATCTTATCAAAACGAAAACTTGCTGCTGAATATATGTAAATGTAATGGCAGTTGTAACAACTATACACGTTAGTTTATGATGAGGTTGAGGAACCTAAGAATATTATTACTTAATTAACTTAGAATGAAATTTTTAAAGGTCTCTTAGTCCCATGATGTTTCTTTACGTTGTTATTATGCATCCTCTGACCAAAACAAGAAGATGGGCTTGGGGAGAGAAACAACCTATTTTGGGATATTGTAATATACAGTGCTTTAACTCCAGCTTTGTATTGATGCCTGATATGCTTTGTATTGATGCCTGATATGACTTTCTGCAACCACCAAGCATAATATCAGCGTGGAGGGGATATTTGTCTCAAATGTATTTGCATACAATTGGAACCGACATTTCTTGCTTGCGTGAGCTCACTGTCTTATAGTGAATGACTTGCACTGTGTTTAGATTCCTCTTGTGTTCATCCTTGGTAGTATGATTTATGCAATAGTCCAGCACTACAGTGTATATCCACATAGCTTAAATCAAAACTGATACTGATTTTGCATAACTTGCATAAAGAAAAACTGGATACTATTGTCGATTTGATCAAATTTACCTAACCATGAGAGCGTATTTGCGACAGGAGAAGGATGCTGAAGTGAAGAGGGCTTTTCAAACACTCCTCACCTACATTGGAAACGTAGTAAAAAATCCCGAAGAGGAGAAATTCAGAAAGATCAGACTCAGCAATGCTACGTTTCAGGTGAGCTCCCTATTCTTAGGATTGGTATAAAATGAATAGTTTTAAAAAAAGGACTGGTAAAATGAACCGCCGAACAACCGGAGACTGATGGTCTGATCTGTTTCTGTACCTTACAGGAGAGGGTTGGGAATCTCGGGGGCATACAGTTCCTTGAGCTGTGTGGATTTGAGAAACTCCAAGACAGCGAGTTCTTGTTTCTGGCAAGGGACAAGGTCGACAAGGCGATTCTGAATACGGCCGGCGCGGAGCTGAACTCTGCCATCACCAATCCTTTCTTTGGAGTCCTTTGAATCATGAAATTTTCCTTGTGTACTTGAAGAAGCGTCTACACAAAGAATTTGTGGATAATGTTTATAATACTCTGTTATTGCTAATGGAAACTTTCCAATCATACTACTATAGGATGTGCCTGTTTTTAATTGCTGGATCGTTTAACTTCCATGCCCTAGCTGATCTGATGTGAAAGAGTCCTGATTGCCATCTCTTTCCGGGATTGAAAATCTGGTTGCTCTAAAAGGTGCACATCGGGCCAGGTAAAGCCAACCTGTTGAGATTCCAGAAACCTGCATTATACGATTTGATTAAATAACTCAGCATGTTTGAAAGAATTGGATTTTTTTATAAACACGGTACACACCTAGACACTCACAAATAGTGCATACGCTCACCTCTACGAATGCACACATATACACCTTACTCCTATGAGTACCTTTGAGAGAAGAGAATGAGTCGGCGGGTGTTGAAGTTGATGAAGTCATGATAGGTGCTTTGCTTGGTATTTGATCTTTTATAAAACACTTAAACATTAAATCTGGGGTCCTTGGTGGGTTGAGGTACTACTGCCCTCCAAACCATGCTTGGTTCTTGAACTGGGATTATGTATGCATGTTCCATGAATCAAACCAGCATGACCTTGACCGATTTTTTTTTTTTTTTTTTTTTGAGAAAACCTTGACCGATTTGTGACCCTTTGTTCTTAACATGGGTCGTGTGTGATATATCTGTTTAACATGGGTTCGGGTGAGCAAGATCCATCTTAACATGGGTCACACCTAACAAGATCCAATCCAATGTGCGGCGGCCATTTTTTTGGTCCCCCGCAACTGGATAATCCTAGAAGATCGGCAGAAAATCGAGAGGACGCATGGATGATGATGGTCTGGTCCTGTATCTAATATTGTTCAGTAATCAGTATACGAGGAGGCCAGGTACATCTTGACAGACTAACTAACTTAGTAGTTGCACGACTGTATCAACATATAATTGGTGCCTTTGTAATGCATGTCATACATTTCATTAATATTGTTCCTGGTGGTCCCTAAAGACGTGCACCGAGGATGGCTATATGGAAGTGTGCATCCGAGAAATTGTCTGCATAGCTCGACCTTATTATACTCCTGGACTAATCTAAAATTAGTAGTAGAAACTAATTGAATGCCCATGGAGAAACAAAACATGGGAAAAGATGATTTCATTTTGTTGTCGTCAGAAGCACGGTGATTTGCAGTTTATGAATACCCCGTAATTTAACATTTTTATCCCTTTTTTGACGTGCATTTTTTAATCAAAAGATTTCCCACCATGTTAGTCATCTTTGTGTGACAGTTAGCGGCACTTTCATTGTGTAAGTGTGTCAATAAAAATAAAAACTTTGTTGATCCTAAACCGATTCTAAAAAAATGCAAAGAATGCAAAGCAGTGTAAGAAATATATATAATCCTTCTGATCCAAATTAATGGACTCAGATTTGCCAGATTTAGATATATCTACACATGTTTTAGTGCCATATCTAGACAAATATGAGTCAATTAATTTGATCGGAGGGAGCATATGCATTGACAATTTGTTTTTTAAATATTGTGTAAGTAGCATATACAAAAACTACATAGATAATTTCCTGAAATGCATACAACAGTTCTATAACATATCATCATTTCTTGTCTATTTCCTCCCATACGTGGCATTTCAAGGATAACTGCTTGTTCAGTAGGGTAGTAAGATGCTTCATGAGATGGCTCTGATTCAATATCATTTCTCCAATATCATTTCTGCTATTGCAAAGGGTGAATTGGCTTCATTTCACCTGAATACAACATCATGAATACCAGTTTTCACCTTAATAATATCTCTAGGATAGACCATGTCATACTCATTTTTACAACCTGATTGACCAGTTACATGAGAGGACAGTCCGAAACTCACTTATTCTTATCAGCAATGTAGGCAGCTTTGCAAGCTTCTACAACTGCAGGTGTCCATGATCGCTCCACGAGCGTGCGTTGTTCATGCTGATGACACCTTTCTTCATCTTGGCAATCATCCCCTTGTAGAACATGTGAAAGGACACAGATCATGGAAGTTACACATTAGCGGTCTAAAAGAGACGCACGACCTCGCTAGGGCTGCACCAGCCAAATGGAGCCATAAGATGATGATGACACCCTGATGTTCAAGACAGGACTGTTGCAACAGTCCTAGTGCCATCATCAAGAGCGATTTCACAGCTAATCCGCATTTTAAAAAGTGTGAAGTCTTGCATGAACAATCTCATGATCTTCTTTATTCTTCTTTTCTAGTACTATAGGACGAACCATCACATATCAAGGGTAAACCTCGATGCCTAGATCAGGAATGATTTTGTAGTCACTGAATCCCGCCTCAAAGATGATATTCCTCCACTCCTGCTCATCTCGCTCGATGCCGTTGATTAGTTTGATGAAGAGATCATACATGACTTGTGTCTCTTGTGCTTTGAGTTTTGCGATCCAGCTCCAACCACCATGTCTATGATTATGACCTTTCCGCCACCATCTCTCGAGGGGATGGCTCTCTTGCAGTTCTTTAATATCTTCACACACTCAACATCACCCCAATCATGCAAGACCCACTGAAACAACAAAAATATGGAATAATATGTAAATTGTCTTATGGCGGTGAACATTTAGAACTCTTTGATCCACATAATTCTGAAAATTGCATGTAGAGGAAACACGTCGGATTGCAATATCATGTCCATTTGAATCCTATGTGATTATTGTTTTTTTGTTTTTTTTCGCAAGAAAATCAAAGTATTATTCCGAAGGGCCTCTTTATACATATGAATAGTGGAGGGAAAACACAAGAATAGAAAATTTTCCTTTGTGACACTAATAATCGAATTATTAAGCGGATGGACCATATAGAAAAAGAATTTTTTTCATTCGATTTAAGTTTATTGGGAAAATAAAGGAATTCTGCAATTCTGGCAAACCTATTTTTTATGTTCCTCTATACAAAGAGTGAGATAAGGATCACTCATACGTTTAATCTAACCTTTGCATTTTTTAATCTTAATTTGATTATTATGTTATATATGATTCAAGTGTTTTTCCTACTCTTGCAAATCAAACATCCAATTTCATGAATTTCCTATTGTTTTCATATTCCTTTATTTTGCACATGCAATCATATCCTATTGTTGTATTTTTTTAATAATCCTGTAGTTCCAGAAACTTGCAAATACAAGAGATTTTGAATAGTATTTGATGCAAAATTTATAACAAAGTTTAGTGCAAAGGAATCCGTAGGAAATATTCTTGTAGGATTCAATCCTAAGAATCATATGAGAAATTCCCGGGGGTTTCGAATTCTCCAAAACTCATTTGAATCAAAGAGGATCTTTGGATGCAAGCTTCAAAACACCAACTATGATGTTGGCCTGATTGACTTCGTCTTAAAATATGAATTCTTATGTACCATAAAACAAAACAATGTGTCTATATAGTCACACATTGACCAATAATTCTCATTTCACTGAGTTCGAACTCAGTCGAATGAGAATTAACAAAACCGTTTAATTAAATAGCTTAACTATTAGACCTACTTGAAGAGAATTCCACTATAAAGATGGCGCCAAGGCCCAAAAAGATACAAAATCTTTTTTTTTGGAAATTTCATACATATCTATTAATAATCATCAAGAGCAGTACAACGAGTGCCAAAAGTAATATAATATACAAAGTATTTATATAAGTTCTAATCTATAAATTTCTATTTTCTAGCAAAATATCAAGTTCCCATTTTTGAAAAAATATTCGCGTAATCGTATGATCAGTTTGATGATCACTTTATCTATGCGTGCACATGTATTTCTCGCACCTTGAGGAAGACGGCGTTCGCTGATGGGACGCTGTCAAACATGTCGCCGACGATATACTCCACATCGGTACCGGTCGGAGCCTGGGCGACGACGTGAGCGAGGTCCATCACGCTGCACTTGACGTGCGGGAAGGCCTTGGAGATGGCTTGAGCCGCTCCACCGAGCCCTCCGGCGACGTCAACCAGGGAGCTTATCCCTTGGAAGACGTCTCCGCACTCCTTGACGGCGATGTCCATGAGGAAGCGGCTGTCGGAGACCATGGCGTTGTTGAATAGCGTGTTGTACGCCGGGTCCTCGTCAGCCAGCTCCCACACGGTCTTGCCATGGCTCAGCTTGAAGAGGTCCGTGCCCTCCGGTAGCTCCTGCTGGAACCACTCGCCGAAGTCGAAGAAGGAGGAGATGTGAATGGGGTGGAGGATCATGTGAAGTACAGGGACCATGTTGGGCGTGCCGACGAGGAGACGGGACGCGGCCGTGAGCGTGTACACGGCCTCGTCGCCGGCGCCGTTCTCGGCGTCCTGGATGATGTGGAAGATGCCGGAGACGGTGAGCACCCGCATGAGGCGGCGGAGGCAAGAGAGCTTGGACGGGTGGAGCGCGGCGGCCTTGTTGGCGACTATCTGGGGGAGGGTGGCGGCGCCACCGTGGTGGTGGATGGCGTCGGCGATGCCGAGGTCAAGGGCGGTCTTGAGCGCCATAGACTTGGTGAACGCGAAGGTGGCATGCCAGAGCTCGAGCTGGCCATCTAGCAATCCCTCCGCGTTGGCGTGTTGGTCCTGACTGAACGGCATTCTGCAGAAGTACTGATCTGTACGATAGCATGCTGTTGGTGGTTCTTGATCTGTTATTGGTTCCTTTTATAGAAAAACCTCCCGTCACAGTCGTGGTGTCGCCCCCAACTCCCGCACGTCACTCCCTAGTACCGATGATCTCGTGTCCACATCTAAATAAGGTAAAATTACTGTTAGGTACCAAGCGTTGCCGGTGACTTTACTCCCACCTTGCTAGCGGGAGGAGGCCACGAACCAACTTTTCATCCACTCCTAAATTAGGAATAGGTGGAGACGTGGTATACAAGTGTTGCTCTCGAGAATGGAAAGGATAGAAAGGCAATGGGGTGGATGATCATGCTGCTAGTACTATGGGAGATTTAGAAGTAATCGTAACGCTAGAGTTTTTCGTAACCCCTACTATCCTATATTAGCAATTTATTCTTGTTGTAATCAGTTTGGACTCTTAGATCGGTTCGGCTCTAAACCCTAACTGGTTTTGGCCCTCATATATACCCCTGTAATCTCTACACAATACACAAGTTATTATTCTTTTCAAATATCATGATATCAGACGCCTAGGTTTTTTTTGCACCTGGTATGGCTCCACCCAAGTAATCGTAACGCAAGAGTTTTTCGTAACCCCTACTATCCCACATCCGTGGTAATTGGGAGAACTGAAAACAAGGCAAGAGTTTGGAGCCTAGTTGGGCCAAAGTTTTTGAACAATGTAATTCTAGGAGAGCAGTAGACTTGGGTCAAAGTCCTAGGGCATGTCCTAGGCATTTATTCTTTAAACTCCCCATTTTATTAATGAAAATAGCAAAGAACGCGGCGATTCCATAACGGGTTGAACGTCTATGTCTTATCTAGTGACTACAACGTTTTAAGATTAGTGCTAGTCAATTAAATTTAATTCAAATTCTTGAGAATCGCTTCATCTTCAACCTCCAGACCTTGTCGACGGCGCGTCGCCGCCGCCGCTCCCCTGAGTCGGCATGACGTTGTTGGTTGTGAAAGGGAAGTCGCCGAACGGATCAAAAAGACCACATACGTCTCGGAGAAGAAGAAGACGGATGAACTATTGATGAAGCTTCTTGATGATCCAAAGATCCCCACAACCAGACAAGCTCCTCGGGGCTGAAGACCTTATTGGAAGAGACGACGCCACCACCACCTGAATGCCGCCCCACCAAACTTCAACCATAAAAACGGGAAAATTGAGCCCTCCTATCGGCGGGGGTCTAGATCCGCCCCATCTCCATGGCCCAAAGGCCATAGAAGTGAAGCAGATCAGCGGTAGTGCCGACGGGAGGCGACGAAACCCTATCCGTCTTGGCAGAGAGGAGGAGAGGGAGGGGAACTGTTCGCGTCTGAGTTCCTAATATTCTTTGTTTACATAGATACTAATTGCTCCCTATCCAGATTTGATGTAGCTTTACATTACTTTTTACATGTGGAATGAATAAGGAAATAAACGAAATTAATCAACATCATTATTGGTATTGATCTGTACGTTGCATGTTGTTGGTCGTTCTTGATCTGCTAATGGTTCCTTTCACAGGGAAGGGAAACCTCCTGTCACAGTCGCGGTGTCGCCGCCAACTCCCGCACGTACGTACCTCCCCAACACCGATGACGATCTCATGTCCATATTAACGTTGCGTACTCTTCTTCCACTCCTAAATTAGGAATCGGTGGCTCAATGGACAAATAATGTGGAATCGGTGGAGACGTGGTGGACAACTGTTGCTCTCGAAAAAGGAAAACAGAAAAATGCAATGGGTTGGATGATCATGCTAGCTAGTATCATGAGAGATTTGAAAGGAACGGTGTAACACCTACTCTCCCACACCCGTGGTAGTTGGGAGATCGAATTATTGAAGTCAAGGCAAAAGCTTGAAGCTTAGTCGAGGCAAACTCTTTTAGCAATGTAATTCTGCAAAATGCAATGTCTTATCTATTAGTTGGCTACAAAGTTTTAAGATTCGTGCTAGTCAATTTGACACAAACATCCTACACCTGGACACTTTCTTCACCTTATGGCCACCAAAGTGTTCGATCGTGTTCAACTTGTCTGGCTCCGCGTGTCTAACATGCGTGTCCCTTATCCTCTCCTCCTTCCCACCGTCTCTCTCCTAACCTCTTCATCACCGTAGTTTCTTCCTGCTCATTGTCGACTCCCTCGTGGAACCCTAAACCCTAAATTTAAGTGAACCTACACACTAAAACTAGTTTAGATATATTTTTTCACAAACATTAAACATCTTATATTTTAAAATAGAGGGAGTACGTTGCATGCTGTCCGGTGGTTCTTGATCTGCTATTGGTTCCTTTTATAGGAAAGCCTCCTCTCAGAGTCGCGGCGTCGCCGCCGTCTCCCGCACGTAACGTAACGTTGTCTACTCTTCATCCACTCCTAAATTAGTTTTGTCGCTCTCTCTAGACGGTGGCTACCAGCGGCGGCGGCGCAATTGTTGGTGCATGCGTCACATGTGGTTCTGATGTTTAACGTGCGATAGTGTTTTTTTTTCGCCAATTAACATGTGATAGTAGTTCCCGCGGTTATTCTTCGACCGAGCAAAAGTGTGTGTGTATCTCGCACCATATTACTCTCTCTTCTCACGCGTGGTTTCTTGTTCCCCCCACGGCTTCTCCCAATCTTTTTTATATCTTGAGCTTCCTAATCTTATCTCTCTTCTCAGCAAGAAGATTGTTTGCTCACGAATCGAGAGACGGACCTTAACCGCATTCCTCTCCTCCTCCTCCGGCTACACGACGTCTTGCCCGCATGCATGTGGTTTTCTGGGAGAAAAATCTCCGATTCTGGTTTTGTGAAATACAAACCGATACTATTCTGGAAAGATTTTGTGACGTGAAAAATATTTTTAGTTATCCAGCATCGAACACATTTTCAGAGGAAAAGGTTAATTAAAGATCGATCTTACGTTAAGGGAAGGTCTTTTTCTCCAGAGAAGATTTTATGATGTGAAGAACAGTTCACCTGCATCATAAGTCACTACGGGAGAAGCTGAATACGCCGACGGCCGGGTCCCGTCGGCGTAGGCCCTAAATGCCGTCAGTGTAGGCTGGCCCGACGGCAGCCGTCGGCGTGCCCCGTAGGCGTAGCCTCTTCTCCCGTCGGCGTAGAAAAGCCGTCGGCGTATATAAGCCGTCGGCGTAGACCATATGGGGCCCACCTAGATGACTAACGGCCGTTTGGCTACGCCGACGGCTTTACCGTCGGCCTTCAATTTTTTTTTCCAATTTTTTTTTCAATTTTTTTTAAACTTTTTGTATTGTTTAACTTGTTAATCTCACATGGATATTTTTAATTCTAAGTATACTTAGTCTCAAGTCAAATTGCATAATTAGTCAAACTTCTCAACCGATCACCCATCCTAATACTACTCAATTTCAAAGACGCTTAACTTCTTCGTTCCTTCCACATGAGCTTCCGACAAACAAACTAGAACTTGTTCTGAATATTATCATATCAAACCTATTAACCATTACACTATAATGTTAGACATATTTGTTTTTTACATTCCATACAATTTTTTGAGTAAACAACAATAAATAAGTAATAATAATCTTGAATTCAAATAAAAAATAAAATAAATTTTATTTATTTTGCTTTTTTTATTTAAATTTGAATAATTCATATCTACAAATCCGTAAATCACAATTCGACAAATAATATATCCAAATCGATCAGAAAAATGAGAGGAATCCAAATATGACATACATATCATATATTTAATTATATATCATCAATTTTAAATATTAGACCAACTGAAACTATGTCAAGATTCATGAAACACCCGTTTTTTGCACTCGGAAAATGAAAAATGGCTTTTCGGTGCGATGAAAAGGAAAACTTTCTCCTGCAACATTGTTCACCATCCCATAATACACATGTGTGCACAATATGGACACATTATCTTAAACTATACCACGATTATAGCAATAACAATGGTCATTTGACCTGAAATCCAGAAAACCTCGATTGAGATAGGCCATTTTGTGAAGGTTTTTTTAAGACTCAATGAATATACCAAGTCTGGTATTTTTCCATGGAACTATGTCATATAATATGACACCACACGAAGGTTTTTCATTGTTTCGATCGTTTTTAATTTTTTATACCCGTTTCGAACTATCGTCAAACTTCCTAAATCGAGGGGCATGATGATTCTTAGCTCGGGGACGAGTCTCACTAAACTTGCATTAGATCTCTGATGAAATGGCATATTGTGAACCTAAAAATGATTTTTACAAAAAATCATGAGCAATATATCATGTACCTATAGTTCAAATCTAACTCATTTCCTACCGATTCAGCAGGAATTTGTCTTTTTCACGAGAGGTGAACGGAAAGGTTTGAGATTCCTAGGTTGGGAAATTGTCCATTCAATATGGTCTAGTATTTTTGAAAAATGTGGTATTATCATTTTGAAACTTTTATTTGGTGGCTGCTTCACAAAAACACCCCGTTTTTTGCACTCGGAAAATGAAAAATTGCTTTTCGGTGCGACGAAAAGGAAAACTTCCTCCTGCAACATTGTTCACCATCCCATGATACACATGTGTGCACAATATGAACACATTATCTCAAACTATACCACGATTATAGCAATAACAATGGTCATTTGACCTGAAATCCAGAAAACCTCGATTGAGATAGGCCATTTTGTGAAGGTTTTTTTAAGACTCAATGAATATACCAAGTCTGTTATTTTTCCATAAAACTATGTCATATAATATGACACCACGCGAAGGTTTGCATTGTTTCGATCGTTTTTTAATTTTTTATGCCCGTTTCAAACTATCGTCAAACTTCCTAAATCGAGGGGCATGATGATTCTTAGCTCGGGGACGAGTCTCACTAAACTTGCATTAGATCTCTGATGAAATGGCATATTGTGAACCTAAAAATGAGTTCTACAAAAAATCATGAGCAATATATCATATACCTGTAGTTCAAATCTAACTCATTTCCTACCGATTCAGCAGGAATTTGTCTTTTTCACGAGTGGTGAACGGAAAGGTTTGAGATTCCTAGGTTGGGAAATTGTCCATTCAATATGGTCTAGTATTTTTTTAAAATGTGGTATTATCATTTTGAAACTTTCATTTGGTGGTTGCTTCACAAAAACACCCCGTTTTTTACACTCGGAAAATGAAAAATGGCTTTTCGGTGCGACGAAAAGAAAAACTTCCTCCCGCAACATTGTTCACCATCCCATGATACACATGTGTGTACAATATGGACACATTATCTCAAACTATACCATGATTATAGCAATAACATTGGTCATTTGACCTGAAATCCAGAAAACCTCGATTGAGATAGGCCATTTTGTGAAGGTTTTTTAAGACTCAATGAATATATCAAGTCTGGTATTTTTCCATGGAACTATGTCATATTATATGACACCACGCGAAGGTTTTTCATTGTTTCGATCGTTTTTTAATTTTTTATGCCCGTTTCAAACTATCGTCAAACTTCCTAAATCGAGGGGCATGATGATTCTTAGCTCGGGGCCGAGTCTCACTAAACTTGCATTAGATCTCTGATGAAATGGCATATTGTGAACCTAAAAATGATTTTTCCAAAAAATCATGAGCAATATATCATGTACCTGTAGTTCAAATCTAACTCATTTCCTGCTGATTCAGCAGGAATTTGTCTTTTTCACGAGAGGTGAACGGAAAGGTTTGAGATTCCTAGGTTAGGAAATTGTCCATTCAATATGGTCTAGTATTTTTGAAAAATGTGTTATTATCATTTTGAAACTTTCACTTGGTGGTTGCTTCACAAAACACCCCGTTTTTTACACTTGAAAAATGAAAAATATGTTATACGAAAGTATTTGTATTTTTTTGTATTTTTTTAATAAAAATATATAATATTTGAGTTTATATAGATATATCTTATTTTTCTGCAAATTTTGATATATTATATGTATTTTTCTGAATTTAAATGATTTAGTTATGATTTTTCTAAGATTAATATGGCAAAAAAAAAAATAGCTACGCCGACGGCAAAACCGTCGGCGTAGACTTGACGCCGTTGCTCTGCCGTTAGCCCAATCTACGCCGACGGTCATGTTTACGCCGACGGCGGCCGTCGGCCTATTTATTCTACGCCGGTAAAAGCGGGCCGGCCCGACAATACGCAAGCGGCCCGACATTTTGCCGTCGGCGTATAAAAAGGCCGTCGGCCTATTTATTTATTCACGTAGTGAGTGCACGAGGACGTGCACACGCAAGAGCAGGGGAATGCCATGTCAAGTTTCAGTACTATAGGTCCTTACAAAATTTTACAATCTGGACTTGATTGAGCAACCATAGAATTGCACAGTTACAATTCCAGTACGGTGACACTTTCCTAGCCCTCTGTGAGATCTCCTCCCAAACTAGACGAGACACCAGGTCCAATTGGAGAGCGGTGATCCGGAAGACTCTCCTACATGGTGTACATGAAAGTGCCGCTAGCTTCCTTTCTTTTCTCTCCTTTGGATATCCGAGATTGTGCCATCACTACCGCACACAGGGGCTCTGCCGTGTGGACAAGAGGACATTGCAAAGGTCTTCCAAAACACGGCAAATGCCACACGACAATGTTTGCCTCAGCAAAGGTCTTTTGCCGTATGTTTTTTAAATAATACACGGCAAAAGCCTTTGCCGTGTGTCTTATGCGTAGACACGGGCAAAGTAAAGTGAGATGTTCCATAGAAATGCGGTGTCTATTCTTTGCCAAGTGTCTTCTCAAAAAGTATACGGCAAAAAAGCTTTCTTTACATGTGTCTCGTGGAAAAGTACACGGCAAAGAGACTGTCTTTTCAAAAAAAAAAACATTCAATTGTTCTTCAAACTTCATATATATTTTTTACTCTTTAATCTCATATAAAATATTTTAACCCTTAATATGCTTAATATTAGATCAAATTGCACTCATAATCAAACTTCTCCTTCGGTCACACATCGTAATACTACTCTATCTCTAGCACGCTTAACTTCTCCGTTCCTTCTAAATGAGCTTTCAAGAAAGAAATCACATCTTGTCGATAATACTTTTATATCAATCCTATTAACTCTTGGACCATGATGTCACACATCTCAGTTTTAGATTCCAAACAAATATTTAAGTAGACGACAATAAATACATAATAATAATCTTGAATTCAAATAAAAAATAAAATAATTTTATTTTTTCCTTTTTCTATTTAATATGGAATAATTCATATATTTAAATCCATAAATCAGAATTTGACAAATAAAATTTCTTAATCGATTATAAAAATGTGAGGAATCCAAATATGACATCCATACTATCTTGTGAAAAATAGGGTGGTAGCATTTTGGATTAGCCATTTGGTGGTTGCTTCACAAAACCCTCTGTTTTTGCGCTCGGGAAATGGAAAATAATTGTTTGGTGCAACGAAAAGGAAAACCTCCTCCTAAAACATTTTTATCCATCCCATGATGCACATGCATGAAAAATATGGGCACATTATCATAAACTATGCCTTCATTCTATCCATAACATTGGTCATTTGACCCGAAAGTCAAGAAATCTCGAATGCGATAGGCCATTTTGTGAAGATTTTGTGAGACATAATCGATATACCAAGTTTGATATTTTTACTTCCAACTATGACACATAATATGACACCACGCGAAGGTTTCACATTGTTTCGATCGTTTTTGAATTTTTTTATGCTTGTTTTAAACTATCGTCAAACTTTGTCGAACAACAGGCAAGAAGATTCTTAGCTCGCAGATAAGCTTCGCTAAACTTGTATTGGATCACTGATGAAATATTATATTGTGAACCTAAAAATTATTTTTGTAAAAAATATGAGCATTAGATCATGTACCTATAGTTTATATCTGACCCACTTCCTACCGATTCGGCAAGAATTTGTCTTTTTCACCTCGGGTGGAAGAAAATGTTTGAGATCCCCCTTTTGGGAAATTGTCCATGTAAGATGGTCTAGTATTTTTGAAAAATGGGGTGGTAGCATTTTGAATTAGCCATTTGGTGATTGCTTCACAAAACCTCTCGTTTTTGCGCTCGGAAAATGGAAAATGTCTTTTTGGTGCGATGAAAATAAAGATTTCCCTCTGCAACATTGTTCACCATCCCATGATGCACATGCATGCACAATATGAGGACATTATCATAAACTATTTCATGATTCTAGCCATAACATTGATCATTTGACCCGAAAGCGAGGAAACCTCGAATGAGATAGGTCATGTGAAGGTTTTTTTGAGACATAATCAATATACCAAGTTTAATATTTTTCCTTTCAACTAAGTCACGTAATATGACACCACGCGAAGGTTTCGCATTGTTTCGATCATTTTTGAATTTTTTATGTCTGTTTTAAATTATGGTAAAAATGGCAAGCATGAAGATTCTTATTACGCTGACCCAACATACCACTGCATGATGTAGTATACTATAGTCGTTAACATAACACCAATGAAGCCCCGTTCACTAGTATTACATCCCTCAGAATGGCACAACAGAAACACAACGGGTCCAATACATGGCTTAAAGGTTACAACTCACTCTTTACATAAGATCCAGAGAACACTCTAGGTTAAAGAGAGAGAAAGAACTTCTTATAAAGAAGAATCAAAGATAAACATGCAAAAACAATTATACTACTAGAACTAGTATTTTAACTACGGGTTTGGTGTTGCGGCTACTGCAACGCACTACAGAGATAGGTTCTTTGGCTAGGGATTATATTACTATCAAATCAGTAACTTCGTCTTCACTTGAGTGGAGGTATGTTATCTTCCTTGTCTTTATTGAAACACTTTAGTTCTGAACGATTTCTGGAGCATAGGTTGATGTAGTTGTTGTTTACTCCGGCTTCAGAATTTAGCAAGGGTTAAGAAGATACTTTGAGTACGAGCGTACTCAGCAAATTCACTAGGAAAGGAGTGTTTGATGCACTATATCTACAGCCACAGACCGTAGATCGTAGGCAATGCAAGTTTTCATAAATATTTCTTGAAAGGTTGCTTTTATTTTGAAAATCTATCTCCGTCAGCCTTCACGGGTTTACCAGAACCTTCATGGGGTTCCTTTCCTGCCACGTTTGCAGCTCCTTCCCGGAACAGGGAGTAACAAGTTACAGTTCTTACACTCTACAGAGGTGCGTTACTTTACTCATGAGAGATCAACTCTTTGTTGCACAACCGGGCAGCTTATTCCCGTCCACAATTCCATGATGTGGGACCCATAAGATGATTCAAGCCAATCACTGCCCCCTTCGCGATCCCGCATGCCTCCTTGGTGTACACCATGCCCACATAAAGAATTACGGCAATGGTGTGTACAAACCGTTAGATGTCAGAACTATCATGGGACGTTGAGGGTTCCCACTCATATGCTGCATATCCTCTACGAATTACCAATTAATATGCACGTTACGAGGATAACAGCCACGACCTGCACATCCGGCTTCATGCGAGAGGAAGAAGATACAGCTGACTTCTTCGTCCCATTCCAAATCTCATGGTCAAAGCGTATTATACGACACAAGAATCACTGGCGATATTGGTTGTTAAGTCCTAGGTGATATAGTTCTGAACAGTGGTATTCCAAGCATCGGTTAATAGATTAATGATCACCTGGATCAGTAATCAATAGTTTTCATTATTATTGAAAATAGTGTTTTCTGACCTTTTTCAAATGCAGGTGAAGACAACACTGGATTTGTAAAATACTTTACAGAAAATAATCAAAGGACATGAGCAAGTGTGAACTTGCCTTTTGTGATTGCAAGATTATGCACTCACGGTCTTCGAGTCAATGTATAGGATCCAAAATCTGAAATCAGCAACATTGGTCCGGTAAGGACTAATGTTTAAAGAAGCAGTATGTTTTTATGCATAAGTAATGTGGTGCACGTTCTAAGCGCAAATCCTGGGAATAATGTTGTTCTTGGTTTTGGATTCCGAAAGAGGTTACTTTGGAATGTGTGGTCCTTTTAAATAAGTTTTATAGTTGTACTTTTATTAGAGTTTAGGAGTGGTTGTAGATAACACATTTGTAGGAGTAAAATATACATTCTTATGACATTCTAGTTAGGACTACTTATACAAGATTTGTTATTTAAAATGGCAAAAAGGATAACCTTCAAAGAAAAGGTTTCTTTTCCGAAGTCTAAACAAACTTTTGTGGTTAATTAGTGGTGGTTGATGTCATTTGTTTGCTAAAATGGTTTGGCTTGAGTTGTTTTATAGATTAACTACTTCAGACCAAAGTTAACTATAAAACATGTAGTAATGTGTATGGTATTATATTTAGATTCTTGGAGACTAAAGTTAACTTTAAAATATAGATAGTTTTGAAAGTATAGTACTTATACATTAGGATCTTGTATATCTGAAAAGTGTTTTTCAAGTTATTTAAGAATGGTTATTCTTTTACTTGGGATAATGGTTTCTTAATTCTATGATAGAGTAGTATCATTTACCTTTTATAGAGAGTTTATAAACCTAACATAATGTTACTTAATTACTTATGGATTTATATAGTATTGTAGTAGTTTTTGAAATTTGGTGATTAATATGGTTTAGAGAAGATTTGATTGTTCACAAGTTGTTCTTTAAGGACTTTATTATTAATGGAATTTTTTTTAGAGGTTCATTTAAGGTTGTAGATAAAATATAACGTTTTAAATCATTATGGCATTAGACTATTAATATTTGAGACTATTACTTATTTATTAGTCTTATTTAACTCATTTTAGGAATATTAGTAAATTTTATTTATTTTTATATGAATTATTAATGGAGTAAATAAGTTTAAATTTGAGTTATTAAAATATTTAATTTCCTTATTTACCTTAAAAGGAGGTTATTGGATTTTTAACATGTAAATAATATTTTTGTGATCATTTTGGGATACCATACTTATTTTTGTGTTTTATAAACAATAAGATATGATTTTTATAATTCTTATTACTTTTATAATTACTTAATAAGTAAATATTTAATTAAGTGAAATAATAATACATGATTATAGTTTTAAATTAGAATTCTTATTTTTCCAAGATTTTTGGTATTTTACTTATATTATAAACATTTATCCTTATAGGAATATGAATTATTAAAGTTTTATTACTAAATATTTATTTAGTATTTTTCAAATATACTATAATATTAATACATAATGAAAGTGATTTTTATTTATTTTTATCATCTTTCAATAATTTTGTAAAATTCCTTAAGGAATCTATAAATTACAAAGTGCTTATAAAAATTTAAATGTACGAAATTTGATATTTTATTTTATTTGGACAGAGTGGATTATTGTGAATCCAACAATCTTTCATTTATAGATTTCGGACTTTTATTTTATTTTCTATAATTTTTATTGAGGTCAGAGGAATTTTGGTCTTTTTAATTGATAAAAATTAATTAAATAACTTGGGCTGGCCCCCTTGGGCTTATTGGGCCAGGGTGGCCCAATAGGGCAGGGTCAAAAGATAACCCCGAAGGGTTTTGGCCCACCCAGCCCACTCTGCCTCCCCTCTCTCCCTCGACCTTATCCCCTCCTCCTCTGACTTGACCCCGTGGCCGGCGATGCCGCCACCGTCGATTCCTGCCGTCGTTGGCCATTCTGGCCGTCGTGGCGCGAGTTGGGGTTGTCGACGACGCTCTTTCGTTCTATCCACTTGGATTTGACTCCGAGGCTTCCCCGTGGTCAGTTCAACCCCATTCCCGAACCCTAGGGTTCGGAAAAGATGTTGTCGCCGCCACCGCGATCCCTTTTGGTGGTGTCTGGTCTCGTCTTGTTCTGCGCGCCACCGTGGCAGTGCAGGTTGGCGCCCTCTAGGGCGCTCCTGTCTTGCATAGCTTGTCGGCCCCTCTGCTTCCTCTTTGATTCTTCAGCGAGGACCTCGTGCAAGTTGTTTTTATGGTGCTAGTCCATGCTACTACCATGATTCTCTCTGTGTATCCAGTGGCTTTCATGCCGAGTGACTATGTGTTGGTTGAGTTCATCTCTGGATTAGAGTTCTTGCTCTGATTAGGGTTCATAACCCCCTGTTGTTCATATCTAAAATGCTTTAGATCTAGTATTATTCATATCTGATCATAGGAAATGATTGTCTGCTGTGTTAAATGATTGATAGTGGATTTGATGATACTAGTTGCCTATCAGACTAATTCTAGTGGTAATCCACCATGATCCATGCTAGTGTTTCAATTAAATCCTTGATTGGATTATGTTGTTGATCTGATAAGTTTCTCTACTGTTAGAATACTTGTCTTGGCGAGATTATGTTGAGATTATATACTCTGAATTAAATCATTACATATAATGATTTTATGTGGATGTATAGATTCATTTTTAATGTTGATTCCTGGCACTTGGCTTCAGGAAAATGATATGTAGTGGTTGTCCCTTTTTATTTGTGGAAGCTAAGTAAAGATTGGTTTTAGTTCATTAAGAACTTGTCCTTGTGATACCATTGTATTCTGGCACACAAGTGATTGAGTTCTATTTCTGGGCTTAGCTTGATAATGCTTGTACTAACTTTCCTGCCTATGATGTTGGTCTGAGGCTCTAGGATGTAATTCCTAGTTAGTTGGGTAACAGTTTGTTTGAACTTATAGGTTTAGAGGTGCTACTCTCTCTGAGAGATGTGCCCTGATCTGATAAGATCAAATAAAAATGATCTAGGTTGCAAAAATTTAACAATGAACCCAGTGATGCTGGTCTAAGGGTTTAGTGTTTGTGGTTGAGCTTGATTTCTTATCCTTATACTTGAAATATCTAGGATAGATACACTCCTCTTGGGTGATTATTGAGAGATTATCTCATAAAACAACACATGCTTTTATTTAGATAATATGATGAAATCATGTGATGGTTTTATGAGGCTCACCACAGATTCTGATGTGGATGTAGTAGATTGATGATGATCTTGATCTTGATCTGCTTTTGCTCTGCTCCTGAGCTTGCTCTTGAGCTTGCCTGCTACTCCTAGCTTCTGGGCTTGACCTTGCTATCCACCAGATCCATTCCCCTCCTTATGTCACCATCCTGATGATGTTTGGGTTGATCTGGGTGGTTGGGTTTGGCTGTTGTTCTTGGTTTAGCTAATGTTTACCCTGGCTGTGCTGGTGTGTTGTGTAGTGAAGATATGCACTGAGGTGCTCCTCCATGGTTGTGCTGTGGTTTTGTGATATTGGCTGTGCTTGTTAGGTCGACATCACACCCTTTGCATGCTTGTGTGTGTACAGCTTGTGTGCCTGCTATGTACATGTGGATAAGTTCAGAAAGTTTGAACTTACTATTACCAATCTACTTTTACCTGGTTGGTGAATTGGTCCCTTTTTGGCTATCATTTGAATTCTGGCTTTGAATTTATGAAGGATGAAATCTTTCAGATTGGTGAAACTTGCTCCTTTTACCATATTTCTCAATGATGAGATTGTCAAGTGCACCTCACTGACATATCTGAGAGAAATACACTAACACTGATCCTATTTTGTTTTCTATTTAATCTTTGTTTCGCAGGTACAAAGATAAAGATGAAGATTTAGTGTAGTTTTAGATATAGGATAGTTAGTGGATATACAAATGTAGTTTTCTTATTCTTTTGTAATTTTTCTTCTATAATCCTTGTACTCTTTATTTGGTTCATTTGTAATAAAGTTTATATATTTAATATTCTTATTCTTTATTCGTGTATAAATTGTGAAGTTTGGAATAACTTCAGTAAGTTCATTCTTTGTATATTGTTTATGTATATGAAATGAATTTCACATACAATATTGTTTTTAGATAAGATTTAAGTTATAATACTTTTCTCTTAATCAATTTAAGATTCAAATATTATATCAAAATATTTTAAATTATAAAATACTTAAGTTTTAGAATCCAAACTTATTTCAAAACACACATGATTCCTTTAAGATCATATCAAAGTTTATAGCAATCCTTCTTTAAGACTAAACCTATTCTCAAAGTAAGAAAAAAACATTGATCACTCAAGGTTTTTATTTGGCGAAAATTTTACCCACATTTTCACAAATGAATGCATGCAACCATTCATATTCCCAAATCTACCCTTCGATTGATCCTACATACTGGGATGTTACACTTATTCAACATAAATATCTAATATTTGAGTGTAGAGAGATAGATCTTATTTTTCTGCAAATTTTTATATATTATTTATATTTTTATGAATTAGAATGATTTTCCTAAGAGTAATATGATAAAAGAATTAAAAAAAAAAGATTTTGCCGTGTATACTGTGGAATACGCATGACAAAGGACCTTTGCCGTGTATATTATGGAATACACACGACAAAGGGTTGGCGAGGGCACACGACAAAAAGGCCACCGTCTGCAGTCGTTAGCTCCTCCCTGTCAAGTGGACCTGTGGGGTCGTGGGTCCCACCTTGTTGCCGTGACGACACCTATTCCATGTGCCGCTGTCGACTTTGTTTTCTTTACTGTGTTCCTTTGTGGGTCTTTGCCGTGTTATTTTTTAGAAATTTGTCGTGTTCGCGTATTTTGTCGTCTGCTTTCTGGGTTACACATGGCAAAGACAAACTTTGCCATATTTCGGTCCATTTGGCACAAGGCAAAGCTGTGTATACACGACATCAACATTTTTTCCCGTAGTGCATCCCACCAATCGTTGATCGTTCCAACTGAAGATTGTCTCACAGATCTCCATAGTGAAGACGCACTCCAACAATAGAGACATAATGGACAAAACTAACCTAAATTCGAAACTATTTCACAAAATGAACTCTGGGTAAAACTATAGAGCGGTATTTGGGGGGAAGCCTCGCACGGTAAAGGCCGTGGGGTTCCTGTGTTTATATAGGCACTCATGCCAATTAGGGTTTAGTACAATTATAGGTAAATACAATATGTACAGTCTAACCCCCCACCCCCCCACCCCGCAGTCTCAGCGGGAGGTTCTCGGACGCAGAGACTGGACCGAAAATCGAGAAAGAGATGACTTAGTAGTCCCTTCGTCATGACATCAGCAAACTATAGAGCGGAGGGAACATGTAGGAACTGAACTTTGCCAAGAGAGACTTTCTCTCGAACGAAGTGGATGTCGATCTCAATGTGCTTGGTGCGACGATATTACACTGGATTGGATGACATGTAGATAGCGGAGACGTTGTGGGACTAATAATGGGGCAAATGTTCATTGTCTTCTGAAAAGTGGGGCCATGCAAAATGGGGACAACACATCTGGGGAAACGCATATTTTATATTTTTCTCTATTTTCACTTTTTAAAAAGGATGTCACAATTTTGTCTAATTCGAATGTATCTAGAAATATTTAGTATATAAATTTATCTAAATTTTAAATAAATTTGCGACATTCTTTTTAGAATGGAGGGAGTAAAAATAAAGGTTTGTTCGCTAGATATTTGGAGCTGTTTATGCGAGCGCGGGAATAGAAACTTGCACGCACCGTCGACTTACATGGTGTGCAAGGACACAACTAGGATCTTGAAGGAGAATGCGGCTCGGGGATTTCCCGGAATGCTTGGCTCCATAGATTGCATGCTTGGTGCCATAGTTTATTTGTATGTTTGTTGTATTGTGGTGAAACAATATGTTGTATTTGTTGGTGAACGGCATTATTGTAGTTGTTGTAAAACTATTCGTTGGTGTGTTGTTGCAAAACTTGTTGTAATAAATTATCTAGACAATGTATTGTTCATTTTTTGGTATTTGTTTAATCTTGTAGAGTGTATGCATTTGTTGGTTTGATGTTTGCGTCGATAGTGCGCGCTCTATTTTGCAGCGCCTAGCGGAGGAGGGTTTTTAGCCAAGACGCGCGCGCTGCAAATAGCGCCTCCGGCGGAGGCCGCAGCAAAATTGCGCGCTCTATTCTAGTGCAGTGCTGCATCGCACATTTGCAGCGCTGCAAAATGGCGTCTCTGCTGGAGATGCTCTTAGAATGGCATCTATAACACCTAAATTTGACATCAAGTTACTTTTGAAATTGAATCGCACATACTTATCGCAGAATGCAGATCAAAGCTAGAAAAAAGCACAATCCACAAATTTACATAAAAAGATCTCAGTCTAAACAAATAGACAAGATGAGAGTGAACCTAATTGCAAGTTGAGTGACAAGTTAGTTCAATTTTAAAGATGTGTGCATTAAGTGCACATGCAGAAAAAGTTGAGTGACCCACGGTGCCATTTACTCTCACTGAATCATGTAGGATATGCTAAACGTATGGTGGTTAGCATGAGTGAGAAGGCTCAGAGCGATCATTTTTCTTTATTCATTGAATATGATGAATGGAATTTGAATCATGTTTTCAAAGGTTCTTGATTGTCGGCAACTTTTTAAGTTTTTGCATAGCTTATCTAGTTTGCAAGTATTATAAAAATATATTATAAATTGCAGAGCTAACAATTGGTTTCTTACTTTTGCTAATTATTTTAATATGCCCTAGACTTACTAGATATACGGTGTTAATCATTATAGTTTTCTATAACACTTGAGAAAATTTGATGGCAAAATGCTGGTGGTAATGAAGATGCAGCTTTATTATCATCTAGTCTTACATGTTGTTGTAAACTTGCAATAATTTCAGATTTTATATTGTAAAGATTTTTTCGTAAGTTGTCCTGTTTTGACATGTTTCATCTTTAAAAACTTCCATTAATCCGGGTTCTTACAGATCTGAGATAAACAAGGACTTGGTATGAAAGTGGGTGTACAAATCAACTACGTGAGTTTAACGCGCGCGCGCACACACGCGCCGATTTGGTTTCTTATAGATTTTGAGCATCCCCGCAACTTTCTTTTAAAAATAGTTTTCATCTTATGTGTAGGTATAGAAAATTCTAGACTATATTAATATCGAATGTAAGTATCACAAGGTTCTAGATGGTATGAGGCAGAAATTTGTGACAACCTCCAAGCGACCCATAGAGGTGCTATGTGCACGTAATTATGCAAATCACCAGCGTACGGATTCAAGGATTTTGGAGGGTTTGACCCCATAGGTTTTTGGTTCGTGTTGCACAACTGAAGAGAGTGCTTATGTTAATTTTCATAGCCATTTTCATACTTATGCAAGCACAACTCGAGGGAACAGTTACATTAATTGTTCAGCGTGCAAAAATTCTATGTCAAATAGCTGCAAATTCTATGTGTTTCTTGTAATTCATAGTTGTAAACTGTAATTCATAGCTGCAGATAGATGTCTAGTGAGGCAAATACAGAATATGTATCATCCGGCAAAGTGTACATGTAGTACTCCTCTACATTGTTATCAACATATGTCAGGTTAAACAAACCTTTGGTCCGTGGATCATATCCCAAAATCGATCGAGTTGCGTATTGGCATAAGCTTGGACGTGGATGTTCCGGATGCCCAAGACCAGCACACTATGGAGGGGTTGCTGCGCTGGAGGACCATTCCACTAGTGCCTATTCCAATGTTGTATGGACCGAGGCCCGAATCAATGAGGTTCTTATCCCTAATCGAAGACGCTGCCAACCAATCGGAGTCGTAGCCTCCGGAACCAACGATGCAGCTGCACCGCCGTTCGAAGAGCATCACCGGCTTCCTCTGCGTGAGGATGCGGCCCTCCGGCCACTTCACCGTCGACATCAGCTAGGACGGGAGTCCTCGGTGGTTGGTCACACTAGTAGAAAATGATCCATTGGCAGGCATTGGTAAGTCTGCCGTGGCCAACCGGAGCAATCGGATTAAAACTCGACGCTTTTGTCGGTTCCACCAACCGACAAAAGGTGGCGGCACACGCTGCTGCTGCTGTATGCGAGAGGAAGTCTGTTCGTAAACCTGACTAAAGGTTTTTATTTTTTTTTTCAAAAAATTTGATTTTTTTCATTTTTTTCTTTAACCTTTGAATTATTTGACTTGTTAATCTCCCATCTCTCATTTTAAACACTAATTATACTTAATCTTAGTTCAAATCATCATACTACGGTCAAACTTCCCATCCCGGCCACCCCATCCCATCCACCCTCAAAGACGCTTAACTTCTTCCATCTCTCCCACCTGCCAAGGACCGTTATATCTTGTTGTCAAGACTAGTATATCAATCCTATTAACTCATATCGATATGTGACACGCTTTTTATTTTTTGAAATTAAGAACAACTATTTATAGTAAACAACAATAAATAATTAATAATAATATTTTATTATAATGAAAGTAATAAAAAATATTTTATTCATTTAATTAAATTAATATTTAATTCATTTTTGCCATTTATCTTCAAATAAGGATAAACAATAACAAATAATATTTAACAAATAATATATCCATTATTAGAAAAAATGCGAGGAATTCAAATATGACATAAAAATACTAATAATTTAATTTCTGAAATAAATTTTTTTTTTGAATTTTGAATCCAAAACGCCTAAGTATGTATGTTGAAATCAAAGAGCTAATTTTTCTGCACGCTTTGATAGGTTGTATTTTTTTTTACATCGTATACAAAAGTTATGGCCATTTGAATTTTTATAATTTTTTGTAAATTATGTGAAATTTATAATTTGTTAATTTTGTAACAACTAAATCACTAAATCTTGTTAATTTTGTAACAAAAAAAAAATGGAAATATGCAATAAATGGAAATGCAATGCATGGGCTAAATAAGCTGGGCCCTGGTTTACGTAAAAGTGCAAAAAGTGGTGCATCATCAACTCATGAATATTCTGCAAGGCTTGCATTCTAGATAAAACCTCGCAGGGCTAGCCAGCGATGACCGCTCCAGCTGCCCATGATCGATGATGATGCCGCCTCGATGATGCGAGCGTCGTGTTCCATCCATGACAGCTCACCCCATCACGTTTTCAATACCTTTAGTCCGGTTAGTAATACGTAACCTAAAGTACACACCTTTTAGTCCTCAGACACCAACCCGACTAAAGGTATTAACACTATACCCTTTAGTCCAGTCGGGTGATACTGACTAAAGGTCCCGCTGACCGGGACTAAAGATGTATGGCGTTCAGCCGCGTTGTGGACTAATGTTCACATTAGTCCCGGGTTCAACTATAACCGGGACTAATGCTCCGAACTGGGGTGGACGTATGGCTCTTTTTCTACTTCACCTTCGACAACGCCGAGGAAGCGGCCTGCGCTTACGACACGGCGGCGTGGTAGTTCGGCCGCCCCCGCAATGACCTCAACTTCCCTAACGTGGAGTCGCCGGAGGAGGTGGAGTTCCTCGCTCCGCTGATGATGCAGTTCCTGGCGGAGACGGACTGCATGGCTTGGAGGCAGCGGCATGTGGTGGTGCTCGATGACATGCGCATGATGCAGCTGGCCCGCGAGAAGCTGCAGCTCGTGCAGGCCTATCTCGCCTTCCACGCGGTGCAAAAGAATAATGTTGGTGGCGCCAGGACGTCCAACGCTGCCACTCGGCCCCGTCCAGGTCCCCGTCGACGACTCCTTCGACAGGCTTGACTCGGACTTTTGGAACGCGTCCGATGATGACTTAGCCGGGATTAGATTTAGGGTTTAAATTTCGTTGAACTTTGTGTATCATTAAAATTTCATAATCTATTTTCAATTTCCTATGTCTATGTAATTTAAGTTTGGCGCTATGTGTACATTGAATGAAAATGCCTGTTTTGCGGCAGCTCGTAAAACGGCCACTGTTTTAGTGCCGCAAAACTACAAACCCACTAGCAAAACACATGTCTCAAAATGCAGTAGCTAGAGATGCTCTAGAGTCCCCGAGCGACGATTGCGAGAGGCTCTGCTTTATCACGAGGTGGCGGACGAACGGTGCGTTAATTTTATGTTTGCATCTACTTTTGGTGGTAGAGTCGTTTTTTTAAAGAAGCATATACTAATATCAGAGGATACCAATTATACCCAGCCTCTACAACGACGCATTGCTCTAGCGGCCACACGGATGCATATAAAGAAAAAGAAAATTACAAAAAGAAAAGTCCCTCTATAGTGACTCATCATTAAAACAGCAGTACTATCACCACCAATAAAACACCAGAAATCCAGCTTCTCCAAAAACAAGAATTGAAACAAGAAGCCCTTAGCTACAGCCACACCGTCTCCTGGGTCCTGCACGTGCACCAACGGCCTCTGTGAGATCTCCTCCCAAACTAGATGAGACACCAGGTCCAGTTGGAGAGCGGTGCTCCGGAAGACTCCTACATGGTGTACATGAAAGTGCCGTTATAGCTTCCTTTTTTTCCCTTTGGAATACCTGAGATTGTGCCATCCCACCAATCGTTGATGATTTGTCTTAGCGCGATTCCGATCACGTCGTTCCAACTGAAGATTGTCTCACAGATCTCCATAGCGAAGCCGCACTGCAATAATAGATGCTAGACCACTACAGGACGCGTGCGCTACGCCGAGGACAAAAAGCTGTCGGCGTAGGTCAAAATACCCTCGGCGTATGGTTCGCCGACGGTTGTCTTCGGCGTATCCTTCTCGGCAAAGGACTCCCTCGGCGTAGCGGCCGTCGACATAACTTCTCGACAGGTTGTAAAAACATTTTTTCTTTTAAAAATTATTTTTTAAAAATTATTTTTTTCATAATTTTTGAATCTTTAAATTGTTTGACTTGTTAAACTCTCACTTTGAACATTTTAACACTAATTATACTTAATATTTAATTAAATTCCAGTCTTGGTCGAACTTTCCAGTCGATCACCCATCCTAATACTACTCTAGCTTCAGCACGCTTAACTTCCTCGTTCGTTCAGAATCTATTTTCACAAAGTAATTCATATATTATTGTCAATACTATGATATCAATCCTATTAACTCTTATATCATCATGTCATATCATCATGTCATATGTTTATATTTTTTGAAATTACAAACAATTATTTAAGTAAACATTAATGAATAAGTAAAAATATTATTGAATTCAAATAAAAATATAATAATTTTACTTTTTTATATTTTTATATTTAATATGGAATAATTAATATCTTTAAATCCGTAAATCGGAATTTGACAAATAATATGTCTAAATTGATCAAAAAATGAGAGGAATCCAAATATTATATCCATATCAACTAATCACAAACCCACCGATTTTGAATTAGCTATTTGGTGGCTGCTTCAGAAAATCCCCCTTTTTGCGCTCGGAAAATGAAAAATGTCTTTTCTGTGCGATGAAAAGGAAAACTTGCATTGGATCTTTGATAAAATAGCATATTGTGAACCTAAAAATGATTTTTATAAAAAAACATAAGCATCGGATCATGTACATGTAGTTCATATCTGATCCTCTTCCTACCGATTTGGCAGAAATTTGTCTTTTTCACCGAAGATAGACGGAAAGGTTTCAAATCCCCCTGTTGGGACATTGTCCATATAAGATGGTCTAGTATTTTTATAAAATGTGGTGATAGTATTTTTAATTAGTCATTCGGTGGTTGCTTCACAAAACCGTACATTTTTTGTGCTTGGAAAATGGCTTTTTGATGCGACGAAAAGGAAAACTTCCTCCTGCAATATTGTTCGCCATCCCATGATGCACATGTATGCACAATATGGGCACATTATCACAAACTATGTCTTGATTCTAGCTATACCATTAGTCATTTGACCCGAAAGCCAAGAAACCTCGAATGAAATAGGTCATTTTGTGAAAGTTTTTTTGAGACATAATCAATATACCAAGTTTAATATTTTTCCTTCTAACTATGTCACATAATATGACACCACACAAAGGTTTCACATTGTTTCAATCGTTTTTAAATTTTTTATGTCCGTTTTAAACTATCGTCGAACTTTGTCGAACGACGGACATGAAGATTCTTAGCTCGGGGCCGAGCCTCGCTAAACTTGCATTGGATTTTTGATAAAATAGCATATTATGAACCTAAAAATGATTTTTGTAAAAAAAACATGGGCATCGGATCATATACCTGTAGTTCATATCTGACCCACTTCCTGCCGATTCGGTAGGAATTTGTCTTTTTCATCATAGGTAGACGGAAAAGTTTCAAACCCCCCTATTGGGACATTGTCCATATAAGGTGGTCTAGTATTTTTGTAAAATGTGATGTTAGTATTTTGAATTAGCCATTTGGTGGTTGCTTCACAAAACCGTCCGTTTTTTGTGCTCGAAAAATGGAAAATGACTTTTTGATGCGACGAAAAGGAAAACTTTCTCCTGCAACATTGTTCGCCATCCCATGATGCACGTGTATGCACAATATGGGCACATTGTCACAAACTATGTCTTGATTCTAGCTATAACATTGGTCATTTAACCCGAAAGCCAAGAAACCTCGAATGAGATAGGTCATTTTGTGAAGGGTTTTTTGAGACATAATCAATATACCAAGTTTGATATTTTTTCCTTCTAACTATGTCACATAATATGACACCACGTGAAGGTTTCGCATTGTTTTGATCGTTTTTGATTTTTTTATGCCTGTTTTAAACTATCGTCAAACTTTGTCGAATGACGGGCATGAAGATTCTTAGCTCGGGATCGATCCTCGCTAAACTTGCATTGGATCTTTGATAAAATAGTATATTATGAACCTAAAAATGATTTTTGTAAAAAAACATAGGCATCGGATCATATACATGTAGTTCATATCTGACCCACTTCCTACCTATTCAGCATAAATTTATCTTTTTTACCAGAGGTGGACGGAAAAGTTTCAAATCCCCTTGTTGGGAAATTGTTCATATAAGGTGGTATAGTATTTTTGTAAAATATGGTGGTAGTATTTTGAATTAGCTATTTGGTGGTTGCTTCACAAAACCGTCTGTTTTTTGTGCTCGGAAAATGGAAAATGACTTTTTGGTGCGACAAAAATGAAAACTTCCCGCTGCAATATTGTTCGCCATCCTATTATGCACATGTATGCACAATATGGGGACATTATCACAAACAATGCCTTGATTCTAGCTATAACATTGGTCATTTAACCCGAAATCCAAGAAACCTCGAATGAGATAGGTCATTTTGTGAAGGTTTTTTGAGACATAATCAATATATCAAGTTTGATATTTTTATTTCTAACTATGTCACATAATATAACACCACGCGAAGGTTTCGCATTGTTTCGATCGTTTTTGAATTTTTTATGCCCATTTTAAACTATATATAATGTTTTATGTTTCACTTAATTTTTATTTACAAATGTGTAATATTTGAGTGTAGATAGATAGATCTTATTTTTCTACAAATTTTGATATATTATTTTTATTTTTCCGAATTAGAAAGATTTAGTTATGATTTTTCAAAGTTTAATAAGGTAAAATAAAAAATAGCTACGCCGAGGGCAGCCGTCGGCGTATGCTACGCCGAGGATAGCCGTCGGCGTAGCATAGGATATGCCGAGGGCAATTCTACGCAGACGGCTGCTTGACGAGGCTGGCCAAAATAATGGCTACGCCGACAGCCCCGACGTTTGGCCGTCAGCGTAGCGACCGGCAGTCGGCGTAGCATCCTATTCCTGTAGTGGACAGTTTCAGAGTGAATTCTGCAAAGCTTGCAGATAGGACAGCGAGGCCATCCTCGTAGAGCAAGATTGTCAGCTGTTAGAATATTTCTATCTATCTAATCGTACGATAGGATCGGCTGCCTTAAACGTAAAATAAATAAATTTACATGCATATCTATTAATATAAACCGATAAACAAACTCGTGCATAGATGTAACTTGAGCTAATGATGCTGTTTCCAGACCAAGTTGAAAGTGTGCATGCATGTCCGCTAATTGTTGAACCCAAGAATGTGAAAAACATATTTGGATATAAAAACATATACAATCCAATGATTCGAGAACAAACTGCTCAGTGACATTTTGAACATTCTAGAAGTTTTCATTTTAAAATATCACTTCCTTTTACTTTCATCTAAAGCAGACAATCATGTACTTTTATAAACCTTTGTCAAATTAAGATCTCACTTCCATAGTATTTAAAGAAATTAAAGAACATAAAAAATTACATATGCTTGCAATTCTTCTAAGTGGCTTAAATTTATCATATGAAAACACGTGATTTAGTCTTATTTTTTCTCTAGTCTAGAAGAATGTGGTTTAACCAAATACTCCCACCATTCCTTTATATTGTGCCTATAGTTTTTTTGGAGAAAATTCCAAAAATATAGGTATATTGTGTTACATAACTTGTTTGGGCAATTTTTAGGGATTTAATTATGTTCCCTTATCTCATGCACACTCGTCTATTTTATCTCATCAATTAGTCAAGAGTAATCATGCCCAATACTAGTGTGATGTTCTCTCCACGTGTGTTCTTTAACTCCTGTGCCAGAAACTATATATAGGTACTATAGAAAGGAACAAAGGGAGTATATTTTAAAAGACAATGTGTAAAAACACTTAACAACTAGAATTGCTCAATATATGATTTAAATTTAGTGAAAGTGCTTTCATGGTTAACACTAAATTCTATAATGAAGATAATATATCTTTATATTTATATCTACCTCAACACATGGTTATTATATCTTCAGATGTATGTTAAGAGTATACAATATAATTATAACCAAGTAAGAAAGTTAAGTATAAACCTATAACAATGATCTAACATTTTCACTTGTCTTGGACCCGCCTTTGCGGATAGCTCTTACCGCTCACAAATCCAATGGGTGATGGTGGTAGAACTAGCAACGACACGAAGGTTCCGTGAAGCACAAAGAACGCAAGGACTTCATTGTATTTTTTGATATGTTTAGGCTGCTTTCTATTGTTTGGCTAGAGACAAAATTGTGTAGTCTATGTATTGGTTTTTGTATGTATACTTGTACTTATAACTGGGTTGTAGTTTTTTTACTTTGTATGATCATGAGTAAAATAGTTTCTTATAAAACTATGAACGTCATCAAAATTGCAGACAATTGCACTTAACTGAGAAATAAACTTGATTCTCATTCAATCCCTCCATCCCGTTTCTGCCACGCAATTCTATTGACCAAAATAGCCTAGATGTTAGGAGAGTGTTATAATGACCATCCCTCCCTACTCTTTCCAGGATTTTGGATGAGTTTACTACTAGCTCATCAATTTAATATCGATAAATGTTTTGTAATAGAAAAGTGAACGAAGTACCACATATATATCTTGCTAGGATAGGGCCGGCACTGGATTTCTTCCAAACTCTCTTTCGTGGGGAGTATGCATGATGTACTAGGAGACATTGTTGGGCTTGTTGAGGGCGATTTATTTAGCTCATAGACGCTTGAGAGACTAGGAGACTATCTTCACGATGCTGGTGATCAAATAACTGCAGCTTTTTCATCTCCAGTTCATCCATAGCAGAGACCGACGAGAAGTGATGTGCCTCCGTGAAACCATCGTCGTCCAGATGAACGTTGGAAATATGCAGTCTTTTGAACCGGCAAGGCCACGTCTCGTCCTAACTCCTAACATATATGCATGTGGCACGGCGGACCAATAATCACAGAGCCCCAGTACTTTGTCCAGGAGCTCGATGTCATGTTGCTGAAGAAGGGTGTCGGTGAAGTAATTCCTGAATACGATGATGAAACTCCCACTGGTTGACGTGGAAACACCGTGTGCCAGTTCATCTAACCGTCCATTGCCATGTTGGTCTTTTTTAATGCTCTGTTCGATCCATAAAAAGTGTGACCTGATTTGGTATAATAAAGATGTACTATCAGCGACACTTAATCAGAGAGAGTATTCCAATAATCCTGATAAAGTTCGGCAGTTATCGGGCTTTGCCTGCTCGGTCGTCGCGCATAGTCTGTTCAACTGAACCAGGACACATGAGACGAGGTGAGTTCCGTATAGTCTGTTTAATCGCCAAGCAAATCGCAATTCTGTTAATACTCCAAATTTAACGATGCCTTGCCCTTTTTATAAAAAAACACTGAGCGTTGACTCAGTGGCAGGAGTTCAAAGTGCTGAACCTGTCCACCCACCCCGAGTTCAAATCCTGCGCAAGGCGCGGTTTCCTCACGTGTGCTATTTGCGCTAAAGCATAGAAAGGTCTCATGTCTATCTAACAACATATAACCAAGGTGCGGCCTCGAGTTCTGCTACATGTGATTGGTGACCCTGCTACGTGTGGTGTCGATGTTTGCTACATGCGTCCTGCGGTGGTGCTACTTTAACCGCGCCGCCACGCCATAGTAAGCCCCGCCATCGTTGCCGCTACCTATGACGTCGAGGGTTGCTACATGGGGTTTGTCAGGCTGCTACGTGCGGCTGACGGCGATGCTACAAGTGGCGTGGGGTTTTGCTACAAATGCTTTGTTGTTTTGCTATGAGATCTACGACGAAATCTCCGACGAGGTCTCTTACGAGATTGGATTTGCTACAATATGACATTTTTTTTGCTACATACATTTTGTACTCTTGCTACAATAGCATAAATGTTTTGCTACACGGTCTCTGGCGAGGTCTTCAGCGAAAGTCTCCGGTGAGATCTCCCGCGAGGTCGGGTTTGCTACATTAGCACAACATTTTTGCTACACGGTCGCCGGCGATGTCTCCGGCGATGTCTCCGGCGAGATCCAGTCTATTTTTTTATTTTCTGGGTCAAACCGTTTTTTGGTACGTTGTAGCAAAAGCGGGACTATTTGTAGCAAAAACGAGTATGTCTGTAGCAAAAACGGGATTTTGATTAAAAAGAGAGGACACGTGGTGGTTGGCTTGGGACCCGGGAGATAAAAAGCACAAATCTCCCGGCGACGCGTAGTACTGCCCCTAAGAAAAGGCCCCATCAAAACAAAGAGAATAGTGATATTGGTTTCGGGAGTCAGGAGAACGTTAGAAATGCACAAACGCTCTTGGGTGCAACGTTAGGATCACTGGTGGACCTTAGTGGAGGCGAAAAGGGGCGTCGCCCCCTCCCCCCACCCCAAGCCCATATAGAATTTGACTACTGTTCACAGGTATTCGGCCCATTCATCAATTGAAAATCAGACTGAAACCCATTTATCTCGGGGGCATACAGTTCCTTGAGCCGTGTGGATTTGAGAAACTCGAAGACAGCGGGTTCTTGTTTCTGTCAGGGGACAAGGTCGACAAGGCGATCCTGAATACGGCCGGCTCGGAGCTGAACTCCGCCATCACCAATCCTTTCTTTGGAGTCCTTTGATTGAATCATGAAATTTTTCCTTGTGTACTTGATGAAGCGTCTACACAAAGAATTTGTGGATAATGTTTATAGTACTCTGTTATTGCTAATGGAAACTTTCCAATCATACTACTATAGGATGTTCATCTGTTTTTAATTGCTGGATCGTTTACTTCCATGCCCTAACTGATCTGATGTGAAAGAGCCTCTTTCCGGGATTGAAAATCTGGTTGCTCTGTACGGTGCACCGGGCCAGGTAAAGCCAGCTTGTTCAGATTCCAGAAACCTGCATGTTTACGGTTTGTTCAGATATTAGAAGTGCAATACTACACATGCAAGGGAGACGAACAGCAGCTGCCATTGTACAACACTGGAACTAAGTATCACAGCAAGCAAGAACAGACGCATATAACAGAGCTTAAAGATTACTGCACAAGCCTTGAATCATAGACAAGGCTCTAGTACATGCAAGGAACCAACTGAGACCTAGACAATTGGCTCTACATAGCAACAACTGAACAAAAGGTATTGTCATGAACGAAGGTGAAGTACATACATACCATGGACCCGAAATTAATGTGACAGCTGCAGATTTGCCATGTTAGCCAGGGCGCCAAGAAGATGCAAGCTGTAGGTAGTTAGAGAGTTATCTTCGATGATCTGCGACCACCAAACTCACCGCATATGGTCGGTGCACTCTCCTCCTCATACAACCACCAAACTCACCGGAGCCCACCTGCTACGCCTCACCACCTGCCACCTCGATAGATCCGGTGGCACTACGGCTGGACGTGGTGGAGAAGGCGACGTCGAGCGTAGAGAGGGCTAGAGGCGATTAATAAACTTAACATGGGGGGTGCGGGTGTGGGTGCGGGTTCGCTGGCCGGAGACGAAAGTGGAGGCATCGGAGGTTAGAGGGGATAGGCGGGGTGGCAACGGATAGGCGCACATAGGAGATTGGGAAGGGCGGGACAGCGAGACGATGCGGCGATGTGCCAGCAGCGGGAGGGGAGGCTGGCGGTTTGACCAGTGATGGCGACATGGGAGACAAGATGGAAGTGGTGGTTGCGGTGGCTCTTCTTTGTTCCTTCCCGCCGCTTCGGCGGTGCAGCGAAGGTGCTCTGTTCTTCCCTCTCCGTGGTGGCGGCACTCTGCTTCCACCTTCCCCTCGTTCCGAAAACCACCTCACCTCCGCTCCGACAAGAAATGGCACCCGTGGGCTATGGGAATTTCGACCACAACCACACGTGACCTAAAGCTAGAAGTGCCCCTTGACATAATCTTCTTCTTCAAAAAAAAAAAACTGAAAATGTAGTGAATATTTGATAATAAGTTCACTAACGGTGGCTTCGCTTCTCCCTTGTCATATATTTATTTATTGGAAACAGAGGTAATTTCCTGGTGATCATAAAACTTGTTGTGGTCTTGAAACTTGGCGGGACATGCACGTGAGATCAGGCCCTCCGTAAACGGTTTGAATAATCGTGTGTGATGTTGAGACTCATCATGGTATGATTAAAACCATTTTATAGCCATGCGCGATGTCCCGAATATACTAGTGGTTGGACCATATATAGTGCTTGCGTGTTCTTTTGCAAAAACACCATCAATTACTAGCAAATTTTAACTTGAAAAAATGATAGAGCGATGCTATTCAGTTCTACCATAGCGTACGTGGCCAAGAAATATAGAAATGCTAGATTTTCCCGTTATTCTAGCTAATATACAAATATTGACGGGTTAGCTTGATATATTGAGCTAGTTAAGGTGATAGGTACAAGTCAAGTTACTTTTTGGGGGCTGCATTGCACATTTTATGCGGATGAATCAATTAAAGAAATAGACGAGCATTTTATGCATTGTTACGCGGATCAATTTCTAGTGATACTACTTTAACAAGTACGGAGACGAGAATTTTTATGTGTACACAACATATTAAACCAAGAAAAAAATTGCGCATTTGATACAACTTGAGCTCCATGTTTCCGAGAGAAGTTCGGAATGTGCATGCATGCCTTATGCCTACGTGAAAGACTTAATTGGCCATAAAAAAATAATCAAATGATTTAAGGACAAACCCCTCGATGATGTTCTGTGCGTTTCTAGAATTTCATTTCTAATCATTTCTTCTATTTACTTTCACCTTAAATAGACAACCATGCACTCTAGAAACCTTTATCGGAATAGAGATCTTTACAACGGTATTAAAGGAAACTAAGGTAGATATGAATGCATACATATGTTCGCAATTCTTCTAAGTATCTTAACTTTTTTTTGTGGAGATATGTGTTTTTTTTTTCTTAATTTTATGTAGTAAGATTTTTTTTGGTTTAACAAAAGATTAATAGGACGCAATATCTTGAATACGAAACAATTTAGGTCACTTCCTTGAAATGTATTATTTAAATTTAGCGGAAGTTCATCTTCCATGGTAAACACTGAATTGTATAGTAAGGATATTGTATCTTAATTATTTTTTCTGAATTACATGGTTAACGTTTTTCAACTATAATAGCAAATTGAATGGTAAAGTTGTATGAACTGCAAATAAGTAACAAAAATTGGTATAAATAACTAACAACAATATGTTGGTTTCTTTCAAAAAAAGAAAACCGCTACATCTTTATTTTCAAATATATTAGATTGGCCATTGATTTACCGAGTGGTAAAATGAAAAACAAAACCAAAGTTAGTACAGTTCTGTAAATGGTGTATATTACTTATTTGGTATGTGTTTATATAGAATAGTTTGATCGGGTACAAAATAATAGACGGTGCTAGATTATTAGGATAAATATTGCAACAAATTCAGATCGATAAATCTTTTACCCACAATGAGAATTCCTTTTATATTGGTTATAATTCTGCAATGCTCTATTAGATTGTCTTCACGATTCAAATTCACACTTATCTTCCGTGATACAAAAAAATAAATAATTCGATGTATCTCCACCACCGCCCTTACTCGACCCACCAACTATCTAACTGACCTTCCTGACTCTCTAGCCGACACCGCCCTCTCTATCATCTCTGCCACCGCCTCTCCCTTATCTAGTTCCTCTAGTTGTCATTGTCCGCCCTACCATGTCTAATTGCTCATAGCCCACCACCGCTTAGCTTACTCATCAACCCCCTCCCACTCATCTATAACAGATGGTTCTTCTCCAATGCTAGCTCAACTACATCTCTAACTCTAACCCCAACCTCTAGACTTGTAACGCCTCCCTGTCCTTTCGTGCGATCAACAATATAGATGTCACATCCCCAGCAAGCTTCTCCTTGTCACTGCTTCGGCTAGGTGGTCCGTTTTCAGCATTTTGTTTTTGAGCAAAACTCTGGTGGTCTATTGACCTCTATCGCGGCTAAAGCCACAAACTTCAACAAGATCAGGCTACTATAAAATATAAGAAAATCCTTAGGTGTAACAAAGCCGTGAAACTAAATAGTATGAGTTCCCAAACGAAATACCCTTAACTTGAATCATGAAGCTTTAAAGATGAAATTTAGACCATGGTAGCATAAGGCCATAACTAGATATTTTTTCCAGAGTTATGGTTGTTTTTAACAGTCAACAATGATTAGAACAATAAACATATTAAGAGGCAATCAGGCGAGAAAATGAACTGATAATAAAAGGAGCCATAACGGCAGCTGATTACATAACAAAATTATCAGTATATAAACTACAATGATAATTCCTCTAGTCGTATGCTGCAACAATCGCAGAATTGATTAACTTTGAGCACGGACGTAAAAGGAAGATTGCTTGGTGAATGGTGACTGTCTTCCCTTCAGTGGCTTCTCTTAAGTGCTGAAAGGAAACCTGACTTCGTTTTCAGGCGACCATCACCATCGGCTCCCACCTGTTTTGACTCTAAAGTGAGAATAATAATAACAGTGGAAAAACCCAAACATGAGATAGCTTTTAGTGCTGCAACAGATCTTGAAAGATTCTGGCGAAACACGCCACAAATTACAACACTATCTCCAGTACGATAACGGGATGCAAGGGCTGACCTCTTTGGAGAGTCTTTCGAGAATCTCCAGTATCTGGATGAAATCGGGCCTCTCGACTGAATCTTTATGCCAGCATTTCTGAAGCAGTTCTGTTAGCTTGGGGTGGGTATCTTTAGGAATTGTCGGCCTGATTCCCTGCAGAAATGCAGCACGGGGAGGATTAACATCTCTAGCAAATGAACATAAAAATAAAAAATATTCCAGGACTAGAATAATGGATTCAATCAGGTATTATACTGTACCAGTTATCTGCTACAGTTATCACAAACTTAACTCCAGGTCCAAGCAGAGGTGATGGAATGTGTGCTTACCTTCTGAACAACACCTATTGCTGCTTGCAGTGGCGTTAGGTAATCATAAGGGATCTGGAGAAAAAAAAATTATAGCCATCAACTTGATTCTACAAATATAGTGTAGGTTCACTCATTTTGGAGTGTATCTAGTCCACCTTGAAATATCTAAAATGTCTTACATTAGTGAACGGAGGGAGTACTTACTAAAAACAAGAACTAACAAAACAGAAGTCTATTTGTGCAAAATAATAATAATTGGAGTTTACCTTGCCAGTTAGCAGCTCCCAAATAACAATACCAAAGCTAAAAACATCTGCTTTGTGATCATACGGTTTGTGCTCTATAACCTGAAATTGCAATAATCCACATGTAAAAATAGATGAGAACAAACCGATTTGTTATAAACTATTGAGATGTATGCATGTGATGGCGAACCTCAGGTGCCATCCAACGGTAAGTTCCAGTCTCTGCAGTCATCACTCCGGATTGATCTTTCACACGCGCAACACCGAAATCAGCAACCTTTACAACCTGAAAAGTGCGTACATTTCTAATTTCAGAGTTTAACGAACATGATAAAATATCACTAATCAAACATTCTGATTAAATGAATAGCAACATCTTGGAGAAACACCAACCTTGTTTTCATCCATGAGAAGATTTGCAGTCTTGAGATCTCTGTGGATTATGTTGTTCTGATGCAGGTAGTTCATTCCTTTAGAGATGTCTGTTGCCATTCTGAGTATTTCTGGAAGCTTGAAAGAACTGTTCTTTTTATGGAGGTAATCGTACACACTCCCTCCTGACATGAAATCTGAAACATGCACATATGCAAAATAAAGGGAAATTCTATTACCAGTCTACCTGCTGATAATTATAACTACAAACATCAAACTCATTGTAACATACCTGTTATAATATATAAGTTGGGATGTCTTGTACATGCGCCGATAAACTGCACAACATTCTTGTGACGAACCTTTCTGCAAGCATGGGATAACCAATAAACTACTTGTGTTTAGTTATTAAGGTCCATATGCACATAAGTGGTATGAAGATATGACATCTTGAATACTGGAGAATGTGCAACAAATGGGAGATGCACAATTTTATATGGATGCTAAAGATTTTAACTGACCTCATAATGTACACTTCCTGCGCAAAATCTCGGTACATATCTGCGCTGATGCGCTCAGGCCTCACTACCTTAATGGCTACATCCTGACTGCAATATGATCCGCGGTATCTGAGAAAGCAAAGCATCCAATGAGACCCGCAGATTTGAAGGGTTCTATAATTTTTACTTTACTGTGCAACAAAAACAGGAACTTACAGGTCGCCGTTAGATCCAGAAGCGACCTTGTTCCCAAACTTGAGCAGCTTCAGGTCAATTTCCCAAACATCACCTCCATCTGTTGGTATTTTCACACTGGTACATGGCACATTCTCTCCAACTTGAAGACCTTCTAGGGACAGTGATGATGAGCTTGAAACCGGCCAAGCTTGTGCCTGTATACAAGCCAATTTTAAAAGGCCAAACATGCTTTTTATTTGAGAAAATACAAAGACAAGGTTGTACAATCACCGGTATCAATTTTTAATGTTTACTTTTTTTGCATATTGCACTTTGCATTTCATGGATTGGGCCTTATTTACAGGTAAGTAAACAATATTCTTGAGACCAAGCATCATATTGCATTTTGTACAGTTGGAAGTATCCAACTTCAGAAGGTCAGAGAATCTTGTACCTCAATTCTGCGAAATTTCTCTAGTAACTTTTCTTGTAGCTGCTTAGTACCCTGGGAATGGCAGCAAAAGAGCAATTATCAATATGAAAAATGAGAACCAGAACACCTATTAGAAAACTAATAACTGGCTGCAGTAAAATGAGGAAAGATTAACTATCTCTAATATGCTGGAAGCTCTGCATACCCCAAGACGCCAACCAGTGACCACGAATACATCCAATGAGTAGCCATCGATGGTTGAAAATGCGTGTGCTTCTTGGATATCAAGACCGAGCTCACCAAGTAAACAAGTCAGCTGTAAATGCATAAATGGCGGTGTAAGCAATGGCTGAGCAGAAGTCCTAGTCTGTAAGTGGTTTACTTTACGGTTCAAGTGAGTTTAGTACAGCATATTGATATCTGATTTCACTACATCTTGTTAACTTTGTTCTTATCTTCAATTTCATGAAATCTATTCTGCCATTCAATTATGATTGCCTCTTAGTGGCTACTTGCCAGCTTCTGCATTTACTGAATTATTTGCCGTGATAACTGTATGTTGATTGCCGCTGTAAATAAGATTGCAATGTATCAGCAGCACAGGTCTATTAGATGGAGTTTATGATTGTCTCAGCAATTCGGGTACCTGACTAAGTAGCTTCGGCTTATCAGTTGATGCAAAGGCTATCTCATGCATTGGCCTGAAAGATTCAGAACATGGAGAGAACTAATTAACTACAAAAAAAATATAAAGGCATCCATTAATCCCTTCAAAAAAATTAAGTCATTCGAAGAACTGACTGAATAATTGATCATGTTAAAGAAAGTTAAATTTCTTAGCATCTTAAATAATGCAGATATGGAACTAAGTACTAGTGTTTTAACTTCTTAAAGCAGACATTGTATAGTCTTTCTCTAGTACATTAAACTGGGGCATAATACAATCACATTTTCAAGACCATGCAGGAGACCTGCATAGACCTGCATGTACAATCATTAAAATCGAAAGATTACAAGGCCAAAAGAAGTACTCCCTCCGACCCATATTAGTTGACTTGGATTTATCAAAATTTGGATGAACCTATATACTAAATAGTGTCTAGATTTATTCAAATTTAGACAAATCCAACTCAATTAATATGGTTCGGAGGGAGTACCATTTTATTAAGGTTCTGAACTTTTCAAAATGAAATCCAATTTTTATAGAATATTCAAGCATTACTACACCTGCATATGACTACCAATCCGAAAATCGAAAGCCAGAACACTAGTGAACTGAAAGGAAAACTATGTACCTGGTAACAAGATGAACACTGTTATCATCGTTGTTGGTAGTGCTACAAACGTCAGACTCGTTTGCTTCGAGCGCTAGCGCCTCTAGATTGGAGGAAGAACCGAACGCCGGAGGTGGATGGACCCTGATGAATACATGTGCAACCAGGCCATAATTAGCATAATGCAAGACAGAGAAACAGAGAAGAGAACATGCAGAGGTAGCTGAAAGAAATTCAGAGCGCGCACTCACATTTGGCTAGGCAACTGGTCCGAAGCAACCATCTGCATCTCGGGATGGAAGGAATCCTCGACATCACCGTCAATGATCCTTGATACCTGGGGATCAGAATCAAACAAAAGAACTTGCTTCATGGAGAATCACATGCAGCCAAAAATAATTCCTCGTGGGTTTAAACCCAAACAGATTCAATGCAAGTTCAGGAGATCTGCTCCGCCGGAGTATGTTTATTTGTTACCTGAACGACGCGCACCGCCAGGGCGGGCCGGCGCTGCGGGTCGCGCGCCTCCTCGAGCAGCCTCTGGTGCGTCACCACGTCCTCCGCCCTCTCCGCGTTCACATCCAGCGCGTACCTGCACGGGCGACGACGAACAGGCATGAGCGGAGGCGGCGCCGGCAAGTGGTAGTGCCGGCCAATTGGTGTGGGCGGAGGGACTCACCTGGCGGGGAGACGGTGGAAGTGGGCCCAGAGCGCGTCCTGGAAGGCCGGCGAGATCTCCGCCGAGCCGGCGGCGTCGGCGCGGAGGCGGGCGAGCACCTCGTTGTACACCTCGAGGCGGCGACCCTGCTTGTCCGTCCGCCGCCCCCCCGCGCCGACCTCCGGCTGCAGCTGCTGCTGCTCCGGCGGCGACGACGAGGAAACCGAGGCTGCGGCCGGCGGCGACGACTCCCCCACGGCCATCAAAACGATCGATCGATCGATCCGACCAGAAACCGCACACGGGACGGCCGTGCTACTCCTGCTGCCGCGCTTATGCTTGCATGGGGGAGCGGCGGTGGCGGCTCGCACGTGAAGGAAGAGGCGGCGATAGAGAAAAAGGCGGGTCCTTTATAGCGGTGGCCGATCGGGACAGACGGCCAACTCGGATCAGAGAAAGAAGAAACACAGAACGGGAAGCAAATTAGCAATGCATCTCCTGATATTAACTGCTCCTTTGAGATCGGATTGGGATTGATTTGATTTTTGATTGGTGTTAGGAAAGGAAAGAAATTGCGGGATTTGGTTTGTGTTCGGGAGGAAAGTAAAGATCGTGGGATTTTATTTGATTTCCGTGTCCATTGATTCAGCGGCCCGTGATTGTGATGATAAAATAAGGAGGAGGGGGTACATTACATGCACACTGTAGCGGCGCTAAACTTTTCTTGACCAACAATTCTTAAAAATGATTCCTCGACTAACAATTTTATACAACATAAAAAAGAAAAGAAATTCTAGGAATTTTATTTAAAAAATAAAACTAGTCATTTAGAGATTATGAATATCACTAATGTAATAATTTATCATGTGGACCTTATGAATGCCTATTTCAAGATGACAAAAAAAGTTGAGTACTTTTATTACATTTAGAATGTACAATGAATAGTTGCACATTTTAATCCTTAAATTGCACAATGATCGAACTTGTAAATAACATCTAAAATTACTAATGTGCAACTAAACTGACTTTTGAATAAGCACAAAGACATGAGAGATGTAACAAATAATTTCAACTCTACATTTTTTCGCATATACCTAAAACTTTAATGCTAAATAATAACAAAACCCATAATCGAATCAATTATGATGTTCTTACGAAATCTAGAAGATGGGGCCCACATGACATTGACTATGGTATGTCTCGACCTTTTTTGGCTTATGCCGGTGGGTGAACTCGGCTTGAGCCAAAACGGGCTAAGTAATATACATCAAAACATATTTATTCCTAATAGGTTTTAAAATATGTTTATTCTTAAATACTTGATAAGTTTTAATACGCTAACAATATATGTCTTAATACAATACATGTCAAGTAATTATGTATTTTATATGAATTTGGTGAAAACTGTTTTGTTTCATCTAGGTAGGTCAAACAACTAGTGTCGTCCCTTCACGTCCTCTTCCCTCATTGTCCGAAATCTATCTTTGCCCCTACCACGAGTCATTATGTTACTTTTGTCTCTTAGTGGGAGTAGAACTAGTTTCATCTTTGGTGGTGCTTGCTTTTCTGGACCTATTCCCCCTTCTTCCTGCAAAATCAGATGGTTAACCAATCCAGGTACATGCAACCTAGACACACCGAGTTTAATCATGTCTATACATTGCAGGCACACACATCAAAATTGTGAATCCAGATACCCTTCATAATAACATGATAAGCTAAACTAATCTAGTGCACATATGGGATATCTTAAACAATCGAGCGAAGCAATTAATCCATTTCGATTTCTCTGATCTATTGCTATAGCTATTTTGTCTTACTCAATAAGAAATTCAGACGATTAACAGTTGTACAATATCTTCTGAAAATCATAAAATTGTCTTAGTAATGTCAATTAATCAAGAGTCTCCCAAAGCTAAGAGTTCAATTACACCTAGGACCATTTGCTTTGGTGATGCGAAATATAATTTTAAAAAATGTAAAACACGGAGAAAATTACACACATAAAAAACAAAAAAAAATGGATTCTTGTGTGCTTATATAATTTTGTGGAAAGAGAATTTGTATCCCACTTGGAAGAACAACTGTAGTGCCTCCAATTGTACATTATTCCCTATAGTACTTATAGCTTTAGTCTTGATGTAACTTCATAGGTAGATAGAATATGGCATTTTGTATGAGTAAATAGTTGCACTCCTTCCGTCTCGAATTAGATGTCGAGCATTTGTCTAGATTCTTATGTAAAAATATGCTAAAACATGTCTATAATATATGTGTATCTAGATAATCAACGACAAGTAATTCGAGACACGTGGAGCACCACTTTTACCATTGCACCCTCTAATACCTCAGTGATGACCTCACTACCATCCCTCCTCTTCCCCTCACATCCCCCTCAACCCCTCTCCCCAGTCCCCGCCGCACCCCCTCTTGTAGATGATGCTTCCAGGAACCATATCGCAAAGCCAGCTAGTTTCATCTCAAATACTTAGCTAACCCTAGATACATCCAACCTAGACTGATACATGGCACAACCATGTCTATATTAGTGTAATTATGACCACTGTCCCCATTGACATCAAATTTTGGACCAAGATGCCGTCCATGGCAGGATAAGCTAAACTAATCCAATATGGACCAGTAGGATATATCCTAAACAATCGAAGGAAGCAATTGAAAAACAAGAGCTCGTCCTGATATTGCCGTTTTAGGCTACTCCTGGACAGTGTGCATGCCAGTTTAGATTAGCTGCTACTGCTAGTAGAGTTTGACTTTTGGGAGTGGACGTTGGAACTAGGAGCTGAGACGTGGCGACTCGCATGCGTGGACGGTAGCCGCCGGTGTCGATCCGCCGCGTCACATGCACGTGGCTGAGATTATCTCCATGGTTAGAGATATGCTTTCCCTGACCGTCTTCCACTACGGCACTACCCATGCATTATTACCTTTAATTAATCCACCACCTCAGCGAGAAAATCTTAATTAGTCCATCCAAGAAGATGTGTCGGAAGGAGACGATCGAGACGACTCCATCCAGCTTCGACCAGCGCCAGCCAACACCGCCACTAGTTGCCACTAGTTTTTCATTGACCAGGGAGGAACGATCAGTACTTAGACACCAACGATTAACTAATTAATCATATTTAGGGTTTATGCCAAGGAGTTATCCGTTCGAGAAGGCATATCCTACTGGCATAGATCAATATCCTCCATCGCTGCAAGGAAATCAACGGTTTGGTTTGCCGTGTGTCTGAGCATCACGAAATCCTGGCAAATCGTTTGCTGGGCTGTGAGTAAAACTCACGGCAAATCTACTTGCAAAAAAAGGACTATTAATAAATCTCCCTATTTGTCAAGACCATAGAATCAGCCACACACGGCAAAAGATTTGCCGAGAGTGTCTATTTCGAACTCTCGCCGAACCACCACGGGTCCCATGATAGCTTATTTTCCATGAGTATTTTGCATGCGCTCAACAGATACTTAAGTGGGTCCCACAAGTTGATTTGGTGCGAGTATTTTTCGAACCCTCGACAAATACTTTTCACATGTAACCTTTTTCTTTGTTCGAGTTAGGTTAGGCCATATAAACATTGAAACCTGAATTTGTGCCTTAGTTAACACCAGATAGATACCGACCGGTGCATCCGGAGTGGGAGATTCCCGCTTAAACTCTCCCTAGAACTTTTCTAGGTGATAGCACGTGTCTACGAAGGAGATCACAGTTTGGCTCTTTCAACCTTACAAAACACTTACATACATATTTTAGGAACAAATGCAGATTTTGGAGTCATTACGAACCCTTAAAGCACTCTTTCGTGCAAACTGTTTTTCTACCGACTCATTTGCCGTAGGTATTATTTAGTATGCTCTCAGCAAATTGATACTTTCGACAAATATTTCGTGAAAATTTTGTCCGAGAGCGAAAAGCATGTCGCGGGAAAGTTTGTAGAAATAAGATTTTACCGGGTGTTCGGAGAAAAGATCACGAGAAATCTACTAAATGGATTGTGGCCCACCGCGTCGGAAATTGATGGCCGCACTGCTTTTTAATTTGCTAAAAGAATAAGAAAGGCTAAAATTTTTCTCCTAATTGATTTGCCGTTAGTATTGGACAAGAGATCACGGCAAATTGGCTCCGCCGTTTCGTCGCCGACAAGGGCGGGCGGCTTGGACACGTGTCCACCTATTTGCTGACAATCATATTTTTTCGTGTGCTTTTTCTGTTTTTTGCCTTGAGATTTCCATTAGATTTGTCGTGAGATTTCTGGAGCCAGAGGGCGTACACCTTGGTTCTTGGAATCGGCGCAGAATCGACAAATAGGAGCACCCTTGAGTCGCTGCTTAGTATGGACGTGTCAGGTGCGGTGGTGGGCTTCTTGCGCAGGCCTGGGCCCAATTGGTGGCACCAAGAAACACAGCCAAACTAATTATGTTTTGCTTCCTCTCAAAAAAAAAAAAACTAATTATGTTTTGCTAAAGAAAAAAAAAAGGAAAGGATCACGAGGCCAGATATGCCCATGGCAGAAACAATGTCACGCTAGGGGAAAGACTTTGCAAGGACGGGAAGATGGAATCTGCATGTGGACTCTGCCATGTCCCCCACCCAAGCCAGCTACTCCCTACTCTACTCAGACCAAAGCACCCTATAGTAAAAAAAAAACTTCATATTAGAGCATGTACAATGATTGATAAGACAGTCTTATCTTATACATGACACATAATCTTAGAGAGTGTCTAAATCCTAGGTGTATGAGAACTTTTTATGTCTAAATTGCTGACATTATTCTATTATTTATGCTAATTTTTAGTTGCAACCTAGTTACAATATATATAATTTATACTAATTCTCAGTTATAACCTAGTGCAACTAATTAAAATCTCAGTTAAACCTAATTGCAACTCATGTGTATGTCTCATGTTGCATATGAATCACAAGGTAAATCAAATGATAAGAGAGGTGACTGAGACCTAAGAAGTTCTCAGACGCCTGAGAACTAGCAAATCCGATAATTTTAATATGATGACAAAACATTACATACAATGGGTCATTTTTTAGTGTTATCTTCAGCGACAGATATCCCATGGTATTGCTAAGATAAAACCATTATACGTGCCCTTACGAGTTGATATTTTTCTCGACTTGGCCTGAAGTGTTTGAACGGGCAGGTGCGGACCGTTTTTAGTTAATAATAATTTAAATAATTGGGGTGTTAATATTCAGAGGTATGGTCAGTGCACGTGGTGGCACTGTGGCATCATCCACGGTGCGAACAACCTCCCGCCAACTGAGAAATCTGGGCCCACCGCTTCCGCCAGAGCCAAAGGCGGGATGAACCTTTGGCCATTCAGCATGACTGCATGTTACCTCCGCCACCCTGTAAGGCCGGAAGAGTCACGTGTCATCTTTTCCTCGTTTCGTCAAGCTATTTTTGACAATATATTTCTGACGAGGGTAATTTTGGCAATGCAAATCTACAGAGAGAGATATTTCCCTCGCGGACTAGACCCTGATTGACCTGCTTCGCGCTGCAGCCGTTGCTCAAACCAAGGTCAATCCAGAGGCAATGGCTTGGATGCGTGGGTGAATACCATCTCCTATGAGTTATGTGTTTTGCCTTTTTTGTTAGAGCTCAGGATCATGTAGAGTTCGATCTGCCGGCTGTTGTGTAGGCCATCGTCAATCTACTTTTGTGGATATATTTCTCTTCTTATATAATTTCATTTTGGCTTGGTTTAATAGTTTTGTATGATTTCTTTCTAAGAAACTGATTCCATATATGTAAATCTATTTTGTTCGGTATGTAGGCTGTTGGAAGGCCTGGGAGATACTCGATGGAATGACCCAACCAAGTAGGTACGCAAGGAATTATTGGAGGTATTTTATTGAGGCCACATGTTCTTGCATATTGGTTTGGTTGGCCGTAATCTTTGCGGTACATGCGATGTGCACTGTCTAGCATAGCGCCAACGCACACTGCTAATATATGGCTTCAGGAGTCCTATTATTTTCCTGTACATGTTGTCCTACTTTAGATCAGCAAACAACAAACGAGAAGATGCCATTTTTTCTCTAATACTGTTGAAAACCTTAATCTTCCTATTTAGTACGTTGCTACTGTCACCTGCCGTTTTATGAAAATCAAAGCATATAACCTGGAATCCTGCAATTCCAAATGATTTTTTCCAGTGCTAAATCTACTAAACACACTACCAACACCGTCAGGTACCAGCCTACCATGTATGTCCTCCCAATTTTATAGTTGTAATCTATGGTTGTATTATTTTTCTACCTCTAATAAGGCAATCTGGCTTTTCTGTCAGTTATTTTATATCTCCTTTATGGTAACGAAGGTGATGCTGAAGCTGTTGGAAACGCCGATTGTGACATCGGATACCACAACTATAGTTTCAATGGTGCCTGACTAGGTGAGTCGCATCGGCTTCGTTTTCTCTCCGTGTATCCCTAGGGATCTTAAAACATCAACATGTATTAAAACCACTAGGTTCACTGAATTGATATTCAGTTAACATGTTGCCGAACAGTCCCCTCTCCCAATTTCCTCCTCTCTTTGTACAACTTAAGTAGACACATGCAGAAATGCATCTAGAAAATACTCCTACAGAGAGTTACAATATTATTATTATTACATTTCTGTGTTTTTTACTCCTATAGTTGTATCTGGAGATAAAGTTGTATCTGGATATGTGTTGGATATAGTGAGGACACTATCTGGACATGCTATTAACAACGGGTGTTTGTTTATTCCGTCTCTTTGTTGAGTCCACCCCTTGATTTCACAAGTTATATATGTGGAGATCTATTTGGTTCTCTTTTAGAAAATATCAAGCTTTAACAAATCCGTCTTTGTTTTAGATCCCAACAAGTTAATAAGGAAATTGCAAAATGATGTTCTTTATCGTTGGTTGTACTAAAGTTCAATGGATCTTTTGTATGTTGGAACACTGGTATCCTTCAGAAAATACATTTATTGATGTTTTCGTTTGATGTTATTTCCCTTTAGGCTTTGCACACTTGATTCAATTATATATTTCTCCCTCCGATCCAAATTAATTGACTCGGAATTTATGCAGATTCCCCTTCGTTTGTTAAGGTTACTATTAAAATAAGAAAATACATTATAATTTGAACAATTGGAGTAATCAATAATGATCATTTTTGCCACTTACCTTTTATACAATTTGCAACTATCTAGAGAGTTGAGTGTGCACATTAACTTTTATTCTTATCTTTTGATCATATAATACAACTCATGTTTCTTTTTAAAAATTCACACTAATGTCCCGCAACAACGTGGGGTATCCTCTAGTTCTATAAAATATGATGTCATATACCAAAACTAGTCCAACACTTCATAGTCACAGTTAACGTATTGCTCACATTTGGCCACACGGCATGCATGCCACTTGGATGATTGTCGCAGTGCCACACTACACCATGGGTGTACTGTGCACATGTCATATACACAGACACTCACCGCTTTTACCATACGTGTTTGAGCGAGTAACAGCGTAGTAGTGTATAGGTACGATCCACGGTACCACACACCATAGATGCAAAGCAATTAAATTTCCATACATGACCAACATTGGGTCATTTTTCAGTCTAAACTCCACATTTCATGATGTTATATATATATATATATATATATATATATATATATATATATATATCGGATATCTACTATTTGGGAAAAGCGAAATTAATGTTGATGCTCCCCCCACCGCAATAAATGCCAGCGCTTTTCCACCCACATCGAAGGATCTCAACGGGTCGATATAACCCCCCTCCCTGGGCAAACACACATATCCTTCTCTGCTTCCTCTCGTTCTCCGCTTGAACATACACTTCTTCCTCATGTAGTAGTAGTACCAGAATAGGGTGAGAGAGAGAGGAAAGGATGGAGAGTGGCAGCAGCATAAACAACAACAATGTGAAGGTGTTTTCAAATGGGTGAGCAGAGAATGGGAAAGTGGGGGAGGAAGTTCAACAGAGAATGAGAGAGATGAAGGGGATCTTGGAGCACAACCGCATGATGTTCGAGGAGATCGAACAGAACAACGAGGCTCGTAAGCCTGGTAGCACGAGCCGCAACCTTGCCCTCATGCTAGAGATCGACAACAACATCATCTGTCTTGACGAAATCTACTCCAACCTCTCCATCTCCTTCTCCCTCTCCCTTGACAAGGGCTTCCCCACCGGCCCTGGTGCCGACACCGGCGGCGGTGACGCCGACACCGATGCCACCAAGGAAGGTTAGAAGAGGCTCAGACTTTTGTGGTAGAATAAACAGAACACCGCCCCATCTTATTTTCTTTTCGGATTTGGATTTGTGTGCCCTCGGTGCTCAATAAAAGTCAGCTTTGGGACATTTCTTCCTCTTCTCTTTCCTGATGTGTTATTCTAGCATTGAGCTGAGATGAGGACATGTGTATCCTCTTGTCAGAAATGAAACGGATATGTAGGCAACAACATATATATGATTTATCAGTATTTGCTCCAATTTTATTGTTGTAGAGTCTGGGTGTAATTAGTATCTTTATGATATTAATATATTTCCGCTTTATTGAAAAAAATCTCGTGTGTGTGCTTGTATCATGGCATACTAGGCGCTCATGTCTTTTAGTCTGGATCATATGTAATTAATTATGTTTCCTATGATGTTGGTTTATGATAGGACATAGAAGTGATTCTACAAAGTTCATCATCATGGTTCACTCCGAACAGTTATATTCCCACACTGTAAATACTTTAACAAATTTTCAGCCCTCCAAACAAGTCAATTTCCATAGAAACAAGTAAGCCGTGCTCCAAGCGGTACAGTTTCCAAAGAAAATGCAACTTTCCCACAACATTTTTTTAACTCCCACGGACGTATAGAAATATTTTGTGTTCTTCCAATCCCCACATAGTATAGAAATATTTTGTGTTCTTCCAATTCCAACAACATGGATAAAGTTGTATCTGGATATGTGTTGGTTATAGTGAGGACACTATCTGGACATGCTATTAACAACGGGTGTTTGTTAATTCCTTTTCTTCGTTGAGTTTACCCCTTGATTTCACAAGTTATATATGTGGAGATCTATTTGGTTCTCTTTTGGAAAATATCGAGCTTTAACAAATCCGTCTTTGTTTTAGATCCCAACAAGTTAATAAGGAAATTGCAAAATGATGTTCTTTATCATTGGTTGTACTAAAGTTCAATGGATCTTTGTATGCTGGAACACTGGTATCCTTCAGAAAATACATTTATTGATGTTTTCGTTTGATGTTATTTCCCTTTGGGCTTTGCACACTTGATTCAATTATATAGTACTCCCTCCGATCCAAATTAATTGACTTGGATTTGTGCAGATTTCCCTTCGTTTGTTAAGGTTACTATTAAAATAAGAAAATACATTATAATTTGAACAATTGGAGTAATCAATAATGATCATTTTTGCCACTTACCTTTTATACAATTTGCAACTATCTAGAGAGTTGAGTGTGCACATTAACTTTTATTCTTATCTTTTGATCATATAATACAACTCATGTTTCTTTTTAAAAATTCACACTAATGTCCCACAACAACACGCGGGGTATCATCTAGTTCTATAAAATATGATATCATATACCAAAACTAGTCCAACACTTCATACTCACAGTTAACATCTCACGTTTGGCCACACGGCATGCATGCCACTTGGATGATTGTCGCAATGCCAACTACACCATGGGTGTACTGTGCACATGTCATATAAACAGACACTCACCGCTTACCATACGTGTTTGAGCGAGTAATAGTGTAGTAGTGTATAGGTACGATCCCCGGTACCACACACCATAGATGCAAATCAATTAAATTTCCATACATGACAAACATTGGGTCATTTTCAGTCTAAACTCCACATTTCATGATGTTATATATCTATTTATTGGATATCTACTATTTGGGAAAAGCGAAATTAATGTTGACGCCCGCAATAAATGCCAGCTCTTTTCCACCCACATCGAAGGATCTCAACGGGTCGATATAACCCCCCTCCCTGGGCAAACACACACATCCTTCTCTGCTTCCTCTTGTTCTCCGCTTGAACATACACTTCTTCCTCGTGTAGCAGTACCAGAATAGGGTGAGAGAGAGGAAAGGATGGAGAGTGGTAGCGGCACAAACAAAAACAATGGGAAGGTGTTTTCAAATGGGGAAGGAGAGAATGTGAAAGTGGGGGAGGAAGTTCAACAGAGAATGAGAGAGATGAAGGGGATCTTGGAGCACAACCGTATGATGTTCGAGGAGATCGAACAGAACAACGAGGATCGTGAGGCTGGTAGCACGAGCCGCCACCTTGCCCTCATGCTAGAGATCGACAACAACATCGTCCGTCTTGAGGAACTCTACTCCAACCTCTCCATCTCATTCTCCCTCTCTCTTGACAAGGGCTTCCCCACCGGCCCTGGTGCCGACGCCGGCGGCGGTGATGCCGACGCCGGCAGCGGTGATGCCGACACCGATGCCACCAAGGAAGGTTAGAAGAGGCTCAGACTTTGGTGATAGAATAAACAGAACACCGCCCCATCTTATTTTCTGTTCGGATTTGGATTTGTGTGCCCTCGGTGCTCAATAAAAGTCAGCTTTGGGGCATCTCTTCCTCTTCGCTTTCCTAATGTGTTATTCTAGCATTGAGCTGAGATGAGGACATGTGTATCCTCTTGTCATAAATGAAACGGATATGTAGGCAACAACATATATATGATTTATCAGTATTTGCTCCAATTTTATCGTTGCAGAGTCTAGGTGTAACTGGTATCTTTATGATATTAATATATTTCCGCTTTATTGAAAAAAATCTCGTGTGTGTGCTTGTATCATGGCATACTAGGCGCTCGTGTCTTTTAGTCTGGATCATATGTAATTAATTATGATTACTATGATGTTGGTTTATGATAGGACATAGAAGTAATTCTACAAAGTTCATCATCATGGATCACTCCGAACAGTAATATTCCCACACTGTAAATACTTTAACAAATTTTCAGCCCTCCAAACAAGTCAATTTCCATAGAAACAAGTAAGCCGTGCTCCAAGCGGTACAGTTTCCAAAGAAAATGCAACTTTTCCACAACAAATTTTTAACTCCCACGGACGTATAGAAATATTTGGTGTTCTTCCAATTCCCACATAATATTGAAATTCCCCGCAATCCAAGTGGTACAATTTCCATAGACACATGGAGATCTCTCGTTATTTTGGTTCCCATATAAATATAGAAATTTCTCGTTGCCCAAATTTTCGATTCCATCATAAACATGGAAATATCACGCTCTTGAAATACCTCAATCTTCATAGATAAGAAATGAAATTTTACAGGCTCAAACATTTCAATTCCCACTGAAGCGAGTTCATGTGCTTCGCTCATGTTGAAGTCTGGAGAGAGTGAGTTCAAAACGTTGCATGTAAACATGGAGAACAACGCCCTTTTACCAAAATAATGCTATTCGTGTGGTAATGGTTTACATGAATACTTTGTTTGTTTAATGATTAGTTTACATACATGAAAACACTTTGTTCAAAAAAAGGCAAAAATAATGGCACAAAAAATCAAGAAAAGAGAGTGAGTCGGCAAGTGAGAGGATGACGGTACAAGTACAACACATCCTATTTTTGTCACGCACCTTCGCCACATCCGTTTCTAGGTTTCACAAACGGACATATGATTTCCAGTGCCCACCAGGTCACCAATTTGAAACGGGAACGACAAACCGGCTAGGTTGTCGCCGACTAGAAAATACAAAAGAAAAATATGGAAGCTGGTACTCACAATTAATAATGTAGAGCTGTAAAACACCAAAGAATAGTGCTGGACGGTGTGGTCCAGTCACGTCACGTCCAACGTGATCTTGACGTGATCTCTTGCTACGCATGAATTTGTTTTTGTGAGCAGACGAGAATCTCGTGCTCCATGGACGAGCAGCTAGCAGAGACTGTGGCATGCTAATTTTTTCTAAACAATACATTTTTAATCAATTTTATGAATAATACATAAAATTTGTAATTTCAGAAACTAGCGTGGTCTCCAAGGCCCGTGCTCTGACGAGGACCTTTTGGTGTACAAAGGCCCGACAAGGCCTCCTCGGTACTCGATGCCCCGACTAAAGTGGCACGCAGGCCCGCATGCTGGCTTGTCGGGCGACAAAGGAGGAGCGGAGGCCACTCAGAGCCTAGTCCTCCGACGAGTCCAATCAGGGTTTGAGCCCCCGACCAGCACTTTTTATCTACCCACGCCGCGCCGTCCAGCCCCGCTCCTCTCTTCCTCTCTTCTTCCTCTCTTCTTCTCTTTCCTACTTCCTCCTCATTTCCAGCCCGCTCCATCATTTCCAGCTCCGATTTGTTGCGATTTTTGCTACGATTTCCACAAAAACCTGGGGCTGAAATATAGTAGGAGGCTATGGAAGGCCTGATATACTGATAGGATAGCTTGATAAAGCGATTTGGAGCGTTTTTGTGGAGAAAGGTGGTGGTTTTCATGGGAAGCAATGGCTATGGCGGAGGTTAGGGCTGCAACTTGAGGTAGCTGCATGGTGTTGGTGTTGATCCGGTGACTGGAGGTTGCTACATGACAGTACTTCGCACTATTAAAGGGTACATCCTAATTTCTGGCTAACTACAGTCATTTCTGTATGTTTATGGGTAGACTTGGATGTGGTACGTTAGCTATAAGAATATTGAGCTAAAGGATTAGAAGTACATTTGTAGACTATAATGTGTCATGGTACCTGTATTTGATAGTTACGGAGGGAGTACACCTAGGCCTCCGCAGCCTCCTGTGGCTGACACCAGTGATATCTATGTACCAGACATATATCTATGTATGAGATGCCACATCTTTCTATTATTTTTCATTTTTATTTGACAAACACTTTAACATAGCTTGCAACAGAGTTCAACATAAATTACTATAGGTAATTAAGATAAAAATAAGAGCGCTCTCTCCCTACGACTATGCCTTACTCTCCCTACGACTATGTGTTGCTATAGTTCTTCCTCTGGTAGGTAATTGCCTCTCCCTTACCCTTCGATGATGCATCGCCCTTACCCTTCAACGATACCTCTCCCTTACCCTTCGACGATGCCTTCTTCTTGGCTTGCGCCTTGTCCCACTAAGCTCTCACCCTGGTCCCAATGATCGGCGTCATGAAGATATCATCTTCATGTCCGCTCTCTTATATTCACATCCAAGGGTTCTCAACATGCCTCTACATTTGAGCTTCACTCTTGAATTTAAGATTGTTTCACTTTGCATTGATCCTGAGAAGATCTTGTCGTATCTCCTCTGGGGTCCTCGATGGCAACCCTCTCCTATGTAATTCCTCACCTAGCTCAAGATAATCACTAGCAATGATTTCATCCAATTGGGCTGGATTATTGTCTATCCTACAAGTCCTAGCGAAATAGAAAAAGGCCTTTAGACATCTTTTATGGGGAAAACCCGACATAGTGGCTAAAATGTGAATGGTGTGCTTACACAGCTTCGTGAGGAGGGAGTTTTATAGAGTAAATGAACAAGAAATGTCAGGAAGAACTAAGCAGGAAATATTTTGCTGGTAATTTTTTTTTCGTGGGAAACAATTTGGCGGGAAACATTATGGCTGGAAACAATTTGGAGGGAAACGTTATGGCAGGAAAACTAAAGATACATTATCTCCTAAATTAACTGAAAACTACAAAGTAATGCCGAAATTAAGATACTTAACAATACTGCAACTGAAATGAAGATATCATGACACTACAACTAAAATGAAGATACATCATGACACTACTAAGACATACATCAACCTTCCCTGATTCTAGCGTGGTGTAACACCCTCGATCGTCCCTATGCAAGTTTTAGCGAAACCCGCCAAACCCGCATAAACGCGATTCAAAGGGTGCCACCAGCACTTTCGCATGGTGGAAAACGAAGTAATAACATTACACAACAGTCCTCGATGGGACCCACAGAACAGATATATATACAACACGACTCCATGAGTCAAGAATACAAATGTACAGTACAAAGATCCAAATCACCTTGAGAACGATATAGCGTCCAGCTACGGACAAGATGCAAATGAGGCTAAGAGCCCTGAAGAATAACCAATGGCGTCCATAACCCTGCCCAGGCCAAGCCGGAAGGGTAACCCTGCTAACGACGTCGATCTCAAACCTGCTTAAACAAAAGGGGTGCCGACAAAGGGCAAAGGAAAAAGAGGAGCGTCAGTAATGAGGCCAGTACACGGCGAGGCTAGAATTCGGCGGTCCTCGCCTACATAGGTATGGTGGACTGAAGCGGCAGCGGCAGCATGCACTAGACAACCTATAGAGACTCGATACAACTGGCGGTTATCAGAGGGGGTAAGAAAGACCTATTCGGAACCAACCTGATTATAACACCAAGCAAACCCATCCTGGTGTTTCCCCCTCGAGACCAAACGAGGAAGTCAACCGAGGAACTCACACCGTTGGCAGTTTTAGTTATTCAGTTATCGTTGCAGCAATTACTAGTCAGGTATAGATAGTCATCCTGATAAAATAATCAGTGGGCACTTTTAGTTACCATTCCGTTATAGTTGCAACAATTACTAATCAGATACAGATAGCATGAGATAAATCCAAAACCCAGCAGTTGTTGGTACTTTTATTTAGCCATTCCGTTGTAGTTGCCATACTTACTAGTCAGGTACAATGGTCGCAAGCGACACTCCAAACAAGCAATTGTGGGCAGTATTATTAAGCCATTCCATTATAGTGAAGCTGATTACTAGTCATTATAAAGTCAAATTTATAGCACTACTTTAGTTATGCTTGTCTATGGTCGAGATACTGTGCTCCAAGTCATCCATAACCGCGGACACGGCTTTCAGAAAGTTTTAACCCGGCCGGGGTGCACAAATAGCAACACACACTCGATCAACCTCGGAAAAACCAAATCAAAACCCAACGAGGCCTTCACGACAAAGCAATCACAGGATTCAGAAATATTTCAGGGGGCCACCCCATTGAGTAGACCAAGAACGCCACCGACTCCGAGACGGACTCAAGGTTTGCGACAATGGTCAGAAACGATCGGGAACCCGAAAGTGTGGCTTGGTTTGTCGATACCGAAAAACATTCCGCTTACCTAAACAAGACAGGTGTGCTCCTCGTACAATCGAATACAGAGTAGCATGGCATAAGTACAGGATAGTAAATAAAACCTCAAACTAGTTTGTGGCCCCAAGAAATAAGATGAATCAAGCTCGCTCGGGGTCCCATAATCCTCCCGGATGTGGATAGCGCGATAAATCAAGGAACATGTATCAAGTACTCGGGGTCCTACGGGACACAAGTGGGCGTTCGGAAACCAAATATTGTTTATCACCCACCGATGCCTCTGCTTTCTTCAATTTTAGTTGTTAAACAGGAATTAAAGTGAACGATAAGTAAAACCATGATCATCTCCAACATCAAACAAGCGGCAATACTCCGACAACTGTGGTACTTGGCGACACGCGACAACACTTGAGCAAGCGACTACGACGCGCGGGTCCAACTATCTACCAAACAACAGGTGATAGGATGTGTCCAAGGCTATATATGGCAGCAAGGGATATCACGGGTACGGAAACTAGAGCATCGCAACACAGATAGCAATAGATCAACAGGAGGGAATAAATACTATGAAAGTAAGATAGGTAGAAAAAGGGAGATGCTCGCCTGAAAACATTGTCGAAGGTTCATTCGAAGATCGGTAAGCTCACATCAACTCAACGGCCTTATCCGCGAAGAAGCAAAACACTAGAAGAAACACCGGATGCACTATTTAATTCAACGGCAGAAGAACGGGCATGATGCATGTATGATGAATGACATGGCAAAGATGCGATGCAATTAGGCCATATTAAGCGGAACCGGGGTCCCGACAATTAGTTAGATGGTTCAAGTTGTTTAGAACCCCCGCAATTAAATGTTGCATTAGCAAGACAAAAGATGGCGCCGGTTCGCTACACAAATTTAAATGAGGCCAATATAAGGCTAGATTTTCCCGCATATGGGCCCCATATTTAATTATAAGGTGAATCGGCATAAGGCCCCCAAACCCACATGAATGTATGCATGCAAGACAATTATTATGCGACAAGTTGTATTATGTTATAAAATTGGGTTTCGGGAAGGGGTTCACACATTAGGGGGTCTCGACGATCTTGGGGTTCCGGGGGTTCGGGGTCGGTCTCAGGGTCCAGGGTTCGACGGGTCGGTCTCGGCGGGAACGTTCTCGAACAACGGGGCAGATCTTGGCGTTCAGAGAAGGAGGACTTGGTTCGGCGTCGGGGGCGCATCGGATTCACCCTGGTCGATGTCGTTCTTGTCGTCGTGTAGACCTTGTCGGGTCCGCGGTCGGGTCGGACTTGGCGTCCGGGGTGAAGTGCTTGTCGTTCCAAGGCGATATTGGCGGCTTCGGATCCGGAAAGGAGCACTCGACGTTCCGGGGAGAAGATGTTGGCGTCATATGTTGAGGTTGTCGGGTGTCGGTGCCAGACTCGGGTGTGGCGTCGATGGTCTTATCTGGCCTGATGGTTCCATGTAGGAGTTCCCCGGGTACCGCGGCGGAGTTCTCGGGGTTTCGATGAAGATCTTGGCGAGGGGTCCGCCGGATCGATCTTCAAAATCCGTGAGGCGGTCTTGGCGCTCCGTGTCGAAGGCCTTGTTGACCCGCGGCAATGATACTGGGGTTCGAGAAGAAGAACTTGATGTGCCATGGTGTCTTGACAAAAATTGACCGCCTTGTCCGTCGAAAGATTTCCCGATTGGACTTGAACAGCTTCCACACACGCGGTAGGGCACATACGAGCTCAACTTGGCCAACTCTAGAACAGGAGCACATCAACGACGTTTTACAAACTTGGCATCGGGCTCCCTCTGACTTGTAGCATCCAAACTGAGATCACCGCATGGCAACAGCATGGACGCGGAAAACAGGGTTCGTGCATGGCGGCGGGCGATCAACAAGGTCGGTCGGGAGGCTCGCAGATTTAAGACGGCGGTGGCGTGCTCTGTGGAGGCGCTGAAAGCGGTCAAAGGAGGCGTCGGAGGTAGCCCAAGCGCTGGCCGGTCGGAAGAACATGGCGGCAGCGCTCTCGGCATGTGGCAGACGGAGGAAGCCGGGCGTCGGGGGCGTGGCCGGCGGGCGGAAGACGGCTCTCCAGCGGGCGGCGGAGGACGCAGAGGCGGCGGAGGTAAGGCCGGCGCTGCTCGGGACGTCGCCGAGGTGGGAGGCGGGTGATGGCCGACGGACGGGAGGCGCCATGGTGAGAGGAGGCCGGAGGAGGGCGGGGCGCGGCTGGTGGAGGAACGAGCGGTGCTTTGACAGCGGCTCAAGGCAGCCAGTGAGGGGCGAGGCAGGGCGGGTGGTGGTGCCGGAGGCGGCGGCGGGTCCCAAAGCGGCGGATTTGGCGCCTTCGGGCCGACGAGGGAACGGAGGCGGCTCGAGAGGAGGCGGCAGCCGGGGGAAGAGATGGCGGAAGCGGCCGGGCACGGAGAGGGGTATGGGGCAAGGCGTGGGACGAGGTGGCATGGCGTGAGGCGATGGAGGCCCGAGGAGGAGGGGATGGAAAGGCTGGGGGAAGAGGTGGAGGAAGAGGAACAGAGGAGAGGGAGGCTGGGACAGTGGGGCCTGTGGCAGGGTGGGATGCGTGGTGTGAGGGAGGTGAGTGGGCGTGTGGGCGGGGGACAGGGCCCAGGCAGGAGAGTGGGAGGTCGGGTGGTGTGTGTGTGAGTGTGTTGGGCGGGGTTGAGAGGAGAGAGAGGGGTGGAGGGAGGTGGCCAAGTGGCAGCATCTGGTTGGGGGGGTTGGGATGAGGGTGAGGCGAGAGATGATGGGCGGGGGGGAGGTGGAGGAGGGGTGGGTAGAATAGGACTAGGTAGAAAAGGGTTTGGGGCGGACCGATTTAATTTTCTGGGGGTGGTCGTTCGGGTCGAATCGGCCCGTTCGACTGCCCCCACTAAAAATAATTAACATTTTATTTATTTCAAACATGGCTTTTGCAAACCGATAGCAGTCAAACCAAAACAATCCGGTGACCCGGGTTTGGCGTTTGAATAAAGACGGTGCATTTAGAAAACAAAACTAGGTTTTTCCGAAAATAGTTTTATGCAAGCAAATGCAAGATGATGACGATGCTCAAATGCAATGTGGCATGATGACATGAGCATGCGGTCATGATGATGCAATGCACAAAAACAACGCGATTTTCTAGTAGTGGTTTTGCGGGATGCCACACGTGGGTACTTCCTGGTCTTGTCCCCATGTTCATTTGCCGCCTGCGCCTTAGCGGCTCTTTCTCTTAATCTCTTCCTTTCCGCATCACGGTCCTCCTTGCGCACTTGTTCCTCTGTATATCTGCGCTCTTCCTCTTCTGCCATCCTCTTCATGTTTATATCATGGTTCCGAGCTTTCTCCTCTCTCATTTTTTAGTTCCCACTCACGCCCCTTCTTCTCCTGGTTTTTCCATCCTTTTAGCACATTCCTATTCGTGAAAGGCCGTCCACGCAGCTCGGTTCCTATCATTAAGCTCTTGCGCGGCCCAAGCTGTCTGCTTGATATGTCGTAAACGTATCTATAATTTTTGATACTTCATGCTTGTTTTGTATAAACTTTCTTATGTTTTGTCTACACTTTGAGGTATTTTTTATACATATTCCGGAACTAACCTATTGACAAGATGCCGCAGTGCCAGTTGCCTATTTTCTGCTGTTTTTGGTTTCCGAAAAGTTAGTACAGAAATATTCTCGGAATTGGACGGGACAAAAGCCAAAGTCAATATTTTACCAGAAGAAACACGGATTCCGGAGGGGAGACGAAGTGGGGCCACGAGGCTGCCACACATGGTGGCGGCGCGGCCAGGGGCCCACCAGCCCTAGGTGTTGGCCCCTCGGGCGCCCATCGACCTTGCCCCTTTGCCTATAAAATCACCCCAATGCAGAAACCCTAAGGAACCCATCAAAATTTCACGAAAGAGTCTGTAGCTGCCGCCATCTGCATCCCTAGACCGGGGGGATCTGAAGCTCTTCCTGACACCCTGCCACAGGGGAGAGATCATCCCGGAGGCATTCTTCATCACCATGCCAGCCTCCGGAGTGATGCGTGAGTAGTTCACCCTTGGACTATGGGTCCATAGCAGTAGCTAGATGGTTGGTTCTCCTCCTTTGTGCTATCATGTTTAGATCTTGTGAGCTCCGTTCATGATAAGGATCATCTCTTTATGTAATCCTACATGTTGTGTTTGTTGGGATTCGATCGATATTGAGTACTATGTCCAAGATTGATTATTGATTCTATCATGTCTGTTATTTGTGATCTTGCATGCTCTCTGTTCCTAGATGCTTTGGCCAAGTAGATGCTTGCAACTCCAAGAGGGAGTATTTATGCTAGATAGTAGGTTCATGCCTCTAGTAATCTGGGAAAGTGATTGAAATCTCTAAGGTTGTAGATGTGTTATTGCTACTAGGGAGAAAACAACAATCATTTGCGCACGGGCAATTATTTTGTTAACTTTACACACTTTGCTTAATGCAATTATTTGTTGCTTGCAATTTAATACTGGAAGGGGTTGGATGATAACCTGCTGGTGGATTATTAGTCATAGATGCAGTTGGATTACGGTATATGTATTATGTTGTAATGCCCAAACGAATCTCATAGGAATCATCATGATTTGTACATGCGTATTTATGCATTTTTCAATCTATCATTGCCCAACTATAATTTGTTCACCCAACATGCTATTTCTCTTATGGAGAAACACCTCTAGTGAATTGTGGACCCCGGTCCATTCCCTTACCATTGATGTACTTTTACTGTTTACTTTCTACAATTGATATCTTCCACACTATAAGTTTAATCCTTTGTTTTCAGCAAATCAGTGAGCTTGACAACCTCACTATAAGTTGGGGCAAAGTTTTGTGGTTGTGTTGTGCAGATTCCAAGTTGCTAGCAAATCTTGGAGTTGTTTCCTTTCTCCTAATGGTTCGATAACCTTGGTTTCATAACTGAGGGAAAACTTGCTGCTGTGCTCATCACATCTTGCTCTTGGCGTCTCTCAACAGGCTCTACGTCAACCCAACCACCATCAAGATTTTCTGGTGCCGTTGCCGGGGAGATAAGGACAACTTCAATCTCTTCATCCTCGTCTAACACTTTTCTGAGAGAAAGAAGATTCTTGCAAGGGGTGTCTGTCACAACCAATCTCTTTACTTTGTTTTTTTCTTAGTTTATTTTTCTTTTTTTTGCTTGTTTCCTTTTATCAAAAACACAAAAAAAATTAGTTTTGTTTGTTTTGCTTTTTCTTATCAGAAATACAAAAAAATTAGTTCCTACTATAGTTGCTATTTTTGTTGCTCTGTTATTGTCTTTCTTTATCACGCTTCTTATCAATGGTTGGTTTCTTTGAAACTAGATCTTATTGTCAAGGTGGGTTCATGGAAGAACAAAAATATTATTATGGGGAACACCGCTTGTCACAAAAAGGGAAACACTTATGGGAACAAATTGATAAATTGCATACCATTGCTAGAAACGTGTGCTCTACTTATAATGTTACTTATTGCTTTGATAAATCTTGTTGCTGTAGGAGGTATAAACACCTCCATTTTCAATGTGAGTATAATGAGAATGTTACCATATCTTATTATGTTAAGGTAAATTATGACTTTTATGATGTGGAACAAATTGAAGAATTTATTGCTTGGAAGGGTGCATTCGAACTTGCTAATTTGCTTGAAAATACTGATGGTGCACCTTATTAATATGAGGTTTATGATATACTTAAATTTTGCTTTGATAATTACAAGGAATAAAATGGCTATATTCTTGAATATCTTAATAGATGCTCTCCACCAACGAAAGATACTAATGCCTTGCAGGAGCCTATGAAAGAAGAAATTGCTAAACCTGAAAGCTCATTAGATGAAAAAGAGGTGGAGAGTAATGAACAAAAGGAGGAAGAATGGATTAGCTACCCATGCCTACCTTCTAATGAGAGTAACTCTTCACCCTTACATTATTTGATTGTCCCCCATGCTTACCAAAGGAGGATGAATGTTATGTTCATGTGGATTCTTTTGAAATATCTACTATGGGTAAAACTTGTGATAATAATTATGCTCATGTTATCTATGATAATCCTTTATTCGTGCCTAACTTCGAAATGCATGGTATTAAAGAGTTTTGCTTAGAAAATGTTTATGATAAAGCTCTAGATGATGGTCCTATATTGGTTGATAATATTAATTGTACTACTATTGAAAATGATATTGGAGGGGTCTTGACTCTATCTTGGAACCCCATACCTCTTGAGAATGATCAGCCATCTTGTTATAAAATTATTAAAAGTGGGTTTGAAGGTTTTAATCCCACTATTTTTGAGCTTGATAAAAATTATGTGTTTGTAGATCATGAAAAGCATACTTTATGTGATAGTTATATTGTTGAGTTTATTCATGAGGCCACTGAAAATTATGAGAGAGGAAAATATGGTTGTAGAAGTTTTCATGGTACTGAAACACCTCTCTATGTGCTGAAAGTTTTGAAGTTACTCTTGTTTTATCTTCCTATGCTTGTCACTTTGTTCTTTGTGAATTTATTTATGCATAAGATTTCTATGTATAGGAAGTGGGTTAGAATTAAATGTGTTTTGAATTTGCTTCTTGATGCTCTCTTTTACTTCAATTCATATTTCTTATGTGAGCACCTTATCAAACTATCAATCCTAGGTAAAAGGCATTAAAGAAAAGCGCTTACGGGAGACAACCCATTGTTTTATTTCTGTAAGTTTTTATTTTTTTGAGTCTTGGAAGTTATTGCTTCAGTAATAACCTCTCCTTATCCTTTTTTGTGGTTTTTGTGCCAAGAATAACCTCTAATGAGAGAGAAGATTTGGGGAAGTTGTTGTCCTGAAATAGATTTCTATGCTTCACTGTAAAAATTCCTGAAATATCCCAGTACCTCGTATTGATCTGTAATTCTTTGTGCGTATGCCCCAGGTTATTATCTAACTTTCATTAGTTTTTCACTTTTCGATTTGAGCAACCGGAGATTTTCTAAAAAATCGGTCTTTACCTGCTAGTCTGTTTTGATAGATTTCTGCCATTATTTGCATTTGCCTCTTAACCGGTTTCTTTTTGAGTTCTCTTTGATCACTTGAGATTTTAAAAAGAAGTTTCTACAATAGCTTGTGTTTTAATGGATTATATACTTGAGTTAAAACTAAACCTAAAGGTTTATTATCTTGAATACACTAATGTTGCTAATGAAGATTGTGTGAAGTTTTGTATGAAGGAAATTTTCAAGTGTAGGGAAAGAATGATGTGATGAGATGAAGTATGGAAAAAATCTCAAGCTTGGGTATGCCACCCGTGTCACCCAAGAAATATTCAAGAGGTACAAGCGTCAAAGCTTGGGGATTCCCAAGGCATCCCCTTCTTCATCAATAAAAATCTCGGGTTTTCTTTCAAAACACTTCATTTTTATTGCTTCATGCACTATAGTGTTGTTCTTGGAGCGTCTTTGTTTTTTGCTTTTAGTTTTATTTTGCTTTTCTTGCTTAAATAAGTTGATATGACCCTAACACTCCTATTTTGGAGAAATCATACCTAGTTTTTCATTGCCTAGAACACTCTAGTTTTCATTCTTTTTGTTCTGTGAGAGTTCTCTTTTGCTAGCTTTGCGCTTAGCTTTAGTTTTCTTGTGCTTTTGTCTTAGAAATTTTTAGTTATTCTTTGTGGATTTGTGAGACATTCTCACTAATCTTTATTGATTATTATCTTTGTGAGTTGTTTCAAATAAGTCGATTGGTGTTGGAAAAGAGTAGGAAGCTTCATGCTTAAGTGGTACAAAAGGGAGCTTGTTTTGACTGTGGCTTAGACTTTATCATGTCATGTTAGATATTGCTTTTAATTTTTTCTTAGTCATTATTGTTGTGGCATGACTCGTCTCAAACATTTGAGATTGCTTAATGTGACTTAAAAGAATCATGTGTTGTTTTAGCATACAAAATCATAATAGTGTGGTATTATCCTTTGATGCTTTATTTGGGTTGACTTGGCACATGCTTACACCATGTTAAGACTATGAACCAGTCACCTTAGCCTCTATGATCATTTAGTTTTTGACTTGTGATATCACTTGATGCTTTAGTTAATAATGTTTTGTCGCTTTGCATGATTATGACCATTATTGCTCTCTTAGTTGGTCGCTCCCAGTCTTCTGCTAGCCTCCACCTATACTAAGTATGAGTTATACTCATGCATCCAACTCCCAAGAAACCAAGTTTGTGTTGGAGATATGCCCAAGAGGCAATAATAAAGTGGTTATTATCATATCTTCACACTTATGATAAATGTTTACATACCATGCTATAATTGTATTAACCGGAAACATTAATACTTGTGTGATTTGTAAACTAAAATAAGAGTCCCTAGTAAAGCCTCTTGTTAAACTAGCTTGTTGGTTAATATATGATCATGGTTTCCTGATCATGAACATAGAGATGTTATTAACAACAGGATCATATCATTAGGAGAATGATGTGATGGACATACTCCTATAGATAAGCGTAGCATAAAGATCAAGTCATTTCAATAGTTCAATTGCTATATGCTTTCTGATACATAGTAACATAATTCCTTCGACCATGAGATCATGCATATCACCTTTTCCGGATGGATGCTTTGATGTCATCAAACACCACACCGTAACAGGGTGGGCTATAAAGGTGGCATTGAGTGTCAGAAAGTATTGGTTGAAACACATGGATCAAGAGTGGGATTTGTCCATCCATATGACGGATAGATATACTCTGGGCCCTCTCGGTGAAATGTCATCCAATTAGCTTGCAAGCATGTGGACTGGCTCACAAGGGATCACATATCACGAACGAGAAAAGAGTACTTATCAAGAACGAGGTTGAACTAGGTATGCAGAGATACCCACGATCATAACCTCGGATAAGTAAACTATCGTGAGACAAAGGGAAATTGGTATCGTATGTAAGTGGTTCATTCGATCGCAAAGTAATCGTGAGAAATATGGGAGCCATATGAATTTCCAGATTCCTCTATTGGTTATTGATCGGAGAAGTGTCTCGATCATGTCCGCATAATTCACGAACAGTAGGGAGACACACTTAAGGATTCGACGTTGTTTGAGTAGTTATGGTATTATGAGAAAAAGAGACCGAATATTGTTCGGAGTCTCGGATGGGATCCGGGATATCACGAGGTGATCCGGAATGGTCCGGAGAATAAGATTCATATAAGGAAAGTCCTGCCGGAGTTCGGAATGATTCGGTGTTTTCATGGAATGTTCTAGAAGGTTCTGGAATGTCCAAGCACTGGGGGGGAGGTACATGAATGTGTCATTACATATTGGAATGATTGCATCATGTACTAAGTGTTCTCGCTGTTCCAAATGAAGGATTAAATTGAATCCTAAACTGAAAAGTCAAATAGCAAGTTTGAAAAGTCAAACGGCTAAAACAGAAAGAGAGGGAAAGAGGAAAGAGGGGGCAAACCGAGTTGGGGAGGGAATCCCTCCTCCAACCGGCGGCGCCTCCACTGCCGAGTTGGGGAGGGACTCCTCCTCCCTTGGCCGACCCCTCCACCTATAAAAGGAGGGACAGGCCTCCTCTAGACACACAAGTTCCTATCCTCTAAATCTAAACCCTAGCCAGCCTCCGGTTTAGAGACGTTTTGGTTTAGAGCTTCTAATTGCCCCACCTTGGTTTAGAGCCTTCTAATTGGTGTGTCCAATCCCTAGACCACTAAAGCCTCTCTCATACTCCACCATACTCGCCCGCTTAAGGCGAAGCCCGAGATCTCCCCTCTACTTCGGTACACGCCAGTTGCCGGAATCGAGGAGAGTGATACAACCTTCGCTTTGCTGAACAAGGAGAGGAAGGTCTTCGCCGAAAAGTTAACGTGACTGATCATGAGCGCCGGAACGCAGCGCCGGAAGGATCGTCTACGCGATCTTGAGATCGGAAAGAGTACGACTACATCACCCACGAGAATCTGCTCTCGTTAACCGCTTTGGAATCTTTGAGGGTAAGTTATTCCATCGACTCGTTGCTACAATCTAGTAGATAGATCTTGGCTTGTTTGTTTGTATGCGATAGAAATTTTTTGTTTTCCATGCTACGAACCCCTACAGTTTGTCCAAAGAGTCCACTATAAATTCCTATGCATGGTGTGTTACACCATTCCAAGTATATTCATGTTTTTATATATCTTCCAAATTAAACTTTTTTATGTGAAAATTAGTGATTAAATCTCTCACGAACTTGATGGCAAACATTACTTTCTTGCACTTAATAAACTTGAACCATTGTGTCATATATATTGTCTATATGCTTGCACTTATAAGTTGGAAATTAGCAGAACCATGTTGTCATGGGGAACACTTTCAACACTTGTAAATATTATCTCGTTGATATCATGATCTTTTGTTTATGGATGTCGGCAGTGTGAAATAAAAGAGAAGCTTGTAAGTCCATGGAGTATTATATATGTGTTAGAGAAACGCCTAGGCGGCTAGCCTAAGCCATGCCTAATCATGGTGGAAACTTGAAACATAACCATAGTGAGCAATCTATGAAGCATCTTCAGAAAAAAATATAGAAAAAAAGAACCATACTCATGGTAAATAAGAAGATTGCTGAGATGCTCATTGTCTGTTGCCTTGTCATTTTGATATGGGATAGCTCCTCTGTCATGGGGCAAGGGGTACCCCGTTGGCAGTTTTCTATGATAAACATATACTTACAATGACAAGAACTTGCTTGTGACTGAAGCTGAGTAGAATGAGGAACGACCCTCGTACTCAAGGGACATGAGATTGCCAACTTATGATCTGTCAACCATATACTTCATATTTGTTTCACTTTAACCTTAATCACCTTAATATGCTTATTATAGGGGTAATGAGAGATGAAAGCTAATAAGTACCATAATTTTTGGAAGCTCTTTATGAAACTTGAAATCCCTACTTCCTTTTGTGAAGGGCCTTTCTTTTACTTTTATGTTGAGTCTCCACCTTCTATCTTTATGCACCAACTAGGAGAGCATAGTTATCATTCTTAGTTTAATGTGCATTGTCCCAAAACTTGTTGATCGATTCATAACTTTGATATTGCTTGTTCTTAAATTATTTGTATCTAGTCACCCTTATGAACTTTGAAGGTGTGCTATGCATTTATGTTTTGATATTCCATGAAGGACAATCTGAATACCACTCTTGCTATGTTTTCTATATGTGAAACAAACAAACGTCTTTCAATGCATTGTTATTCATGATCTTTTATTTGTGTTACTTTTCATGTTACAACATAATTGCTATGTCTTATTGTTAGAACTACATATTTCATGCTCATGTTTAGAGTACTTTGATCCTAGTTATCAATGATTTACAAATACCTTGATCAAAATTGTGATGGTGCATGTGACCTAAAAAATTATTCTTTTTATGACTTACCTACTCGAGGACGACTAGGAGTTAAGATTGGGGATGATTGATACGTCGTAAACGTATCTATAATTTTTGATGCTCCATGATTGTTTTGTATAAACTTTATTATGTTTTGTCTACACTTTGAGGTATTTTTATACATTTTCTCGAACTAACTTATTGACAAGATGCCGCAGTTCTAGATGCCTATTTTCTGCTATTTCTGGTTTCAGAAAATTTAGTAAAGAAATATTCTCGGAATTGGACGGGACAAAAGCCAAAGTCAATATTTTACCAGAAGGAACACGGAGTCCAAAGGGGAGTGATGCATGGTGAACGCTTCTTCGGGAAACCCCAAGAGCAAGATATGAAGTAGCACATCAGCAAGTTTTCCCTCAGTAAGAAACATAGGTTATCGAACCAGTAGGAGGAAGGAAACGTCGCACAGGTGTTGCAAGCAACATGGAAACCTGCACAACACAAACTCGAGACTTTTCCCCAACTAACAGTGAGGTTGTCAATCTCACTGATTGTTGTAACAAAGGATTAACTGTATGGTGTGGAAGGTGATAATGGTTTGCAGCAAGTAAACGAATGATGGAAGATGTATTTGAATAATTAAGAGGCACATGTGTTTAATAAACAAGATGAAGTTCCTGTTATGCCTCTGAGTTCCATATCGCTGATTTATCATACATTGATGTCATGGAGGGTCAATCACATCGACATCCACTTGAGACACCGACATCCATTTGGAGCAAAAGTTTCATGCCGAAAAGAATAACAAAGGAATTTATTTCACTAGATACCAAACGGTTTTTGGGTGAAATTGCAGTGTTTTTGCATGTGAAATGAAATACTAGCAAGGGGTTATATGAGAATGTTTGTCATTAAATTAATTGACAAAATTCTGAATAAATAAAAGAGTTTTATTTAATGTAGTTTGCATTAAATTTGGTGGAAATTTAATGAATTTGAGTGGGTTTTTAGTGGAGGAATTGAAAGGCATTTGTGTGAGTGAGTGTCCACCCACATGAATGAAAGGAGAGGGCAGCCCATGGCTGGGCGATAGCCCTGGTGACCCCTCTCCCTATAAAAGGAGCCCGGTCCCTCCCTCTCTCTCACTCACACCTCCTCGTGAAGGATCTCTCTCCCCCTCTAGTATTTATCCCCCATGGTCTCGGACTAGCGAGATACATGTTCCCGGTGGCTATTCGGCAAGAAAGAGTTGTGCTTCCGCTGCATCACTGGAGCGAGGAGGCGGAGGTTGCTCGGTGCCTCGGACGTGTGTGCGAGCACGGATGCGCCGCTAAGTTGCGGCGCTAAGGACTTCCTCTCGATCTTGAGATCGGCAAGAGATCGTCTACATCAACCACGAGTTTGGACTCGTTAAGCTTTGTCGGTCTTCAAGGGTATGTTCTCTACGGATGTATATCCGCCCATTGCTTGTATATCATCTACATCAACCACGAGTTTGGACTTGTGGACGATGTAGACGAACGCTTGCCGATCTCAAGATCGTGATGAAGTCCATCCGTCCAGCTGTCCAAGACCGTCACGCCCAAGACCGCAGCAAAGTGGTGCATCCGTGATCTCACACACGTCCGGTACTCGATAACCTCCGGCCTCGCTCTAGCGAAGCAGCGGAAGCAACAAATCCTTCCAGAAAAAGCCACCGGGAACATGTATCTCGCAGATCCGAGACCTTGGGGAAATTCTAAAGGGGGGGAGTGAGATCCTTCACGAGGAGGTGTACTTTGAGAGGAGGAGAGGGGGCCTTTTATAGCGAGAGGGGGACACCCAAGGGGCTATGTGCCCAGCCATGGTGGGCTGCCCCCACCTCTTCCACATTCATGTGGGTGGAGCTCCCACTCAAAATGAAAAGCCTCCACTCACATAAACATGCCTCCACTAAAAAATCCACTCACCTGCATTAAATTTCCAAGCTTTCATTTAAATAAAACTCTTTTATTTATTTATTCAGAATTTTGTTAATTACTCTAATTAACAAACATTAACATAAACCCCCCTGCTAGTATTCAATTTCACATGCAGAACCAGTTTCAGCAATTTCAACCAAAAGCTTTGTCTTCAGTGAAATAAATTCCTGCGCTTTCCTTTTTCTTTCTCTGACATATTATTTGCTCCAAATGGTGTCGGTATCCCTTAAGTGTATCACCCTATGGTTTGCGAATAATGTAGACATGATCGAGAGCCCTCTCCGATCAATAATCAGCAGCAGGACCTGGAGATCCATACTGACTCCCACGTATTCAACGATGACTTCTGTGATCGTGTGAACCTTATACGCATGTAAATTAATCCCTTTGTCTCGCGATATATTACATGTCTAAGATTCGATCATCGGTATCCCCATACCTAGTTTGATCTTGTTACCGACATGTACTCTTTTCTCGTTCCCGTGATATAACATTCTAGTGATCAAATCACTTGCTTGCAAGCCAACTAATGTGATATCATCGAGAGGGCCCAGATTATATCTCTTCATCGGATAGACAAATTTCACTCTTGATCCATGAGCCTCAACATAACACCTTCGTAGCAATCGAACCCATCTTTATAGTCACCCACGGTGTGACGCTTGATGTTATCAAGATACTCTTCGGTTAGTGATTGACATTATATCATGGTCTAAGGACTAAGATTACTTTGTATGATGTTATAGAAATATAAACACAATGACCTTGATCGTAATGCTATACTGATGAATGTTCATCACATCATTCTAACAGTTGTGACCTCGTATTAACAACATCCAATGTCCATGATCGAAACCTTTGATCATCTTGTTAATCAACGAGCTATTTTATAAGAGAGGCATAACTATTTAACTTCCTTTTGTGTATTAAACACACATATATTAATGTTTCTGTATTAATACAATTATAGCATGCAAAATAAACATTTATCATAAACAAGGAATACGATAATAACCACTTTATTATTGCCTCTCGGGCATATTACCTTCAGTCTCCCACTTGCACTAGAGACAATAATCTAGTTTGAAAACTTTGCGTATTGAACACCTATGGCTTTCTGGTGTTCCATATACGTGATTGCAAGTGGTTAACATAATCTACAGATCTAACGCTTTCAGGTCCGTGTGTATTTGCATGTCTTTGCGTCTTCATGCATCACTCATTCTCCAATGAGATGGCATTGTATAAATTTGGTCTTTTGGTGAGACCTTTAGTTCCTTAGTTTGATAACAAACTACTTGACACAAATGCCCTCCTTTATTGCTACTATAGCAGTCATATACTTAGCCTTTTATAGTAGTATCCGTCACAATGTCTTATCTTTGGAATTCATCCAAATCCATCATGGAATCTCCTTTACATTACATTGTGTCACCCATAGTTTAAATTCAGATAAACTTAATTTGTATCTTGTGACAAAACTAGTATCAATGTAACACTTTACAATGAACTATTTGTAATTGTTTGTCACCTCTACACAAATATATTCTTAGTTCTTCCAAAAGATCATAAGAATTTCCTTACTATTGTCCAATGATCATTTTATGATTCATTCTGGTATATGCTCATAACACTTAGAGCATAGGACATATTCGGATGTGTACATATCATGGTATGATTGATCAAAAACAATCTTGTGATTACACTCATCAAGTGTCAAAACACTTGAATCTTGTTTCACTTATCAAGTGTCGATACACTTGAATCTTGATTCAATCCTTTTTCCATGCGACAAGAAACTTTTCTCGTCATTCTATATTGAACTCCTTCAATATCTCATATTTGTACGTTTGACATAACCATATTAGCGTCACAGTATATCCATGTAGACAATCATGCTAAATATTCGGGTTTTGCCTAATTCTTTTATCGAAATGAAATTCTTAACCTTTGTCAATAAAAGATATATCATTTCTAATCAACAAGATGTCCGCCACATAATGTATTTCAAATATGTCTCAGCGCTTCCACTTAATTTCTTGCAAATCCAAACATCTTCATCGTCTCTAGATGAAAACTCCTTTTTCATCACGGTGAAGATTCCAACTCCGCGATGCTTACTTCAACCATTGAAGTTTGCATGCCATTTTAGCATCATTTGAATTTAACAAAATTCTTTGGACTGTGTCTTGTACACGTCCTAGGTAACCATTCTATTAGAATAATTTTGTTTTGTTTATTCATCTACCATATACCAAATTATATGTAGTGGTTGCTACTTTAATCCGTCCAGACTAAATATCGCTATGAAAGATTAAATCTTTTCATAGTCAAATCCTTGAACATTTTCGTAAAATACTTTACGACATGTTGACTATTTCATAGATGTAAAACATCCATGTATGTTTCTTTATAGATCCAAATCGACGATAGGTTTTTACACCTTTCCAGAGGGTCTTCCAAGTTCAAAACTTGATTTCTCGTGTATGGAACTATCACGGAGTTTATGGCTTCAAGCCATTTGACGGAGTCAGGGCCCATTATCGCTTATTTGTATGTAGTCGGTTCATCATTGTCAAACAACAATGATTTACTCTCAAATCTTAGCATTTGATTGTTTATCTGACCTACTTGGTTCAATAGGAACTTAGACTTCCAGGACTATAACCTTTGAGGCACGTGAGACATGAGCATTCTGGGTACCTTCGGAACGTTTTCCGGTGCTGCGCAACTCAGCACATATAGCTAAGGTTCGTTAACCTTATCAAAGTTCTATTGTCCTCCCACTTAATTTTTGCGAAAAAATTCTTTTTCAAGAAACTTCACCCTTCAAGCGACAAACCCTTTTTTCCTTGGTGTTATGGAGGAATACCCAATGGTTGTTCGAAACATCCTACAAAGACATGCTCATCCGACTTTGGTTGTAATCATCTTACTTATGCTTAGCATACCAAAATTTAAGAAAGGACAATTTGGGTTTTACCCAAAATCATAACTCATATGGTGTCATTTCAACGGATCAAGATGGAGCTCTTTTCAGTGTAAAATCGGTAGTCTCTAAAGCTTTAATATTTTAAAACATAATGGTAATTTTATAAATAACACATTTGATCCAACCATGTCACACAAGGTTTTATTACAAATCTCAGACACTCCATATTCCTATGGTGTTTCGAGAGATGCAAATCTAGGTGTTTTTGCTAAACTTGTAACTCAAATAAATCCCTTTATGATAAAATCATTATTTATTTATTTTCTTGTTACACTTGCAACTCAAATAAATTCCTTATGACAAAATCATAAATCATTTATTTTCTTGATACTATGATTTTCCACTTCATCTTGAAAGTCTTTGAACGTTTTCAAATATTTCATACTTCTTTCTTATTAAGTGAATATTCACTCAAATTCCTGAGAAAGCATATGAAGTTGAAATCCATCACTTACGAATACACATAATGGACTACATACGTCGATATGTATAAATTCCAATAATTTAGTCGATCGTTCTTCTTTGGCCTTTGAACGAAGTTTTAATTATCCCGAGGAAAGTCTCACAAGCATCACTTAATCAAATCAAAGACTCCAAAAATCCATGAATATGGAGATTCTTCATGTTTTCTTTCCAATATAATTTAAACGGCGATGTCACTTTGTAAGTGATCTTTCAATCATTTGTCTTGCGACATTTTAGCATTAGTTTTTTTATGGATGTGATTTATCCAACTAGATTTGTAAATCATCCATCTTATATGGAATACGGTAATTATTTGAACAATCTTTGTTCTCATAATACCTGATTTAAATAACGATTATTAAAACAAATCTTGAAGGCAGACTTTGATGTCAACGATAAATACAAACAATGGCTTGTTTGTTTTCGATGAACATCATCACATATTCTCTTGCTAGTTATTTAGTCCATTGTGGTTCATGGATTGCGTCGTTCTGTATGAAATTTCATACCAACCAATTCGGTATTCAATACCCAAGAACCACATTGTTTAACAAGCAAAGAATACAACCATAACATGTATATCTTCTATATATCTAAACTGGATATTTTCTTTTTCTTTTCGCCAAATATATTTTATAGATTCTCTTTCAGCATGTACTCTTACCTAGTTTGATCTCGTTACCGACATATACTCTTTTCTTGTTCCCGTGGTATAACATTCTAGTGATCAAATCACTTGCTTGCAAGCCAACTAATGTGATATCACCGAGAGGGCCCAGAGTATATCTCTCCGTCATCGATATGGACAAATTTCACTCTTGATCCATGAGCCTCAACATAACACCTTCGTAGAACTGAACCCATCTTTATAGTACCCTGTTACGGTGTGACGTTTGATGTTATCAAGATACTTTTCTGGTGTTAGTGATTGACATGATCTCATGGTCTAAGGACTAAGATTATTTCGTATGATGTTATAGCAATATAAACACAATGACCTTGATCTAATGCTATACTTCGAATGAATGTTCATCACATCATTCCAACAATGTTGTGACCTCGTTATTAAAAACATGCAATGTCCATGATCAGGAAACCTTTGATCATCTTGTTAATCAACGAGCTAGTTTATAAGAGAGGCATAACTAGGAACTTCCTTTTTATTTATTAAACACACATGTATTAATGTTTCCGTATTAATACAATTATAGCATGCAAAATAAACATTTATGATAAACAAGGAATACGATAATAACCACTTTATTATTGCCTCTCGGGCATATTCCCTTCACGTAATTCATTCATATTCATCATGCTTTGGGAACCTACTAGAGGCCTCTCGTACGATGAACTTGCTTGCTGAGACATGCTTGCGTCGTAGTTGGCACACATGAAAACTTCATGCGCATGCAAGTGGAGAAATCGATGGACTCCTTCACCTTGGTAGATGGCTGCACCAACAGCGCTCTTGTTTCACCCCTCTGGTAACCTAGTATCTTTCATCTTCCTAGGCATGTACTCTGGGTCTGAACAAGGAACACTCATGAAGGAATCTCGGAAGGATTGGCGAGAGAAAGAGGAGGAATGCGAGAGAAAGAGAAGGACTAGATGTACAGGTGGAAGAGAAAATATATCGGTGCCCGGATTTATATAGGCACTAGGCAGAACAAACGGGAGAAAATGGCGGGAAAAAATGGCAGGAAATGGTGGCGGCAGAAAAACGGCAGGAAACGGTGGCGCGAGGAAAATGGCGAGAACCGGGTGGCAGGAAAAATGGAGGGAATCGATAGCAAGCGAAATAGGTGAGTAAATTGATCACGTTGTATTATGGAAGGCTAACACGTTTCATGATCAATGCAGGCTTCAGGGGGCCTCTAGGATAATCGGTGCCTCAACCACTGATTAGACCTACTAGATTTTGTGGTGCGCCTTGGCGCACGATCCCGTGAGTCTTGCACCTGTTTAGCAGTAATGAAAATAATTTTTCTTGACTGTTGAATCGCTGCTAACATAAGCCCCAAGATTTAAAGGCTTAAGTCATCAAAAGATTCAGATGAAACTGGAGTAGAATAACAAAGAGATGACATAGGTTGAATTACGGCTGATAGCATAGTTGTTTGATATCCAACAAACTACAACATCTTTGAACAACTTCTGAAGCGAAATATAATATTTTTTCAACCCTGATAACTAATTAGCAAGCTCTTATTTTAGACATATTCAATTACTACTGCCATCGCATACATATAGAAAATAGGGGAATTAACAGGTATAATAAGATGAAATAGACAGATAGGTAATCAGATAGTTAAAGTCGACACAAGTTTGGCATACATAGAACCAAGTAGGTACTTTATTACACCCGATTTAAACAGAGGTGGCAAGCTAGTAATAGGCAGCAGGTGGACATTTCTCAGTTCGAGCCGTAGTCGTCTGAATCATAAAGATGCCCATCGGAATCGAAGTCATTGATGTCAGAGTAAAGGCGATGTATCTGAATCATAACATCCGTAAGATTCTCCATTTTCAGTACCATCCTTATTATTGAGATTTGTTCTGATAGATTTGATGTTGTTGATCATCTCCACGGAATGGCGAGCGAGATCAGTGGCGATAGCCTTGGTATTGAGAAGAGCACCAGCACGTCTAGCACGCTGAGCACCGTATCTTAGAGGCGAATCAGCCGAACCAATTTTCTAAATACGGTCAGTACACACGAGAACTTTTTCAATGTAAGCATCAGAAGCATCCACAGGTTCTTCCAACTGCTGACGCTTCTTTATAACTTCTTCATCCAGGTTATTTATCCTGCAAAGGAGGCTCCTATTTTTTTTCTTGTGGTACTCCAACGTGTCGTGCTGGCTTTCCTTGGGAACTTTTTTTCAACGGTCGCCATGTACCTAATGGCTTTACGCGCCGCATTATCAACCGCAGCTTCCAAAGATTCTTCCGGGTAACCCTGGAGCGAGTGAAGAGCAGGCGATGTTTGTAGGTAATGCATTGACGGATAGAATATCACTTCGGTCTCGTAACATCCATATGCAATAGGCTCACTCTTGTATTGAGGGCAGGGAAGAGATAGCGCTTTCATCATCGCTTCCAAGGTCACAGAAGCTGGTATGTAAACATACTCCATGAGGTCACTGCCAAGTTGAACAAAAGAGCATCATAGAACTATCAATATGCTCTGGTACAAAACATGTAGTGTAAACACCAAAATTCATGTGCGAGGCTGTATAGCTTCCTAAACCTTTTCTAGATCCAATAGAGTGCACTCCGACCCATGGCAAAACAATAGTGAATATATATTTGAAAAAATCAAATCAAATGCAGGCCACAACACTCTGAAAGAAGCACAGCACTATATTTGGACAACATTTGTTATTTTCAAACTATATTATGCATTCATGCTAAAGTTCTGAAGAAATTGCAGAGGCAACAAACATTTTTTGCAGTTTAAATTCTAAATAAAAATATAGAGAAGCAAATCTGAGATCAAACTATCTGATCTGAGCACAAAAACAGCCCATAATGTTTATGGAGAAACGTCCATAGGAGGGAAGGTAGGTAGTGCCTTAGGAGAAGAGGGGTTTGAGAGGATCCAACGCTTCTCATGTAGGTAACAAGTTAAGTAAATAAGCTGCAGTCTTAGATATTAGTTCCTCCATTTTACAAAACATTTTTTTTTAGATTAATGGTAAGAGCAACGCATTTTGACTGAACAAATGACCTGAATAAAACCGGAATGAATTAGGAAATTGGATTGCATAACCAGGTCACTTTGTGTTATTTATTGTAGATCTCTAAAATAGAGCTCATAAGAAACTATCTGAAGCTAATGTTTATGTATGTAAGACGGAAGATAGAAGATCAGCATTCATGTGGCAATAGTACTTCCGGGCATCAAAGATGGATGCATGAGATGATGTCTGGACACTAATTGAATCATATGAAAACAGCCAAAATGGGTAATATTGTTACGAAGTAATAGTACTGTTTGCAGCATATGTTTTCACGTGCTGGACGCTGGCATCAATTTATCCTTTCTAGAATCTGGCTTTTTTGATAATTAATCTCGTGTAGAACTCATGTTAAAGATATCGTATTTCTAGATCTCTATGTCAGGTAGGAAGCTCAAATGGTTCGTTATGTAACTCTGTAATTTTATTTGTCTAGGTTTTGATACGTCAAAAAGGGAGATTGAGAGGTTCAGACCATCGACCGGATCTGGCAATAAACGCACACATGGTGCCTTCGATTCTATGTATTGTCCAACCGAGTATTATCAGTAGGGAGGAGGCGTACTAACATCAGATCTTTTGCGGTACGCCGCGAAATCGCTGTCTCGGACCGTTGGCACCCGATGAATCAGATCGGCGGCAGATCCTGGAGGAGATGTGGACGAAGGAAGAGAAGAGGAACGGCAGGAATGAAGCAGTGGAACCGTCACCACCCACCTCACATAGGTATGAATGGTGCGATAAGTAACACTGCGAGGCAACCATCTCGAATAGATGCATCGGAGAAGAATGTAGCACAAACATCCCGTGACATGACACAATTAGCAGGGAAATAGAAATGCATACCACAAAAGGGAAGAAAAACAAATCACTCACTCTTATTAGAAGCATAACATGTACAGGGTAAAGAAAATAAAGGATAGCATGTAAAACAGGCACGCACACAGCAATACAATAGGATAGAAAAGAATTACCTGGTAGTAAAAGAAATGGAGGAGCAACTAACACCGGACATCACGGGTAGACAACCTGGAATGGAGCATGCTTGTGATCAGAAAAGAAAAAACAGAGTAAAACTACACGGGAATAAAGCTGGTTTACATGTAAAATAGAACCAAGTTCCCAGAATAGCAATTTTAGTTTCTGATTTATTCAGGTCGATCTCCTGATATGAACTGTTCACCTATACCCCAACCATTATACCAACAAATCAATCGTAAGCAAACGAAAGCAAGCAAATATGCTATCCTGAAGCAGAATCATGACCAAAGGCTCCCATATATCCCAAACATATTAACAGGTTCTTCACCAACATAACAATACAATAGGAAGAAAGAGAACTACCTGGCAGCAATAGGAATGGATGAGCAATTAACACCAGCCAGAACGAGCAGTCAACCTGGAAGGAAGTGGAATTAAGATTATAGAAGAAAAAACAGAGAAAGACGACACAACAATAAACCAGAACTAAAGGAAGCTACAAACAATTGGGATGAATAACACAGGTAAACCCGATCCCATGCAGACACCGACAAGCAGCTGACCACTATACCAGAACCAAGAAAAATAAAACCGTACTCTAAAGAAGGAACATACCATTCTATATCCCTAACGCGTAAATAAAACAAAGAACCCCCAAAAAAGGCCACTACAGTATTTGTACTTCCTGATCAACTCACAGTTGATCGGCTGCTATGAAGGAAACATGTTCTTTTGTACCCCAATTATTCTAATAGGCTAACCTATAAGAATTAGAAAAGGAAAGTGGCCAAACAAAAGTTTTAGTTATATAAGGATCCATTTCCAAAGTAAAGTTAAGGAACAAGAATATATCACACACAACAGTGAGTAAGAATAGGTATACATGGCATGCAACAAATACCAAGCCACGACCAACAAACTAAAACGTAATTTCATGGGCCCAAGACAAAGACAATAGTCAAATACCCACCAGCTAAGAAACACAACACGTTGAAATAGTCAAATAACCAGCAGGGAAATTTGAGGAATATAGTTATATAAGTAGCCATTTCCAAAATTACATGCAAGGGAAATTGAGGAATATATCACACACAGTAGTGACCAAGAGTTGGTACACATGGCAAAAAACTAAAATATAATTCCATCGGCCCAAGACATAGGAAATAGTCAAATAACCAGCAGGTCAGCAGAAATACAACATATCAAAAAAAATTAGATCATGTTGTCTTTCAGCCTAAAATCCTCAGATCATTTAGCATCCTGTTTTAAAAATACCATAGCTTTCTTGTTAACTGACAACACTTGCACAAATGAAGACAAAGTAGAATATTTAGGTTGAATTGAAAAGTTAGTACAGATCTAGCTCCCAATTCTTTGTATGAAACAAAATCTTTGTAGGAAGAAAACTTGGGCTGCATCTCTATTATAATATTCTAAGCTACCCGATATATTCACACCTTACACCAACACACGCGGCCACTTTCTTAAAGAAACGGATGTAAAAAACGACCCAAGATCCCATGCTTCTAGATCCAGAACCAAAACACACCTTCTGAATCTTCCATACATGCAAGCATTATTCCAGTACCAGCTCTAATCCCACGGACAGCCAAAGGCAAAAGCAGCGTTCGGCGAAGCCAGCTTTAGCTCACCTAGAACAATCAGCAGAAGAACACCAGATCCAGCCAAGCTCACCATCTATGTTAGAATAAGATCATAAGAAACTTGATCACCGATTAATACTAACTCATTGCGACTTACATGAGGTACCACACTTTCAGTAAAATGATATGAGACTTGTAAGAATAAAAGGAACTAATTTGAGCTTTTTATGAGCTACTGCACTTTCCATAAAATAATATGAGACATGCAAGAAGAAATAAAGCAATTAGTTTGCGACTTTTATGAGCTATTGCACTTTTAGTAAAATAATGATTGCCGATTAATACTAACACATTGCGTCTTAAATGAGGTACTACACTTTCAGTAAAATGATGAGACCTATAAGCAGAACAAAAGGAACTAATTTGAGCTTTTATGAGCTACTGCACTTTCAATAAAATAATATGAGACCTACAAGCAGAAATAAAGAAATTAGTTTGCGACTTTTATGAGCTACTGCACTTTTAGTAAAATAATATAAGACCTACAAGCAAAAAAAATCCATTGGCTTGCAACGTATATGTGCTACGAACTTTCAATAGTGAAATGTGAGACCTGCAGCCAGAAAAAATATGGGACCTGCAATTGCCTAAATCAAGTGTAATGACAATCTGTAGACGGTCATTTTATCATCAAACAGATCCGGAGCAAATGTAATGACAATCAGAGCACACAACCAACATGAGAAGCATAGGTGATAGCCATTCGAAAGTCTTAATAGCAGAATATTTTGGAGTAGCAGATAGATGACTCAAATGGCAATATCCTGTGATAACCAAAAAACACTTCCTCACAAAATGATAGGGTTATATAGAGGAAAAGGATCCCAAAGAGAATAGTCCGATTAGTTTAATCAATAGACCATGGCAGTACTATTCAAATATAAACTGATAGTATTTAAATAAATATTAGTTTACTCTAAAATACCATTGGAAGTCTTTTAAAGGTGCCGGAAATTAAACCAACATTAGAGACTCCATAGATAGATTGGGATGAAAACAAAGAAAATAAAGGAAACTGCAGAAAATAAAGAACATGTGTTCATCTAGAAAATAAGGTTCCACATGTCAAAAATATACAATTAGTAAAATAATGCACCCATACAAGGGCAAATCGGCCACGACTCACTTTGGATTCACGCCTCCCGCCTATGCATCTAGGGGCAGGGTGAGGGGGCATGGGGTGCAAAGATGGTGTCACCTCATTGATGGGGAGAGAACCGACAGAACGTCCTGCTGCCAGCGTGTGCCACGAAAAGGCTGCTGTGGTGAGAGGCAGCAGCGGCCAGATTATGAGTTAAATCGATAACACTTACGATTGACCATGCTCGAGATGAAAGATCTTGACTGAATACAAACATTTGTAAATATCGCTAACGATGCTATGTTGTCTGTGATTTAAAGGCTATCAACCGAGTAAAGTCGGTATAATTATCTATCTTGTATATATCTTCCATGTGAATATAAACATGCAATGTAAACGGTTCAAATAGCAGAGCTATATAACAATACAACAAATGAAACCCACCTAAGTATTTTCTGTAGAATCGCCGGCGACTACCTAACAACCTACATATAAATAACGCAGAAAAACTAAAATCAAGAATCTCACATGGAAATTTACTCGAACTCACATGTAAATATCTTGGTCAATAGCATCAACTCTAGCCCTTGATATGCAATGCAGGAAAACAACAATATATCAGAGGATATATTTGCAAGCATAATTTTCTATGAACAAACAGAAAGATCCCTCAACCATTACCTACTTGAACATTATGATATGGACACATTCTTCTATTAAACTCCTTCTTCTTCCTTTAGAATACACCTTCACCACAAAACAGAGGGTAAAAAAATGACAAATAGAAAATCTAAAACCCAAAATACAATTTAAGTGAACAGAAAGATATATACTAACTTTTTAGAAGTGACTAATTGGACATGTGACATACATAATTTGGAGGAACATGGATCTGATCCAATAATATTTCTGTAGAACATGACACAATCTGAAAATATGAAGCAAATCAACACATACGTCTTGACAACATGTATCTATCCAGACGTACATAAATTGCCATCTTCCTAGAGCAGTCTTTGCTCTTAGACATTTACACGAACACCTTCCAAGCACACCTGCAACCTCACAATAGGGGAGCAAATAAGGATGAAGGGAATGGTAAGCAAGGTAAGACCGAATGCTCCACCTGGGGATGACGCGAAAATAGCAAGGAAATCCTCCCTAGGGCGCAGCTAGGACACCCTGACCCAATTACTCCTCCACATCGAGCTCCTCCTCCTCATCCATGGCGCCATGGTTCCTTTGCCTCTCCCTGCTCCAGCCATGGAGAAGATCAATGGAGAAGAAGGGGGCGAAGGGGAGATGCAGGGGATTGGGGGAGAGATGGAGGAGGGGATTGGGGGAGAGATGGAGGCAGTGATTGGGGATAGACGTGGGTAGCGGATTGGGGACGGACGAGAACGTGAGGGGCAGGAGAGTGAGGGTGCAGGAGAGGATGGCGGCTAGGTTTTCAGGGCTTGCTTTTATATCACGCAGTGGAAAAAATAGCGGCCATGATTTATGGAGGATGCGATCCAACGGACCGTAACTCCAAATCGTTGTGAGAGCCCCTTGACCCCTCACCAATTACATCTTTAGATTGGAATACCAGCCCCCGCTGTCGCGCTACCATGCCTGCTATGTTTTCGATGGGCTCGTGGCCTTGTACACTAAAGGTCCTAGTCGGGGCACGTGTCTCTGAGGCCGCGATAGTTTCCAAAATTACCAATTTCGTGTATTATTCATGAAATTAATTTAAAAAAAATTAGCCTAAGGTATGGTGTTCACTTGGTCGATTTCCGCAAAACATGATGCCACGTACCAAAACTGCTCCGTCACTTGTACTAACATCACTACAGGAAAATATCAAGTCGTCGATGGCCATATCCTACACCAACAACCTTTAGTCAGGCCCGCTGGTGTAGGTCCTGAGCTGGGCAACCCATCAATGAGGTCGTCGACCAGGTTTGTCGTCGGCGTAGGACGGGATATGCCGACGGTAGCCGTCGTCGTAGCATCCGTCTGGCAGTCGCCGTAGGGGCTTGGCTATGACGGCAATGCAACAGCGCCAAACCTATGCTGACGGTTTAGTCGTTGGTCCATGTTTCACACATATCCATCAAAATAGCTCTTTTTTCCCTTTTTGCCACAGTAATCCTATAAAAATCATAACTAAATCATTCTAAATCATAAAAATACAAATAGTATATTAAATTTTGAACAAAAAAATAAGATATATGTATCTAAACTCAAATATTACACATTTGTGTTGAATAAAAATTAAGTAAAACATAAAAACATGGGATTCCTATTTTTATGCCCCTGGTTCGTTAGTTGTACTCACTTTTCCTCGGCCACTTAATTTTCTCTCACTTTTGTCCATCTCCTTGTCTGAAACTCATCAAAAAGCTCAAACGGCAGCCGTCGTCAGGTTGATTGTTGGCTAACATGTGGGGCCACGCGGTGTGGGACTATGTGGGGCCGGTTTGTCAGGAACGCGGTATGCTAATGTGTAGGGTCGTGCCATGCGGGACCGCGTGGGGATGATTGGTTGGGACCGCGCTATACTGACGTGGGGGACGTAGTGTGAGACCATGTGAGGCATGTTTAGTAGGTACATGCGCACCTGCCACTTAATTGGAAGTTTCCTTTTTATTATTGTTATGCTTATCCTTTTTAAGAGCGCATTTTTCCTCCCTCTCTCTCTCGCTAACAGTTGTGTTTTTTGCCCAAAAAGATAGCAAATTTAGAGCAATATCTATCTTTATTCATTGTTCCTTTTTGCCCTCGTTTTTTCTCAATCTGGTAGTAAATCTACAATAGCAAATCTAACCAGCACCATAAATACATTCGGTAAACAAAGCAGATGCAGATAAAGTAGCTAATAAAGGATATCCAGTATGGTACTTAACGAGGTTCGACAATTAAGCTGCTCAGCAGCAGCAGTGGACAAGTTCAACACATATAATACAAAAGAAGTTGCTTTATAGCAGTAGCAGTAGCACAAGATCAGTGACCCCTCCCGGCCTCCGCTAGGAGGGCCTCCGCCTCCTCTCTCTGGCGCTTCCTCCACTTCTTGCTGCCTAGACCCTTGACCTTGGGCGCCTTGTACTTGATCGGAGGCATGCGACCCTCTTCGATGGCCACCTTCTGGAGTTTGCGCCTTGTGCTTGGCTCTGAAAGAGTTAACGTTCACAGAGTGGCCGTAGGTAGTCACGTCCTCGGCATGCTTAATGAGGGGGTTGAAGTAGGTGGCGAGGAGTCTCCTATTGCAGAAGGGGAACCTACAGACGTTGCCAGTGAAGTACTCGTCAGATCTGCACTTGACCCCTCAACACCGAAGAGTCTTGGTGTGCTTGGACTCGCTGTCATGACTACCTGCTATCCACCTATTGGAAAAAATAGTAGCATGCAATAAGGACATGATTGAGATACCTTGATTATCGAGATTGATTATTTCAATAAATTAACCGATTGAAATCCCCTGATTATTCGCATAAATTAACCGAGTGGATTAAATTCCCCAATCCCCAAATCTCAAACAAAAAAATACTGATCACAACTACAGATCGACGCTAGTAGTAATTAGGGAATCCCTTAACTACAACTCAGAGGACAAATAAAATATGATTGAAATATAAACATGGGTATTGATCGAAATACGAGATCTAACACAAGAGGATTAGATTCTGTAAAAATACCTAGCATGCAACAATTGAAAATGCAAACATCCAAACCCTAATAACACACCATCTAGCATCCAGCGATGGGAATGGGGGAAGAAAAAGGGAAGGGGAGAAAACCCTAGTTACCTCCGACCATGGGCTGACAATGCTGGTGTTGTAGGGGTTCTTCGGCCTGATGTACTCCTCCTTCTCGCAGGGGTCTTAGCCGAGCGAGATATGCCCGAGAACGATGGGGCCCTCCTCGCCGGCGGATATGGCGGAAGCAGGGACGGGGGCCTGGACAGGGACGGTGGATGACTTCGATGCCTCGACGGGGGCATGTAAGGGGACGAGGCAACGATGGCCACCACGTTGTTCTTCTCCATCGCCTACACGGTTGGGGTTCTCTTGGGGTTGCGATGTGATGGGACAATGGAGACAGTTGCATGAGTGAGCGAGTGAGTGAGTGATGAGTGAGAGCGAGGAGGCCTCTATAATGGTGAAGGGAAGGGACATTTCGTTGCATCATAGTGCATCGTGTAACTACGTACGCTACTGCACTATGCATGGCTACACGCGTCCGCTACTGCCTCGTGCATCGTGACATGTGTACCATGCGTCACGTTTTTTCCTCGTGTCTAACCCCGACGACTTAGTTGTACTCAGTTATACCCTCAAGAGTAAAACTGACAATTTGTTTATACTCGGTTTTGCTCTTCAGTAATAATACTTATGTGTGCAATATACTCAGTTTTACCCTCCGGTGGTTGGTGAAAGGGAATGTATGCCCCCATGTGTGGTTTTGGTAACTAATGACAATCTCTATGGACTAATGTGTAAATTGAGTTTCACTTGTAGGTTTGTCCATTGGAATCGCTTGGGCCATGTGTTGGTCTCAAGGTTGAAATATGAAGAAATAAGGAGCTTGAAGGTTGATCAAGGCAAGTGCAAAGAGTTGCATCAAGATTAGATCAACCTCAAGAAGGGATGAAGAAGGGCGAGCTCAAGATGCACCATCTCTAGAAGATCTCATGCTTGAAGCTTTCCATCCTCGTGATCATGGAGTGATGAAGACAAGTTCATGAAGAGGTTTCCCCATGGAGTATGGGGAGCACTTTGCAAGTCTTCATCAAGCAAGAGCGAGCAAGAGCAAACAAGAAAGGTGTTCCCACTTTAGAAGAATAAGACGTTCTACATCAAGTTCAAGTGGAATGCTCAAGGCAAAGGTATGATATTGATAGGGCTTCTCTTTTGCCGGTCTCGTGTTGTTAGTTGGGAGACCGGGTTTAGGATAGATAGCCGTTCTATCAAGAGGGGCTCTCAAGCGGGTGTCTCGATCGCATTGTTCGGAGAGAGCTCAAACCTTTGCATGCATATCATCATATTTCTTGGTTGTTATTTGGTTCTTGTCCATGAGAGGATCTAGAGCTTGTGTTCATCATCATCAAAATCTCTAGTTCATCAAATAAGGATTTCACTTGCATATCTTATAGCGGTTTTTGATCTTGCGAGTTTTCTGGCTCCACACCTTGGGAGATACTTCACATATATATTCATGGTATTTTCTCCCTAGGTGATACCCAATATTTCGGTGGATTCTATTCGTCGTTATATTTCCAACAAAATTGGTTTCATCTCGTTTGGAGTTCGGATGCGAAAGTTATTGCATTTCTGGTTTCTAGAATTTCCCTGACCGGAAGTTCTGGCTTCTCATCGGAAGTTCCGCTAGGGCATTTTGCCGCCGGAAGTTCTGGTTCTTCTTCCGCTCACGTTCAGTATACTCTCTGTCTGGTTTGTTGTATTTGATGGAATTTGGGTCGGAAGTCTCGGCGGTAATTCCGCCCCCGCCGGAAGTTCCGGCCAGTGACCAAAAGTTCCGCTCGGGCCTCGTTGCCGCCGGAAGTTCCGGTTGAAAATCCGGCTCTCGTTCCGCTCACGATCAGTAAACTTCTGTTTTGGAAGTGTCATATTTGACGGAACTTCAGTCGGAATTTCCACCGGAAGTTCCGGTGGACCGGTGGAAGTTCCGACCAGGCTCGCGTTTTCAGTTTCTCGCCTCGCATTTTCTGACCGTTGGCTGTGTGCCATCGGAACTTACCTCCCACGGAAGTTCCGTCGTGGTCGAATGCCCATAACGGGAAGATCTGGGAGCCCTTTAAAAAGGGCTCGTCTTCCCTTCATGGGTATCAACGTTTCTTCTTGGTTCTTGGCTTTCTCTCTCTCCTCCATTGTTGACCTTGAAGAAGTTGTCCCTCTCCCCTTTCCCTTCCTATCATTCTTGCATATTTTTGAGGGATTTGAGAGAGGAGATCTAGATCTACAATCCCCCCAAGCCAAATCCCTTCTTTGTGAAGGAATCATTGGGATCTAGTCTTGGAGAGTTTTGTATTCTCCTCTTATGTTCTTCCTCTCTTATTCCCCCAATAGCTTTTGTAGCTTTGGTGTAACTTGAGAGAGAAGGACTTGTCTCTTGCATTTGTTGCATAGGTTTGAGTTCTCCTCGGATATTCGGCGAGTACAAACTTGTGGGCTTGTTACTCTTGGGTTCTTGGAATCCTAGACGGTTGTGTGATTGGGTTGTTGACCTTTTGTGGTCTTGTTGATCTTTTGTGGTCTTGTAGCCTTTTTTTTTGCTTTGTTGGCCTTTTGTTGCTTTGTTGTTGGGAGCCTCCAATTGAGTTGTGGAGATAGCCCCAATCTTGTACGGGTTCGGTGACCGTCCTCAAGCGTCCCATAGTGGAGCGACTGCCCGCCTTTTGTGGTGCGCACTCGGGAGAATAGGGTGAGCCTTTTGTGGCGTCGATGAGTTGCATGCTTCCGCATCCGGGGTGAGGCCTTGTGTGGCGTTGGGTGAGCATCGAGCCACCACACCTCGAGGTGAGCCATTTGTGGCGTTCGGAGAGCATTGCGCCATCACACCTCTCCAACGGAGACGTAGCTTCTTTGGAAGTGAAATTCAGGAAACAAATCTTTGTCTCCGCATCCAACGGTTATCTCTCAACCGAGCCCTTTTACTTATGCACTTTACTTTGTGATAGCCATCGTGCTTGAAGTATTTATCTTGCTATCACTTTGTTGCTTGTATTGCTTAGCATAGGTTGTTGGTGCACTTAGGTGAACCGAGTGGTTAGGTTTTGTGCTCAATAAATTAAACGTTAGTTTTATTCCGCATTTATTTGAGCCTAAACCGTAATATTTTTAAAATCCTATTCACCCCCCTCTAGGCGACATCAATTGCACTTTCAATTGGTCAACAAAGAGTCAACAAATGGGTTTTAGCTAGCTAATTGAGTCATTTTATGTACAACAAATTCAAAAAGATCAAAACATAGTGACACCTACCCGGGAGTCTTCTTATGTGACCTGCCACCATAAGACATATATAGAAATCAAGTTTTAACCTAAATTACCACTTCTCAAATCACATGCTATCTGTTATGGTTCATGGCTTTCTACTCAAGTCTCTTCCCAAAACAACCCTCCCCAAAACATAGTTTGTCTCAATGAGGCAATAATTATCAAACTCATGTATATTTGAATTGCAAATAGTTTGATGTATGCCAAGATATATTTTATTGTATAAAATATGCATTTTCCATTTTTAAATCTCTTTCTATTTGAATCTTTTATTAGTTTTGCCCTTGGTTTTAAGTTCTACTCACTTTTCCCTCTTTTAGTCATAAATTCTCACACTTGTGCTTATCTTGGCTCTTACGTTCTGATTGTTCGAGACAGTTGTCGCTTGGATCTTGCCAACCAACCGTTGATATTTTGTGATCTAGCGGATAGGATAACCCCTATATCTATCAGGGGCCACCCCTCTATCCATGCAAAATAATGATTTTTCCACCGATACTTTAACTCCATAAACAAATGATTTTTAATATAATTTGAAGGGAAATTGTTCAAAGGTGTATAATTTTTGTATATGCACGTTTATGCATTACATTCCACTGTATGAAATTGATAATCTCTCAAGATTTTGTTAGCACAACATTATCACATCCTAGGTATGATTTCAAAGTGTTCAAAGGTGTATAATTTTTGTATATGCAAGTTTATGCATTATATTCCACTCTATGAAAATGATAATCTCTCAAGATTTTGTTAGCACAACTTTATCACATCCTAGGTGCGATTTCACAGTGTTCAAAGGTGTATAATTTTCATATATGCAAGTTTATGCATTACACTCCACTCTATGAAAATGATAATATATCAACATTTTGTTAGCACAACATTATCATGTCCTAAGTGTGATTTCACATTGTTCAAATGTGTATAATTTTCATATACACAAGTTTATGCATTATATTTTACTCTATGAAAATGATAAAGTCTCAAGATTTTCTTAGCATAACATTATCATGTCCTAAGTTTGATTTCAAAGTGTTCAAAGGTGTATAAAGTCTCAAGATTTTCTTAGCATAATATTATCATGTACTATGTGCGATTTCACAGTGTTCAAACGTGTATAATTTTCGTATACACAAGTTTATGTATTATATTTCACTCTATAAAAATGATAAACTTTCAATATTTTCTTAGCACAACATTATCATGTCCTAAGTGCGATTTCACATTGTTCAAAGGCGTATAAGTTTCATATATCCAAGTTTATGCATTATATTTCACTCTATGAAAATGATATACTCTTAAGATTTTCTTAGCACAACATTATCATGTCCTAAGTGTGATTCACAGTTTTCAAAGGTGTATAATTTTCGTATACGCAAGAGGCATAAAGATTTTGGAAGATTTTAGTTTAGGGATCCCTTTAGTTTATGCATTACTTTTCACGCTTTAAAAAATAGTAAGCTCTCAAGATTTTCTTAGGACAACATTATCATGTCGAAATTGTAATTTGAAAGTGTTCAAGAGTTGTGTCAATTATAAACTCTCTTTTATATTAAGAGTTGTATAATTTTTTAAATTGGAACGGCTCCTCTGTCGGTCGCATTCTCCACAGCAAGCGCACCGCTTAAGCTCGAGCGCCAATTGATTGTCCACAGAAGCGCCTCTAATCGAAGCAATTTGGTGCGAGATCTAACCTTTTCTGTGCACGGTTTCCATTGTCATCCTTCATACAGTTCAATGGGACGGCACCATACTGCGGCCAGAACGAAGTGAAGCTAGACAAAAGGGTCGCCGTCGCCAGATAATGGCCGCCATCACCGGATAATAAGAAAGTGGAGGCAATGGCACGAGCGCGAGCATAGGGCTGGCTCGAGGTCCTATCTTCCAACGCCAACCTGGGTAAGATGTGGGTTCGACATTCACGTGGATAAGCTGTGCGTGAAGGAAATATGCCCTAAAGTCAAATATTAGATGACATATTTCATAAAGTGTATGATTGTTGGAGATATGCCCTAGAGGCAATAATAAATATAGTTATTATTATATCTTTGTGTTTATGATAAATGTTTACATTCATGCTATAAATAGTATTAACAAGGAAACATTGATACTTGTGTGTTTTGTAAACTTAATTTGAAGTCCCTAGTATAGCCTCTATACTTCACTAGCTTGTTGGTTGATTAATGATTGTGGTTTCCCTATCATGAACATTGAGATGTTATCAACAACAAGATCATATCGTTAGGAGAATGATATGGTGGACATACTCCTATAGATAAGCGTAGCATAAAGATCAAGTCATTTCATTAGTTCAATTGCTATATGCTTTCTGATACATAGTAACCTAATTCCTTCGACCATGAGATCATGCATATCACCTTTACTGGATGGATGCTTTGATGACATCAAATACCACACCGTAACTGGGTGGTTATAAAAGTGGCATTGAGTGTTCGGAAGGTATTGGTTGAGACACATGGATCAAGAGTGGGATTTGTCCATCCACATGACGGATAGATATACTCTGGGCCCTCTCGGTGGAATGTCATCCAATTAGCTTGCAAGCATGTGACTTGGTCACAAGGGATCACATATCACGGGAACGAGAAAAGAGTACTTATCAAGAATAAGGTTGAACTAGGTATGCAGAGATACCGGCGATCATAACCTTGGGTAAGTAACATATCGTGAGACAAAGGGAAATTGGTATCGTATGTAAGTGGTTCATTCGATCGCAAAGTAATCGTTGAAATATGTGGGAGCCATATGAATTTATTCCTCTATTGGTTATTGTTAGAGAAGTGTCTCGATCATGTCCGCATAATTCACGAACCGTAGGGAGACACACTTAAGGATTCGACGTTGTTTGAGTAGTTATGGTATTATGAGAAAGAGACCGAATGTTGTTCGAGTCTCGATGGGATCCGGATATCACGAGGTGATCCGGAATGGTCCGGAGAATAAGATTCATATAAGGAAAGTCCCGTTGGAGTTCGGGAATGATTCCTGTTTTCATCGGGAATGTTCTAGAAGGTTCGGATTGTCCCAAGACTGGGGGAAGGGTACATGAATGTGTCATTGCTCATTGAATGATTGCATCATATACTATGTGTTATTGCTGTCCCAAATAAAGGATTAAATTGAATCCTAAAACAGAAAAGTCAAATGTCGGTTTGAAAGTCAAACCGCCAAAACAAGAAACTGTGGGAAACAAGCAAGAGGAGTTGGAACCAACACGGAGGAGGAGTTGGACTCCTCCAGCCGGGCGCCAGCCCTAGGCCGAGTTGGGAGGGACTCCTCCTCCCTGGCGCGCCAAGGACCTCCCTCCCATAAAAGGAGGGCAGGCCTCCCATAGACACAATACTTTCTACTCTAGATCTCCGGTTTAGAGCTGGTTTAGAGCTTCTAATTGCTTTAGCCAACAGCTTTAGAGCCTTCTAATTGGTTTAGAGCCCTCTAATTGGTGTGTCTAATTACTAGGCCACTAATCCTCTCTCATAAGCTCCACCATACTGCACCGCTTAAGGCGAAGCCTCATGATCTCCCTCTACTTAGGTACCACGCCGTTGTCGCCGAATCGCGAGGAGAGTGCTACAACCTCCGCCTGCTTGGAACAAGGGAGAGGAAGGTCTTCGCCGAGTCGAACGCAGTGACCGATTGCGAGCGCTGCCGAACGGGCGCTGGAAGGATCGTCTACACGATCTTGAGATCGGAAGAATGCGACTACATCACCCACGAGAATCCGCTCTCGTTAACCACTTTGGAATCTTCGAGGGTGAGTTCCTCTATCGACTCGTTGCTACAATCTAGTAGATAGATCTTGGCTTGTTTGTTTGTATGCGATAGAAAATTTTTGTTTTCCATGCTACGAACCCCTACAAAGGGTATCGAGCCGTGTCTATATGTAGATCTCAGACGAGTAGAACACAATGGTCATTGTGGGCGTTGATGCTTTATTGTAGATTGCTTTTGTGTACTTTGCATCTTGCGGTATGTTGGGATGAAGGCCGGGCTAACCTTACATGACATCGTTCATGAGACTTGCTCCACGCTTGACATGTAACTTGTATTGCATAAGTGGCTTTATGGTGCATGTTTCTCCTAGCATAGTTAAGATCCAATTTACAACGGGTGATCAACAATACTAGTATCAATGTTGTGGTTCTTGTTCGTAAGTTAGAACGACACTTATTGAAAGCCCCAAACCACGTAAAATATGCAAAGAAAGTAGAAGCGTCTAACTTTGTTTTGGTGGTGTGCAAATGATGTGATATGGCCATGATTGTGATTATATTCGATGTATGCAATGTTCCTTATTGTAAGTCGACAACGGCAGGAGCCATATGGTTGTCTTTAATTTATGTTAAGACCTGCGTGTCTATTCAAAGTAGTTGTAATAGTTGAAGCGGTGGGCGACAACCATGGAGAAGCGTCATTGACCTTGATGCAATGCGGTGATGATGGAGATCATGTTCGTGCTTGAAGATGGAGATCAAGGCACGAAGAAGAAAGGCCATATCATATCACATATATATTGAATTGCATGTGATGTTAATCCTTTATGCATCTTGTATTGCTTAGTAGACGGCGGTAGCATTATAAGATGATCCCTCATGCACATCAATTTCAAATCATAAAGTGTTCACCCTTAGTTAGCACCGTTGCTAAAGCTTGTTGTTTCGAAGCACCACGTGATGATCGGGTGTTCTAGATTCTGCAAGTGTATACAACGTGAGCAAGCCAGATTTGCTCATGCAGAAACTAAGGTTTGATCTTGACGAGCCTAGCATGTACAGACATGGTCTCGGAACACGGATTACAAAGGTAAAGCATGAATCGTATAGTAGATATGATGAACATGATGATTGTTCGCCATTGAAACTATATCAACTCTCGTGATGATCGGTGTTGATGTAGTGGATTTGGTTCGTGTGATCACTAAAACAATGTGAGGGATATTGTTTTGAGTGGGAGTTCACCTAGTTTAATTTCATTAATTAATTTGAACTCAATTTGTCATAAACTTAGTCTAAACTATTGCAAATATGTTGTAGATCAATGGCAGCCCCTACCATCAATTTTAATGCGTTCCTAGAGAAAGAAAAGTTGAAAAACAATGGAAGCAACTTCGGATTGGTTCCGCAATTTGAGGATTGTCCTCACACCGGTAATTTGACCTATGTCTTTGGATGCACATTGGGTGACCCACTGCGGTGATGCTCCCGATGAAGTAAAGAACGTTTACCTCGCTCTAAGAATCGGTACTCCATAGTTCGATGTGCTATCTTGTATGGTTTAGAATCGGAGCTTGAGAAAAGGTTTGAAGAGTCGGACCCATATGATATTGTCGAGGATCTCAAATTGATTTTTGAGACTCATGCGGCAATTGAAAGCTATGAGGCTTACGAAAAGTTCTTTAGCGCAAGATGGAAGAGGCAGCTCCGTCGGTGAGCATGTGCTTAAGATGCAGGCATGCAAACAAACTTCAAAGCTTGGGTATTGTGATTCCTAATGCTTTGGGGATTTACCCTGTCCTCCAATCACTACCACCAAGTTACAAGAACTTTGTGATGAACTACAACATGCAGAACATGAACAAGGCGTTGCCAGAACTCTTTGCCATGTTGAAGTCTGCGAAGTGGAGATCAAGAAAGAGCACCAAGTGTTGTTGGTCAATAAGACCACCAAATTCAAGAAAGGCAAGTCTAAGCAAAGGACACTTCAAGAAGGGTGGTAAGAAAGCTACCACAGCGAAGAAGACCAAGGCTGGACCTAAGCACGGCCAGTGCTTTTTGCAAGGGAGAAGGTCACCGGGCGGAATTGCCCAAAGTACTTGGCGGATCGAAGAACGGCAACATCAAGAAGAAAGGTATATCGATATACATGTTATTGATGTGTATCTCACTAGTACTCGTAGTAGTGCACGGTATTTGATCTTGGTTCGGTTGCTCATATTTGTAACTTTCGAAGCAGGTCTTTGAGAATAAGCGGAAGCTAGCGAAGAACGAGGTGACGATGCGGCGTGGAAAGCGGATCAAAGGTTGATGTGATCGTGGTCGACGCTACCCTTCATCTACCATCGGGATTAGTTTTATACTTAAATAATTGTTATTTAGTGCTGCGTTGAGCATGAACATTATCTCGGGATCTTGTTTATTGCAAGGCGGTTACTTGTTTAAGTCGAGAATAATGGTTGTTCGATTTATATGAGTAATATGTTTTACGCATGCACCTTTGATAGATGGTCTATTCTTATTGAATCTCGATAGTGGAAATACACATATCAATAATATTGAGGCTAAGCGTTTGAAATCAGCGATAATTCGACCTATATGTGGCAATCGTCGTCTTGGTCACATCGGAGTGAAACGTATGAAGAAACTCCATTCCGATGGACTTCTTGAATCACTTGATTTTGAATCACTTGAAAGATGCGAAGCATGTCTGATGGGAAAAATGACTAAGACTCCATTTTCTGGTATGATGGAGCGAGCTACGGACTTATTGGAAATCATACATACCGATGTGTGTGGTCCAATGAGTGTAGCGTCATGTGATGGTTATCGTTATGTTCTTACCTTCACGGATGACTTGAGTAGATATGGATATATCTATTTCATGAAACATAAGTCCGAAACTTTCGAGAAGTTTAAGGAGTTTCAAAGTGAGGTAGAGAATCAACGTAACAAGAAGATTAAATTTCTGCGTTCTGATCGTGGAGGTGAATATCTAAGTTACGAGTTTGGCGAGCATTTAAAGAAGTGCGGAATACTTTCACAATTGACACACCGGAACACCACAACGTAATGGTGTGTCCGAACGTCAGAATCGAACTCTCTTAGATATGGTTCGTTCTATGATGTCACTTATGATTTACCGCTATCATTTTGGGGTTATGCATTAGAAACAGCCGCATTCACTTTAAATAGGGCACCGTCTAAATCCGTTGAAACGACACGTATGAATTATGGTTTGGGAAGAAACCTAAATTGTCGTTCCTTAAAGTTTGGGGATCTGAAGCCTATGTAAAGAAGTTACAGGACAAGCTTGAACCCAAAGCGGAAAATGCGTCTTCATAGGATACGAAGGAAACTATTGGGTATACCTTCTATCATAGATCCGAAGGCAAAACATTCGTTAAGAATGGATCCTTTCTAGAGAAGGAATTTCTCTCGAAAGAAGTGACTGAAGGAAAGTAGAACTCGACGAGGTTGTTGAACCTTCTCTCGAATTGCGAGTAGCAAAGACCGGAAGAAGTTCTGTGGTGCTGCACCAATAAGGAGGAAGCTAATGATGATGATCATGAAACTGGTTGAAGTTGCTTTCTGAGCCTCGGAGGTCAACGAGAACTCGTACCACCCATTGGTATGATTCCGTTATGAATGTCATGGTGGTGGACAACACCGATGACCCCGAGACATATGAGGAAGCGATGATGAGCCCAGATTCCAATAAATGGCAAGAAGCCATGAAATCCGAGATTGGATCCATGTACGAAAACCAAGTATGGACTTTGGTGGACTTACCGGATGGCGAAGGTCGAGAACAAATGGATTTTCAAGAAGAAAGCAGATCTTGATGGTAATGTTACTGTCTATAAAGCTCGACTTGTCGCAAAGGGGTTTCGACAAATTCAAGGAGTTGACTACGATGAGACTTTCTCACCAGTAGCGAAGCTAAAGTCTGTGAGGATTATGTTAGCAATCGCTCCATATTATGATTATGAGATATGGCCGATGGATGTCAAAACAGCATTCCTCAATGGAGACATTGATGAAGAGTTGTATATGATGCAACCCAAAGGTTTTGTCGATCCTAAAGATGCTAACAAGGTATGCAAACTTCAACGGTCCACCTATGGATTGAAGCAAGCATCCTCAACTTGGAATCAACGTTTTGATAAGGTAATCAAAGTTTTGGTTTTATACAAACTTATGGAGAAGCTTGTATTTACAAGAAAGTGAGTGGGAGCTCAGTAGCATTCTTAATTGTATGTGGATGACATATTGTTGATTGGGAATGATGTAGACCTTCTTAATAGTGTCAAGGAATATTTGAACAATAGTTTTCAATGAAGGATCTTGGCGAAGCAGCTTACATATTAGGCATAAAGATTTATAGAGATAGATCGAACGCCAAATATCATTGTCACAAAGTACATATTTGGACAAAGTTCTAAAGAGATTTGGAATGGAAGAAAGCAAGAAAGGGTTCTTGCCCATGTTGCTAACACGACCTTGAGTAAAACTCAAAGTCCGACATCGGCGTAAGATAGAGAAAGGATGAGTAAGACTCCTATGCCTCACCATAGGATCTCTAATGTATGCCATGCTATGTACTAGACCCGACATTGCATATCTTGTTAGTTTAACTAGCAGATATCAAAGTGATCCAGAGTGGATCATTGGACAATGATCAAAAACATCCTTAAGTACTTGAGAAGAACTAAGGATATGGTTCTTTCTTATGGAGGTGATGAGCATTTCGTTGTTAATGGTTACACCGATGCTAGTTGGAACACCGATCCAGATGATTCTAAATCACAATCCGGATCGTATTTATTTTGAATGGTGCAGAAGTTAATCGGAGGAGTGCAAAGCAAAGCGTTGTGGCGAGATCTTCAATCGAATCGGAATACATGGCTGCCGGAGGCTTCACAAGAAGCGATATGGATGAAAGAGTTCATTACAGAGTGGGTGTGGTTCCAAGTCTGCTGGACCCAATGTCTATCTCTTGTGATAACATGGGCGCCATAGCCAATGCGCAAGAACCAAGGTCACACAAGAAGTGAAGCATATCAAGCTGCGTTTTCACGCTATTCGAGAACATATCCAGGATGGGGATATAAAGATTTGCAAAGTACACACAGATCTGAATGTGGCGGATCCGTTGACTAAACCTCTCCCGAGGGCAAAACATGACCAACACCAAACTGCCATGGGTGTTCGGTATATTACCATGTAATCTAGATTAGATGACTCTAGTGCAAGTGGGAGACTGTTGGAGATATGCCCTAGAGGCAATAATAAATATAGTTATTATTATATCTTTGTGTTTATGATAAATGTTTACATTCATGCTATAAATAGTATTAACAAGGAAACATTGATACTTGTGTGTTTTGTAAACTTAATTTGAAGTCCCTAGTATAGCCTCTATACTTCACTAGCTTGTTGGTTGATTAATGATTGTGGTTTCCTATCATGAACAGTGAGATGTGATCAACAACAAGATCATATCGTTAGGAGAATGATATGGTGGACATACTCCTATAGATAAGCGTAGCATAAAGATCAAGTCATTTCATTAGTTCAATTGCTATATGCTTTACGATACATAGTAACCTAATTCCTTGACCATGAGATCATGCATATCACCTTTCTTTGGATGGATGCTTTGATGACATCAAATACCACACCGAATCGGGTGGTTATAAAAGTGGCATTGAGTGTTCGGAAGGTATTGGTTGAGACACATGGATCAAGAGGGATTTGTCCATCCACATGACGGATAGATATACTGGGCCCTCTCGGTGGAATGTCATCCAATTAGCTTGCAAGCATGTGACTTGGTCACAAGGGATCACATATCACGAACGAGAAAAGAGTACTTATCGGTAACAAGGTTGAACTAGGTATGCGAGAGATCAGCGATCATAACCTTGGGTAAGTAACATATCGTGAGACAAAGGGAAATTGGTATCGTATGTAAGTGGTTCATTCGATCGCAAAGTAATCGTTGAAATATGTGGAGCCATATGAATTTCAGATTCCTCTATTGGTTATTGTTAGAGAAGTGTCTCGATCATGTACGCATAATTCACGAACCGTAGGGAGACACACTTAAGGATTCGACGTTGTTTGAGTAGTTATGGTATTATGAGAAAGAGACCGAATGTTGTTCGAGTCTCGGATGGGATCCGGATATCACGAGGTGATCCGGAATGGTCCGGAGAATAAGATTCATATAAGGAAAGTCCGTTTCGAGTTCGGAATGATTCGGTGTTTTCATCGAATGTTCTAGAAGGTTCGGATTGTCCCAAGACTGGGGGAAGGTACATGAATGTGTCATTGCTCATTGAATGATTGCATCATATACTATGTGTTATTGCTGTCCCAAATAAAGGATTAAATTGAATCCTAAAACAGAAAAGTCAAATGTCGGTTTGAAAGTCAAACCGCCAAAACAAGAAACTGTGGAAACAAGCAAGAGGAGTTGGAACCAACTTTGGAGGAGGAGTTGGACTCCTCCAGGGCCGGCCACCTAGGCGAGTTGGAGGGACTCCTCCTCCTGGCGCGCCAAGGACCTCCCTCCCATAAAAGGAGGCAGGGCTCCTCCCATAGACACAATACTTTCTACTCTAGATCTCGGTTTAGAGCTGTTTTGGTTTAGAGCTTCTAATTGCTTTAGCCAGTTTAGAGCCTTCTAATTGGTTTAGAGCCCTCTAATTGGTGTGTCTAATTACTAGGCCACTAATCCTCTCTCTCATAAGCTCCACCATACCGCACGGCTTAAGGCCTCCTGCGGATCTCCCCTACTTCCGGTACCACGTTGTCTGCCAGGAATCGCGAGGAGCTACAACCTCGCCTGCTGGAACAAGGGAGAGGAAGGTCTTCGTCGAGTCGAACGTGTGACCCATTGCGGGAGCGCCTGCCGAACGATACCTGGAAGGATCGTACACGATCTTGAGATCGGGAAAATGCGACTACATCACCCACGAGAATCTCCTCGTTAACCACTTTGGAATCTTCGAGGGTGAGTTCCTCTATCGACTCGTTGCTACAATCTAGTAGATAGATCTTGGCTTGTTTGTTTGTATGCGATAGAAAATTTTTGTTTTCCATGCTACGAACCCCTACAATGATTATGTTTTATATCATGCTATAACTGTTTTGATTAAGAAATGTCAATACACGTGTGATATGCAAACAACCATTAGTTCCCGGTGAAACTCTAGTCACTAGTTCATTGGTCAACAGATGATCAAAAGTTTCCTAATCATGTTGGTTTCTCGGCACCTAATTTACAATACGGTCATTTCATTGGAGAATGAAATGGTGAACATACCCTATCTATAGCATCGTATCACGATCATGTCATAGAGTTCAAGTTATGATGATTAGGAAACATAGTGACTCTTTCCTTAGACCGTGAGACCATATTAAATCACTGTCACCCGAGGTTACTTTGATGGCACATGACATCACTCAATGAAATGGTGGTCATAAAGGTGTCATTGGGTATCCGGAGGAACAGGTTGAGGAGACTGCGTCGAGAGCGGGATTTGTCCATCCGAATTAAAAAAGATACTCTAGGCCCACTTGGAGAAGTTATATCCATAAGCTACGCAGTGTATGACTAGGTCACGGGGATATCACTTATCGGATCGAGTAAATAAGGTATTGTAAAGAGGTTGAACAACGACATGGGGATGTCACTTGATCAAAACCTCGGACAATACGATCGCAGAGACAAAGGAATAAGACACAGTGTTTATGGTTCAACGACAAATATTGTTGAGTACACATGTGGTCATTACGGGCATCCGGTCGATGTTGATCATTAGTTAGAGGAGTCTGGCCATGTCGTAGTATTCTCGAACTGTTGGTACCGCTTATGTGCTTGACAAAGCTTGGAGATCGTTAATGGCTAGTTTGAATCATCGAAGAAGTGAGAAGAGAGACCAAAAGTTTTGGGGAGATTCAAGGTGTTCGAGAAAGAATAAGGAAAAGGACTGAAGAGGTTTCGGATAAATATTTATTTGAATATGTTTATATATTAATTATGAATTAATATATTGTAAAAGAATATTTAAATAAAAAATTATTAAAGATGTCTTATTAGTTAGGTAAAATCCTTTAAAAGAAACGGACGGAAAATGGCAAAGGATGCTATTTTTGAAATAGCCAACGTGGACAACGGATAATCCGCAAGACGTGGTGATCGATGCAGCGTCACAACCTGAAGCAATCCCTGTTGCTGGTAGGCCGCATTGGCCGGCCCACCCGGGAAGCTGCCACGGCTGGCCACTGTGAGGGTGTGCACCAACACGAGCGGGCCGCCAGGACAGCCCACCTAGGCAGGCGCTGGTCGACGCTGTAGCGGGCAGTCGCCTTGTGGGCCACTGCCTAGCCGTCCCACCCGGAGCCTCCTCCCTCCACCGCCTTGACTGGGAGCCGGGCCAGGCGGTGGTCAGGCTGACCCCACCGCTGAGCTGGTTTGCACCTTTTTCCTTTGTTTTATTAGTCCCACATAGGAACCTGAAGGTGGAGGGAACCCCTCCCTTCGCCTATGTAAAGAGGTTCCCATAAGAGGATTAAAATACACCAATTTCCACCTATAAATAAACAAAAGGACTGTGTTGCCTATCTGTCCTCTCTCTCTTACAACCGTGGTCGCCTTGTCCGGGCCGTGCAAGCAAGGAGTTCTTCACCGTGGAGCGCCGTCCTGTTGCAGGATTTGGAGCTTAGAGATCTACTTCCGCAATCTCGGCTGGATCAGAGAGAAGAGGGGGTCGTCATCAAGCACCGTATGTGTGTGACTCCCTCTGGCGGTATCGTGCTTTCGGTGCTAGGAGTTGTCATGGAGCTGCAAGGACATTGACCTCGAGGTTAGCGTCGGGGCATCTTCTTCATCCATGTTCCTCGCGGTACGTTAACCACGCTCGGTCTTCAAAGGTATGAACTCCATATCCCCTCCCATTACTGCATTACTAGTAGATAGATCTTGGTCTTCCCGGGTTTGCCGCGCAGTAATTTTTTTGATTTTATGCACCGAACACCAACAGTTGGTCCCACGCTAATCTGGATAAGTGGATAGGGGTGTCCTTCACGAGACCCGCTGAGCGTGTCCCTACTTGTTAGCACGTGAACGGCAAGGCTTATAGAGAGCGAGTTTCAGACCGTGTGAGAGTTTCGGACAAGGATATGGTAAAAATCGAGGAAAATTTAAGCGGCTAGGAAAAAGTGAGTACAACTAACGAACCAAGGGCACGAAAATAAAAACCCCTAAAAACATTATATATATATATATATATACTTTCTTATAACACATTTTCCATTTTCTGAGTGCAAAAAACGGGTTTTGTGAAGCAACCACCAAACTTGGAAAAAATATCAAACTTGGAACCTTGCAAATATCATAAAAACAATTCTCAGAAATAAGTTATCATGTTCGAGGTTTTATGATTTCCAGGCCAAACAAGCAATGTTATTGCTAGAATCGTGGCATAGTTTGTGATAATGTGCTAATATTATGCACACATGTGCATCTTGGGATTGCAAACAATATTGCGGGAGGAAATTTTTCTTTTTGTCGTATCAAAAACCCATTTTCTTGTGAAGCAACCACCAAATAGAAGTTTCAAAATGGTACCACCCCATTTTTTAAAAATACTAGACCATCTTAAATAGAAAGTTTTCCAACCATGGTATCTTAAATCTTTCTGTCCACCCCTTGTTAAAAAGAAAAATTTCTGACAAATTTGTCGAAAGTAAATCAGATTTGAACTACAAGTACATGATCTAAAGCTCATGATTTTTTGGGAAAAATATTTTTAGGTTCACAATATGCTATTTTATCATAGATCCACCGCAAGTTTAGTGAGGCTTAGCCCTGAGCTAAGAATCTTCATGCCCGCTATTTTAACCATGATTTGGAGGAAGTGTTCCGTCGCCCTGGAAGGCGGAGGGGCGGCGAGAGGAGCACACCAATCGGGTTTTTTTTCCCGACAGAGTCTCTGGCGTGTAAAACAAGCTATGATGTGTAGTTGATTTTGTCTAATTTTAGTTTAATGTTTATGCCTATCTAGTTAGAGTATGTTACATCGATGTTGTCAAATTTTCTCTAGATTTTGGAAATACGCACTCACGCCACACCTACGCCGACAGCTTAGTCGTCAGCCAAGGTTTCACACCTACGTTGTCGGCGTAGCTCTTTTCCCTTTTCGCCACATTAATCCTAAAAAATCATAAATGAATCATTCTAATTCAGAAAATTACAAATAATATATCAAATTTGAAGAAAAATAAGATCTATCTATATAAACTCAAATATTACACATTTATGTTGAATCAAAATTAAGTAAAACATAAAAATATTAAATATACTTTCGTATAATACATTTTCCATTTCCCGAGTGCCAAAACGGGTTTTTTAAGCAACCACGGAATGACAGTTTCAAAATGGATTCACTCATTTGTCAAAAATATTAGACCACCTTCCATAAACAATGTCCCAACCAGGATATCTTAAACCTTTCCGTTCACCCCTCATTAAAAAGACAAATTCATGACAAATCGGTAGGAAGTGGATTGGATTTGAACTACATGTACATGATACAATTCTTATAATTTTTTGGAAAAATCATTTTCAGGTTCACAATATGCTATTTTTAGCGAGGCTCGGCCCCGAGCTAAGAATCTTCATGCCCGTCGTTTTGACCATAGATTAAAATGTGCATAAGAAATTTAAAGTTGATCCAAGCAATGTAAAACCTTTGAGCGGTGTCAAAATATGTGACATAGTATTTTATCAGAGATCCACAACAAGTTTTACATTCAGAAATGAGCTATCATGTTCGAGATTTCAAGCCTTTCAGGCGAAATGACCAACGTTATGGCTAGAATCGCGGTATAGGTTCTGTGGGTGTAGTTTTAAAAAGACATTATGAATGATTCAAAAATATGATATGGATTTCATATTTGGATTCCTCTCATTTTTTGATTAATTTGGATATATTATTTGTTGAATTCCGATTTACGGATTTAAAGATATGAATTGTTCCATATTAAATAAAAAGGAAAAAGTAAAATCATTTTATTGTTATTTTAATTTAAGATTATTATTACTTATTTATTGTTGTTTACTTAAATAATTGTTTGGAATTTTAAAATATAAAGATGTGTGACATCATGGTCTAAGTGTTAATAGTATTGATATGATAGTATTATCAACAAGGTCTATTTGTTTTTCTCGGAAGCTCATCCGGAAAAAAAAATGATAAGTTAAGTGTGCCGGGCAGAAGTAGTGTGAGAGTGGGTGTGCAATTTGACCTAAAATTAAGCATAGTTAGAGTTAAAATTTTCCCCTATTAATATTAACGAGTTAAACAATTAGGCAGTTAATGCATTGTTGGTGGCCGGTTGCTCAATCCCCGCTGGTGCAATGTGATTCATGCGCCCTGGCCTGCTTTGTTTTTGTTTCGGAGTGCGAGTGAGGAGCTCGTGCTATCGCAGTTTGATGACCGTCTGTCTAGACTGCGACATGCAGTTTACTGTGAAGATTGTCGAAATGCCACGTATAATACATTGACATGGGTGTATTGTGCACATGCTTAACCATAGGCACTGGAGTGAGTAGTAGTGTATCGTCCATCCAGTGCACTGCGTATCTGAACACGACTCTCACCGACTTATTGTCGCCATGTTTGGTTTCACACACAAAAAGCCCGAGTAGCCTCGCCGCCACCCTACTGCACCATGGCCTCCACCATCATCCTATAGAGCTTGCGCCGCCAACATTCTACGGATCTTGCGCCGACGCCTACCACCACCACCATCCCTACCGGGATCCCGCCGACATGCCATGCAGCCAACCGTCCGGCCGAGCTCGTATGGCTCACACGCATCACGGCCGCTACCGTGGTGAGGACGACGTAGACATCGCCACTAGACACACACCGCCACCCGCACCTGCCGGGAAGGGAGCCCTACCGCCCGAGGTCCACCCCTACCACAGCGCACTGCCGCGAGGTCGAGGGCCCCCTGATATCTTATTTGAACAGGAAGGCCAGTGAAAACAAGTCTTTTGACTGTGCCTATTCAAGACATAAACAGGGATCAGAGGCCTTATTTCACTAATAAAACCTCGTGTTACCCTTTTTTAGGCCCTGATTTTTGGATCACTCAATTATTCGAGTTGACGGGACAGCTATTATTTATAGGTTTGCCAAGTCTAGTCAGTTGGTTTTCAATAAATAAATTAAGTATCCGACCTTTGGGAGGACTTCCCTAAATAAGGAAAGCTATCAATTAGTTCGTCTTTCTGTTCCAGACAGGTTTACTAGAGATCCCCCCCCCTAGGCCGTGTGCAAGGTTGATTCCTCCGCCACTGGCGCCGCAGGAGCTTTGCCCGGCGATAGAGTGAAGGGGCTAGGGACGAGCTTTGGCCACAAGATTTGGAGGAGGCATTCCATCGCCCTGGAGGTAGGGGGGGAGGGGGCGGCGAGAGGAGCACACCAGTCGGGTTTTTTCCCGACGGTGTGTCTCTGGCGCGTAAAACAAGCTATGTTGTGTAGTCGATGTTGTCTAATTTTAGATTAATGTTTATGCCTATCTAGTTAGAGTATATACTATGTTATGTCGATGTTGTCAAATTTTCTCCAGATTTTGGAAATACGCGCTCACGCCACACCTGAAATGTCTGTCAGAAATAATATGCTTCTGTAATCTTGACATGAGCTCATTAATTACCTACGCATCTAATTCATCCTCTCCATCTAAATAAAGTCTGCAGCATATATTGAACTTGTAAATGGTATACAGTATCTAGATGCAGGGGCTCTAGTACTACATGGTGAGATGATCGGGGAACTTGTTGGTCGAGCCGAGGACCCTGCCGCCGACGTCGGGAAAGAACTCGTGCCCCGGCAGTGGCCACACCATGCCGTCGCTTCCGACCTCCACCGGATATCTCATCAGGTGCCCCTGCATCTCCGCCGCCACATCCTCCCCCTCGTACACGTACTTCTCCCAGTTCTGCCACGCCACCCAGTTCACCAGCCTCACGCACTCCGGCGACTCCGGCGCGTCCATTTCCGGGAGATCCAGCCCGCCCAGGTGCTCCTCCCACAGCGACATCCGGTACGCGTGCACCTGCCCGCGCGGCCGCCGGCCCCCCGCGCCGCCAGTGTGGTGCGGTTGGTGCGCGCCGATGGCGATCTCCGTGTCGCGGGTGCCAGAGAGGGAGCGCTGGTTGATGTTGGCGGAGCCGAGGAGCACGTACTCGTCGTCCACGATCATCCCCTTAGAGTGCACGTACACCATGAACCGCCCGTGCCTCCGCGCCAGCGCCGCCGGCGATTCCGTGCCCGTCGACTCCGGCCCCCATCCGTGCAGCGGCGGCGGCGCCGGTTCGCGGTTGCCGAGGCAGTAGAAGTTGAGGTAGTCCTGCGGGTGCGCGGCGGCGCCGGACGCCGCGATCGCGTCCGCAACGACCTCGTACATCGTCATCATCGTCTGCGCCTGCCAGAAGAGCGCCTCCTGCACAGGCGCCGAGCCCGGCCGGCCCTCTGCTGCAGGCCACATAGGGAGCACCACGTACGCCGCGAACGGCTCGCCGGCCCTGATCTTGCTCGCCGCCTTCAGCGCGATCTCCATCGGCACGAGGTTGCCAGCGCCCGGGTGCCGGCACGACGGCGGCCACGCGTACGACGACCCGACGAAGCGCTCCGTCTCGATATACACGAACCGGTCGGCCGCACGGATCGCGGCCACGTACGCCGCGTGGATGCTCTGCTCAACGGCCAGGTTCTTGTCGGAGAGCAGGTGCCGCGCCGCCATCTCTTCCGTCTCCCAGGAACGCGGGAACCCTTTCACCGAGCCGGAGTCCGCCGACCGGAACACCTGGGCGTGCCAGCACTGGGGGTCGTCCTCCGGCAGGACGCGCAGGGTGTCGTCGTCGTGTCCAGCGGCGGGACTGAGGATCCACGGGATGCGCTGGAGCTTGATGAGTGTGTCGTCCTTCCAATGCGTGTGCTGGTGCTTGGCCGTCGCCCTCCGCCACCGCTGCTCGAAGTTCTTGAGGACGTCGTACGCTGCGGCGCCGTCGACGCGGCAGTGCATGTCGTGCCAGGGCTGCCGAGGCCCAACTTCCGCGGCGGCGTCACCGAGCGTGGGGTTGTACAGGTCGCCGCGGAAGACGCTGCCGAGGTCGTCGAAGAGCCTGTGGGACGGGGTGTCGTAGCGGCCGGCGGCGAGGTCGAGGCCGCCCAGGAAGGCCGTGATCCGGCGGGTGGCCTCGGACGCCGGCGTGTCGACGAGGATGCACTTCTGGTTGTGCGCGTACGGCGTCCCCACCACCTGCACGCTGGAGACATCACACTGATCAACGCATGCTTCTAACATACAAATTGAGACGCATGGACTGATCAACGCTTTTCTTGAAAGCCATTATATTTCCAGAAAATGCAATATCCATCAATTTCTGTTTTAATTCCTTGTGTAAGAATAATTTGTGAACAGACATATTTTCACCTATACTTTAATTTCTTCGTCGGGTTTAGTTAATTTCACTTAGCCTAGAGGTGATATTAAAAAAAATAAGAAATAAGTAACAGATTGCTTGTTTTTCTGTTTGTTGTCCTTTTTTTATTTTTAGCTTTTTTGTTGGGCCTGACTTTTGGTTTAAAAAAATGAAACAATGCTAGAAGGAACTAGACACTTTTTTTGAACATACATATTTTCACTTATACTTTAATTTCTTCGTTGAGTTTAGTTAATTTCACTTAGCCTAGAGGTGATATTAAAAAAATAAGAAATAAGTAACAGATTGCTTATTTTTCTGTTCGTTGTCCTTTTTTATTTTTAGCTTTTTTGTTAGGCCTAAGTCCGGGTTTTTTAAATGAAACAATGTTAGGAGGAACTAGACACTTTTTTTGTTTAGTTAATTTCACTTAGCCTAGAGGTGATATTAAAAAAATAAGAAATAATTTCACTTAGCCTAGAGCTAACCCAGTGTTGCACTATAGAGTGCAATGACACTCTATACGACGCTGCAAAAGGGTTAGACCTAATAAAATTGTTTTGGCCAAAGTTCAGTACGTGAATTTATTTTAAGTTTGGGTTATTTTGGTGCAAATTGCCCCCACCCCACCCACTCCAGTCGGATTGGCTTGGTTGGCTGTTTTTCTATTTGTGGCTTTTTTAGGTTGTTATTTTTCTTTTTTTCTTACCAGTTTTGTTGGGCCTGGGTCTGTTTTGCTCTGAGGCTTGTTGTTGAGCAGTTTTTCTTCTTGTTTTAGAGGCCTTTTTTATTACTGCATCTATTTCTAAGGTATTAAATATTATACAATTGTATAATAATATGTATAGCAGCATGCAATTACAATAGTCTGTAATTGTATAAATAAAATGTGGATTGCATGTCGACTGTCATCAAACATGACACCTACAAGTAGTCACATCTAGATATTACCATGTGATTGCACATTAATATACAATTTGTATAAGACCATGTATTGTGTAAACTGAAATGGCAATAAATATGCAGTTACATATTAGTTTGCAATTCACATAGTGTATAATTTTGCATATTTTCTCGTGGAATTAGAGTATGCAATTGCAAATGCAAAACAAATTGCACAGTACTATATGAAATTGAGTTTTAAAGTCCAACCTCTCATTTAAAGCCCAATAACTAAGAAGGGTTGAAAATGATAGAAGTGAAGTCTAATGATGTTACCATTTTTTGAGCTCCTGAATCTTATCTTATTGTTTTATCTCTTTTTCTCTTACTCTCACTTGTGCAAGTTTAGATGCCTAAGTTTTCCCCAACTCAAAACTATCCATCCAATTCTTAGTAATATTGAAATATTTTATAGGCCCGAGTGGTCTAATGAGGGATATTATAACTGGCTCAACTAGGAGGTCTCTCAAGCCACCACCGTTTGGCACCGTTGGATAGTTGTCCCTATACCGCGCCATTTTATTGTTGTCTAAACTGAACTGGGCCAAAATTCCCTAGGAGATTCTATTGTAGATATGAATTTAGAAATGGAGGAATTTTTGTATTATTTATTATTATTATTTTGATGACCAATCAACTAATTAATGCCAATTGGAAGCACAAGAAACTTTGTGGAAAATAGGACCCCTTGAGGATTTATTGTTTGTGGAGCAAGCAACTGAAACATGCCATATCCCAACAATTTAGTGCATATTGGTCATAACACAAAGTATTAGTGTATATCTTTCTTTAGTGTATCTACTTAATGATCTAGGTATAGTATGGTTATTGAGCACCTAATTGTAGATATAACCAACCACTACATTGCATTAGGATAATTGTGAATTATCAATTTATTGAGTATGTTAGTCATCTATATGAATTTAGTTAGATAAATCTCATAGATTTGTTTTATAGCATGCTTTATGTTTGTAACATACGGTGTCTAGTTTCTCCTACTAATCTATGAGCCCATGTCTTTTTGTTACTCCTTAAACCCTTTTTGGACACATGTTTACTGTTTATTAGAATTAAATTTTCATATATTCCAATAAATAGAAAACCATGTAGTATCTTGTATTTTTACATCTAAGATAGAAAAACATATAGTCTAGAAACTTGTAAGAAGATATTTAAATCTATAATTTATAGTATGCGAAAATGGTAAGAGCACAAGTGCCATGAACTAATAAACGAAGCCATGCTCTGTGTAACATATATATTATAGGATGCTCTTTTTCATTTTTTGATTCCCCCCTCTAATATCAGAGGAATCGATCAATTTAATGATAGTTTCTGAAGGGTCAATGTACGAAAGGAGAAACAACCACTGTAACTTTTGCAGTAATATATTATTTAAATTTGGTGGAAAGATATTTGCAATTATGAGTGCCAAAATTATATCACAAAGAAATTGTATCTTCATATTATGATCAATGTTTATCTAATTAATTTTGTTAAGTGTAATAGAAAATTTTACTAGTTGACTTACTGCCAGAAGGAAAGGCCAACAATATGCTTCCAACGCAATAGAATTGAAAGCTATACTTTCAGTATTTTAAGATATGACACTATCAGACACACCATTAGTCTTATGTGAATTGTTTTAAAGATAGTCACAAACAAATAATTGAAAAATATATATAGTTGCAAATCTTCTTTGGCACTTGATGTATTTTTTTATTTGTATATTTTGTGTGGTTTTAGTATAAATGTGTGATTCTCATGGGGTTGTTAGGCTATAATATTAGACTTCGAAGTTCTAGTGCGGAGGTTAGATTGCTAGCTCATTTTTTAGTTTTATTATTGGTTCTTTTGTGCAATTTTATTTACATGTGAGTGTCTTGATGTAAGAAGATTGTTCTATTTTTTTAACATTTTAAATCAAAAGGATCTAGGGAAAGAACTACTTTATTCGAAAAGAGTAACCTCGATACCCTATTTACCTTAAAACTAAATTGATGCTATGGGATCCATATTCTAATATAGAGTTATCACTCATTATTTATTTATGTGTTCAAGAATATTTAAATCCAATATATGGAGGGTATATTCCAAATGCAATGGAAAATATATTATGTTTTACCCAATTTGAACAATCCTTAGATGCATATATCTTTTATTTAATGTCAAAGGTAAGAGATGTTTTTAGTAGCACCAAGTAAAATGTAAGTGTATTGAACCGACACACATAGTTAGATGTATACACTCAAACAACATCTAGTGAACACGAAAGTCGCCGAGCTTCGATATTGATGACGTTAGCAGGGACATCTCGGTCTAGGGGAACATCACCTCCCATGGAATGTCTTTTCTTTTTTATGAAGCACACTAGATTTCAAACATGGGGTTTGATCAATGGTGGTTTTGGGGTATAACCAGTCTCCCTGACCATCACATCAACTACTAAATATTTAATTCTAGAATGGTTGGTTGAAATTTGAACATTTTTACACATTTCAATACCACTCCCTCCATTCCAATGGATAAGGCACGCACAATTTTTAAGATTTTTCTTTGGCCAAGAATTAAACCATGTATATAAGAAATATTTGATATAAATTGGTATCATTAGGAAGTGTTTAATACGAATCTAATAATATTAACTTTGAAATATATAATCGAGAAATTGTTGTTTAATTTTTTTGTCAATCTTCGTCTTGGAATGCATGTACGTCTTACTCATAGGAACATAGGTAGTAGCAGTTTTTCCTTAAACAATAGCTTATTTTGAATTCTTACCTATTTTTGTAGTATTCGACCCCACATGTGAGTGAAACATAACCCTAAAGCTTTTCAACATTAACCATGTTGTGATTGAATTTTCAAAATCCCGAATTTTATGGATGAACAAAAACATGCATAAAAAAGATCAATAAACTGAGCTCCTAGAGATTGGACCTCATTGAATGGGAACACTTCAGCCCGGCTCCATAGAGTTGAGCTCTAGCCACTACCTATCCTTTTCAACTGTACTTTGTTCCTCAACCACGAAGATACATAAAGGGGAAGAAGCCAGGAATGACATGAAGAGAAAATGATGATGATAAATATTATGTAGAGATGTGTCTAGGTATCTGGTGAGATAGAAACATGTTGGATTGGCAACCTAATGGGATTCAACTCTTTACTTTAATCTGAATTTGATCTGCATCCTAACAAATTGTCATATAGTTATGAATATGTATTCTCACAGGAATATATTTATAATATTATATGCATAAGAGAAATATGGTAGCTTAGCTTGCCTTCTGCTTGGCCATGTTGAGCTTGCCTCTAGGGTAGCGGTGCGAGAGCACGCATATTACTGACGAGTGCCTGAAGAACTTCTTCGTGTCTTCACCACTAGTTTGCATCACGCTTCCCTGCATGAAAGAATACATAACAAGGACATATTATACAGATAGTCCTACAATTTATCCTCTCCTTCTTCATACACACCACTATTGTTGTACACGAGGCTGAATCCTCATGGCTAGGGCTCGCACTAAAGCTCTATTGAGGTTGTAGAATTTTAAAATGACATTTTGAAAATTCTGATCAATAGGAAGGGAATTTCAACACCGTCATCAAGTAGGATTGTGCATTATCCTTAATATGCGTGTTCTCATGTTATATACAAAGGTTAATTCATATTTTTTTGCATGTGCATTTTGGTCAATTATGATCGTTTTTATTCTCTGATGTTTTCAAAAGACCTAAAGTACATGTATATTCTAGTCCAAATCCAAATGTGGTGTATTCAAATGATTTTAGGCAATTAGGTACATTCTACATAAATAAATATAGCAATCCTAGGTCGATAATTCAGACACTAGTGATAAATAACTGGAAGTTTCACAAAACAATATTTTGTATGGCCAATGTTGGAAAGTTCCACTTGCATTCAATAGAGAAATATAATCAAGGTTTCAGAAATTTTGACAAAACTTTCAATTACGCTTAAATTTGGCTCCGGTTTTAAGCATTTGAAATAATTTTGACTGAAGCCCAATTATTTATCGCTACATATCGAAATGACAGAATTTTTCTAACTATTAATGAAATATGTATTCAAATGATTTTTAGCAAGGTTTCTAAATATACTGATGAAATTTCAATGAAGTAGAGTAGTAGCCATACCGTCGATCCCAATAATAAGGTGTGATGTGGAGCGGTGCGGTGTTCGGAGACGAGAAGGCAAACGCGCACGCCCTCCTGCGACTTGTACTTGAGCAGCTCCCCCAGCGTCATCTCCTCCACCACCACGCCGGCGAGCGCCCTCACCTCCGCCGCTTTCTCCGCCATCGCCGGCGACATCTCCTCCCGCAGCAGCCTGACCCTCGCGCCCACCGCCCACCCCGCAATGTACACCAGCTTCTGCGCCCCGAGCACCGCCATGCACACGTCCTCCCAGCACCGGCCCCGCTCGTAAGACGGCACCTCGTTGGCGGTGTACTCCGCGGGTACGTGTGCGTCCTGGTACAGCTTCACGTCGCACCCGCGCCGCTCCGGGAAGTAGGCCGGCACGCCGTGGCGCCGACGGGAGTAGGACGTCGCTGGGGTGAAGGTGATGGAGACGCGGATGGCGGATCCAGGTTTGGGCGGGCCCCGGCCGTCGGGGCGGAGCAGCTCGAGCCACTCGTCGACGATGGGCACGCCGTAGAGGAGGGTGGTGGCAGGGAGGTGGGCGGCGCCGATGAGGTCGGAGCCGAAGGGGTCGGAGTCCCTGACCTGGAAGACGAGGAGGGAGGCCTTGTGGGCGAGCGGGACGCGGAGGCGCGCCGACCAGTCGGGGCACTCGGAGTTGCGCACGACGAAGGTGCGAGCGAGCGTGGTGTCAGGTGGCCAGAGCGCGACGACGGCGTAGGGGTCGGATGTCGGGAGGATGTGGTGGCCGTGGGGCTGTCGGCGGTGGAGGGGGCTTTCGGCGTCGGTCTCGACGCCCCCGCCCAGCCCGGAGCGGGTGTGGAGACGGCGGCGACGGCTGCGGCGGATGCAGAGGCGGCGGAGGAGGGTGGAGAGGATGTCCATGTTTGGGAGGCCGCGCGCCTCGTGGATTGTCAGGTCCAGGTCTCCGTGCAGGAGTACGAGCGGATCGCCGTCGCCGACGCCGTCCGTGGAAGACATCATGGCCGGCCGGTGCGCGTCCGATCGCCCCTGGTGACGTTATGCTTTGTGCGCTTTATGGGCCAGGAAGGAAGTAATCAGAATGTTACGCAACACTGACGGGTGGGCCGCACACGTCAGTGACCGAACAACGTGGCCAGCAAGATGGACTGGGCCCCACACGACTCATGCATGTGCGTGCGAGGAGGCGGGAATGCGATTCTTGGCTTGGATTAAGGTCGATGCTCGTACTGCTTGTCTACTCCATCTATGTCCCCACTCGCGAGTACAGTTGTTTGTACTTAGCGATTTAGGGTTCCAAACTCATCAGCGGAGAACAGTGCGTGTAAATTTAACCTTTAAATCGCAATTTAAATTAACGTGAGAAGATCATTCACGTGTTCATCGTCCAGTATATACATATTGCAAAACTACATCCTAAAAAAAGAAAATTAGTGTTAGGAGAGCTCGCGGAGGACGCTGCAGCGTCCTGGTATGTCCAAAATGCGAGCTGCTAGTAGGCGGCGAGCTCTGTGCCGTCGGCGGCGAGCTCCTAGTCGTCGAGGACGATCACGTCGATGTCCATGTCGCCGACGGATCCCAGTCCGGCCTCATTCTCCTCGACGGGGATGGCAGCGACCGCCTCCTAGGTCTCCTCCTGCTTCTTGGAGAGCTCGACGGCGGCGATGGCGGCGGCGTCCTCCTCCTCCTCGCACCGCTTCTTGGCCTGAGCGAGCGAGCGCTGCACGGACAGCCGCCTCCTCCTCCTCATCTCCGCGACGCGGGCGCGGGCGGGAAGACGCGATTGACGAGCTCGTGGAGGAAGATGCCTCCCCGAGACAAACCACAGAGCTGGCGCTTGGAAGAAAAGCACGACCTCGCACGCAGCAAGGCCGACGGCATAGGGGCAGAGAAGCCGGGGTCCGCCCCAGTTAAATCCGCCTGCACGCTTCTTGGCCCCGATGGAGCGGATGCGGCGCCGCTCCTCGTCGTCGCCGCCGGGTGCGCGACGGCCACTCCCTCCTCTTCCTCCTCCCCCCAGCACGGCCGCCGCCGATGCCACAACTCCCACTCCTGGTCGCCATCTCTCTCTCGCGCGGAAATGGGAGGAATCGCTCGCCGGAGTACGCGGCCGGGGCCGTTTACAGGCGCGGTTAGCTCATCCGTCCGGCCCAAAGCCCGTGTAACCGACAGAATTATAAGGGCACCGACGTTTTAATATAAGGGCGCTATTAAAGTTGCTCTAACCACCGAAACCATCGATGCTAAGAATCCTTATTACCTTATTCCAAAATATAAAATGTCTTAATAAGTCAAATTAACTTGTCAAACATTTATATTTAGAAATACATCCCAAAGCATTGTATATTTGAAAATGATTGCCAGCATATTTTATAATATTTAGCAATGGTAGTATTTCCTCCGTTAAAAAATAAATGACTTTAATTTGTCTATATTTACATGTATCTTGATATGTTTTAGTATATAGATACATCAAATCTACCAAAGACAAGTTACTTATTTCTAAACAACAAAGAAAGCGATAATTTTCATTTAGATCAAATGGAATGGAAGAAGCTTCGCTTTCTTGATCATTCTCTAATGACCTATCACGCTTTGCAAATTGAAGGTGTTTGTCGGCACACCTGCAACGCCATCATTGGTCGACCTTGGAGTCCATGGAAGCATGCGATTTTTTTTTTGCACAATATAAGTATCACATAGAGAAAACGTACCTGCCGCAAGGCTCTCCTGTCGTGCTGTCCAATTTCTTTGGAGATTTCTTGGAGAGGCACTTGGACCTACCTAGAATGCCTAATCACTACATGAGAAGCTGAATACGCCGACGGCCGGGTCCCGTCGAGTAGCCCCTAAATTCCGTTGGCATAGGCTGGCCCGATAGCAAGCCGTCGGCATAGACCATATAGGTCCCACCTAGATGACTAACGGCCGTTTGACTACGGCAAAGCCGTCGGCCTAGATTTTTCCTAATCTTTTTCATTTTTTTTTTGAAAAGTTTTTCTTATTTTTTCTAAAAAAATTTTTCAATTTTGTTTTCACATTTTTGAATTGTATAACTTGTTTATCTCATCTGGACATTTTTTATTTTAAGTACACTTAGTCTCAAGTCAAATTGTATAATTAGTCAAACTTTCCAACCGGTCACCCATCCTAATACTACTCCAGCCCCAGCATGCTTAACTTTTCGTTCCTTCCACACGATCTTTCGACAAAGAAATTAGTACTTATTGTGAATATTATCATATCAATCCTATTAACCATAAGACTATAATGTTAGACGTATTTATTTTTTTACATTCCATATAATTATTTGAGTAAACAACAATGAATAAGTAATAATAATCATGAATTCAAATAAAAATAAAATAAATTTTATTTATTTTGCCTTTTTTCATTTAAAATTGAATAATTCATATCTACAAATTCGTAAATCATAATTCGACAAATAATATATCCAAATCGATCAGAAAAATGAGAGGAATCCAAATATGACATCCTTATCATCTATTTAATTATATATCATAACTTTTTACTATTAGACCAACTGAAACTATGTCAGGATTCATGAAACACCCCGTTTTTGGCAATCAGAAAATATAAAATGGCGTTTTGGTGCGACAAAAAGGAAACCTTGCATTAAATCTCTCATGAAATATCATATTATGAATCTAAAAATGATTTTTACAAAAAATCATGAGCATCATATCATGTACCTATAGTTCAAATCTAACTCACTTCCTATCGATTCAATAGGAATTTGTCTTTTTTATGAGGGGTGGACGGAAAGGTTTGAGATATCCCGGTTGGGTTAGTATCATTTTGAAACTTTCATTTAGTGGTTGCTTCACAAAACACCCTGTTTTTTGCACTCGGAAAATGAAAAATGGCTTTTTGGTGCGACGAAAAGGAAAACTTCCTCCTGCAACATTGTCCGCCATTCCATGATATACATGTGTGCAGAATATGGGCACATTATCACAAACTATACTGCGATTCTAGCAATAACATTGGTCATTTGACCTGAAATCCTGTGAAAGGATACGGATGTCGCCTAGAGGGGGGGTGAATAGGCGATTAAAACTTTTCCTAGAGTGGCTCAACAAAGACGGAATAAAACTAGTGTTTACTTTGTTAAGCACAACCTAGAAACAACTAAGGTTCACCTATGTGCACCAACAACTTATGCTAAGCAATACAAGCAACAAAGTGATAGCAAGATATATATTACTTCAAGCACGAAGGCTATCACAATGTAAAGTGCATAAGTAAAGAGCTCGGGTATAGAGATAACCGAGGCACGGGGACACCAATATTTTCAGTTCCTCCCAACATGGAGTACGTCTCGTTTGGAGAGGGGTGGTATCAAACCACCATACAAAAGGCCTCCCTTATTCTCGGTGAATCTCACCCCAGCGGGATCGATCCACGCTTCCACTATCGGTGCACTTGTCGGTGTGGCAGGAACCTCTCACAAGGTTGGGGCACAACTCCACAACTTAATTGGAAGCTCCCAACAAACGCCACAAAGGCCACAACGCCACCAAGGCTGAAGTCTAGGGTTCCAAGAACCCAAGAGGGACAAGCTCCAATGAGTAAATCAAACCAAATTCTCCGAGGAGAACTCAAACCGATGCACCAAATGCAAATGGCAAGAACACCACAAAGATGCCCAAATCCTCACTCTCAAGTTCCAACAAAGCTACTAAAGCTATTGGGGAACAAGAGAGGAATCAAGAGACACAAAATCCCCCAAAATCTAGATCCCCAAAGATGCACTCACAAAGAGATGAATCGGTTAGGTCAAAACGTGGGGCTAGATCTCCTCTCTTTTCCACTCAAATATGAGCAAGAATCATCGGAGGGAAAAGATTAGGCAAGCTTCAAGATCTATAGCAAGTGTGGACGAAGTTTAGCCTAATAGATAATTGAGGAGCTAACTAAACTTAAAACGGGCAAAGCTTAAATAGAGGGCTCAGAAAAATATAGCCGTTGGGGCTATTTTTCTGGACGGACCAGTAGTACCGGTTTTAAGCGGTACTACCGCTCACTGCCAAAACAATTGCAAGAAAGTGAGTCAGCGCACGCACGTGGGAGGAAGGGCCAGCAGCGGCTATGCAGAATTGATTGCAGCATGCTACACGCGCGCAAGGCAGGAGCGAGCAAGTGGGGCCGGGGATGGGCGCATGCATGCGGGCAGCCAGCCGGCCAGCAGAGCGCACAGCAGTAGCAGCAACGCATGCAGCGGCCAGCGCATGCGGCAGCAGCAGCAGGGCAGGCGTGCGCGCGCGCGAGGCAAGCTTGCTGCGCGCGGTCAACGCAGTAGCAGCGGGACGCGCAGCTCGGGCATCGAGCGAGGCAGCAGGGCAGTGCAAGCTAGCAGCGCAGCAGAGCGGCAGCTCGCATCGAGCGAGGCGCGTAGCGCGTACGCGCGGCGGGGCCACCGCTCAGCGAGGCTGCAGGCAAGCGGGTGTGGCAGGGCTCGTGAGGAAACGGACGGATGCAGCAAGATCTGAATCTGGGGAATTTTAACTGGGCCGGCCGGTAGTACCGGCCCACCCGGGCGGTACTACCGGGCCGGTCCGGTAGGACCGGAAAGTGATACCGGGCCAGACTGAAATGGACCGGGCCAGATCAGTTGTGTCCGGTACTGGGCCCGGTAGTACCGGACAGGCCAGGAAAAATCTTTTTTCTTTTCTTTTTCAATTTAAATAAAGCAAATATTAAAACAGCCGTAACTTTTGACTGGAAGCTCCGATTGAACCGATTCAAATTGCGTTGGATAGAGGGCGACAAGGGCTTCCCAATAAAAAGTGGAAATATTGATTATCACCAAGTGAGAAAGTATCAAGTAGAATAATGTGATATACCTCACCTGGTGAGAAATCGAAAAGCCGCATAAATCAAAATTGCAACAAGATACAAATGGGAGATCCGATTTTGATGAACAAGAGCTTGTTATGGAGATTAACACAAGCTCTATATCCTCACATGGATAAGACCAAATAACAACCAAATACGATGATGCAAGTATGCAAAGGTTTGAGCTCTCTCCGAACGATGTGACCAAATTACTCATACGAGAGCCCCTCTTGATAGTACGGTTATCTATCCTAAACCCGGTCTCCTACACACAACAAGAGACCGGCAAAAGGGAAAACCTATCAAGATTATACCTTTGCCTTGAGCAATCCACTTGAGCTCGATGTAGACGATCTTGCCCTTCTCAAGATGAAGCGCCCTTCTTAATTCCTCATCATTGACCTCGCATATTGAGCTTTCCCAACATATCTTCTTTGCATTTCATCGACCTTGTAGCCAACACATGCTCCAAGCGATGCCAATGGACAAATCCTACAAGTATAACTTAATACACACAGTTTGGTATTTTTCCATGCAACTATGTCACATAATATGACACCACGCGAAGTTTTTGCATTGTTTTGATCGTTTTTGAATTTTTTATGCCTGTTTCAAACTATCGTCAAACTTTCTAAATCGAGGGGATGAAGATCCTTAGCTCGGGGATGAGCCTCACTAAACTTGCATTAAATCTCTGATGAAATAGCATATTGTGAATCTAAAAATGATTTTTTAAAAAAATCATGGGCATCATATCATGTACCTATAGTTCAAATCTAACTCATTTCCTACCGATTCAGCAGGAATTTGTCTTTTTTACGAGGGGTGGACGGAAAGGTTTGAGATACCCAGGTTGGGAAATTGTCCATTCAATATGGTCTAGTATTTTTGAAAAATGTGGTATTATCATTTTAAAACTTTCATTTGGTGGTTGCTTTACAAAACGCCCCGTTTTTTGCACTCGGAAATGAAAAATGGCTTTTTGGTGCGACGAAAAGGAAAACTTCCTCCTGAAATATTATTCACCATCCCATTATACATATGCATGCAAAATATGGACACATTATCGCAGACTATACCGCGATTCTAGCAATAACATTGGTCATTTGACCTGAAATCCAGAAAACCTCGATTGAGATAGGTCATTTTGTAAAGGTTTTTTTGAGACACAATCAATATACCAAGTTTGGTATTTTTCCATGCAACCATGTCATATAATATGACACCACGCGAAGGTTTTGTATTGTTTCGATCGTTTTGAATTTTTTATGCCCGTTCCAAACTATCGTCAAACTTTCTAAATCGAGGGGCACGAAGATTCTTAGCTCAGGGCTGAGCCTCACTAAACTTGCATTAGATCTCTGATGAAATAGCATATTGTGAAACTAAAAATGATTTTTGCAAAAAATCATGGGCATCATATCATGTACCTATAGTTCAAATCTAAATCATTTCCTGCCGATTCGGCAGGATTTTGTCTTTTTATGAGGGATGGACGAAAAGGTTTGTAAAATCCAGGTTAGGAAATTGTCCATTCAAGATGGCCTACTATTTTTGAAAAATGGGGTAGTATCATTTTGAAACTTTTATTTGGTGGTTGCTTCACAAAACACCCCGTTTTTTGCACTCGGAAAATGAAAAATATGTTATACGAAAGTATTTGTATTTTTATATATTTTTTTGAAAAAAAATGTAATATTTGAGTTTATATAAATAGATCTTATTTTCCGCAAATTTGATATATTATATGTATTTTTTCTGAATTTAAATAATTTAGTTATGATTTTTCTAAGATTAATGTGGCAAAGAAGAGCGGCGTAGGTTCACCTACGCCGAGGGCAAAGCCGTCGGCGTAGACTTGACGCCGTCGCTCTGCCGTTAGACTAATACGCATCACCGTCGGTTCCGTTTATGCCGACGGCTGTCGTCGTCGGCCTATTTACGCTACACCGACGGTAAAACTTGGCCGACGGCCTTGACATTTTTTCATCGGCGTATTGCCGTCGACCTATCTTGTTATTCCCGTAGTGAATACATGTGTGAGTTTATGAAAACTGAGGCAAACTGTACTGGTTGTCGCGTTGACCTAGACCCTATAGAATATTCGTAACAAACTGGTTGTCAAGAAAGTGTTCCCACTGCATGCTTTTGACTTCAGTTTTAAATTTCTTGCTTTTCTATAGGAGTGGCACCCGTTTACTAGACAACAAGACATGGAGCGGTTACACGACACTCTCTAGGCTTCACTGGCTGCGGCTCGCTAGTATGCTTCTCCACCAGCCACAAGGCTCTCCTAGTGGGGCTTATAGCTCCTATGCGACGTCTTTACGTGGAATTGGAAGGAAAGCGACATCGTTACAAACAATAGCTCGCATGCGACATTTCTGAAGCGGCAAATAGCTCCCGTGCGACACTTCTACTTAACCCCACGAGACCGTCAACGAATTCTAATCAGCTGAGCACAGTAGGACCCACAGCCTCTCCACGTCACGGCGGAACTCACCTGATGTCCACCTCATATCGTGGGACCCACCTTGTGGTCGAAGAGAGCCGTTGGCCCCGATCCGTCCCCTTTTGAGCACTCCGCCACTGTTCAAAGATCTCATCCCTTCCGTTTTCTTCTCCGGCGAGCAAGTGCGGCGCCGGCGAGGATGTCGAGCTCGCTTCCTCCCACCGCTCATGGCCTCGGTATGGTGCCGATGAGAGGTGCCCGATTTCCCGTCACGCCCTGAAGCGGCTTGTCACATCCACCAACAAGAACGGCAACATTGGCCGGAATTTGTGAAGTGTGAGAGCAAGCCCTAGCCGGAAAGGTGAGATCTGAGTGTTCAGCGGCGCCAATTTCGCTTTTCGAAATTTCATGTATTTCATCGAATTTGGGATTTAGGGTTCATCTCTGGGATTTCAGAACTGCCAGAAATGTGGGAATTTTGAGTGGCTTGATGAGTACATCGAGCGAATTGGGTGGAGGTAGCATCCCGGAGCTCGAAAACCCGTCGTGGTGGAGCAATTGGGATGTGGCAACCTCATTTCCGGTACTACGGTGGATGCGAAGTGAAGGCCGAGCTGAAAAAGATGAACAAGCTAAGGCAAATCATCGAATTGAAGAAGCGGGACAATCGATGGCGTTTTTATTTTGTGTAATTTCTCTCGGATTAGTTTATCTCCTCATCGTTAGTCATTAGACAGCGGCCGGTGTTCGAGTGATTCTTTGTAATGGATGTAATGGTCTATGTCTTTGGCTTGAATAAAATGCAACACAAATTCGCTAATTTTGAGCTGCTCTTTTTCAAATCGTGTTCCTTGATTTCGTCGGTGTTTCTTTTATCGGTGTGCGGGCGCAGGTGTGCGAGGAAGGGAGGTTGAAAAGTAAAAAAAACAATTTACGAGGATTGAAAAAGGCCAGGCCCAAATAGAACTTAGCCAGGCCAAAATGGACGTATCCAGGCCCAATAGTAACTATATGTTGATTGGGCAAAAACATGATACTCACGTTACAATTAAATAGGGACGTGTGGATCTGCAGATACTCGTGCTCAGGTCGCAATCTTTTTTTTTTTGCAAAATTAAATATATAAATGAAGTCGAAGGACATCCATTTAACTAACATAACTTGGGCGCTCCTTTAACTTATGTAAATATGTAAATGTCTTATTTGAAAATGAACCATGTGTTGTATGGACTTGTTTTTATGTCTTTTGTTTTATACACTTGTAAATATATAAATATTGCACGAGTATTATATGAACTTGTTTTTGTGTCTTTTGTTTTATACACTTGTTGTTTTGGGTGTTTTGACAAATGACAATACAATAAAACACAGATTACAATAAAACAAGGGGATAGATAATATTGGGATAACATTACTTATATTAGATAGGGGGATCGATAACATTACAATAAAAAGAAAAAAGTACAATAATAATATAGAAGGAATAGGCGCCGCCTAAACCTGGGCTAGCCCCTAAACCCTAACCCTAGCTACCCTACTCCATCGGTGGAGGCGGTGCCTTGCAGACCGCCTTGGCATTCCACGCCGCCTCATTGCTCCGCTCATTGCTCCTCCTGGAAGGCCTAGCCATTGGCCTTCCGTTGCTCCTCGTCCTCCCGTCTGCGCCTTTTCTTCAAGGCGTGTTGGGCCTGCTTCTCCTCCCACCTGGCGATAGCAGCCCCCTGCTTTGCCTCGTCCTTCGCCGCCTTAGCCGAGTAGGCTTCGGAGGGGAGGTCGCCGTCGCCGGGGAAGTTGGGGAATGGGTTGGTGACGATGGGGCCCTGCTCCCCCCAGGGGCAGGGCGGGGACTTCTTCTTCTTGCCACGCTTGGGGCGCGTGGGCGCCTCCTTCTCCCACCACTGCTTGTGGTCCGGGTGGTTGTCCTCGTCGCTTACTTCGGTGTCGGAAGGGAAGCAGAAGGGGGAGGTCGCCATGGTCGCCGGAGTGTTTGGGGGCTGGGAGGAGGCAAAGGACGGGCTCGAGGTTGAAGATGGGGCGTTTTGCCTATTTATTGAGGGCGGGGCGTGAAGGGCGGCGTGGGAATCCAGCGTCGCGTTGGCGCAGACGCCGAGACGCGTGCGCTGTGTTGCGTGTGGGAAGCGGGCGTGATCAATGCGAAAGAGAGAAAAAAATAGCTAGGATGCGACGTACTGTAACCCCTGCACCGCCGCCCCCGCCCCTGCATGCATGCATGCATTAATGCGAAAGAGAGAAAAAAAGTCCAAGGTAGTTGTTCATTGGCAGTGAAAAATAAAAGGGAAAATATAATTTGGCCTTGATTTACTTCGGTAATAAATGCAGGAATCTAGTACCAAGGTACTCGTTCGTTTTTACACACCGCATGCAACAAACTTGTTCGTTTTTACACACGCAAGAAAAATCGGTGGGAGTAATATTGACTTTTTGTATGGCGCATGAACGAGATGGGAGTAAGTTTGACTGAAGAAAGTTGTTCGACGTATACTTATTTAATGGGGCAGCGCTGTTGCACGCAAAATAGCTAGACTGCGACGCTACGCTGCATGCATGGTGCAGCCCGCCCCGCCCAGCGCCCTCGCATGCCACGCTCGGTCCAACGGTCAATAGACTGTGCCATGATGTACGTTATATTTATTACATATTTTAGATTTTGATATTTTTTCTTAGGCTGGTCATAGTGACATGCATACTCCCTCGGTCCACAAATAAGTGTACGTTTGGTTTCAAAATTTGTCCATAAAAAGTGTACTTCTACCTTTTCAATACACTTAGATGTGGTATCATGCATATGTTACTAGTCTAAGTTACTACTCCATAGTGCAAAATAACATAGATGTGGTATCATGCAAAGTCTCATTTATTACAATGAACCTGAGGGAAGTAAGTTTGACTGAAAAAAGTTGTTACACGTACACTTATTTAATGCGACGGAGGGAGTAAATACGCTTCTCACTGTTGCCGCGTAAAATAGCTAGATCATGCGGCTAGGGCAGATTGCATGCATGGTGCAGCCCCGCTGGCGCCTCGCATGCCACGCTCGGTCCAATGGTCAATGGAGTGTGCCACGCTCGCATGTCACGCTGTTGCACGTAAAAACGATGAAGCCAATTAGATTTCAGAATCATCCATCACACGGATCGCCAAGAGCTAGCCACGAAATCCTTTTAAGAGACGCCAACCAATCAGGTTGCAGGACAAGCCCTTCCACGGATCGCCCAAAGCCACCCGCGGAATCCTTCTAGAAGACGCGATCGGACGGCCACAATGTCGCGCTAGTGTTAGATCTACATTCCTCGTTCGGCCTTAGGGTTAGCGGGGTTTAGGATGCAGTCAACGGGGTTTCACAAGTTTGACCAGACATTCAAATGTGCATAACTAATTCAAAAAATCAAAAAAATACAAAACCTTCGCATGGTGTCATGTTATGTGACATAATTCTGAGAAAAAAATATCAAACTTGGTATATTGATCATATTTCAAAAAACCATTCACAAAATGACCTATCTCCTCCGAGGTTTTCTGGCTTTCGGGTCAAATGACCAATGATATGGCTAGAATCAAGGCATAGTTTGTGATAATGTGCCCATATTTGGCATGCATGTCTATAATGGGATTACTAACAATGTTGTAGCACAAAGTTTTCCTTTTCGCACAAAAATCCATTTTCTATTTTACGAGTCAGAAAGAGGGGGATTGTGAAGCAACCACCAAATTGAAGTTTCAAAATGGTAACATCGTATTTTCAAAAATACTAGACCACCTAGAATGTACAATTTCCCAACTTGAGTATCTCAAACCTTTATTCCATCCACGTGAAAAGACAAATCCTGCCTAATCGGCTGGAAGTGGGTAAGATATGAACTACAGGTACATGATTTCATGGTGATGATTTTTTGTAAAAATCATTTTTAGGTTCATAACATGCTATTTCATCAGAGATCCAATGCTAGTTTTGTGAGCCTCGGCCCCTAGCTAAGAATATTTATGAAAACCCTTCAAGTTTGACCAGACATTCAAATGTGCATAACTAATTCAAAAAAAAATAAAAAAAAATACAAAACCTTCGCATGGTGTCATGTTATGTGACATAGTTCTGAGGAAAAATATCAAACTTGGTTTTAAAAATGGTCGAGAAAAAACTTGCTTAGAAATGGGGTGGTTTACCCTAGCTTTGGAGCCCATTTCTACCCCATTTTGGGTGAGGGTGAGTTGTACTTCACAAAAGGGATCAGGGTGAGGATGAGTTGTATTGTACATATGAGAAAAACGTTAGAAGCTCATATAAACATAAAAAAATGACATAGCTACATTTGTTGAAATTCAAATTTACCATCATATTTGAATTTTGTCCAAATTATCAACAAGTGACAAATTATTATAATAACAAATGTTTACAACAACAAGTGCCAAATTATTATAATAACAAATGTTTACAACAATAACAAATGTTTACAATAACAAATGTCTATTTCTTTTGGCTCTTCTTACCCCTCGTTTTCTTCTCCTTCACAAGTTTCACACCACACAACAGGTTTATGCTCTTCTTTTTCTTACCATTACCATCTGGCCTCCCCACAGCACGTCCAAGAGTCTCCTTCAACTCCTAAACCTCCTCAACAACCTCATGATCATGATCCAGAGCCTCATCAACATGGTCACTTTGCACCAGAGCCTCAACACCATGGTCAGTTTGCATCAGAGCCTCAACAACAGGCTCATTTTGCACCAGAGCCTCAACAACAGGCTCATTTTGCACTAGAGCCTCAACAACAGGCTCATTTTGCCCCTCATTTTGCACCAGAGCTTCCAAATCAGAAACAGTGTGCCCTAAAGCCTCAACAGTTTGCACATCATCCTCCAAAACAAGTTCAGATTGCAACACCAAACATGATCTGGTTAGTTCTCTTCTTTCTTTGGCCATTGATTCTTGCCCTTTTCACTGGCCAAGATTCGTCAACAACAAGAGGTGGGCCTTTTCTCCACGCTTCCTCCCGAAAACAAGCAAGTTAGTGGGGGAGGAAAATCATCAACAAGAAATGGGATAGATTTTGGATGAACATACTTTGGCTTTTCAAAGTGTATCTGCACTTGGTAGAAAATCGATGTCCAAGTTCTTCACGAGTTTGCATCTATTCTTGTTACCTTTTGGGCCCTTTTGGCTTGGCATCTTTCTTTTCATCTTTCTTTCCTTCTTGCTGCTCCACCTTTCTCAAACCAAGCCTTGAATCTACTCGCTTGGGCTGCCACTTTCTTTTCATCAAAGGAGGACACAAGGAGAACTGAATGTCCACTTGCCACTAAGACTGATCTGTAAGTCTGGAATTGGTGTTCCATATGCAGCCTTGAATTTTGCTACAGAATAATACTCATGCAAATATGGGTGCATATTTAGCTTGTGTTTGGAGGCCAAGAAAAGTATGGCATGCTCACAAGGCTTCCCAGTGTTTCCACTCAAGGCATGTGCATTCATGCAATTGAGTGTCAACAACATGCCTCTGCCGATCTTTGTATCTCGATCAAAGACCCCACAATGAGGATTTTCAACACGCAAATGTGCAAGATTTGCTCCTATTGACCACTTTGCACAACATCGAAGCCTATCTCCTTGAAGAACATCACCAAGCCTTCTCTCAATTCCCACAACCTCATGATCATGATCCTGATCCGTCAACCATGTCATGGACAAAAGTCTTTTAACTCCTTCACTTTGTTGTTGAAACTTTACCAAATTATTGTTGATATGATCACATTTGATGGCGATGTTAAAACCAGACTGTACCATAAAAGAGAATGGTAGGTTTCCAACCATGTACAAAACTTGACCCTATCCTCCTCGAGCATGCCGCCTTAATCTTCTCAAGGTGATATGAATGTGCACTGCTGGTGTAAGATCTTGTCTTTGGCCACATGCATCCAAAATCATCTCCTCTGAATTTTTGATCAAATTCATCCACATATGGTCAAGCACTCCCTCACTCGGCATGAGGGAAAACAATCTTCACTGCATTTTCTAAACCTTTACATGCATATGTGTGTGCCAATGGAGAGAGCCCTATGCATCTTTTCAACTGCATCATGAACCATGTCCATGATGCCTCATCTCAGTGAAACATGCCAATAGCTAGGGAACATCCAATTGTGTCCATCTAAGGCATTGCATGTTGCTAGTTGACCATTCCACTTTCCAGTCAAGAAAGATGAGTCTATACTCAAATATGGGCGGCACTGCTTTGAAGCCATCAATGCAAGGCTTTAAAGCCATGAAGAATTTAGAGAAGAAGACTTTCCCATCACCGTTGTTACCTCGGTATCTATCTCCACAACACTTGGGTGACCTCTTCTCTACTGCTTTGAAGTTATAAAGCATTCGAAAGGTATTTGCCCAATCACCATATAGCTCTTTCATTGCCCTTTGCTTTGCCTTCCATCGTAGTATAATTCAGCAATGGGGTACTGCTTTTCCAAGTCTATTTTCAGTCTCTTTGCAGTGTTGTTTGGTGTTGTGGCTAAAATGGGCTTGATCTTTTCTGCAACCCATAATTGTGATGTCATCTTTGTAACTGTTTGAGAACTTGTAATGCAAGTATGAGGTTTTGGAATTTGATTCACTCTTATTGTCCTTCCATCAGGTTGGCGTCTAGCAGATATATACCACTTGCAAGGCTTGGCACCACCATCATAACCTATGCATTTTGCATAGAACTTCTTTTTATCAGTTCACATAGTCTTGGTAGCAAACTCACGTTTGACTGCATATGTCCTGAAACACCTGAATTCATCCATGCTTGGAAACAATCACCCAACTTTAATAACTGGGTCCTCTTTGTCATAAACTGTTACTAGCTTATCATCATGTGCATCATCTACATGAACTGCAGCATTTTCCAACAACTCTAGATCTATATCTGCCTCTTCATCTCTTAAATGGTTGTCACCATCATTTGCAGCTTCATCCCTCTTCTTCTCCTTGTCTTTGTCATCTATAGGAATGCCAAAAAGCTTTGCCATTTTAATGTCATCTATTGGTGCAATGACCAAATCAGTCTGGTCATGTATCTCAACTGAATTTCAATCAACAGTTACAATCCTTTGTGCATTACCATCTGCAGCCTCCCCTTGTGCATTAACATCATCATCCTCCACTGTTAACACTTCCAACTCAGTAAGTATAGACATTACTTGCCTTTGTGTAGCCCAATCATCCTCGACCATCTCGAGCCGAGGCCACATATCCAACCCTCGAATCAGGTTTTAGATCAATGAGCTCTGTTAAAAACAGAACAGTTTTGCTTGTCCAACCGTTTCGCTCATCGATTTCATCAACTATATGTTTCCCTGTCTCAACCCTAACATAGTCACATTTGCAATCATCAAATCGTAACGAAGAAACTTCTTGCTCTGGACCCAAACCACACTATCCCCAATTTTTTCCACCATTTTCCTCACCGCCTCCTCTCCCATGTTTATTAGCTCTTGGGGATCAACATGTTCTAATGCCACCTCCCATTTAACAACCGTCTCTCTCTCAATGATATGCGTGCTGCCATCAACTAAAACAGCCCTAGAGGGAAAGAAATTGATGCGAAATTCGAAGGTTTGGCGCGCAACATCGTCTCCCCTGTTTTTGGCGGACACTGTGAGCTAGCGGAAGCGAACAAAGAGCTCAACCTTAGAGAAATTAAGTGCAGAGATACGGGATATACCGATTAGAAGTCCCCTCTCCATGCTCCATATCGTTCCCCCTCGTCCGTTCAAAGACACCTCGCCTCCACAATCTAGCATCAATGGGCACGCTCGGATCTCGAATTGAGAAGAATGGGAGAGGAATTAGCTTTCAAATGGCACTCACCACCTTCGCCGAACGAAGCGGCGCCGCCTAAATTAATTGCCGTGCCGCCGCCGGCCCGAGAAACGATGGGTGAGGTCCGCCGCCGTCGTCGGGAAAATCTGATCGGTGTGGCGCTCTTGGTCGGAAGAGGTTGGTTTGAGCTTGGTGACTGTCCCAACCAACGGTTTGGCTTAACCTAATCTTGGAACAAAGTTAAATGTGTCCTTACGACCGTTTAAGGCCGTGTGGCCGAGATATTAGCTGTCTCACAACCATCGACGCATTTATTCTTTTCAACGATGTCGCTTTCGCCCACAATTAGTATAAAGGCGTAGGCTATAAGCCCCTCCTAGTGGGAGCATGTATCGTGCCACGTTTATTTTTGTGGCCCCAGCAGACTCTTTTTTTTTTCGTTGGTGGAACCTGCATCGGATTTGTATGGTTGTGCTTTATTTGGCCGATCGAGCCTAGTTATAGTGAGCACTTATTAGATGCAGCCTGGTCTCATGCATGCTTAGCGAGTCAGGTTAAAATTGAAGTTTAAGTACTGGAACAGTTTTATTCGTACATGTGGATGCACACATAGGTCCCTCCGTCCACCACCGGATCGAACGGCCGTGAGCATCCAGGTACTACGTATGATCACTAATTCACATCGACAGACATCTTGAGGCCGTCGTTGCAGTCGTCCCCGACGCTGCTGGAGAAGTACCACGTCCCGGACTGCCTGAGAAAGACCTTGTCGTCGCCGGAGTTGAGCAGCGGCAGGTTGGTCAGCGAGGTGCAGTCGTAGAAGTCCCCTTCGTCCATCACCACCACGTCGTGGGCGTCATCCCCGCTCGTCGAGTACACGAACTCTGCATGCACGATCAACTCGATCATCTAGACTATGTTTCAAAAAAAAATCGATCATCTAGACTACCATGCATTCGTATTCGGCGTGCAAAATGAAGAACAATACATACATACATACATACATACATACATACATACATACATACATACATACATACATACATACCGAGCGTGTCGCCGACTACGAACTCCTTGTCTTCCACCCAGGCGTCGTAGTCCACGCCGGTGTCCCACCCGTCGTCGTCCCCGACCACGTACGCCGTCGCGGCGGAGGCGGTCGCCGGGAGCAAAGCGGCCACGGCGACCACGATGGCCGTGGCAGCGAGAGTTTTCCTACGAGCAGCCATTGTATTGGGTGTTCTCCTCTGTGGTTTAGTCCAGTTAGCATGTGATTAATGGAGGTCGCGTGCGTGCGTATATATATCGAGTGGCCGGTCATGCATGTTGGCTTTTGGCTAGTTTGGAACAAGACGCGCGGCGCTAACGGTTCCATCTATGGCGAAATAATATTAGGGGTATATCGATGCAAACGCATCCATATGTACACATCTATATATACGCTGCCGTCAGCAAAAACCAGAAAGATCACAGAGGAAAACAATGATAAGGGATCAATACATCTAAATTTTTAAAAACGGCGATGTCATCAGCATCGTCATCGGATAGAAAGCGTGACTATGTATACCGACTCATCATCCCTTAATTTCTATACTACTAGCTAGTACTATTCGTCTGCCTATCTGACGGGGAGGACAGAGGAGAGTGCCTTTCTTTGAACATTTGTTCTTTCAACACACTTACTCTGCAACCGACTGACCTTTCTTTGGCCTGGAAGAAATATTAGAGGAGAAGAATTTGCGATTGATCCAAACTCTGAAGCTTATATGCAACAATTTTGAACAACAACTTGAAACCTCAAATGTTCAAGAAAACCAGAATCTCGTGCACATCCGCAATTTCCAGTAAACGCATGGAAGAACAAGAAAGCTGATACCCTTGCTTGATATATTCCTGTTTTCATCGATCGGGGGTTATCATTCAAGCAGTTCAGGCACCTCTTTTTTTTTTTGGCAGAATGCGTGTGCTTTATTGATCAACCAACATAATGTCAGTACAAATTGTTTCCTGGATGCAATCCGGGGCACACCACGCCACACACGACAACCACTAGACTCACACCAACGGTCTAAAAGATGAGCGGCAACATTTTGCTCGCGTCTAACATGAAAGACCTTGCAAATCAGTAAAGGACGAGATCACCTCTTGGATATCTTGAATGACCACACCGCACAAGAGTGATCCTTCTCCTTCGTAGCAATCCGCTAAACCACTGAAACTCAATCGATGGCCAACTGAACATTATTTAGTTCCTCATCTCTGGCAAAAGAAAGAGCCAGTCTTACCACATGGGCTTCAGCTGCAACAAACATACCCATATGGTCCCGGATCACAAACCTGCGCCCATGTGACGAGACAAGGCAAACAGTGCAGCATCAACATTAATCAAAACAGATCCTTTTGGCGGCGGAGTCCAAGAGCCTGCCAAAGAGGGCTCAAGCCTATGGTTAGGTTTTGACACATATCTCGCTTACTCCACACCCACCGACAAAGAAAGGTGGAGATGGTTACATTCTACACTTTGTAGGGTCAAACCGGACTAAGCATCTTCCCTGGCAACTGGAGCTGACAAAAGAGGCATTAGGACTTCTTCGAATCAATATGGCACTCAAATGAATTCAGCACAATCCCCACCCTTTCCCATACAACAAGAGGAATGAGGAAGAGCATATGGATTTATCTAGCAGATCAAAACTAGTAGATAATCAAATCTCAATGATGAGGAAATACAATCCTGATTTTTCTTATAGTGTTGATATCGACTAGAACAACCAAATAAAGATTTTGATATGGAAAAAATAGTAGAAATAGACAACAATATGCATGTTTTGGAGATGTTTTCACAATCAACACGATATATTGTCAAAATATTTACAAAAATAGTTTGGTTGTTTTACGAATATACCAAGGGGAGGGCCATATAGTTATGATTTTTTCATTAACTTGGAAAGAAACTTAAAAATTTACAAGAGAAGTAGAAGGGGGTTAAGAGGTAAGTAATGACGAATTACATGCAATTATAAAAAGATGAAATCAAACCAATCAATAAGAGGATGAATCAGTGATGGTTTAATATTATATCTATAAAGCGATAGATCTCCCCCAAAAATGAATGTTCCATGCATCTAGCAAATGAGGGCTCAACCCCCTTAAAAAATCTGGTATTTTGCTCCTTCAAAATATTCCAGGCTGCACAAATTGTAGTCTCAAACAGACATTGACCATTGGACTGTTGTCATGCCAACTAAAAGTTCTGTCTAAATCTATGATATGGAGATTAGTAAACACCTAACAGGAACCAACAATGCTTAACAAATGGACTGAAAGTTTGGTTTGCTTGTTGCAGTTAACACACATTTATAATTTTTCATATGCGATGGTGATCATGATAGAAATACAAAAAACTTCATTAAGATTTTCAATCATTTTATTTTTCAAGATGGAGAAATACATATATAACCATTTGAGATATAATGTTGTGTGATATGTGTTTATTTCCCATAAAATGCATGAACCATAAAATTTTCTATCACACTTGAAAATGATTTTTTTGGTAAATTTAAGATACATTATCATTTATAACTTCAATTCTTATCATTGGGAACATCACTAATCTAAAATAACCCCCAACCAAAGTTATATAAGTTGTTTTCTCATTCATACATTGCCTCTTAAAAAATATTTAGTAAATTTATTCCTCTTATATCCGCGATATGTACAAACCCATATCTTCATATGCTGATCTATGGCACTCTTGTGTATATATGTGTGGGATCTAAAAATATCTAGAATAAATAGTTCACTTTTCAAGGTAAGTATAAAATTCTAGAATATATGATAGTGTACGGAATGACTACTAGGAATTTGTTGTTCAATCTTAATTTGGCAACTGGTCTTTTGTGATTAACTGATTCTTATTTTCTCTTGAGTTTAACAATCAACTAACAACACATTTTTGCTAAAAATTTGATCTACACCCAAAAAATAATACTCCTAACAAAATAGCATATCGAATGTGATATACACAAATGAGAATTAAGAAAATCTACCCTTATGAATGGCGTTAGGAACAAGACCAAAGATAATTCTTACGGCATGAGGGTATTTGATATTATCATGGTATAAGGATTTAAGAAAAAGAAAATGATTGAGTATTAACATTAATGATTACATCTCATAGTAAATCATCACGTGGATCGTTCCATACCCTTATCTCTCCAGTAGTTGGCGGTATACTCTTTACATACGACCGGGAAAGTTGATCACTCAAAAACATGAGCTAGTCCAAGATGCTGGACTAGAAACATATTGGTGGTTCATCTTTACTACACTTGCATGTGATGCTTCTTTTGATTCTCATAATCAAGGTTCATAATAGTTCTAGTATAGTTCAATGAACCTATACATTGAACATGGGATTATATAATAATCATTATTATTATTGCCTCTAGAGCATAATCCTAACATCGACCGGAACAACCAAATAAATAATTTGATATAGTAAAAACATCATAGAAAAAGACATTAATATGCATGTTTTTAGGTTGTTGTACATTGACATGTTGTCAAAATATGTAAAAAATAGTTTGTTTGAGTGGACAAACATTTATAATTTTTCATATATGATCCACCATGATAAAAATACAAAAACATTTATGATGATCTTCAGTGGTTTTATTTCCATGATGGAGAAAATTATTTATAACTACCTGTGATATAATGTTGGGTGCCATGTGTTAACGTTACTTCACATAAAATGCATTCACATAAATTTGTCTATCACACTTAAAGAAATGAACAAATACTATTACTGGTAAATGTAAATATACATTATCATTTGTCGTATGACTTCAATGCTTATCATTGCGAACATCATCAATCTAAAATATCTTGCAACCAAAGTTATATAAGTTGTTTTCCTGTTCATACATTGCCTCTTAAAAAGTATTCATTAAATTGAATCCTCTTAGATCTGAGGAAAAAGGTACAAAACCGCATCTTCATATGCTGACCTATTGCACTTTTGTGTATATGTGTGTGTGCAATCTAATGAATATCCTGATTCTAGGTTTCTATAATATATAGTTGTGTATTCAAGGTAACTTGAAAATTCTAGAATATGAAATGTCTAGAAGGATTTGTTGTTCAATCTTAATTTGGCAATTCGTTTACTAGTCTTTTGTGATTAACTGATCCTTATTTTCTCTTGAGTTTCACAATCAACTAACAACACATTTGTGCTAATAAAATTCGATCTTCACCAAAATAGCTATCAAATGTGATATACATGTAGGGTTCGCAGCATAGAAAACAAAAAATTACCTACGATGTGAACTATATACCAAGATCTATCTACTAGATACAAACAACGGGCGGATGTATATCCGTAGAGAACATACCCTTGAAGACCGACAAAGCTTAACGAGTTCAACTCGTGGTTGATGTAGACGATCTCTTGCCGATCTCAAGATCGAGAGGAAGTCCTAGCGCCGCAAATCAGCAGCGCATCCGTGCTCGCACACACGTTCGAGGCACCGAGCAACCTCCGCCTCCTCGCTCCAGCGATGCAGCGGAAGCACAACTCTTTCTTGGCGAATAGCCACCGAGAACATGTATCTCGCTAGTCCGAGACCATGGGGGATAAATTCTAGAGGGGGAGAGAGATCCTTCACGAGGAGGTGTGAGAGACAAGTGAGGAGGGGGGCTCCTTTTATAGGAGGAGGGGGCACCCAAGGGGGTGGCCGCCGGCCATGGGGGCTGCCCCTCCCCTCCTTCATTCATGTGGGTGGACACTCCTCTCACAAAATGCCCTTTAAAATCCCTCCACTCAAAACTCCACTCAAATTCCCATTAAATTTCCACCAAATTTAATGCAAACTCTCATTAAATAAAACTCTTTTATTTTATTCAGAATTTTGTCAATTACTTTAATGACAAACATTCACAAATAACCCCTTGCTAGAATTCTATTTCACATGCATAACCACTTTATGCAATTTCACCCGAAAACCTATTTCGGTATCTAGTGAAATAAATTCCTGCGCTTGTTCATTCTTTTGGCATGAAACATTTGCTCCAATTGGATGTCAGTGTCTCTTAAGTGTGTCACCCTACGGTTCGTGAATAATGCGGACATGATCGAGACCCCTCTCGGATCAATAATCAGAAGCGGGATCTGGAGACCCATCACGACCCCACACATTCAACGATGACTTTCTTGTGATCGTCGAAACCTTTACGCTAGTATCTTAATCCCTTTGTTTCACGATATATTACATGTCCGAGATTCGATCATCGGTATCTCCATACCTAGTTTGATCTCGTTCGACATGCACTCTTTTCTCGTTCGTGATATAACATTCTAGTGATCAAATCACTTGCTTGCAAGCTAATCAATGTGATATCACCGAGAGGGCCCAAAGTATATCTATCCGTCATCGGGATGAACAAATTCCACTCTCGATCCATGAGCCTCAACATAACACTTTATTAGTTCTGAGTCCATCTTTATAATCACCCACATTACGGTGTGGCGTTTGATGTTATCAAGAAACTCTTCGGTGTTAGTGATTGACATGATCTCATGGTCTAAGGATTAGGATCACTTCGTAAGTTGTTATAGCAATATAAACTCAATGACTTTGATCGTAATGCTATACTTGGATGAATGTTCATCACACCATTACACTAATGTTGTGATCCGTTATTAACAACATCCAATGTCCATGATCGAAACCTTGATCATCTTGTTAATCAACGAGCTAGTTTATGAGAGAGGCATAACTAGGAACTTTGTTTGTTTATTAAACACACATGTATTAACGTTTCGTATTAATACAATTATAGCATGCAAAATAAACATCTATCATATACTTGGAATACACATAATAAACACTTTATTATTGCCTCTCGGGGCATATTCCTTGATCTCCCACTTGCACTAGAGACAATAATCTAGTTACATAGTGATAAATCTAACACCCATTGAGTTCTAGTGTTGATCATGTTTTGCTCTAGGGAGAGTTTTAGTCAACGGATCTCGCTACATTGATATCCGTATGTACTTTACAAATCTTTATATCTCCATCCTTGACATGCTCATGGATGGAGTGAACTGGCGCTTAATATGCTTGGAATGCTTGTGAGACCTTGGCTCTTTGGCATTGGCAATGGCACCATTGTTGTCACAATAGATCACCATTGGGTCCAACGCGTTTGCCACCACTTCTAGTTCGGATATGAACTCCTTCATCCAAATCGCTTCCGAGCCGCTCAAGCGACAACATATTCGCCTCCGTTGTTGATCCCGCTACCACAGGTTGTTTGGAGCTCCTCCAACTAACCGCTCCGCCATTCATGAGAAATACGTATCCGGATTGAGACTTAGAGTCATCCGGATCGGTGTCAAAGCTAGCGTCGACATAACACTTAGCGACGAGCTCTTCTTCACCTCCGTACACAAGAAACATATCCTTAGTTCTTCGTAAGTACTTAAGGATATTCTTGACCGCTATCCAGTGTTCCGAACCTGGATCCGATTGGTACCTACTAGTCAAACTAATAGCATGTGCCACATCTTGTACATAGCATGGCGTACATTATAGAGCCTATGGCTGAAGCATAGGGGACTTTGTCCATTATCTCTCTTTCTTCCGCCGAAGCCGGACTTTGAGTCTTACTCAATGTCTTGCCTTGCAACATAGGTAAGAACCCCTTCTTACTTCCCTCCATTTTAAACTTCTTTAAAATCTTATCAAGGTATGTACTTTGCGATAGCCCTATTAGGCGCCTAGATCTATCTCTATAGATCTTTATGACTAATATGTATGATGCTTCACCTAGGTCCTTCATTGAAAATTTGCTGTTTAGATAACTTTTAACACTGTTTAAAAGATCTATATCATTTCCGATCAATAATATGTCATCCACATATAATATCAGAAATGCCACATTGCTCCCACTCACTTTCTTGTAAATACAAGCTTCTCGATAAGTTTGGACCAATCCAAACTCTTTGATCACCTCATCAAAGCGGAGATTCCAACTTCGTGATGCTTGCTTCAATCCATAGATGGATCGCTGAAGCTTGCACACCTTGTTAGCATCCTTAGGATCGACAAAACCCTTTGGTTGTATCATATACAACTCTTCTTCAATATTATCATTGAGAAACGCGGTTTTGACATCCATCTGCCATATTTCATAATCGAAATATGCAGCAATTGCTAACATAATCCTAACTGACTTTAGCATCGCTACGGGAGAGAAAGTCTCATCGTAGTCAACTCCTTGAATTTGTCGAAACCCCTTTGCGACAAGTCGAGGTTTATAGACAGTCACATTACCATCAGCATCAGTTTTCCTTTTGAAAATCCATTTGTTCTCCACGGCCTTTCGGTCGTCAGGTAATTCCACCAAGTTCCAAACTTGATTTTCATACATGGATTCCATCTCGGATTTCATGGCTTCTAACCATTTGTTGGAATCCGGGCTCATCATCGCTTCTTCATACGTCGCAGGGTCATCATTTTCATCAACCATGAAATTCATGGCAGGATTTCCGTCTGACTCGGGGCTGCCGCGTCTGTTGACTGCGAGGTTTGGTAGTACTCTCTTTCGGAGTTTCATGATCATTATCATTAGTTCCCTCTTCAACAGGTGGAGCCAACTCCGGAACAACTTCCGGCGCTGCGTGTAACACCCTCAGAATCGGACCTATGCAAGTTTTAGCGAAACTCGCCAAACCCGCATAGCAACGATTCAAAGGTGCCCACCAGGCACTTTCGTGCGGGTGGAAAACGAAGTAATAACATTACACAACAGTCCTCGATGGGACCCACAGAACAGATATATACAACAGCGACTCAATGAGTCAAGAATACAGATATAATATACAAGATCCAAATCACCTTGAAAACGGTAGAGCGTCCGACTACGGACAAAAAGCAAATGGGGCTAAGAGCCCTGAAGAATAACCAATGGCGTCCATAACCCTGCCTGTGCCAAGCGGAAGGGTAACCACTAACGGCGTCGATCTCAAAACCTGCTTAAACAAAGGGTGCCGACAAAGGGCAAAGGAAAGAAGAAGGGCGTCGATCTTGAGGCGATGCAGCGAGGCTAGAATTGGCGGTCCTCGCCTACATAGGTATGGTGGGCGGCGGCGTGAGATGCACTAAACAACCTATAGAGACTCGATACAACTGGCGGTTATCAGTGAGGGGTAAGAATGACCTATCCGGATCCAACCTGAAGCTAACACCAAACAAACCCATCCTGGTGTTTCCCCCTCGAGACCAAACGAGGAAGTCAACCGAGGAACTCACACAGTTGGCAGTTTTACTTATTCAGTTATTGTTGCAGCAATTACTAGTCAGATTTAAATAATCGTCCTGATAAAGTAAGCAGTGGGCCCTTTTAATTAACCATTCCGTTATAGTTGTAGCACTTACTAATCAGATATGAATAGCATGAGATAAACCCAAAACCCAGCAGTTGTTGGTACTTTTATTCAGCCATTTCGTTGTAGTTGCAATACTTACTAGTCAGATACAATTGTCGCAAGCGACAACCAAACAAGCAATGGTGGGCAGTATTAATTAGCCATTCCATTATAGTAAAGCTGATTACTAGTCATTATAAGTCAAATTTATAGCAGTAAACTTTAGTTATGCTTGTCTATGATCGAGAATCATGCTCCAAGTCGTCCATATCCATGGACACGGCTTTGAAAGTTTTACCCGGCGGGTGCACCAATAGCAACACACGCCGATCAACCTCGGAAAAACCAAATCAAAACCCAACGAGGCTTTCACGGTGAACAATCACAGGATTGAGAAATATTTGGGGCCACCTTTAAGTAGATCCATAGCGAAGCGGTGACTCGAGACGGGCTCAAGGTTTGGGTATCTGGTACTGTGAACGACGGGAACCCGAAAGTGTGGCTGGGCTTGTCGACACCGCGGAATCGTGTCGATCCTAAAGATGCAGTGTGCTCCTCGCACAATTTAAATACAGAAAGTAGCATGGCATAAGTACAGGATAGTAAAAACACCTCAAACTAGTTTGTGGCCCCAAGAAATAAGACTGAATCAAGCTCTGGCTCAGGGGGTCCCATATACCTCCCGGATGTGGATAGCGCGATAAATCAAGGAATGGTATCAAGTACTCGGGGTCTTCGGGACACAAGTGGGCGTCGAAACCAAATATTTTCTATCACCCACCGATGCCTCTGCTTATTTCAATTTTAGTTGTTAAACATAAATTAAAGTGACGATAAGTAAAACTAGAATCATCTCCAACATCAACGTGCGGCAATACATCAACAACTGAGGCATATGACGACACATCAAGACACTTGAGCAAGCAACTACGACGGCAAGTCCAACTATCTACCAAACAACAGTAATAGGGTGTGTCCAAGGCAATATAGGGCTGCGGTATATCATGGTGCGGAACTAAAGCATCGCATAACCGAGATAGCAATAGATCAACCGGAGAATAAATAATATAAAAGTAAGATAGGTAGAAAGGAGATGCTACTTTGAAAACATTGTCGAAGGTTCAACCAAGATCGGTAAGCTCACATCAACTCAACGGCCTTATCCGCGAAGAAGCAAAACACTAGAAGAACACCGGTGCGATATTTAATAAAGCGTAAGATCGGCATGATGCACGTATGATGGATGGCATGGCAAAGGTGCGATGCAATTAGGTCATATTAAGCGGAACCGGGGTCCCGACAATTAATATATGGTTCCAGTTGTTTACCTACCCCGCAAATTATATGTTGTTTAGCAATGCAACAGATGGAACCGGTTCGCTACACATGTTTAAATGAGGCCAATATAAGACTAGATTTGCCCGCATATGGGCCCCATATTTAATTATTAGGTGAATCGGCATAATGCCCCCAAACCACAGATATGCATGCAAGGATGGCAATTCAATATGCAACAAGTTGTTATTATGTTATAAAATAGGGTTTCGGGAAGGGGTTCACACATTGAGGGGTCTCGACGGTCTTGGGGCTCCGGGGTTCGGGGTTCGACAGGGTCCGGGGTCCGGTCTCGGGGTCCAGGGTTCAACGGGATCGACGAGGTTCGACGGAAGCGTTCTCGGACTCCGGGGATGACTTGGTTTGGTGTTGTTCCTGTCGCATACGCGGTCTCCGGGTCATGTTGTGGGTTCGTCGCCTCATGCGGAGATCCTGGCGTCCGGAAGAGAGTACTTGTCGCGCATGTGGCCTTAGGGTTCGATGACGATGATCTGGTCGCTTGGTATCCGTGTGGGAGAACTCGAGGTCGATGGCGAACTTGCCCGGTACCGGGGTTCGGTCCCACTCTCCGGGTAGGAGGTCATGGCATTCCAGGATCGGTCTTGGAATCTGCTTCGGGATGAAGAGCTTGGTATTCGGCATCACCGGATCTTTGGCGAAGGCTCGGGTCTTCGGTCTCCGTGGGGGCGATCTTGCCGATCTCACCTCGAAGGCCTTGAGGTTCCAGCTTTGAGGGTCGGTCTTGGCGTCCGAGGCAGTTCTTGGCGTCCGAGGCAGTTCTTGGCGTCCGTGGTTCGGTCCAGTCTCGACCATCGGGTCCACGATGGCATCATCGCCGTGGCGAAAACGGGTTCCGTGGCGAAGATCTTGGGGCCCGGTCTCGGCGATCTTAGCGAGGTCTTGGGGTTCTTGAGGCGGACTTGCCATTGCGACTTCGCGTCGAAGCGCGTGGGCGAGGGACGGAGGGCGAAGCGCGGCTTCGAAGCCTTGAAGCGGCGAAGCGGCAGCGGCAAGCGAAAGCGGCGGCGAAGGAAGCTCAGGCGACGGCGAAGCGGCGTCAGCAGCGGCGGCAGCGGCGAGACGGCGGGCCGGCTGGGACGCGGGCAGTGGCGGCAGAGGCGACGGCGGGCGGGCAAGGCCAAGCGAGGAGAGGGCCCGAGGCGAGGCGAAGGCGGCGGTGAGGCGACAGGCGGCAGCAGGCAGAGGCGACGGCTGGCGGGCGTGGGCCGCGGGCGAGAGGAGAGGCGGCTGGGCGGCGGGCGTGGTCGCGAGGTGGGAGAACGCGGCGGCCGACGCGGCAGCACGGCCAGGCGACGAGCAAGCAGAGGGCGCGATCGGCAGGCGCGAGGGTGGTATGGCTGCGGGCTCTTGGGAGGAGAAGGCCGGCGACGCTGGTCGAGAAGCGAACGGTGACGCCGGGCGGCAGACGCGGGCTGCAGTAGCAGGGTCCGGTGTAAGGGCGAGAGGCGATGAGGCGGCACGGGCCAAGCGGGATGTGAGTGTTGAGCGGGCGATGCTGCCATGTCAAGACGGCAGCCGCAGCAGGGGCCGGGAGGTGAGGAGAGGGCTCTGGCGCGAGGAAGGGCCGAGGGAGAAGATGGGTCGGGCCGCGCGTGGTGTCGTGTCGGCCTCGTGGAGGTTATGGGTGGCCAGGCCCAGGCCAGTCGGGGAGGGATTGTGAGTGGGGTTGGTGGGGAGAGGTCAGGCGTCTGCGTGTGGGGGAGTGGGGCAGGGGCGTGCCAGGGAGAGGAGAGGGGTGGGAAGGGAGAGAGAGGTGAGGGAGGGTGTGGCCACGTGTCAGCGCCGGATTGGTGGATGGGGAAGGGTAGCTGAGGTGGCGGCAGGTCATTGGTGGGGGTGATGTGGATGGAGGGGGTGGGTAGGAAGTTGGGTAGTTTTAGGATAAGGGGCAGGTGGACCGATTTAATTTTCTCATGGTCGTTCGGCCCGACCGCCCGCTTAAAATAACTTAATATTTTATTTGCTCTAATTGGGCCGTTTGCAACCCGATAGCAACAAAACAAAATAATCCGGAGACCCGGGGTTTTGCGTTTGAATAAAGATGGGGCGTTTGGAAAACAAATCAGGGTTTGCAAAAATAGTTTTATGCAAACTATGCATGATGATGACGATGCAATGCACAAATTCAACGCGATTTTCTAGTAGTGGTTTTGCGGGATGCCACACTGCGCTACTCGCCATACTTTGAAGAGAAGGTTCCACAACCTCTTCGAGTTCTACCTTACGACTACTCACACCTTTCGCGAGAAACTCTTTCTCTAAAAAGGATCCATTCTTGGCAACAAAAACCTTGCCCTCGGATCTGTGATAGAAGGAATACCCAATAGTTTCTTTAGGGTATCCTATGAAGACGCATTTTTCCGGTTGAAGTTTCTTCACATAAACATCGCATCCCCAAACTTTAAGAAATGACAGCTTAGGTTTGTTTCCAAACCACAATTCATACGGTGTCTTTTCAACGGATTTAGATGGCGCCCGATTTAAAGTGAATGCAGCAGTTTCTAGTGCATAACCCCAAAATGACAACGACAAGTCCGTCAGAGACATCATAGATCGAACCATATCTAATAAAGTACGATTACGACGTTCCGACACACCATTTCGCTGTGGTGTTCCGACAGGTGTGAGTTGTGAAACAATTCCACACTCTTTCATGTGAGTGCTAAACTCGTAACTTAGATACTCACCTCCACGGTCGGACCATAGAAATTTGATCTTTCTATTACGATGATTTTCCACTTCATTAAATTCCTTGAACTTTTCAAAGGTTTCGACTTGTGTTTCATCAAGTAGATATAACCGTATCAACTCAAATCATCCGTGAAAGTAACAAAATAACGATATCCACCTCGGCGACACACTCATTGGACCACATACATCGAATGTATGATTTCCAATAAATCGCCTGCTCCATTGAACCGAAAAGGCGTTCTAGTCATCTTGCCCATAAGGCATGACTCACATGTATCAAATGATTCATAATCAAGTGATTCCAAAAGTCCATCCGAATGGAGCTTCTTCATGCGTTTAACGCCAATATGACCTAGACGGCGATGCACATATATGCGGATATATCATCATTAAGTTTAATCCTTTTAGCATCAACATTATGAATATGTGTAACATTATCATCAAGATCTAATAGAAATAAACCATTCATCATCGGTGCATGACCATAAAAGATTTCATTCATATAAATGGAACAACCATTGTTCTCGGTTAAATGAATAACCACTTCGCATCAAACACGATCCAGATACAATGTTCATGCTCGAAGCGTGCACCAGATAACATTTATTCAAGTTTATAACTAATCCCGACGGTAAGTGGAGGCGGCGTTAAACGGCGATCACATCAACGCTTGATCCATTGCCGACACGCATCTTGACCTCACCTTACTAGCGGTCGCTTGTTCCGACCTTGATTCGAGTTACAAATATTAGCAACGAACCGGTATCAAATACCTGAAGCTCTGCGAGCACTAGTCAAGTACACATCAATAACATGTATATCATATATACCTTTGTTTGCCTTGCGGCCTTCTTATGCGCGATACTTGGGGATTGCGCTTCGATGGCGATCCCTTACAATAGTAGCACTCGGAATCGACTTAGGTCCAACTCGGGTTTCTTTTCAGTAGCGGCAAATGTGCCGCCTTACTTCCTTCCGTTTTCCCTTCTTGTCTTTCTTGAAACCGGTGTTCCTATTGATCATCAACACTTGATGTTCCTTTTGATCTCCACTTCGCAGTTTTAAGCATTGGCGAAGCTCGGGAGAGACTTCTTCATGCCTTGCATATTATAGTTCATCACGAAGCTCTTATAGCTAGGTGGCGTAGACCGAACACGATGGATGCCTAAGTCAATGGGAATCGATATTCCCAAGGACACAAGCTTATCGGCGTAACCCGACATCTTGAGTACATGCTCACTAACGGATGTGCTCTTCCATCATGCGACTAAAGAACTTTTACGAAGCGTTGTTGCTCTCTACTGACATGTGTGTCGAAAATCATTTTCAACTCACCCATTGTATCAAATGCATTGCCGTTTAAAACGCTTTGAAGTTCGGCTCTAGCACATACAATATGCCGCAATGAACTAAGTTGTGGTCCTCTGGAGTCGATAGACATTCTTCTCCTCGTCGGGGCATCATCTAAAGGTGGGGGCCTAACGCTTCTAGCACATATTTCTTTTGTGCAGAGAGGAGAATCCTCAAATTCATGGCCCATTCGGTAAAGTTGCTACCATTCGTTGCTAGTTTCTCTTTCTCCATGAACACATTGAAATTAAAAGCGGTGGTGCCATCTACAATGTAATTTTTAAAGTTTAGACTAAGTGTATGATAGATTGAGTTCAACTAATCTATATTACGAATGAACTCCCACTCAAAAACGACATCCCTCGTGCCTTTTTGGTGATTACATGAACCAAATCCACTACACCAAGTCCGATCATCACGTGAGTCGGTATAGCTTCAAAGGCGAGCATCAAATGGGCATCATATCAACTATATGACTCATGCTTAACCTTTCGGTCCGTGTTCGGAGGCCATGTCTGTACATGCTAGGCTCGCCAAGTTAGAACCTTAGTATTCGCGTGTGTAACTGTTTTACACCCGAAATATGGTCGTGGATCCAATAACACCCGATCATCACGTGATGTCTTGGAGCGACGAAAACATAATCGGTGCATACTAAAGGAAGAACACATTCTTATCTTGATATTTAAATGAAGGATCATCTTATTATGCTAACAAAGCGCTAAACAAGCAAATAAGATGCTATCAAACATCATATGTTTATTAGTGAAATTATATGGTTCCCGCAGATGATCTCTATCATGTGCATCGTGGTATGATCACTATCATATCTATATGTGTAAATCCAAGGTCTATGGATTTTACACGCTATGTGTGTTGTAAGAGTATCATCTCATACTTCTACTTACAACACTACCATATCATAACACTAGCCCAGCAACAATCTAAACTAGACGCCTCTAATTTATCCATTGCAAGTTTTACGTGGCTTAGGGCTTTCGAGATAGAACCGTTCTTACCTACGAACATGAACCTAACGAGGATAATCAAATTGTTGACAACTCGCCAAAATAGATATTGACTATAGTAGGAGACAGACACCGCTAGCCACTTATGCAAACTAGTTGCATGTCAAGCATGGAACAGGTCTCATGTGCGAGGACATGTAAAGTTTGTCCGCGCTTCATCCCACTATGCCACCAATATCCAAAATTACAACAAAGGATCAACAACATGATCATCATCGCCCACATACTCATATGTGTACTATCCGTGTAAAGTATCTACGCATAGATCCGCTCGATACCTTTGTAGGGTTCGCAGACATAGAAACAAAAATTTCCTCGATGTGAACTATATACCAAGATCTATCTACTAGATACAAACAACGGCGGATGTATATCCGTGAGAACATACCCTTGAAGACCGACAAAGCTTAACGAGTTCAACTCGTGGTTGATGTAGACGATCTCTTGCCGATCTCAAGATCGAGAGGAAGTCCTAAGCGCCCAAATCAGCCGGCGCATCCGTGCTCGCACACGTTCGAGGCACCGAGCAACCTCCGCCTCCTCGCTCCAGCGATGCGGAAGCACAACTCTTTCTTGCCGAATAGCCACCGGAACATGTATCTCGCTAGACCGAGACCATGGGGATAAATTCTAGAGAGAGAGATCCTTCACGAGGAGGTGTGAGAGACAAGTGAGGAGGGGATCCTTTTATAGGAGGAGGGGACACCCAAGGGGGTGGCCGCCGGCCATGGGGCTGCCCTCTCCCCTCCTTCATTCATGTGGGTGGACACTCCACTCACAAAATGCCCTTTAAAATCCCTCCACTCAAATTCCCATTAAATTTCCACCAAATTTAATGCAAACTCTCATTAAATAAAACTCTTTTATTTTATTCAGAATTTTGTCAATTACTTTAATGACAAACATTCACAAATAACCCCTTGCTAGAATTCTATTTCACATGCATAACCACTTTATGCAATTTCACCCGAAAACCTATTTCGGTATCTAGTGAAATAAATTCCTGCTTGTTCATTCTTTTGGCATGAAACATTTGCTCCAATTGGATGTCGGTGTCTCTTAAGTGTGTCACCCTACGGTTCGTGAATAATGCGGACATGATCGAGACCCCTCTCGGATCAATAATCGAAGCGGGATCGGAGACCCATACCGACTCCCACATTCAACGATGACTTTCTTGTGATCGTCGGAACCTTTACGCTAGTATCTTAATCCCTTTGTTTCACGATATATTACATGTCCGAGATTCGATCAGGTATCTCCATACCTAGTTTGATCTCGTTCGACATGCACTCTTTTCTCGTTCTGTGATATAACATTCTAGTGATCAAATCACTTGCTTGCAAGCTAATCAATGTGATATCACCGAGAGGGCCCAGTATATCTATCCGTCATCGGGATGAACAAATTCCACTCTCGATCCATGAGCCTCAACATAACACTTTATTAGTTACGAATCCATCTTTATAATCACCTATTTACGGTGTGACGTTTGATGTTATCAAGAAACTCTTCGGTGTTAGTGATTGACATGATCTCATGGTCTAAGGATTAGGATCACTGTAAGTTGTTATAGCAATATAAACTCAATGACTTTGATCGTAATGCTATACTTGGATGAATTTTCATCACACCATTACACTAATGTTGTGATCCGTTATTAACAACATCCAATGTCCATGATCGAAACCTTGATCATCTTGTTAATCAACGAGCTAGTTTATGAGAGAGGCATAACTAGGAACTTTCTGTTTGTTTATTAAACACACATGTATTAACGTTTCCGTATTAATACAATTATAGCATGCAAAATAAACATTTATCATATACTTGGAATACACATAATAAACACTTTATTATTGCCTCTCAGGGCATATTCCCTTCAATACACATATGAGAAATTGAGAAAATCTACCCTTACATTATTGTGCATTTGTTCCATGGTTTGACATGGCGGTCCTAATAAAAATGTGTGCAACTCAACACAGAAAATAATAGTGACTTGTACCACTCTTATTTTTGAACGGGTAGATGCCTGAGGGCCCTAGAAACTTCATTGATTAAGCGGTGGGTACAAGTTTACATCGAAGTCCCTAAGAGATGTGGAAATAAAGGATAAGGCTAACACTTTTAGAAGAAGGACCCTATAGAAAATAGAGAAAAAGCAATCAAGTCCCTGGTCTTCTCTACCGCAACTGTTGCGGGACCTTGGATCGAGGAAGATCCTCCGCATCGGCGCTTCGGCTTGGAGGAAGAAGAAACCCGGGTCACATCTGCACCCGAGCTCAGAGTGGCTCCATCCGCCATGGATAGTGGCATCACAATGCAGCGACCGCTTGGGAACTCTTGAAAAAACACAGTTTCTAGCGCACACAGCACCGCCCGCATGCTGGCACCACACAGAGCTCCAGCTTGCTCTCGACTTCCACCCTCATCGTCCTCTCCCTCGCCACCATGGCCGGCCAAGAGGAGCAGCATAGCATTGATGAAGTAGAACTGCAGCCCAAAACGCTTATGGATAAGAGGCCTCACTACACGAGCAAGCCTCGCAGGCTCTAACCTCAGGAGTCGAGTGATGTGGCTCAACACCGACCACATCGTGCAACGCCGATGCACCAGAAAAGTGGAGAAGCCCCGCCATCCTCCAAATCCACTAGAGATCCTGCTAGCCTTCCTCCTACCCTCGCCTCGATGACTGACTAGAGGGAGAAGACGCATCAGAGAAACATCAAAGAGCAGATTACAACAAACATGAACCAAGGCCTTATTTGCGGAGATCCCTGGGGTAGAAAAGCTCAACGTCAGCGCCGTCCACCGGAGCACAACGAGGAGCAGCCACCAACGCATGATGCACCAACACTGGCCCACGAAAACAAGTGCCTTACTCCAAACTATTGGCAAGCAACTAAAAGACCTAGATCTACCATTACAAACTAATCCGGCGCATCCCCTTCGCCTTCTCCGGCCGGCGATACCGAAAAGAAAAGGCTTAGGGTTGGCCCAGTCTCACTTGGACGACTCTCACTTCACCACTACGAAGAGGCTAAAAACCAACCCAATCCACCAAGACTTTACATTTTAACATGTTGATACAAAAATACATATGCCCCATTAGAAGGTATTGATGCACAATTGTATCATGCCGCTTGAACTCGTGTGCGAACATCACATACTTCTTCTTTTTTTGCAACTTATTTACCGTACGGTTAGATACTTTGAATTGTGAAAAAAAATGGCCACGTTGCCAAGCAAAAGGCGATTTAGAAGTGGAGATGCGGGGTATCGATCCCCGTGCCTCTCGCATGCTAAGCGAGCGCTCTACCATCTGAGCTACATCCCCGTGTTGAAATTTTGCTGGCTCTGGTACCTTTTCATCTTGTATCCACACGACGGCCTTTTTATCGATCGACGGCCTACGTCTCCGCGCCTCCAAAACGCAATGGGCTCTGCTTCCGCATCCTCGTCGGAGGCGGAGGAGGACGATCCCGGCAGCGATCCACCGGCGCGTATGACCACGGTCTCGCGCCACTACTTCGGGGGCGACTCTTCCGAGAGCGACCACGCCCTCCGCGTCGAAATCATCGAGGTCCGTCTCGTCTCACCTCCCTCTGTCACACCCGCTTCACCGGCAGCGCTCGTTTGTTGCACGGCTAAGAGCCACCGCCCCCGTCCGGCGTTCCGCCGCGACACTCTCTCGTTCGTAAGAGTGGTAGCCGGTGACCGACGGACGAAGGACTCCGTGGGTGCAGTCCAACCGTTCGGCGAAATGCTGCTCCCACCAGGAGTCGAGCGCAGGACTAAGTGCTCGGCTGTCTTGTCTTCCAGTTCCAGTACTAACGCTGTGCACATTAACCTTCAGCTTTCCCTGACAAGCTGCATTCTTCTTGATGCGCAGAATATAGAGGAGGACTACGGGATGTTTGTCTGGCCGTGCAGCGTCATCCTCGCGGAATACGTGTGGCAGCAGAGGTCGCGGTTCTCCAGCTCGAAGGTTGTCGAGGTACTAATTATTATTATCAGTGTGTTAGTACTGAAATCCTGGCTCATCGTAAATGTATGCCTATTATGGCCTCGTTGTTACTGCAATGCTGTGTGGCAGTTCTTAAGTCCCTTGTTGTGATACTTTGTCTGGATGGAACAGCTATTTTTCTGTTCTAGGAAGGAAATATCTCTCCGAATATGAGTGTCGTTCCTAATTACACTTTTCTGATAAAAGTCTAACTTCCAGCTTGGTGCGGGCACCTCACTACCAGGGTTAGTAGCTGCAAAAGTTGGAGCAGATGTCACGCTGACAGACATTGCACATAATACAGAAGTTAGCTCAAACCCATCCCGCTGATACCTGAAATGCAATGGATGCCACCTTATTTGATGGCTCAATACTAATCGCTTTCTATGAGTAGGTACTGAACAACATCAGACAAGTATGCAGTCTCAACAATGCCAACTGTAAGGTATGCTTTGATTTGAAGTTATTTCTTACAGGTTGCATCCCTCGAAAGCAGCTTTACAAGTTGGCCATTACTTAACCGTGCAGGTTGTAGGACTTACTTGGGGAGAATGGGATGAACCTGTATTTGATTTGCACCCTGATATTATTCTAGGAGCCGATGTGCTTTATGATTCAGCGAGTAAGCTACTTATCTACTCTGCTTGATTTGCATTCTTGTCACTTTGTCTGACCTATGTTAAATAACACACGCTGAATCTACTTTGCTAAGAATTTGATGATCTCTTTGCGACGGTTACCTTTCTCCTGGAAAATTCTCCTGGGGCAGTGTTCATTACCACATACCACAACCGGAGGTTCGAAGAAATCGTTCATCCTTATTTACTTGATATAGTTTCTTGATTCCTTTGAAATAAATTGCTGGGAGAGTTCCCTAATATATCACTTTATTCATCTGTTCAGCGGTCATCATTTGATTGAATTCTTGATGGTGAAGTGGGGTTTGAAATGTTTGAAACTCCTTGATGGCTTCTCTTTCCTTCCCTCGTGCAAGGCTGATTCACTACAGGGAAACATTCAGCTTGTTGAGATCGCACTTGAGACGGAAAAATCTAAATGATGTTCAGGTAATGGGAGTAAATTACTTCATGTCACTGATTAGATAAACAAAATGTATGTAATATTCAGAACGGTTCTTTGTCTTCATATGTTCCAGTCTTGCAGGAATTGGCTGACAGAAGAACCAACAAGGACAGGACAATGGAAGGTTTGGAGAATCATGACATGCAACTGTCTACATTAGGTAACTCCAGGAGCTCGCAAAAGCATCCACAAGAACTTTTGACTGGACGGATTTGTTTCTTTGAGGGGAAGCATTCTCGTATTTGGGGATTTCGTCCTGAATTGAACCATGCAATAGCTTAGGCAAGGAAAAAATCAATCTTTTGTGTTAACCCTGATCCAGTTGATCATAATGACAGATGTGCAGTGCTTGTTGATTCGTTGATTGCACCATTGTCTTCTTTGAATTTCAAACAGTACTTATTCCATTTTCATTTTTTTAATTTCTAGCGTAGTTCCTCTCGGATAGTACAATAATCTGATGTGAACCTTGTATGCTTTAATCTGTAGCAAATTTGTTGCTTCGATAGACCATAGAAAATGTGCTACTAGTTGTCTTGGGAAGTATTGAGATGTCACAGCTTATATAGACAAATATAGGAGTGGCTGACACGAGAAAATCATACTACTTTAGGGAAAAGGGATAGGAAGCATGTATTTTTCTCGTGCACCGAAAAAAGAAGAAGATGTGGGCGTTGCCGGTGTATCATACTACCTCCGTTTTAAAGCTTAAGGCTTATATTTTTTTTAAAAAAATTGAAACTACGAAATGTTTAACTAAAATTTTAGAAAAAACTATCTAGTTTATATATACCGTGTGAAAATATGTTTCATGATTTATCAAAGGGTATGGATTTCGTATTGTAAATATTAATATTTTTTCTAAAAAATGGTCAAATTTTACATAGCTTGACGCTAAAAAAATTAAGCCTTAAGCTTTGAAATGGAGATAGTAACACACACAAAAAAAGGTATAGGACATCTTATAGATAAAAATTCAGTTCCTGATGTTTTACACTCCAGGCCTACTAGCTCGGGTTATTTCAACGGATTATATTGCGAGACACTTTCAATTAAGCAGATGTGCACACTAACTCTCCCGTCCGCGAGGACAAGAGATGGCCCATGGGCCATAGCGGCACCCACTTATACACTCCGCCGCCCGTCTCCAAGGACAAGAGATGGCCCAGTCATTTCTTGTCCGCGGCTCTTTCCCCTCTCGCCTAGGTTTTTTTTAGTATTGCTTGTAGAGAGACGATCAAGTTACATAGTTAGGGAGTTAAATACATAAGCTTTCAATGAGCTTCAGATGGCTTTGAGGTCAAAGCTATCTTTGCAAATCGGTAGACTATGAGGCTTCAGTGACAATTAAATGCCCGCGCAGGTAAAGATGCAATTATCTAGGGTGGGCTCTCAAACTTTGAAGAAAATAAATGACAGCTGCGTGGATAGGTCCAAAAATGGTCGATAAAACTTGACCTACAGCTCCGAGTTTATAAAATATGCAATGGACCTCCGTGAATTCCTCTGCACACATAAAAAAAAATCGGATGTGCATGTACGAGGAATGGAAAATGAAAACGTAAAATGATAAAGTTTATTATGAAAATGATAACGTAAGATGATAATCGTAGGCAGCATCAAGACTACGCGACCATGGTCGTCAGGAGGACCGCGGGTACCGTGGTGGTGACAGACGTGATGGAGGTGGCTACAAAGGTCGCCGTCGTGATGATGGTGGGCGTCGCTGTCCCACCCCCTATGTTGACACCACCTGTCAGATTTGCAACATCCATGGGCACCCTGCGAAAGACTATTGGTGGCGCTATGGCGATGACCGTGGTGATAATGGAGATCACGGAAACAAGGGTGCTAACTATGCCTTCCATGGAGTTGACACCAACTGGTACTATGAAAGAGGTTCTACCAACCACGTCGCTGGCGAGTTGAACAAGCTCTCTACACATATTACGTATAATAGACAAGATCGTGTTCACACAGCTGAAGGCATAGGTATGCACATCAGTCATATTGGTCATTTAATTTTGCGCACCCCGCATAGTTCCTTTAGTCTCAATAACATCTTACATTTTCCTAGTGCATCTAATTTTTTTTATCTATTTATCAATTTACTCTTGACAACCATGTCTTTATTGAGTTTCATCCTTTCTTCTATTTGATCAAAGACCAAGCAACTCGACGAATTCTATTTAAAGGCCTTTGTTATAAAGATCTTTATCTCTTTATGCACATCTCCAATGAGTCCTCCAAGCATGTTTTCATCAGAATAAAGTTGTCATCCTCTACATGGCATCGTCGCTTAGGACATCCATCTTCATTTGTGGTTCAACAAGTTCTTAAAAGAAATAAAATAGCTTACACCCCAGAAATTACTCAATGCATAGGAAATTTACTGACATTTCCAAAAAATATAATTAAAACAATTCTTTTTGCTATTTCAATCGACATCAAATCGGTCGACATAAAATCCAAACAAATAAAATTTTCTATCACACTTAACAAAGTTAACATAAAACCATTTGTTGATAAATATAAATGTATAGTCATTTATGATATATTGTAATGCTTCATTGGAAATATAGTTTGAATTAACTTAAGTTACATCCTAGAACATAAGTTACATTGGTTTTCCCTGTTTTGAAACATTGTATCTTTAAAAGGATCTTCAATTAAGTCAAGTCCTCTTCGATCCAAGAATAAGTTTACAAAATTGCAAGACTCTACATATTAGTTTGTGACTCTTAAATGAATTATAGTGTCGTATAAAATACTTCAGCAACTTAAATATATTGCCTAGAGGTCTCTTAAGTGAATCATCTAACAATCTATTAATTAGAGGTTTCTAGATTATATTGTTGTATGTCTTAGGTGTAAGTAAATACATATTTTATTTTATGGTACACGACTATCATGTACTAATAGGTGTATGTAAGTTCAACACATTACAGACATGTCTACACAGCTCTATACTAGGATATTCGGTATTGCTCTTACATTGTTTTTCCATGGTCAAATATATACTATTTCATATTCGCTTGGGTTCACCAATCAAAATGTATCAGAAGTATCTATGTGCGTAATATCAAAATAGCACCAAACCTAACAAGAAAAATGCAAATGTATAGAAGCATATAAGATTATATCATTGTGTAGTTGTTACTTATTTGTGTGATATGTAGTTTGCATTAAACTATGCAATTTGGCCCATAAAATAGTAATGAGTTCCAGCCCTCCTAGCTAGCCAGATCAAAACCAACCTAAGTCACCAAAACTTATGTATTCATGTGTTGATTCGGAAATCCACTTGTCTGATAAAATGCCATGGACGAGCAATTCTACTATACTGCGTGTGCCTATACAACATATCATAATCTAGAAATAGTGTTCATAAGCATTAAGCCCCTTAGGTTGTCGACCATGAAAGAATAGTAGGGGGTTCATCCACTGAAAATTTTGACATCACCGGCTCTCGCGTGGCCATGGCGAGTAACCAAGAGTGGAGGTCAGCGTTTCCATGTTGGTAAAGGTCTTCTTGTCATATATATAAGCTAGGGCTCACACTCTCACTATGACCTCTAGTATAACATCAAAAGCGTGCTCCTCATCCATGGGCTGCACCGTCAACGCCTCATGTATGTCCTCAAGATCCGTACGTGGGGAAGTGATCCATGTGTGCGCCGTTAACGTTCCTTCCCTCGGATGACTAGTTGCTTTGAATGATGGCTAGCACATCACTTGTTGTGCCCACAGAAATAGACAAAAGAAAATATGGTGATGAGGATGCACTAAATGAAATGACAAAGAAAAAGCATAAGTAGTGTGCACCACAGCGTCAGCATTAGTTGGTGTCGCCATGGCCGTTTGTTGTCCGCGAGGACATGTGGCGGAGCGCGGGTTTGACACCTGGTGTACCCTCCGATCCATCATCTTTCCTACTAGCTGCTGCACGAAAAAAAAAGAAAATTCCGGCCTATGAGCATGAAGAGAAATACATGAATAGTTATAGTCAAGCAAGCGTGCAGCTAGATGGTCTATCATCCTTCTCCAGATGACATACACCTGAACTAGAAAGGAAAATAAAAGCAAACATATCATCGAACAAAGGGGGAATAATATGCATGGCATGCATCGTGCTCCTAGATGAATCCGTGCTCCTCTCTCCGTGCATAGCTAGTCGCGAAGGCACAGTTGTGTATGAAAGGTAGCAATTGATAAGATCGCCCGGTTTACCTGCTCTCCAAGTTTTTTTTTTTTTGAGAATTCACTGCATGCCATATATTAATCAAACGGGATTACAACACACGCAGGGAAATATCAAGAAAGACCTAGAGAATACGTGTCCTGGCAACATTGCACAAAGGCCCCAACTGAAAAGAAAATAAAACTAAAGCCCTTGAAGGTCCTTGTGCAGCCACCCTTCACCGATCTGGAAAAACCGCCGTCAACGCACGACGGCCGGATAGCAGATCACCAACTACCAAGATCCCAAGCCTATCTACAAACCCTAACCCTAACCTATCTACAAACCCACGACAGGACACCGGGGTTCCCCACCCCTCCGGCCGCCAAATCGGCAGACGGAGGAGGGGAGAACCCACGGATCCGCCGCGGGCAGTGGATGGAGGGAAACGGAGCTTCTCCCTTTCGCCTTGCACAAGAACAGAGGAAGGGGAAGGGGAGAGCGAGCCACGAGTAAGTCCTGTCAGGAATATGCAACTTGTATTCCTCTGGGGGCCAAAGGCCACAATATATAGTACAGGTACAGGACAAATATGCAGGGAGCCCCCTAACATATGGGGGAAATACAATATCTGAATATATACATCTAACACCCCTCAAACTCATGGTGGATCCACAACACCGAGTTTGGAGTAAGAAATCGTCGCGCTCGTGCCTTCGTGAAGAAATCCGCCAATGTAAATCAAGGCACATCAAGCGCAACAACTGAAATCGCACTGAGCACGTGTATAGAAAGCATCAACACCAATATGCTTGGTAAGCTCATGCTTGACCGGATCACGTGCAACACTAATAGCACTGTCGAGACAAAACCAGTGGGTGTGGTAATGGAGACCCCAAAATCCAAGTAACCACCGTAACCAGGTCACCTCAGCGATCAACAAGGCCATAGCACGCAACTCAGCCTCAACACTCGAGCGGAAACCGTCTGCTTTCTTCGCCTTCCAAGCAATGAGCGAACCACCAAGAAACACACGATGTAGAAGGGAACGACGATCCGAAGGATCACTCGCCCATGTAGTGTCCGAATAGCACTGGAGCTGGAGGGAGCTGGAACGAGGAAAGAAAAGGCGACGAGTGATCGTACCACGAAGATAACGAAGAACACGGAGAAGATGACTATAGTGAACAGTGGTGGAGCGAAACAAACCGACTCGAGAATATGAACAAGATAAGAGATGACAGGACGAGTGACAGCAAGATAAACAAGACTCCCAACAAGATGACGATAATGCGTCGGATCAGAAAGAGGATCACCATCAGTGGGTTGAAGCTTAACATTAAGCTCCATAGGGGTCTCAACAGTGCGCTCATCCCCAAGAGCAAAGACGAGCAAGAAGATCTGAATATACTTTTCCGAGAGATGTAAAAACCATCAGAAGTGGAGGAGACCTCAATCCCAAGAAAGTATCAAAGAGGACCAAGATCAGTCATAAGAAACTGATCACGAAGACGAGCCTTAACAAAGGCGATATACTCAGAATCATCACCAGTAATGTTCATATCATCAACATAGAGAAGAAGAAGAGTGCGTCCACGAGGAGAAGTGTGAACAAACAGCGCTGGATCATGAGCACTAGGGCAGAAACCAGCAGCGGTCACTACAGAAGCAAAACGCTCAAACCAGGCACGAGGGGCCTGTTTGAGGCCATAAAGAGAACGTCGAAGACGACAAACCATCCCCTCGGGAACGGAATACCCAGGAGGAGGCTACATGTAAACCTCCTCACTCAACTCACCATTGAGAAAGGCATTCTGAACATCAAGCCGGGACACACAGACGGATGTGAGCAAGCAAGAAGAAGAGTACGCACAGTGGTCATATGAGCCACAGGAGCAAAGGTCTCATCATAGTCACGACCATGCTCCTGTTGAAAACCACGAGCCACAAGACGCGCTTTATAGCGCTCAAGAGATCCATCAGAGCGAGTCTTAATCTTATAGACCCACTTACATGTAATAGGACGAACACCGGGAGGGGGAGAAACAAGTTCCAGTGCCGGCGCTCAAGCGCAGCAATCTCCTCACCATGGCCACTGCCATTCAGGATGATGCTCAAGATCCCGATAAGAAGTCGGCTCGAGAGGCAGAAAGACCATACTTGACTAGGGGAGTAACGGTCAGGCACGATTTAACAGTGACGAGTAGATGGAAGATCATCGAGGAAGACGACGCAGGAGACGATGAAGAAGTGGAATAGTAGAGGAAGACTCGGAGAACGAGGAGAACTAGGAGAACTAGACGGAGCAGAGGAGGGCGTCAAGAAGAGAAATCAGAGGAGGGATCTGAAGAAGACACAATAGGTGTAGAAGGAGGTGTGTCAGGAAAGAGAAGAAAAGAGATATCTTCCACCGGGTAAGTACCAGCGGTGGGACGAGGATAGAAAGGACGCGTCTCATCAAAAGTAACATCACGAGAGATACGCATCCGACGACCAACAGGGTCCCAACAATGATAGCCCTTATGCTCATCACTGTATCCAAGGAAGACACACTCAACAGACTGAGCGTTCAGTTTGGTGCGTTCGCGAGGAGTAAGGAGAACATAGCAAACACAACCAAACAAGCGAAGCATGGAGTAGTCTGGAGACTTTCCAGATAGGCGCTCAAGAGGGATACCACCCTGCAAGGCGTGAGAAGGCTGAATATTGATGAGATAAGCCGTGAAGCGACAAATTTCGGCCTGTAAATGCGGGGAGAGAAGAAGCAATCATCATAGCGCCAGTGGTCTCAAGAAGATGGCGATGCTTACGCCGGCAACACCATTACGGGCATGTGCGCCAGACAAGAGAACGAGCAAGGTGCCCTGCCGGCAAGAACACTCGCAACATCCGGGAGATATACTCACCAGCAGAATCAAACGAAAAACACGAATGGGGTAGAATACGAGTACGGACCATGGCCGCAAAACGCTGATATATGGAGAGCACTTCACCACGAGAGCGCATAAAATACAACCAAGTGTACCGAGAAAATCATCGATGAATAAAATATAGCGATGGCCCCTTTCGAGCGAAAGGAGCGGACCCCAAACATCGGAATGAACTAAATCAAAAGGTCGGTGAGATACTGACGCGCTTAGTAGGATAGGGAAGCTGAATCTTACCCAACCTACAGCCCCGACAATGTAAAGACCCATCTCCGAGACAGACCCGTAAGACCACGATGAACTAATGACGACAAAGTGAGTCACAAAGGTGACCAAGACGATGATGCCATCGCTGAAATGAGCTGGTAGCGAGCGACCCGGAGAAGAACTGGCAGATGAAGTGGCAGCGGAAGGAACGCAAGCCGCCTAACTCCCAAAGCCGGAAGAGTCACGGCTGCGAGGCGGCTCAACCAGGGCTGCGTGCGACGGTCTGGACAACACCTAATCAGCATCAAGAATGACGCGACAACCGAGTCGATGAAGTGGCTAGCAGAGAACAGATTCATCTTAAGAAGAGGGACATGAGAAATATCAGAACATAAAAAGAAGAAGTAGAAAGGGTGCCCGACTAGAAACGGGAAGAGAGGTACCATCAGCCGTAAAAACACGGACAGGAAAAGGGAGAGAACGAAGAGTAGACAGAAAAGAAGACTTAGAAGTCATATGAAAGGAAGCTCCAGAATCCAGATACCACGGGGACGTACCTGACTGTGTAGAAGATGGTGGTCGCGGAGGCCCGGAAGAATCGATCCGAAGCGGCGTGCCCGTCGAGGAAGAGCTCAGCGACAAGCGGACCGAAGACTCCTGATAATGTCCTGATCAGAGAGAGCAACTGCTGAAGACCCGGAAGGAGCCGACTGCCCACGAGTCTGGTGCTGCTGACGTAAACTGGGGTCCCGTGTATAACAGGTGGCCCAAGTGTGACCATCCCTGCGAAGAAGAGCGTGACGTGAGAACCACGGCGACCACGACCACGAGCCTCGATCTTGACTCGACCACGAGGCTGGTGCTGGCCGACCTTGACCACGACACGGAGGTGGGTAGTATCGTGGCGCGTACAGGGGGCCGCGGCTGAGTCGAGGGAGCAGACGGCAAAGGAGAACCACGAGTAGCAAGCGCAGATGGAACCGTAAGAAGACCAGCACCACGAAGACGGGTCTCCTCAGCCCGAAGCTCAGACAACACCTCAGAGAGCGGAACACGACCACGAGCATTCAGCTGAGCACGCCGGGGCTCAAACTCTTGGCGAAGCCGAGACAAAAACTCATAGATGCGGTGAAACTCCAAGTCCGAGCGACAACTGCAGACGAGCATGTGCCACAAACAGCGACGGAGAGAATCAAGTCGACGCCAGATAGCAAAGCACTCGAGTATAGAACTCATCAATAGTAGAATCACCTGGGAGAGCATGCTCTGGCGAACCACAGACAGTAAAGAGCATCCCAGACGGTGATAAGCGGCGAAGATGGGCCCATCGAGCGGCAACAGAGGGGAGACTCATGAACTCAGCAAGACATCGGGCAAAACATCGGAGGTGAGAACAGCAGCAGACGAGCATCCTCATCAACCCACCGAGTGTAAGCGGTGAGGCGTGTCGATAGGCCTCGAGATCAAGAGTACGCTTGAACTTGGTCATAAGCAGCAAGACTATCATCGGCACTCGGCAGCATCCTTGGCCTCGAGAAGCATCGGCACCGAGAACAATCGGCGTCGGGAATAGGAGCCACAGAACAGGGGGCACGGATGAGACCTCGCCGGAGAGCACACCCCAAAGACGGAGACCGCATGTGAACGCGCATAAAGGCAGCGAAATCAGTGGTAACGCGCCATCAAAGATCACCGGGCAGCGAGGAATCGCATAACAGCCCGATGCGAAGACATCTCACTTTTTTTTTTTTACTCGATCCGATCAGAATGACGGGCGCCAGATCCGATCGGGAAGCGGCGAAGCGGGCGACGCAGGCGAGCGGCGGCGCGTCACGTCCAGCCACGTCGGGGCGTCGTCAGGAAGGCGAGGGAGGCAGAGCGCGGGTCACGCGGTCGAAGCAGAGCGTGGCCGTCGAGGATGCGGGCGTCGTCGCGTCAGGGGTCGCGTGTCGCGTCAGGGGTCGCGTCAGGGACTCAGGGTCGCGTCGCGTCAGGGAGTTGTCGCGTCAGGGAGTCCCGGGGCGTCAAGGACGCGGGCAACGTCACGCCAGGGAGGGGAGCCGGTCCCGTGCTGCGTGTCAGGGAGCCGATCGAGGGGAGGAGCTCCCGTGCCGTGTCAGGGAGCCGATGCAAGGGGGCACAGACCACGTGGAGAGGACCCGTTGCAAGGAGATTGCGTCAGAGAGAACCCGCGCCACGGAATCGATCAGGCTCCTCGTGGAAAACAAATCGGGGCGGCGGCAGAGATCCAGACGGAAACGGGCGGCAACCGTCGGCGCCGCCGACGGCCTTGACGTCGGCGACAGGGACGGTGGCGGCTGACGAAGTTGCAAGATGATAGAGGCTAACCTAGCTCTGATACCATGTCGAGAATATGCAACTTGTATTCCTCGGTAAAGGCCACAATATATAATCTGACAGGACAAATATGCAGGGAGCCCCCTAACATATGGGGGAAATACAATATACAGATATATACATCTAACAAGTCCAAACTCCTGCTCTCCAAGTTGGAACAAATTAAGGCTTCAACTCGTGTGCCTTTTCAACCCCGTAAAAAATATCACACCATGCCATTCGCTTCACGCTGCAATATATCAATTTCACAACGTTCCTTTTTTTTCACCTACACGCCGCCCGTCGCAACTCGTAGATATTTTCCTAAGTAGGACACGTGAGCCGCGTGAAATTTCCATCGACCAGGGAAGAAGAAAGCAAGTCGATCATAACTCAGAAACCATGACCAGTTACAGACAAATTAACCGTTGTAGGGCCTCCGATTCCAGCAGAAGAAATAAATTAAGTAAGGATATTCCTTTAGTGCATTCGTATAAAGCCCTATCTCTCTCTCCCCCTCTCTCTCTGCTGTGGAAATACGATCGAGTTATACAGTTAAGGAGTAGTCAAGTACACATAAGCTCTCGTTGAGCTTGATATTGATTTCAAAGCTAGCTTAGCATATCGGTAGGCGATCAAGTGTTTGGGACTTGAGAGTATCAGTGCTGATGAAGCTTGTACCAAATTGTCAAGAAAAGCTCATGGACTCCCTTGGTGTGGCCACCTTGGGGGTCTTCTGGCTAGTAGTTAGACAGCCCAAGTTCGAATCTCACCTTCTCCTATATATTAGTAGTGTCTATTTTTCTTAGACACTCTCATCTTTTTATGATGCTTCAGTTGCGTTGGCTCTCAGATTAAGAAGAAAATATATGGTATTGCTGCGAGGATAAGGCCAATTGTCAATAAGACCTAAGCTATGCCTCCAAGTTAAAAATAAACACAAATACCCATATTATAGCATTGAGATACCAAGGGAACATATAGGGATATATAAGGATACATCAGCAACTGAAGTACAGAAACGCACTTGCCCAGGTTCATTGTTATTGTTTGTTAAGAAAGCAAAAAAGGTGTGAAATATGCATTGCATACATTTAGTGTCGGCATACTCCTCGTAAGTTCTTACTGCGCACATGGTTGATATGTTGGCCATTTTGATAGAGCGTGCCAAAAATGATGAAAAAATTGTTGGGATCGTACCACATCTAGTTGATGGGGGTCTGTCGATTCTACAATATGTTGATGAAATTCTTTTTATAGAACATGACATCGAAAAGGCTAAAAATCTGAAGTTAATTCTCTCACCGTTTGAGCAATATTTAGGTCTAAAGATTAATTTTCATAAAAGTGTTATTTTGTACCGAATTCATTAATGGAGACTGGCGAAACACGGAATGGAAAGCGGTTGAGAAACGGTTACATAAAAGTCTAAGCAACTGGAAAAAAACTACTATTAGTTGGTGGAAGACTAGTTCTAATTAATTCTGTCCTCACTAATATTGTCTTGTATATATTATCATTCTTCCAAGTTCTAAAGGGTGTTCTCTAGCGATTAGACTATTATTGTTCGAGATTATTTTGGCAAGGAGATTCGTGCATACTGGAAAAATAAAATATAGTTTGTCATCCAAAAGACCAAGGGGGCTTTGGATCCATGATCTTAAAGTAAAAAATACTGCACTAATGGAAAAATGGCTATCCAAACTATTAACAGAGGATGGTGTATGGTAAACTCTATTGGGAAGGAAGTACTGTGGCTCATAAGCTTCCAAATATACCGAAAACTAGGGGGTTCACACTTTGGAGCCAGTATGATGTATACGAAAAATTCTTTCTTCCACTTCGGATCCTTCCTTATCAAGGATGGCTTGCAAATTAGATTCTAGGAGGATTCCCGACTAAGAAATATACCACTCATGGAACAATATCCGGCTTTATACAACATAGCACGTAACAAGGGTGATACATTCGCTGAAGTGTTAACCACTTCACTTTCTAACATGGTTTTTAGAAGAGATCTCATTGGTACATATCTTGTCTCTTGGCGCCCTCTACAATTAGTGGATATATAACTAACAAAAGAACATGATGAGTTTCATTAGAATTTGACTGAGTCGGTTAGCTTTGTGACATGTTCCCTTGTCTCTTCTCATATGCACTAGACGAGGATGTGTCTGTGGCTGATTGGTCTAACTCCTTTGAGAGAACCTCGTTGTTTGCCTTTCCCCTTTCAGTTCAGGTGTACCATGAACTATAACAAGTAAATCAAATCATTGATGGTATTTTAATAGAAGAGGATCACCATGATACTAGACTGTTTTTTTGGGGGTCGGCTAATTATACCTCAGCAAGGTTCTATAGATTTACCTTTGCTTTGTTACCTCAACATAAAACACTGCAATTTATTTGGAAATCTCATTGCCTACCAAAGTTAAGGGTTTTTGCCTGGTTACTACTCCGAGATCGACTGAATACTAATGACCTGATGCTTTGTAAGCATTAGCATATTCAATCTGGCCCTGAATGTATACTATGTGCATCTCAAGATCTAGAGACGTGTGATCATCACTTCTTTAATCGCTCCTTTGCGTCTACATGCTAGGCAATTATTGACGTTGTATGAGATTCTTCCTTCCCAATTTCAAATCGATTTCTTGTTACTCGTAGTACTTTTGATGTGCCATGCTTCGAACATTTAGAAAGAGCGTAACGATTTTATCTTCAATCATCGGCAACAATCTTTGGCATGTTGGAAAGTTCGCTTTAAAAGTGACCTACTGCTCCACCAGTTTAGAGTCAAATCAAACCTAGTTCAACCCCTCCTTGATTGGGTGCTTAGATCATTTTCTTAATTGTTTTGCTTACTCTCTTTCATTCCTTCCACCCTCTCTCTTTGTACTGTTCGTTTGGTTTATATATATTAGCCCCTACGGTATTTTAGTCAAAAAAATGAGCTCTCTCTTCAAAATAACCTCAATATATTTGAGTTCCATTCAATCTTGACAAAAATAATATATATCAACTAAAGTAAACTACCATGTATTTTGTTGATATCATGTAAATCCACAATAGCACACATAGTGACTGAAATTAATACAATAAACTCGCATGTTTTGTGTTGATTGGGAGTAAATGACTTGTCCATGTCATTTGTCAACAACCATTATAACGTCTTAACCAGTAAAATTTTCTATGACACTTAATAAAAATATACTTAAATATTGTTGCTAAATGTTTAAGTACAATTACAAGTGCGATAAATTGTATTTTTTCATTCCAAATATGTTTTCAAGAAGTGGAAGTTACATCTTACAATAGAGGCTATATTGATTTTCCTGTTTCAGTACATTGCCTCTTCAAATGATTTCTCATTAAGTCGTGTCCACTTACATCAGAGAAAAATAAAAACAAACTTGGATAGATCAAATATTAATGTGGTGCACTTTGAGGAATTATAGTGCCATATGATCCACTTTAGCACCATTAAATATATTGATTGAGATATCTTAAGTGTATCGTCTGTCAAATATCTTCATTAGAGGTTTCTAGGCTATATAGAATAGTTGTATGTTTTAGGTGCAAGTAATTAAGTATAAAATTTAATAGTACATGATTGTCTACTATGGTGTATGCAACTAAGAATTATCCAGAGTGATGTGTGTATCAAAATGTAACTTACCGACATTAGAATACAAAATATAAATAGGATTATATTATTGTGTAGTTGTTATTTCTTTGTTTGACAGGAAATTCAACCCATAAAATAGTAATGACTTGCAACCCTCCTAGCCGGCTCAAGAGCAATCCAAGTCACTAGAACTTATGTATTTAGAAATCCATTTACCCTGCTAAAAACCATGAAAATGCAATTCTCTAATGTAGTACATGCTTTTATAGAACATATTAAATAAAGTAGTGAGTCGCTTGTGCATCCTTCAATGCATAGTAGAGGGTATTTCCTTAACTAAAAAGTTTGAAATATATTATATCCTAGTCCTTTTTTTCCTGAATTCCTGGTTGCATGATCCTTTTGTCGGATTTATTTTATGGTAGGCACAAGATTATATCTATATGTTTATGTTTTGAAAAATGTCGTTTCGTTTCTTATCATTTTGTAACGGATTAGTTAGGAGCAGAATAGTAATGATTTATCATTAATTAAATGACGGTCTCATGGCTAAAGTACTCACTAGTTTTTGAATCATTTTTACGTGGGGAGGCGCATTCAAAGCCTCTACTGTATTTAGAATATATGATAGTGCAATGTTAGATTTGAAAATTCTTTTACATCATAGATACATGTCGAGCACTTGTCTTTCCATTTTCAACGACATGCTTACAAGTATAAGGAATGCACTACTATGATAAGAGATAATGATAAAGATAAATAGTCTCATTAACTTCTATAAATTGGTAAGATCATGTAATATTCTATGGTGTTGTTGTATAAGTATGTAACCGTTTTCTCAAGGCAACATAAGATATGTGAGGATGACTAGGTTAAACATATATCATTTTTTCAGTATGAGGGAACTCATTGCCGGGTTTGAAATATTCGCAACTTTGGAATAAATTATCTTTTCTTCCCTTCAAGGAAAAAATAGTGATAAGAGTACATTGGGTTCATATTATTGGTTATGTAAATAATTGCATCTGTTTTTTAGAATGGAAGGACGGATGGAGTACAACTATTTTTGGACTACTCATGTTGCACTCGTAGCTTTTGGACCATTAGATAGGCAAGGAATGCACATGGTTTAGCCATATCTTGGGTTGCGTGAACATTTTATTTGAAAAAAAATCTTGAGTTTCGCATAAAAAATTCACTTTGTGCTTCGTTTTCTCAAGTTTGACTTACGTACCATATTTTAGTTTAATTGTTGTTTCATATAGGTTTAAGTGATCTTTCAAAAAGTGCTAGAAGCTTACGACAATATTTTATAGACTCTAGTACAACTCAAACAACTAAGAAACCCAACCGGAACACATACAAAACCTTCAAAAAAATATGAAACTTCACTAGAACTCAATGAAACACAACTTAAAACCTCTTTGGAGAATGAGTTTTTTCAAAAGTTCAATAAATATTCCAATAAAGTTTTAAAAAACAAAAGGTTAGAATTTCAAAAACTTACCCAACATTGTTCTTATTTCCAAGATCTTTTAAGATGAAGACAATGATTAAAGCGATTTTGAAAACCTACAATTAGTTCAAATATATGACCCTTTTTTTGTTTGGAGAAATAGTTGAATGCATGGATTTACTGATGGGAGATATGGACCGTGTGTTGATACTTGTGAAAGAAAAGGCCTATTTTCCACATGTACTAGCACCCAAACTTTTGGCATGATCGTGACTATTTTTCATCCAACGGGTCAAAAGTCATGGCTGGAGTTCTCCAATAATGGGAGTTTTTCATGTCGTCTTTCAAGAGTTAGGCGGAGAGCACGGCCAGCAAGAAAATGATAACGTAATTTGTGGACATGTCCTACACATAGCTCTGTACATAAAGTTAACTCCAGGTAGTCCACAAGAAGCATTCTGTTTTTTCCGATTTCATGAATTGAACTGTGCAATAGCTTAGGCTAGCAAAAACACAAAACACAGTTTTTTTGCGTAAACTAAGTTCCCGTTTACTTAAGTTTGAGCGAGTTTTCAAAGCACAAAAACGTATACATATGTCTGTTTTCAAAGCACAAAGAGTTCTTGATGAGATTCGATGGCGTTACTACGAAGAAACTGTTATGATACTGAACCTCATGCCTTATCGAGCATCTTATCCCATCTTAAAGTGTTTCATTTTGCTAAATGGTATCAATTAAATGGTGTATCAATTCCATAAATTGGATACAGCAATAAAAAAACAGCAAAATTCTTTCTAATATTTTAGATAGAGGAAACATCTAAAATATTAGAAAGAATGTACTCTTCTATCCAAATCCAATTTGCATTGATAAAATGAATCCAAATTCCAGTAGTAGATGAATAATTGCAAGTTTTTGTGTGTACTTCAAAATAACTGACATAATTTTTGTTTTTTCAGACTCATATTGTTCATGGCTTGAGAACGGGAGTTGAACTCCCCGCCCGTTCCTTAGTAGCTCGGTAGAGTAGCGGGCTGTTATGGTCGTAGGTTCGAATCCTACTTGGGAAGATTTGATTCATTCTTTAATGTAAGAATAAAGAATTGAATTAAAGGGCTTGCTTTGACCCTTAGGAGTAGGTAACCCGCTCGCTATCCTTGTTTCTATTTCTATTGCATTCTATCTCATCGTATCACATTGTGTTCTACGATTTCACTTCGACAAAAGAAAAAAGCATACCTGAGTTCAATAGCTTTACGTCCGCTATCCCGATCATGATTTTCCTACCCTCAGGCGGAAAGTAAAGGCCCTTCCCCCTTTGGAAGGTTGTGGGCGAGGAGGGATTCGAACCCCCGACACCGTGGTTCGTAGCCACGTGCTCTAATCCTTTGAGCTACAGGCCCCGCTCGCTCGTGGCGGGGGAGTAAGTCAAAATAGAAAAAACTCACATTGGGTTTAGGGATAATCAGGCTCGAACTGATGACTTCCACCACGTCAAGGTGACACTATACCGCTGAGTTATACCCCTTCCTCGTCCCATCGAGAAAGAGAATTAACGAATCGTAAGACAAAGGGGCGAGAAACTCAAGGCCACTCTTCCTCCGGGCTTTCTTTCTGCACTATTATGGATAGTCAAATAAGTAATCACAATGATAGCTAGTGCATTGATTTTTTTAAATTGAAATTGATAGTGCATTGTTTGTTGATTAATTGGTCACGGCATTGGTTTGTTGCAATTTCAACACTTCATCTAAATGTTTTCCTTCTAAAGTAGCTCATCTCGATTAGTACACCAATCTAATGTGAAACCTTGTTGCTTCGGTAGACCATAGAAAGAATCAGTAAGTTGTCTCTAGAAGTAATGTGGTGTCATAGCATGTGTAGAAGAAATCAATGATAACAGAAAAAATGATAAAAAAAGGACTTACTGGAGTTAAAAGAAAATGAATTGTTGCGCCTCTGAATTCCCAACACATATTAAATGAAGATCGTTCATTATTTTTATCAAACTAATATTCATCCCTCTCCCTCAAAAAGAAACCAACATCCATTTCTCAAGCATTGTCTGTGGAGAGATGGTCAACATATACAGTTAAGGTATGAAGTACATAAGCTTGCTATGAGCTTCAAATGGTTTCGATTTCAAAGGTTTTCATGCAGTTCGGTAGGCTATGAAATGTTTGAGTATCAGTGGCTGATGAAGCTTTCTATCAAATTGTGGCCACTATAAGAGGCGTCAATAGAACTTGAATATCAACACCAGTACAAGATGCAGTTATCTGCATTGGCTCACAAATTCTAGAGGAACTTGTGTGAGGATAAGGCCAATAGTCGATGCGATATAAGCTACACGAATTCCTCTGCACTCATAAAACAAAAAATCAGATATACATGAAGGCGACAAAATATTATGTAAGAAACAGCATTTATTATGAGCATTTCAAGGGCACAGATAAGAATACAACAATTCAGATCTAGACACACGCCCATACAAGTTCGCGGTTGTCAGGAAAAGCATAAGGGTGCAAAACATAGCAGTGAATACCTTTTCTTGTCAGCAGATTCCTCTCAAGTTTTTGTAGTCCTCGATGCTTAGCAATTTATCCTTAATTTTTAACCAGTCCGCTGGTTTCAGCATGAAGATTGCTATGTATCCTTCTCTGTCAGCCTACAAGTGAAAAAAGAAAAAGGAACACACTGGTCAGGATATAGGTGAAGATCATTGCACAAGCCAAGGAAGAAGTGGCAAGGAGAAGCATTTCAGTTTCCAGGAGAATACGCTTTTGTATCTTATTTTGGCCTTTGGTGGTGGCATGCATGGGCCATGGCCTCGGCAATTAGTTCTAAACTAGAATACGGTTAAAAAGGTAAACTAATGTGATTATTTGAATATAAGGCAAACAATGACCCACATACTTCTATTGGCAGGCAAGGTGTACAGACTTCTGGACAGAACTTGACATGCTAATCACCTAGGAGCGACACCAAAATTGAGTTTACAAGAAGAAAACTTAGGCATCTTAGGTATGCATGGACTAGAAGGGTGTGCCAGATAACTCTCCAGTAAGAGACAATGGTACCAACTAAAAAAATATGGTTGCTCCCATTTATGTATGCAGGCATGAACATAGTTAATAATGCCAAAGATAACCCACAACGATAGTGAAGCAGCAAAATCATTTTTCTCATAGAGAAACTTACAGAGGTATTAAGCAGATTGGGATGTTTGATCAATCTGTCATTGACCTCCAAAAGTGAACCTTTCACGCAACACCTGTGAAAGTTTAATGTGAACAACACTTCGGTGTAAAAATACATTGACATAGGGCATAATCAATTATGAGATTTAGCTGACCAACCTCACCACAAAAGATTTATCATTTGCACAGACTTTACATAGCACTGAATTTTCTTGTAAATGTTGTGCATTCTGTAATGGGAAACATTCATCAAATCATCCTGCCAATTAATTACTCAAACAGAGAACATACGTCAATTAATCCAATTACCCTTTTGCGCTTCCTGTGACTTTGATCTCACTGCGATCTGTCTTCCCAACATTGAAGTCAATAGCACTTATTCCCCCTTCCTCTTTCAGTGCAACATGGGATGGAGCTAAACCAACTACACACAACCTAAATTTTTGAGGAAAAGAAAAATAAACCAAAGAGAATAAAGATCAGACAGGAGTTGGATTACAAATAAGTGACACTAGAGGATTGCAATCCGTCAAAGATAAAGATCACTTCATCAATATGGTTTATGAATGCATTAAGTAATTTCCGCCTGCTACAGTACTACCTAGAAATAAATCCCCAGCTTCAATCCAATTAGTAAATACGCAAAGTTCACTTATCCTTTTCCAGCCCAAAGGAATCCTCACTCGATTGCCACGTCAACTGGCAGCATGTGTGTCGCCCTACCACCATGGGTGGCCTAGGCATCCCCGACCTGGAGCGGCAAAGCCTGGCGCTCAGGCTGCGCTGGCTATGGTCGCATGGATGACAGCAGGGCATGGAGCACCCTCCACCTGCAATTCTCCGCCGAGGAGCGCACCCTATTCCATGCCTCCACCACGATGCACATTGGCAATGGAGAGAAGGCACTGTTTAGGGAGGATTGCTGGCTCCAGGGCCGCTCCATCAGCGAGATCGCACCCGACCTATACAGCTGCATCCCCAAGCGCCGACGCAAGGTCAGGACAGTGGCAGACGGCCTTAACAAGAACAGCTGGGCAAGAGACATACAAGGAACGGTGGGACTACATGATATTGGCCAATACCTGCAACTCTGACTAACACTAAAAGATGTGAATCTCACGGATGCCCAGGATCAGCTACAGTGGAAGTGGACATCTGACGGAGCCTACTCCGCGCACTCTTGCTACCTCGCATCCTTCCAAGGATCAACCTCTTGTTTCTCCTGGAAGATCATCTGCGAAAGCTGGGCGCCGCCGCGAGTAAAGTTTTTCCACTGGCTTGCTAACCAGGATAGATGTTGGACTGCCGAGCGACTAGAGCGCCACGACCTCCAACACCATCCCCGGTGCCCTCTCTACGACCAGAGCCCGGAGACCATCAGACATCTGCTATTGGAGTGCCCTATCGCCAGACAGGCGTGGTAGGAGATTCTGGCCTGGCTTCGAATGACTGCTCACCCCCCAGATCAGGAAGCCTCGACCATGGACTGGTGGCAGATTGCCAAGAGAAACACGCCCAATCCAATGCGCAAGGGCCTCGCCTCCGCCACACTCCTCATCCCGTGGATGATCTAGATGCACAGAAATGACTGCATCTTCGATGGAGCCCATCAGCACAGATCTTGGTCGCCAAAATCAAAGATGAAGCCAGACTTTGGGCAAGGGCTGGGGCACTTGGCCTTCATGTGGTTCTGCCATCCACTTGGGATGTGCACTAAGCTCTGTACCTGTAATGAACTGTGTACCTCTCAAGAGGATGTAAACCGAACCCTATCTTTGCAATGAAATGAAACGCAAGTCTTTTGCGTTTCTCAAAAAAATGCAATGTTCACCAAAAGACCATCTATTGGAGCTAATTCTGAGAAAGCTATTTTTGATATGTTGAAAGCGTACCCGTTTGGATGACGGTACACGTACTGATCGTGTCCTGGGTTGAAATAATCTGCAAAGTAAATGAGAAGAGATGAATCTGACAACTTAAAGTAAGGGCTGAAATTAAGTTCCAACATTTTGTTACATTTGATGTTAGTTTTGCTCCAATAATTTGTTAACTAAATTACAGCACTACAGTGCAGAGTACATACACATAGTTACAGAGACGCAAAATACGTCTGGAGATGGCTAATCGGGGCATTCTTTACATATTTTTAAGAAATAAGTAAATAAAGCACGCCATACATTATGTGGAGATGAATAAATTACCCGATTACAAAATTTTGTACAGTAGCTGATATTGCCACAACTCCCGGTCAAAAAAGTCACAGCAACTGTGTACACGCCCCATATTCAACATATGCACAGACAAGTAGACAATAAACACTACCGAAAGGCTAAAGGAAAATAAAAGTAAATGCTGAGAATCTAATAGCAATGTGGTTCCTCTTCCAGAGATCAAATGCTATCCAGAATAGCGCTAAGCACAAAATCTAATAGGTACAGCAATTACGCGCGTAGTAAAATTGGGAGTATTTTCCTTACCGGCGACGAAGTAGCGTGCGAAGTTAGCATCGACGGCGGAGGGCGGGGTTGCCGGGAGGCTCCCGGCGTCGGGGGCGATGAGGGCCCTCGTCTCCTCGTCGAACGAGGCTGATTCCCGTGGCGCCAGGTCGTTGACCGGGGGTGCGCATACCTCTGCGGCTTCTCCCGCCATTGGAGCTGCTACCTCCATCGTCCGGCGGCCGCGGGGAGGTGGAGGAGATGGAATCCGGTGGCGGGCGGCGGCGCGGTTTGTGCGCGCTGCTGGAGGAGTGGAAGTGGTCTGGTGGGCTTCTGTTTGTAGGCCGGGCGTTCGTGTCAACGGCATGTGGGCTAGGCTGGGCCGGCTGGGTGGGCTGGGCCTTAAGTGACAATCTGACGGGGGCTTGGCATCACTTTCCGCTTTGTAATTTTTCTTGTCATAACATGTACCGGTGTTGCAGCTTCATCTGCCTCTTTCCATTTGGAGCCTAACGTGCGTTTTGAATTCCCGTGGGGTCGCTCTCTCCTCTAGCTCGTCCGCTCCATCGTTCTCTTTTTCTTACTGGCAAACAGATTAGGGTGCGACCTACTGCTGCTCGGCTACTACTCCGATAACAGATCATGAGTGAGTCTTCTTGTTCGGGTTTGCTCTCTCCTTTGTTCCTTTGTGATTCTCTGGCAAGAGTTATACGAGCTCTAGCAACCTTATGGTTTCATATTTTGCCGCCCTCTTATAATGAATACCCCTTCCTTCTTATCTTGTATTCCATGTCGTGTCGGTTATCTTTTCTATCAAATCTGCTAGGTCGACTTGGTTCTTGTGCTTTAGACCTGGCTCAAGATCATGTTGTCCAGTGGGTGGGACTGGTTAGTAGGGTTTTCGGGCATGTTATTCAACTATGCTTTGGCCTTATCTCTCTCGATTTAATAATTCAATTATTGTTTTCTTCTTGTCCATCATCGAAGCCCGCTTTTGTTTTGTCCACTCGCAACACCTTCTGCCTATTTTGAGGTTTTTCTGCTTCATGATTACACCATTTTCATTGTTCTACCGTTGTTCTTCAAGCTTTGCTCCACCATTAAGCTTTCGAGACCAAGTGAGGGGGTTAACGTGCGTCGCCGGAGTTTGGCGGTGTCTTTTTGGTTGGTGGCAGTCGGGTTCTCGACTTGTTGCAAGCCTCCCCGCGGTCAACTGCGGTGTCCCCTAGAAGCTTCCCTGTATGCAACCGATGACTCAACGATGGTCGGCTATGTAACCTTATGTTTTACCTTGGTTGTGTATCCTCTTTACAGACTGGTTTGTCCATAAACTGTATTGTTCGCTAAAGATGAATGTAAGGGTTCTACTTTGCCAAAAAAAAAGGCAAACTTGGCTCGACTCGTTAACACAACGAGTTTAGATTTGAAACTCAGCTCAACTCGGTAAGCTCCTAAGTATCTCACGAGTAGCTCGTTTAACTCATTATGAGATGCGAACAACAACAGAAATTACAAAAAACTAGTAATAATCTGACCAATTCAAAACTAAAACAATGATAGTCCTTCCATAATTTTCACAAAGGTAAAATCAATCAAAAATATAATATCTCTACACCATTACAGATGCAAGAAACATTAATAATTTAACATTAACTCTATATTTGAACGAGTTTAACGAGCTAAATGAGTAGCTAGCGAGTATCTCGTTTAGCTTGGGTAAATCTAGAACTTGGCTCGACTGTTTAGGCATCGAGCAAAGGCTGAGCAGTACCGAGTCACGAGCTACTCATTTATCTCGCGAGTTTTAATTCCAATAGTTGAAGCTTGAACCTAGGCTAGAATTATAACTTGAAACTCGTGAGCTAAATGAGTAGCTTGTGACTCTGCTCGAGTTGGCGGGAACTCGGAGTTTAGTGACTCGACTGAATTTTAGATTTGAGCTCATTTATTTACCCAAGAACGAACTACTCATTTAGCTCGTTAAACTCGTTCAAATACAAAATTTAAAATTTTCAATAGATGAGTGCCAAACTGCTAGTGTTTCTTGCACCTGTAATGTTATAGAGCTACTATATTTTTATTAATCTTTCCTTTGTAAAATTGTGGAAGTACTATTACTGTTCTAATTCTGAATTAGTAGGAGCATTACTCGTTTTTCTTATATGTGCTCTTGTTCAAAACTTATACCGAGCTAAACAAGCTACTAGTGAGTTTATCGAGTCCGAGTCGAGTGCCAGATCCGAGCTCGTTCTCTTAATGAGTCGAGCCAAGTTAGCTCGTTAGTTAAACCGACCCGAGCTAGCTCGTTAGTTGAACGAGGTTTAGCAGTTGAGCAGGCTCGACTCGAATTCCAGCCCTACTTAAGCCTTTTCTAATGAATTCAGGGATCCTCCTTGAGCAAGATTCATTGGTTCCATCCATGATTTTTTTATTTAACTTTTCATCTAGCTAGCAAGTAGTGAAAGAAAACAACCCTTGATATATTTAGTTTTTCTGTAAAAATAATAATGTTACACTTACAACAAAGGATGATAACTCATTTCACTGCAAGTGATGAAAACAAATTGCATGATTGCTGCGTTTTACGTATAATTGCTTAGAGCAACTCCAAAAGCAGCTGAAAAACACCGTGCGCTAAAATTGCTATGCAGCACACGCGATCCAGTTTTAGCGCGCGTGTTGTTTCTCCTCCGGTGGACGCACTAAAATCGGCACGTGAAAATAGAGCTCGAAATAGCCCCCAATAGGCGCGCTAAAATGCAGCGCGCGGACGCAGGCACAAACAACATTTCATAGCCCACACCACATCAACAAGATCAAACAAACCAAAATAAATAGAATAACAAATGGCTCTCAACAATCACCAAATGCTTGTTTCATACAACCAAGTTCAACACAAAATTAGGACATAGTTTAAATGCAAATGATAATTTCACACAACCAAGTTCAACGCAAATTTGAATTGAACAAACATGTTGACACATCATTTGTCAACACATCGTCATAGTCATTGTTAGTGTCATTTCCATTTTGTGCTTCTTATCCTTGGGAGTCTTGGACGGTGGTGTTGGTGTTGTTGGCATGCGATGAATCTCTATAGCCATCAACATTGATAGAACATAATGGATTCACCAAGAAGGCCATGCCATAACCATCAACATTGATAGAAGGTGATGGATTACGTAAGGAGGCCATAAATCCCCTGGTGGTGCTCCCATGCTTCCGAGCCCCATGCCACTCATGCCACCATAGCCTCCAAAAGCCTCCGGTGTTGCTCCCATGCCTCCAAATGCACCCGTTGGTGCTCTCATGCCTCCAAAAGCCCCTGGTGTTGCTCCCATGCCTCCATAGCCACCCATGCCACCAAATGCATTCATTCATGCGCCGACGGCGGTATGAAGTTGAGTTGGCACGTGCTAGAGCTCACGGCGGCGACAACAGAGGTAGGGTTAGGGTTTGCCGTCGCAGGAACTCCCGCGTCGACGCCGGGGGTGCCGGGGATCGAGTACTGCGGTGAGGACAGCTCCATCGCCGGAAGGTCGCCGGCATGCACGCGAAGGCGAGGTGGGAATCACGGCGCAGGCGCGGGGAAAGTTTCACTCGGTGGTTGGGCGTTCGCGCGTGAGCTAGGGAGATAGCGCGATGGTGGCCGGGTACCAAATTTGGGACATGCGCGGGGGCAAATTGAGGCGCGCCGGATTTTTTTTACAGCACGCACAATTATCGCGCGCCTGCTGGAGCAAAAAAAAAAAACCATGCGTACACTAAATCGGCGATTATTTTTAGCACGCACGAAAGTTGGAATTGCTCTTATGAGATCCTTTTGGCCACCGCCCACCGGTGACTCAAACAAACTTGTCAGCTCCTCTTCTGTCAGCACCGACGGGGGCGACTTAGATCAGCTCTACAACAAAGCGGGCCTTCTTCCAACAACCGCGCCACCACTGCGCACGTGGGCTGGGCAGAGCCTTCTCTAACGAATTCAGGGATCCTCCTCTAGCAAAGGAATGACAAGCAAGATCCACTGATTCCATCCACTATTTTATATACTCCCTCCATCCTAAAATAGATGTCTCAGTTGTCAAAATTTGAATGAATCTAGACACTATTTAGCATATAGATTCATTTAAATTTTCAAAAACTTGAGACATCTATTTTGGGACGGAGGGAGTATTTATTTTTTCTCTAAAAGATCAATGTTACACTTACACAACGTACGAAATAATTAAGTACCAAACAGCACCTCTAACTCTTAGAATACAGTTCTCACAAGACACGGGATCAAAATTCCCATGACTGTGAGTGATGACATGCTTGCTCATGAACATCGTTTGTCTAATGGTGATCTGACAAGCTTGCGAGCTCCTCTTCTGTCAGCACCGATGGGGCGACTTGGATCAGCTCTACAACAAAGCCGGCCTCCTGGCACGCCTTCTTCAGGAGCTCCGCCTGCGCGTCCCCGTCCGGGCACAGCGCAACAACCGCGCCACCGCTGCCCGTGAACTTCGACGCGGCACCAACACTCCTCGCTACCTCCACCATCTTTATGTTCAGCGCCCCAAGCGCGTCGTCGCCAAACATTTGCCTACGAACAATTGTGCTCAACAAGTTAACTCACTAGCATTGCTGCGACCGTAGATTTCGTACAAATATGGTCTAGCCTAACAAGATTGTTACTCTCAAAGCTTCGTCGACGTTAGTCTCACTCACCTCCGCAGGTCAAAGTTCTTGTTCATAAGCCTCGCGAGGTCGGTATAATTCTTCTGTAACAACGCATTGTGGCCATCGTAAGCTTGTTGTGCGACTTCTTTCATGGATGATATCACGAACTCGTCGCCGTCAAGCCATCTTTGTCTGACACTACTGTGGACCTAATTAGTTACACAAGTTTTGAAGGTCGCTATTAGTGAGTGGAAGGAGCATGCCAAGATTGCTCGAGCAAACTATTTGTAATTTTAGTAAGATTGTACAAACCTTGCCGGAGTCGCTTGGGTTCTCGGCGTAGATGAGATATAGAGGAGGGAGTAGATTGACGTCTAGCGGCATGTACACGCCATGGCCCAACTTATCCATATGCTCCTGGCTAAAATCCTGAGAAATTAAACAGAATTGAAAGATTAGCACAGGACTCATCATCGTCATAACTAAACAGGAGGTGATCAGTGGGCGAAGGTTGTCTTGTAAAGCTGCCATCGATCTCCCAAAAATGCTCGAATCGCACAAAGATTACCATATACACAAGGCCGCCGTAGACCTGCGCGACACGGTCCTGGAGCCCGGCGACGATCCCGAGCTCCTTCTCGGCGTCGAGGATGAGGTTAGGCCTGACCTCGACCCTGATCTTGTCCCTGACATTGTAGAAATCAAGGAGGCAGCTCAGCGCGGCGCAGACGATGGCGCTCGAGCCAGACAGCCCTGCCTGCAGAAATGCAGAGGAAACAGAACTGTCAGTTAGCTGAAAGACAGCATGAGTCGTGGCGAAGCAAGGGGGAGGGGACCTGGCGGGGAATGTTGGTGTCGTAGGAGAGGGTGAAGTTCTTGTCGTCGAGGGCGATGCCGTTGCGCCTACAGTGGTTGTGGAAGACCTTGCAGATGGCCAGCAGCAGCCGGACGCCGCCGTAGTAACCTCCCCCTTCCAGACGGTCCACCTGCACGGATCAATGGAACAGTGAAGGTAGATCTTGATCTGGCCAATTAAACGACCGCTGCCGATTAATCTGCTGGACCAACAAGATTAGTACTACTACTACGACCGTCGGCGGCGTAATCAGTTCGCGACTGCTAGATCCGTTGATAATCGGAATCAGATTGAGCTAGCTACTGTATCTACTGACGCGGGAAGAAAGGACTAGGAGGGAAAAAGATTGTGTTCGGGGGCGGCGATCTTACGAGGGCGGTGAGGGAGGGGAAGGCGACGAGGTCGTGGCGCGGGTGGGGCTGGACGAGGAGCTCGTCGGAGGGGCGGAGGCGGACGGTGGCCCAGAGGCCGGCGACGGCGAAGGAGACGGCGCGGCCGCCGTACACGTCGCTGGGGTTGCCGAGGAGCCCCACGCGCGCGTATGCCTTGTGTTCCACTTCCATCGCCGCCGTCGCCGCCGCTTATCCCGGGTGGAGACCAGATAACTACGCCAGCAAAAGAGGTCGTCACCACCGGTTTCTCCGAACCTACTGCTACACTGTACATGAACTGTTGTGTTGACGCTGCATTTAGCAGACTGCTATCTCTGCCAAAAGCAGGGTGTTCCATCTGGCCGATCATATCCGCCAAACATTAGGATACTATTATTAGGATACTATTCAACATATTTTTAATTCATGATAATCTTGAGTATAGTACATTCACACATTATTATTATATCTGGCGATCATATCTGCCAAACATTACTTTATTATTAGGACATTATTCGATATATTTTTATCATGATGACATAGAGTACATTTCCACTTAGAACATTTTAGTAGTTGGCAATACCAATGTTCAAACATCACCTTAGATCATCTCTACCAGCATATCCTGGATATCGGACCAAAACTGGACAACTCCGACAGTTATCCTGGTTTTGGGTCGATTCTATGCCCCGAAATAGATCTCACATATTTCCTTGATAATTACTACCTCCATCCCAAGGCTCCTATATTTTTTTTTAAAGTCAAAGTATGTCAAGTTTGACCAAGTTTTTAACAAAAAATATTAATATGCAAAATACATAATCAATATCATTAGATAGATAATAAAATATATTTTCTTATGATGTCTACAAAATATCATGTTTATTGATAGTTTTTTTTAAAAGTTTGGCCAAAGTTCAGTTGGTTTGACTTTTCAAAAAAAATATAGGGCTTAAGCCTTAGAATGGAGGGAGTATATACAAGGCCTCGGGATCGCATCCCACTCGATCCTATGTACTTGGATCACAGGACCAAATCCAGACTACTCCCACGATTTTCCCTGCCGCCTCACCTCCTTTGCCACCGGTCACCGCCAAATCCTACCCCTGCCTCCGGCCACCAAATCTGACAGCCTCACCACCAGATCCGCAAAATATGGCCTGTCAATAGTAGTCACGGTTGTCGTGGGGGCTCGTCCATGTCCCTTTGCGGCCGCGGGGGATCTAGGTCATCCTCTCCACACGACCCATTGGAGCTCGCCGCCGACAAGGACCGCGAGTGGCAGTTGCATCTTCGTCGGGTGGTGGATAGTGCTCATGCCTCCCGGATGCAGCATGCAGTTTACTTCATGTAGTTCAGTGTGATCGTATGGGATGTAGAGAGATCAAGGGCTAGGACGCATCGTGCGCTAGCGCCACCATATACGGTGGAGTTGTCGTCGTCCTTGAAGGAGGTGGTTGTGAACGACGACGAGGAGCCCAAGCCGGAGCCGTAGCCTGAGCCCAAGTGTGGTAACCCGAGCAATAGGTGCTCACGAGGATTCTTCTGTGCTTATTGTGGACAACGGCGCAAGAGGAGCAATGTCGCCAAGAAGTTGCGGCGGTCCGTGTGGCTCGAGCAGGGCCTAGAGGCGTCGGAGCAACACGAGACCAACCTCCAGGATTAGCCAATCAACACGCTGCTCTAGGCCTACTTGGGGGACACCGGCGTCGACGACGAGTGAAGAGGCATGCCTCCGTGCCCTGATGAAGAAGCGTCGCCGTATTTTGATCCCGATAATGTTCTAGCGTCGCCTTTTCATCCCATTTATTTACGGTTAGGTTATAGTATGCTGCCGCATGTATATTTCTAGAATTCTTATGTGTTAAATGGTGAACTCGGTTTGTATGCACTCTCATCTATCTATGAAAATGTATCTAGATAGCTCTCGTGACTTTCTTTTCTAAATATCCGGTTTAGATTCCGAGGATCTGTTTTGTTTTGGCTAGGGACATCTTGAACTGGATACACTTTTTCCAGCTATCCCCAATTCCATTTATCCGGGTTTGGTTTAATTATCATGGATTTGCTAGATATTCTATTACTCGGGTCACGTGCTGGCAGACCCAATATTTTGGCATGACTAGGGATGAACTCTAAGAGCAAATCTAGAGGATACATGTAACACCCCAGTTTTAATTAATCTATAAGGGTTTGTTTTATGCATCAATGCATCATGAGCATTAACCCTTTAAACTTTGCATTAAAGAAAATAATGCCAAACCCTAAACCCTACTCTCTTCCTCTATTTGAAAAGCATTCAAATGGTTTTGAATTTGAAAAGTTACCAAAATTACTGAAGCCCAAATAGACTAAAAGGGCTCCATGGTATTTTAGACATTTTGCAAACGCTTGTATTTTTGAAACATCCAAAACAGATTTGAAATGAAAATACAAACAGGAAATGCAAAACAGAATTGGAAAAAGGTTTTCAGATTAAAAAAGAGAGCAAACCAGCGAGCTAGCCCAGCCCATCTCCCTCTTCTCACTATCTGTCGCTCAAGTGCGCAGCTAGCAGCACCTCGCAGCCCAGCACCGGCCCACTCTGGCCCGTACCGCTTCACTCCTTTTTTCCCCGTCGTCTTCCTCCTGCCTGTCACACTGCTCGGTGTCGCCGCCGCCTCCGTTGATCAGCGCCGCTTGATCGCCGCCGTACGTCGACCTGGAGGATGGGATAAGACCGAGCCGCGACGTGTCCCTCTTCCCCTATGCCTCTCCATTCCCTTCCCCTGGCTCTCTCTTCCTCTTCTCTCTGGAACCAGGAACCCTAGCCGTTTGGGCTCCGACGATCCCCGTCGTTTCCGACCGCCCTAGCCCGAGCCATGGCCACCGTTGAGACCGTCGTGGTGGACTTATTCTTCCTACCAAGCGGAGCAAGCCGAGGTGGCCCCAGATGCCCCAATCGTCACCTCCTTCCCCGACTCCGGCTGCCGCAGTCCCCGACGATTCCGGCCACCCCAAGCCTCGCCGTCGAGCCCTGCTCTCTCCAGGTGAGCTAACGGTCCCAGTAGACCTCTCCAACCTCTTCTTCCCCCTCTGGTTCGACCCCGCACCGTAGCTCGCCGAACGTCGCCGTCGCTCGCCGTCGTACGCCGTGTCACCGATGACCCAAAAAGGGCGGCGCCACCATCAATAGGAAGCCCGTGCCGCGCTGCGTCTAGCCTGCCTACTCGCGCATCCCCGCTCGCCCCCGAACGCCGTCCCCATCGCCGATCTAAGAGCAACCTCAGTGGTGACGTCACGCCTGCGTCACCAAGATGTCAGCGCGCGGGGTCAAAGCAGTCAAACCTTGGGTGGGTCCCCCTTTGCTTGTGTGGCTGCTGAGGTGGCTCCGGCCCCTCTGTCAGCCACTGTGGCTAGGTATGCCTGCGTTGTGAAAATTTTCAGCGTGGTTTAATAAATCTAGAAAATGATTTAACAATTTTAGAAATTGTTTTAAATATTGGAAATTCAATAACTAATTAATTATAAGTCAGAAAAATACAAATAATATATCAAAATGTTTAGAAAAATGAGATCTATCTATTTAAGTTATATTCATGCATTATTCAACAACTTTCAAGACAAGTTTATTTAGAAGAACATAGTAACCCCTCAAAGGTGATTCCGGAGTTTCGCCGAGTTAGGGTTTGTACCCCTCGGAACCCCGATTAAACTATCGAGCAGGCCTTAGGGTTTCATTCCAATGCATTTTAACTTGTCATATCATCATCCTTGTTTGATAATTGCATTGATGCCATGTGTTGATTGTTTCCCCTCTCTTTCTGGTGTTTGGTTCTTCCCGGTAGAATACGAGGTCGAGATCGAAGCCAGAGATCAACACCATCGAAGTTCGAAGATCGACGAACAATACTTGACCAACTATAATCAAGTCAAGTACAAGGCTCCCGAAGATCTGTTTATCCGTTATCAACTAGCAAAGGCAAGCATAGCCCCACCATGATATAATCCTATGTTTTTGAAAGCATTTCATTTCCTGCCATAATGCATACGATTCTACTATGGTCTTTTATCGATAGATAGAGTGTCCTATCTATTGCATTACTCTCTTTGAGCTTATATTACCTGATCCACTGCTCCTAGCATAACTAGGTTTGGCGTGTGTGCACTGCTAGAGCTTATATCTGTGTCCTGCTTATCCATGCATAGCTGTCAGTGCTGGTTCATCCAGATGATGTATCAGATGTAGATAATCTAGTATGACAGGAGAACGCGATGAGATGAGATCAGTGATATGAGATTAAATATGCTAAGGCTTGTATGGGAGGCCACGGTGGGATGTGGTTTTTCTAGTCCCATGCTCGCCACCACTAGGACCTGAGTTCTTGCCTCTTGAACCAAGACGAGCATACAACCACACGGGGTTTATGGGGACCCCCTGATTGACTAACTTGCATAGTAGATTCCATGAGTCACATAGTTCGGGCGTTCCATTCGACATGTGCATAGAAAACCTTTTGAAAGATTTGTCGGGTGCAGGTGCATTCATAATAGGTAGGTAAGCGTGGACGAGGTTGCTTGGGGTAGATAGCTCCCCTAGTAAACCAACCTCGCTTCACATCTTTAAGTACCGGCTTCGGGATTTGACCCGTTACGGCGGAACCATACTTATTGCGTGACTCATGGTCTCGGCGAAAGCAAGGTAAAAGTCGTGTCTAACCACCCTCTGTCGGCCTTCCAAGGAAGAGAGCTAATATGAAGTGGCATTAAGAGAAGGTTAGTACGTGTGGGTAAAGTTATACACCCCTGCAGGGTAATAATCTTTCGGAAAGCCGTGTACACGGTTATGGACGACTTGGGAACGGACGTGATGATCATAGAGAACATGAACCTAATCGTAAAACTTGGCAGATCAACGTAGGATTAAGGATGCTTCCTCATGGGTACGAGGGGTTGATCCTTGTTGAGGAGATCATGATGATTTGGTGGATATCAAAATATGATGATCAATACTTTGGAGATGTCGCTCTCTTATCCCCCTTTTAAAATACTCTGTTTAGACGAGCTTCTTCTCTCTCTTGTTTTATAAACAAAGATGACTTTATGCAAAACAACTTCACCAGCCATAAGTCTTGCGGAGTACACCCTGTACTCACCCTTGATTTGTTGATACTTTTTGGCAGAGTAAGTGTTCCCTGAAGATCAGTTTGGTACTACATCGACATCGACGAGTAGCTTGGGGTTCCCGGCCGGCAGCCTGGAATCTATGGGATGGGACGTCATCGTTATGCTTCAGGCCTCTTAGGCCATTTGTTAAGTTTGCTATACTTAATAGCATAATTTCCATTCCGTTGTTTGATGTTTGTGGTCAGTGACCTCTGCTTGTAATAATTTGGTTCTCTGCTCAGTTATGAGCTCCCTGTAATAATTTTTGTGTCGTAGGGTCACTGTTGTATTACCGATTCTTCACTGGATATTCTCGAGCTCAAGGTTAAGCTTATGTGAGACGAAGGTCTAGGATTTGTTTAGCCCTGATCCCGGGGGTGTCACAGGTTTTAATATTAGAGCAGTACCGACCGTAGGAAAACCTTGCTATTGGTCGATGTTGAGTCCAGTACTTGTGAAAACTATTTTGAAAGCTAAAAAGTATTAGCGAAAAAATCCAGTATGCTTGTTTTTATTCTTATCTAGTTTCGCTCTAACTCTGGGTTATCTTATCTGGTGATGATTTTGGAAAAGTTTTGATATCTCTTGTAGTCATTCAAATCCTAGGTGCCTTCTGGGCATGTGGTTTCTAAGCCAGTTGACCTAGTATTGAGTTCTCTAGAGTTGTGTGTTTTGTGAATTACTTGTTCCCCATTGTAACACCCCCGGTCACTCCGGACCGAGGATGTCACTTCTGACAGCTCAATAGGATCTCTAGACTAACCCCACAGACTAACACTAGTCTTTTCTGCGCACTTTGTCCTCACTCGTACGCACTCGGTACCCACTTCCCGGTCGGTCACCCATCCTAGAATTGCTCTAGGCCAAGTACGCTTAACCTTAGAGTTTTTTTCGAATGAGCTTACGAAAAAGAAGTTGCAACTTGTTGGTATGGGTTTCCTATCAATCCTGTTAAGCCATGCGCCAGGGTCTCACATACACCCACCCTTAGAAGATCGACGTCCTCGTCGATCAACCACAAGCCAGGAATGTCCCCTCTTAGCACACGTCTGTGCATCCAGTGCCGGCACATGTGCCATGCCGTGTCCACTCCGGGCCACACGCGCCATGCACCACATGTCCGCCACTGACCCGCACACGCCCATGTAACCGCGAGGGTCGGCTCTGATACCACTTGTAACACCCCAACCTCTGGACCGACAATCGCCACTGGCAGCTCAATAGGATCTCTAGACTAACCAGGACCAACACTAGTCTTTTTCGCAAGACTTTGTCCTCACTCGGCGCACCCGGTACTTTCTTTGCCGTTCACCCATCCTAGAATTGCTCTAGGCCAAGCACGCTTAACCTTAGAGTTCTTTTCGAATGAGCTTCCGGAAAAGAAGTTGCAACTTGTTGGTATGGGTTTCCTATCAATCCTATTGAGCCATGCGCCAGGGTCTCACACCCATGCTCTTGTTTATCTGAGAGAATCCTTTTTATCATGATCTCTCCATCTTTTGGACCCACAATATTATATTGTTGGATCTGCAGTGTTCTGTTTTAGTCTTTGAGGTTTCCTTTCGCCTCTTATGCCTCCTTTTTTTTTCCTATGGCTACTTCAGAAGTCGTTTTTTTCTTTTGGAAGCTACCTCATGGTTACTATCTTGTAGTGTATGCTATGTCACTTAAGTAGTAGTTACTTATTTCTCGGATTTTAACCCTTGGACTTGAACCTAAGATTCCCGATTGTGCTGGATTTTGGTGTTCTGAATCTTGTACAAGAAGCTGATCTTTAACCCAAGATCCATTCCTTTGACCCCTGTTGTTAATGTTCACACATTACCTCAGGATGACTGGTAGTACAATTCTAGACTTGAAGCTTGTGGTCTTTGTCGCGATTGAATTCTGACAAATAAGGACTTCCCCTACCACATTCTATGGCAGATGTTCTTTAATGGAACCAAATAGATCACGACAAGGGTACTCCTCATGAGTCTCGCATCTATATTCGTGACTCTGCCACACCTTACCCCTTCTCTGCATTGGTTTTCGGGATATTGTTGACTTATGCATCCACATCTCGGGATTCTATCCTAAGCATGTTCCTTTTTCCCTTGTTGTTTCTGACCTTTACCTACCAGTTGGTAGCCAAGTGGTAAATGTGCATTGGTGTCTGTCGATGCAAGTTACTCTTGTGGTCTGTCATGACAAACCATTTCGGAATGTCTAGGAGAAACAAACTCCAGTACCTCGTCATTTCTAGGACCAGGTCAAAGTGTTGTAATCGGCAGATTAAGAGGCGTTGATTAGCTTCTGTCTGTTCCACCTTAAAGTATCACACCCTTTTATACTAAGAGGTCGTGCTAAGTTTAATGATCCCTTACTGAAGTGATACTCTCATACATCTTTACCCACCCTTCCTCGAGCCTTCGTGCTCGTGAGTGATGTGTGTGCGTAATAATTTTGCCATCTGAGATTGTAGCAATTATAATTGTTTTGAACTCTAAGGACATTCGTGTAATTCTTAGCATGATTGGTTAACCCTCTCACTGAGCGAAGTTTGACTATGCTGCCAAGTCCGCTATTCTGGTACACTCTCCTCAGTCAAAGAGTTAGGCTTGTGCCGAAGCTCTGAGACTATGTCTGCTTGCCTTACCAAGCAAGTTCCCTCTCGAACTAAGTGACATATTGGTGGTTCGTGGTATTCTATATGTCTACTAGAAGTATCGCCATGTTGCCACATGACCGTGTTGTCAAGTTCTTGAGAAAGCTAGTTCTCTGAACTGCTCTTTTCTCCAAGGATTCGTACTGGATACCCCTGAACTAGTTGGTTGAGCTTAAACAACAACTTGGAGAGTTGTAAGACAAAAGTTTTATCCAACTTTGTTCCTTCTTAAAGGGTTGTCTAGTTTTCTTCGTGTTGAAGCAAGATAGTATTTCCTTCATGGATATGTTATCTTCCCCCACCTTTGATTTGATTTATTGTCAAATCAAACTTAGTTCCAAGGACTATCTTGATGATGTTTCTACTTGTGTTGTTTCACTTAAGTACATCTACATGTCTTTGGTCTGACCAACAGTTATGCTTTGTTTTAAGCAACATATGAGTCCATCTTCTTGGAGTGTTCCCACAAGTTTGTTGTTGAGCCCATCGATGACATCCTTAGATTCTCCATGTTAGATTGGATTCATATGGGACATTGGGCATTAATGTTGGAAACTTTCGAGAACCGTCTTCGTGTCAGTTTGAAGTATGTGTTCTGGATGTTAGAAGTAACCTTCTCTGGTTCACGTGAAATTGTGAAAGATGTCGCCGTGGATTCGAGTAGAGTTAATTTTGTTCCTTAAGGATACATGTGTGTTCCATTGATAGTACTTTATGTGTGCGCAGTTGTCTTTTGACAAGTTGCTAATGCATAGGTCTTGCAACCTAGCTCATATTTTGGAGCCTTACACTAAATTCCATATCTTGAGAATCTTGTAACTTTGCCTTTGTGGTAAATGTTACACATTTTCTATTCAGACATGCTGAGTCTGAAGTATCATTTCACGTAACCAAAGCTGAATCTCAATCAGCAATGATGGTTGGTGTTCCTCAAGGTTTTGACATAGGTCTCTTTGTAAATCTAGCAAGAATGATGTAATGATTGACACGCTTAGCCGGAAAGACCTATTGTCATATTCCTTGATTCAGCAATAACAACCCTTCCTCGTGAGGCTTCTTCTATGATTTATTATAGGAGTTGTGCTTATGGTTTCCTCTGTATCCGAAGTCCGACCTTTACTTGATGTTTGATTTCTCAAACATCAAGGAGAACATTTAAAGTAGTGTTGCTAAATGTCTCTCGGTCGATCCTCCAGACCCTTTCATTTTGGCAACTATTGTTGTGCCAAGTAACTGAAGTCTGAGAATGAAGTTTTTTTTCTCGTGTCATCAGGAATCTTCTTATCTATTCATCTAGTGGTGAAAAGTGATATCATGATATTTGGTAACGATTCTGATAAACCTGGATGAATAAAGAGTTTCCTTCGTTTTCTCAACCATGTTTTAAGAGTGACTATGATTTTGGTAATCTATAGTTTCTCTTGCTACATGTTCCTTGTGAATCTTATGAGTCCTCTCCACCAAAACACCTATCTGTCTTGGTCTTCTATTGAATGAAAGAGTGACCCTTCTGTGTCAAAAGTAGTTCAACAGCTTGGTTTTGTTGATCCAAATCTCTGCAACCCAAAATCTCTACTTAAGTCGTTTAGTAGAGGTACTCTATCGAAGTTTGTTGTTATGTTCTTTCTGTTGGAAGCTTTCTTCTTCAAAAGCTTCAAAACCTCTTGTAAGTTCCATGGTCTCAATCCTTATGAAGACCGTCTATCTAACAACTTGAAACCTTCTCCTCTTATTTCCTCTGTTACCTTGTTGTACTTCATGTCGTCATCTCAGAGTTGTTTCTAAACATTCCATCCATGAGTTGACCATGAGGTACTCTGTATTGTTTACTGTGTTCCCTCTTATCTTTAGAGTGGCCCTGTTTCTTTCTCTCTCTGTCTCTTTTCCTACCTTTGGGATCTCGGGTCGAGATTCTCATAAGGGGGATAGAGCTGTAACACCCCAGTTTTAGTTAATCTATATTAGGGTTTGTTTTGTGCATCATGAGCATCATCCCTTTAAACTTTGCATTAAAGAAAATAATGCCAAACCCTAAACCCTACTCTCTCCCTCTATTTGAAAAGCATTCAAATGGTTTTGAATTTGAAAAGTTACCAAAATTACTGAAGCCCAAATGGACTAAAAGGGCTCCATGGTATTTTAGACATTTTACAGACCCTTTAGTATTTTTGAAACATCCAAAACAGATTTGAAATGAAAATGCAAACAGGAAATGCAAAACAGAATTGGAAAAGGGTTTTCAGATTAAAAAAGAGAGCAAACTAGCCAGCCCAGCCCATCTCCCTCTTCTCACTATCTGTCGCTCAAGTGCGCAGCTAGAAGCACCGCCCCAAAGACCGCCCACTGTCCCATAATCGCTTCACCTTTTTTTCCCTGCCGCTTTCCTCACACATCGCTTGTCGCCGCCTCCGTTGATCAGCGCCGCTTGATCGCCGTCGTACGTCGACCTGGAGGATGGGATAAGACCGAGCCGTGACGTGTCCCTCTTCCCCTATGCCTCTCCATTCCCATCCCCTGGCTCTCTCTTCCTCTTCTCTCTGGAACCAGGAACCCTAGACGTTCGGGCTCCGACGATCCCCGTCATTTCTGACCGCCCTAGCCCGAGCTGTGGCCACCGTTGAGACTGCCGTGGTGGACTTGTTCTTCCTACCAAGCGAAGCAAGCCAAGGTGGCCCCAGATGCTCCAATTGTCACCTCCTTCCCCGACTCCAGCCGCCACCGTCCCCGACGATTCTGGCCACCCAAGCCTCGCCATCGAGCCCTGCTCTCTCCTGGTGAGCTAACGGTCCCAGTGGACCTCTCCAAACTCTTCTTCCCCCTCTAGTTCGACCCTTTGCAGAGCTCACTTGGCCGCCGTCATCGCCGTGACGCCGTGTCACCGATGACCCAAAAAGGGCGGCGCCACCATCAATAGGAAGCGTGCAAGCCTAGCGTCTTACTGCGCATCCCCGCCGCTCGAACGTCCCCATCGCCGATCTAAGAGCAACCTCACAGTGGTGGCCACGCTGCTACCAAGATGTCGTCACAGGTCAAAGCCAAACCTTGGGTGGGTCCCCCTTTGCTTGTGTGGGCTGAGGTGGTCTGCCTCCGACCCAATCGCTAGGTATGCTCATGGTGTGAAAAGTTTCAGCGTGGTTTAATAAATCTAGAAAATGATTTAACAATTTCAAAAATTGTTTTAAATATTGTAAATTCAATAACTAATTAATTATAAGTCAGAAAAATACAAATAATATATCAAAATGTTTAAAAAAAATGAGAGCTATCTATTTAAGTTATATTCATGCATTGTTCAACAACTTTCAAGACAAGTTTATTTAGAAGAACATAGTAACCCTTCACAGGTGATTCCGGAGTTTCGCCGAGTTAGGGTTTGTACCCCTCGGAACCCCGATTAAACTATCGAGCATGCCTTAGGGTTTAATTCCAATGCATTTTAACTTGTCATATCATCATCCTTGTTTGAGAATTGCATCGATGCCATGTGTTGACTGTTTCCCCTCTCTTTCTGGTGTTTGGTTCTTCCTGGTAGAATACGAGATCGAGATCGAAGCTAGAGATCAACACCATCGAAGTTCGAAGATCGACGAACAATACTTGACCAACTATAATCAAGTCAAGTACAATGCTCCCAAGGAAGAGGGCTAATCTTAAGTGGCATTAAGAGAAGGTTAGTACATGTGGGTAAAGTTATACACCCCTGCAGGGTAATAATCTTTCGGAAAGTCGTGTCCACGGTTATGGACGACTTGGAAACGGACGTGATGATCATAGAGAACATGAACCTAATCGTAAAACTTGGCAGATCAACGTATGATTAAGGATTGTTCCTCATGGGTACGAGGGGGTGATCCTAGTTGAGGACATCATGATGATTTGGTGGATATCAAAATATGATGATCAATACTTTGGAGATGTCGCTCTCTTATCCCCCTTTTAAAATACTCTGTTTAGACGAGCTTCTTCTTTCTCTTGTTTTATAAACAAAGATGGCTTTATGCAAAACAACTCCACCAGCCATAAGTCTTGCGGAGTACACCCTGTACTCACCCTTGCTTTGTTGATACTTTTGGCAGAGTAAGTATTCCCTGAAGATCAGTTTGGTACTACATCGACATCGACGAGTAGGTTGGGGTTCCCGGCCGGCAGCTTGGAATCTATGGGCTGGTACGTCATCGTTATGCTTCAGGCCTATTAGGCCATTTGTTAAGTTTTCTATACTTAATAACATAATTTGCCTTCCGTTGTTTGATGTTTGTGGTCAGTGACCTCTGCTTGTAATAATTTGGTTCTCTGCTCAGTTATGAGCTCGCTGTAATAATTTTTGTGTCGTAGGGTCACTGTTGTGTTACCGATTCTTCACTGGATATTCTCGAGCTCAATGTCTGGGATTTGTTTAGCCCTGATCCCGGGGATGTCACAATACGGTAAATACGCGAACTGCATTACTTGTTTACAGCCCACCGAAAACTTGTTTTGCCGTTTAAAAACTGCTCGTGTGGAACATATACCGCAAACTCGACCCGTGAAATAGAATATGTTTTTGAATGGTAAAACACACGATTTTACAATTTCAGTATATTGCATATCAAAGCATGGGCAATAGCTCCTATCAAATAATTAAATCAATAGTTCCAATCAAATAATCATCCAAATTACAATATTATCCTAATCAAATTATAACAATAGTTCCAATAATATAATTAAAACAAATAGTTCAAAATAGATCAAATAAATGTTCATGTCACACACAAATAGAATATTAAGTGTTGATCACTGGTGGCCATGCCTCGCCCAAGTGGCGGCCGATGAGATCCTTTCGAAGCTACTCATGGGTGGTGTGATTTTCAATTTGCATGTAGGACTCAAGAAATGCTTGAATGCTATCGGGATTCCTTTGTGGTTTTACTCGGCTTCCAACATTAACATAGAAATACGCCAAGTCTAACCCTCTGTCATCCTCAATGATCATGTTGTGAAAAAAATCACACATGTCATAATGTTCTTAGGGTATTTTTATCCCAAAATGAGCAGGACCTCGCACATAGTAAATCTAGCTTGCAAAATACTGAAAGCTCTCTAAATATCATTTTGGCTTGCCTCTTGTGCCATGGAAAATGTATCTTCTTTCCTTGTTTTTGGGTCATGTATGGCTTCACTTGTTGCCCAATTAGAATATATGGATCGACAAGATAGTAGCTCATTGTATAATCATGGTTCATGACTTTGTAGTTGCAAGCTGGGGCATATCCACTGGAAAGTTTTGAAAATATATGGGATCTATTCAAAACATTGCTATCATTTAGTTATCTCGTCAATCCAAAAAATGCCAAATCCACAAGTCCTCTGATGCAACAATCTCTAGCACAATCGTTGGATCATGATTTATATAGTAGTAATGTCCTTTCCAAGCTTTTGGACAACTCTTTCACTGCCAGTGCATACAATCTACACTACCAAGCATGCCTGGCCAACCTTTCTTTTCATTAATCTTCATCAGCCTTATGGTATCTTCTTTGTTGGGAGATCAAAAATACTGTAGGGTTTCGTAGCTGTGGCATCCCGCAAAACCACTCCTAGAAAATCGCGTTGTTTTTGTGCATTGCATCATCATGACCGCATGCTCATGTCATCATGCCACATTGCATTTGAGCATTGTCATCATCTTGCATCGGTTCGCATAAAACTATTTTTGGAAAAGCCTGGTTTTGTTTTCTAAACGCCCCGTCTTTAATTCAAAACCAAAACCGGGTCTCCGGAATATTTTGTTTTGACTAACTATGTTTTGCAAACGGTCCGTTTAACACAAATCAAATATTAAATTATTTTAGGGGGCAATGAACGACGATTCGATTCAACGACCACCCCTTTAATTAAACAGTTCCGAAATACCTAAGCTACCCCTAATCTACCCACCCTCCGACCACCTCATCCCACCCAATCCCCACCGACACCTCACCCTCTCCTTCCCCCACCCACTCCCACACCGGCCCCGCCCACACCCACACCACGGCCCCTTCCTCCACTCACACCCAACCTCCTCCCTCACTCACACGCAACACCCTCTCTCGCCTGGTCCCACTCCCCCACGCCCACCCTCAGCCTCACCCTCTCCCAACCGCCATGCAGCCCACCTGGCCCCACACGCCACAGACCCGCTGCCTGGCCCTGTCTCCACCTCCCGATCCTCCGTCTCCGATCTTCTTCCTCCGCGCCTGGACGGCCACCACCCCACCTTCTCCCTCCACCTGCTCCCTTACTCGCCTGAGCCTCCCTCGGCCCGCCTGCTCTCTCGGCCGCAGGCCTCCTCCCGCTGCTGAAGCCTCCCAGACGCTGCCACGGCTGCCCCGACCTTCCGCCAACCACACGCCTCCCTCCGCCTCGCCATGCCACCTCCGCCTCCTCTCGCTGCAGAGGCTGGCCTCCTCCCTCTCAACAGGCCTGCGCTGGCCCTCAACTGCCGTGCCGCCACTGAGCTCCGCCTCCCACTGCCTCGCCCGCCTCCGGCGCCTAGCTGCGCCGCCCTCTCCCGAGCCGCCGCGTCCCTCGCTGCTTCGAGCCGCTGCCAGGATGCTGCACGCGTGTCTCCGCAGTGCCCGCGCCTCGATCACGCTGCGGCGACGCCGCCTCGCCGCCGATGTGCCGCTCGACGCCCTTGCCTTCACGGACGACGAGTTCAAGCTCACTGTCGAGCACCGCCATCTCATGGCTTTGATCTCTTGTTGGCATGTGTTGGGGACGCGCTGTTCTCGCCATGTGTCCATGGTCTGGGGAGCACACACAACAGCTTGTGCCCATGTGTTCTGCTGCTCCTCCGCGGCTCGATGCTCCCAAGCACGATCGTACTCGCTTTGTCGCCGACATGTTGTTTCCATCGGTACGATGCCAAGATCAACGAACTCAAGGAACCCAAGGTATGGACGTAAGGGCTATATCACCAAGGTCATCCGTGGCTCGAACTCCAAGTACTTCTACAGGATCAAGACATGGACGCCAAGTTCCGAGATTCAAGGCTGAGACCGATCCGAAGACCGCACCAACCCTGAGCCGCCAAGATCTCCTTCCGATTCAAGGACCCGACGTGCGACAAGTATTTCTATCCGAGCACAAGACCGGTCAAAACGCCAAGATCTTCAATCGAACGCCAAGTTCACCCCAAACGCCAAGACCGTACCAATCCTAGGACCCGACAAGACCTTCGCGACGATAAGAACAACACCGTCCGGAAGAACTGGCGCGCCTAATCAACCAAGTCCGCTTCCCGATGCGACAAGATCTACTTCTGTTGTCCGAGACCGAACCCGTCGAACCCTGAACCCCGAGACCCGACCCCGAACCCCGGAACCTCAAGTTCGTCGAGACCCTCTAATGTGTGAACCCCTTCCCGAAACCCTATTTTATAATATAATCCAACTTGTCGCATATTAATTATTCATGCATGCATCATTGTCTGTGGTTTGGGGGCCTTATGCCGATTCACCATATAATTAAATATGGGGCCCATATGCGGGCAAATCTAGTCTCATATCGGCCTCATTTAAACTTGTGTAGCGAACCAGTGCTATCTTTTGTCTTGATAATGCAACATTTAAATTGCGGGGTAACTAAATAACATGAACCATTTAATTATCCGTCGGGACCCCGGTTCCGCTTAACATGACCTAATTGCATCGCACCTTTGCCATGTCATGCATCCTACATGCATCATGCCGATCTTCTGGTGTTTCTTCTAGTGTTTTGCTTCTTCGCGGATAAGGCCGTTGAGTTGATGCGAGTGTCGACCCGATCTTCGGTTGAACCTTCGGCAATGTTTTCAGGCGAGCATCTCCCCCTTTCTACCTATCTTACTTTTATAGTATTTATTCCTCCTCTGATCTATTGCTATCCGTGTTGCGATGCTCTAGTTTCCGCACTGTGATATTCCGCAGCCCCTATATTGCCTTGGACACATCCTATTGCCTGTTGTTTGGTAGATAGTTGGACTTGCGCGTAGTCGCCATATATTGCTGTTGCGTGTCGTCAAGTACCACAGTTGTTGGAGTATTGCATGTTGATGTTGGAGATGATCATAGTTTTACTTATCGCTCACTTTAATTCCTTAACAACTAAAATTGAAGTAAGTAGAGGCATCGTGGGTGATAGAAAATATTTGGTTTCGAACGCCCACTTGTGTCCTGTGAGGACCCCGAGTACTTGATACATGTTCCTTGATTTATCGCTATCCACATTCGGGAGGTATATGGGACCCCCGAGCGAGCTTGATTCATTTTATTTCTTGGGGCCACAAACTAGTTTGAGGTTTTATTTACTATCCTGCACTTATGCCATGCTTTACCTTTATTTAAATTGTGCGATGATAGCACTGCATCGCTTTAGGATCGGGACACGATTCCGGTGTCGACAAGCCCAGCTTTTGGGTTCCCAATCGCTCACGTACCGTCTACCCAAACCTTGAGTCCGTCTCGAGTCGGTGGCTTCGCTATGGGTCTACTCAATGGGTGGCCTCAAATATTTCTCTCCTGTGATTGCTTTGTCGTGAAGGCCGTATGGGTTTTGATTTGGTTTTTCCGAGGTTGATCGAGCGTGTTGCTATTGGCACCCGCCGGTAAAACTTTCAAATCCGTGTCCGCGTTATGGACGACTTGGAGCACGATTCTCGACCATAGACAAGCATAACTAAAGTAGTGCTATAAATTTGACTTTATAATGACTAGTAATCAGCTTCACTATAATGGAATGGCTAAATAACGCCCACAATTGCTTGTTTGGGTGTCGCTCCGACCATTGTACCGACTAGTAAGTATTGCAACTACAACGGAATGGCTAAATAAAAGTACCATCAACACCGGGTTTTGGGTTATCTCATGCTATCTATATCGATTAGTAAGTGTTGTAACTATAACGGAATGGTTAACTAAAAGTGCCCATCGCTTATTTTATCGATGAATATCTTTACCGACTAGTAATTACCGCAACGATAATCGAATAAATAAACGCCAACCGTGTGAGTTCCTCTGACTTCCTCGTATGGTCTCGAGGGGAAACACTGGGATGGGTTTGTTTGGTGTTAGCTTCAAAGTTGGATCCGGATAGGTCATTCTTATCCCTCTCGATAACCGCCATTGTATCGAGTCTCTATAGGTTGTTTAGTGCATGTTGTCGCCGCCGCCATCCATCATACCTATGTAGGCGAGGACCGCCGAATTCTAGCCTCGCTGCATCGCCTCAAGATCGACGCCTTCTTTTTCCTTTGCCCTTTCGGCACCCTTTTGTTTAAGGTGTTTGAGATCGACGTTAGCGTGGTTACCCTTCCGCTTGGCTGGCAGGGTTATGGACGCCATTGGTTATTCTTCAGGGCTCTTAGCCCCATTTGCATCTTGTCCGTAGTCGGACGCTCCATCTTTTCAAGGTGATTTGGAACTTTGTACCGTATATCTGTATTCTTGGCTCATGGAGTCGTGTTGTATATATATATCTGTTCTGTGGGTCCCATCGAGGACTGTTGTGTAATGTTATTATCGCTTTTCCACCCGCGAAAGTGCTGGTGGGCACCTTTGAATCGCTTTATGCGTTTGGCGAATCGCTGAAACTTGCATAGGGTCGATTCTCGAGGGTGTTACAGAGCATGGAAAACAAAATTTCTATCGCATACAAACAAACAAGCCAAGATCTATCTACTAGATTGTAGCAACGAGTCAATGGAATAACTCACCAAGATTCCAAAGTGTTTAACGAGGCGGATTCTCGTGGGTGATGTAGTCATTCTTCCGATCTCAAGATCGCGTAGAATAATCCTTCCGGCTGCGTTCCGCAGCTTCCCGCAATCGGTCACACGCTCGGCATTTGATTTAAGACCTTCCTCTCCTTGTTCCAAAGAAAATGAGGTTGTAGCACTCTCCTCGTGATTTCGCACAACCTGTGGTACCGGAAGTAGAGGGGAGATCTCGCAGGGCTTCGCCTTAAGCCGGAGCGAGTATGGTGGAGTATGAGAGAGAGTCCCTCGACGATCTAGGGTTTAGAAACGCCGAGGAGGAAGCTTGTCGGTGGCTAGGTTTGCTAGGCGGCGGCGGCTTGACCTAGGGCGGCGGCAGCAGGTGGCGGCGCCGGCGGCTTAGGGTTTGGAGGAGAGGATCTTGTGTTCAGAGGAGCCTGCCTCCTTTTATAGTTGGAGGGGCCCCAGGGAGGAGTCCTCCTACTGCCTTGGTGGTCTCAAGGCGGTGGGGAGGAGGGACTCCTCCCCAACTCGGTTTCCTCCTCCTTTTCCACTTCCCAAAAATAGCCGTTTGACTTTCAAACTAGCCGTTTGACTTTTCAAACTAGGATTTGAATAAACCCTCTATTTTGTTCAGCGAAGACACCAAGTACATGATGCAATCATACCAACTTGATATAACACATTCATGTACCCTTCCCCTCCGGAGTGCCGGACATTCCAGAACCTTCTAGAACATTCCCGATGAAAACACCGGAACCATTCTCCAACTCCGAAACGGGACTTTCCTTATACGAATCTTACTCTCCAGACCATTCCAGATATCCTCGTGATATCCCGAATCCGATTTGAGACTACGAACAACATTCAGACTCTTTCTCATCATTCCATAACTACTCAAACAACGTCGAATCCTTAAGTGTGTCTCCCTACGGTTCGTGAATTATGCGGACATGATCGAGACACTTCTCCGATCAATAACCAATAGAGGAATCTGGAAATTCATATGGCTCCCACATATTTCTATGATTACTTTGCGATCGAATGAACCACTTACATACGATATCAATTTCCCTTTGTCTCACGATAGTTTACTTATCCGAGGTTATGATCGTCGGTATCTCTAGGTTATGATCGTCGGTATCTCTGCATACCTAGTTCAACCTCATTACTGATAAGTACTCTTTTCTTGTTCCCGTGATATGTGATCCCTTGTGAGCCAGTCACATGCTTGCAAGCTAATTGGATGACATTCCACCGAGAGGGCCCAGAGTATATCTATCCGTCATATGGATGGACAAATCCCACTCTTGATCCATGTGTCTCAACCAATACTTTCCGAACACTCAATGCCACCTTTATAGCCACCCAGTTACGGTGTGGTGTTTGATGTCATCAAAGCATCCATCCGGTAAAGGTGATATGCATGATCTCATGGTCGAAGAAATTAGATTACTATGTATCAGAAAGCATATAGCAATTGAACTATTAAAATGACTTGATCTTTATGCTACGCTTATCTATAGGAGTATGTCCACCATATCATTCTCCTAACGATATGATCTTGTTAATAACATCTCAATGTTCATGATAGGGAAACCACAATCATCTATTAACCAACAAGCTAGTATTATATAGAGGCTTTACTAGGGACTCTTATTTTAGTTTACAAATCACACAAGTATTAATGTTTCCTTGTTAATACTATTATAGCATGAATGTAAACATTTATCATAAACACAAAGATATAATAATAACTATATTTATTATTGCCTCTAGGGCATATCTCCAACAGTCTCCCACTTGCACTAGAGTCATCTAATCTAGATTACATGGTAATATACCGAACACCCATGGCAGTTTGGTGCTGGTCATGTTTTGCCCTCGGGAGAGGTTTAGTCAACGGATCCGCCACATTCAGATCTGTGTGTACTTTGCAAATCTTTATATCCCCATCTTGGATATGTTCTCTAATAGCGTGAAAACGTAGCTTGATATGCTTCAGCTTCTTGTGTGACCTTGGTTCTTGCGCATTGGCTATGGTGCCCATGTTATCACAGATAGACATTGTGTCCGCAAGACTAGGAACCACACCACTCTGTAATGAACTCTTTCATCCATATCGCTTCGTGAAGCCTCAAGCAGCCATGTATTCGATTCAGTTGAAGATCTCGCCACAACGCTTTGCTTTTAACTCCTCCTAATCGCTGCACCATTCAAAATAAATACGATCCAATTTTGTGATTTAGAATCATCCGGATCGGTGTTCCAACTAGAATCGGTGTAACCATTAACAACGAGCTGTTCATCACCTCCATAAGAAAGAACCATATCCTTAGTTCTTCTCAAGTACTTAAGGATGTTTTTGACCGCTGTCCAATGATCCACTCCTGGATCACTTTGATATCTTCTAGTTAAACTAACCGAATATGCAATGTCGGGTCTAGTACATAGCATGGCATACATTAGAGATCCTATGGCTGAGGCATAGGGTGTCTTGTTCATCCTTTCTCTATCTTCTGCCGATGTCGGACTTTGAGTTTTACTCAAGGTCGTATTGGGCAACATGGGCAAGAACCCTTTCTTGCTATCTTCCATTCCAAACCTCTTTAGAACTTTGTCCAAATATGTACTTTGTGACAATGATATTTGGCGTCTCGATCTATCTCTATAAATCTTTATGCCTAATATGTAAGCTGCTTCGCCAAGATCCTTCATTGAAAAACTATTATTCAAATATTCCTTGACACTATTAAGAAGGTCTACATCATTCCCAATCAACAATATGTCATCTACATATAGTATTAAGAATGCTACAGAGCTCCCACTCACTTTCTTGTAAATACAAGCTTCTCTATAAGTTTGTATAAAACCAAAACTTTTGATCACCTTATCAAAACGTTGATTCCAGCTTCGGGATGCTTGCTTCAATCCATAGATGGATCGTTGAAGTTTGCATACATAGCATCTTTAGGATCGACAAAACCTTTGGGTTGCATCATATACAACTCTTCATCAATGTCTCCATTGAGGAATGCTGTTTTGACATCCATCTACCATATCTCAAAATCATAATATGCAGTGATTGCTAACATAATCCTCACAGACTTTAGCTTCGCTACTGGTGAGAAAGTCTCATCGTAGTCAACTCCTTGAATTTTTCGAAACCCCTTTGCGACAAGTCGAGCTTTATAGTGAATACATTACCATCGACATCTGCTTTCTTCTTGAATATCCATTTGTTCTCGATGCTTCCGCCATCCCAGTAAGTCCACCAAAGTCCATACTTGGTTTTCGAACATGGATCCAATCTCGGATTTCATGGCTTCTTGCCATTTATTGGAATCTGGGCTCATCATCGCTTCCTCATATGTCTCAGGGTCATCGGTGTTGTTCACCAACATGACACTCATAACGGGATCATACCGATCTGTTGGAGATATGCCCTAGAGGCAATAATAAATGTAGTTATTATTATATCTTTGTGTTTATGATAAATGTTTACATTCATGCTATAATAGTATTAACAAGGAAACATTGATACTTGTGTGATTTGTAAACTTAATTTGAAGTCCCTAGTATAGCCTCTATACATCACTAGTTTGTTGGTTGATAAATGATTGTGGTTTCCCTATCATGAACATTGAGATGTTATCAACAACAAGATCATATAGTTAGGAGAATGATATGATGGACATACTCCTATAGATAAGCGTAGCATAAAGATCAAGTCATTTTAATAGTTCAATTTCTATATACTTTCTGATACATAGTAACCTAATTCCTTCGACCATGAGATCATGCATATCACCTTTACCGGATGGATGCTTTGATGACATCAAACACCACACCATAACTGGGTGGTTATAAAGGTGGCATTGAGTGTTCGGAAAGTATTGGTTGAAACACATGGATCAAGAGTGGGATTTGTCCATCCATATGACGGATAGATATACTCGGCCTCTCGTGGAATGTCATCCAATTAGCTTTCAAGCATGTGACCGCTCACAAGGGATCACATATCACGAACAAGAAAAGAGTACTTATCAAGAACGAGGTTGAACTAGGTATGCAGAGATACCGACGATCATAACCTCGGATAAGTAAACCATCGTGAGACAAAGGGAAATTGGTATCATATGTAAGTGGTTCATTCGACGCAAAGTAATCGTGAGAAATATGTGGGAGCCATATGAATTTCCAGATTCTCTATTGGTTATTGTTCGAGAAGTGTCTCGATCATGTCCGCATAATTCACGAACCGAGGGAGACACACTTAAGGATTCGACGTTGTTTGAGTAGTTATGGAATGAATGAGAAAGAGACCAATGTTGTTGAGTCTCGATGGGATCCGGATATCACGAGGTGATCCGAATGGTCCGGAGAATAAGATTCATATAAGGAAAGTCCCGCTTGAGTTGGGGAATGATTCGGTTTTCATCGGAATGTTCTAGAATGTTCCGAATGTCAGACTGAGGGAAGGGTACATGAATGTGTTGTATCAAGTTGGTATGATTGCATCATGTACTAAGTGTCCTCGCTATTCCAACTAAAGGATTAAATTGAATCCTAGTTTGAAAAAGTCAAATAGCTAAATTGAAAAGTCAAATAGCTAAAATTGGAAAGTGGAAAAGAGGAGGAGGGGGAACTGAGGGGAGGAGTTCCTCCTCCAACCGTGAAACCCTCCAGCCGAGTTGGGAGGGACTCCTTTCCTCCCTTGGCCGCCCTCCACCTATATAAGGAGGGGCAGGGACCCCTCCTAGTACACACAAGTCCCTCACCTCAAACCCTAGAAGCTGCAGCCCACCATAGCCGCCGCCGTCCCCCTAGGGTTTTGCCCTAGCCGCCGAATTGGGGTTCCCCAAACCCTAGCCGCCGGCTTTAGCCTCTTCTCCTTGGTGTGTCTAAAACCTAGATCGCCGAGGAGCTCTCTCATGCTCCACCATACTCGCTCCGGCTTAATCCTCGCGAGATCTCCCTCTAGGTACCACATCACAGTCAGCCGAATCGGAGGAGAGTGCTACAACCTCCGCTTCTGCTGGAACAAGGGAGAGGAAGGTCTTCGCCGAATTTAACGTGGACCGATCATGGGAGCGCCATTAACGAGCGCCTTGGAAGGATCGTCACGCGATCTTGAGATCGGAAGAGTACGACTACATCACCCACGAGAATCCGCCTCGTTAAACACTTTGGAATCTTCGAGGGTAAGTTATTCCATCGACTCGTTGCTACAATCTAGTAGATAGATCTTGGCTTGTTTGTTTGTATGCGATAGAAAATTTTTGTTTTCCATGCTACTGAAACCCTAAAGGGTATCGAGCTGTGTCTATATGTAGATTTGTTGCACGAGTAGAACACAATGGTCATCAGGGCGTTGATGCTTTATTGTCGATTGCTTCTTGTACTTTGCATCTTGCGGTATGTTGGGATGAAGCGCCCGGCTAACCTTACATGACATCGCTCATGAGACTTGCTCCACGCTTGACATGCAACTTTTATTGCATAAGTGGCTTTATGTGCCTGCTTTCTCCTAGCATAGTTAAGATCCAATTTACGGTGATTAACAATACTAGTATCAATGTTGTGGTTCATGTTCGTAAGTTAGAACGACACTTATTGAAAGCCCCAAACCACGTAAAACATGCAAAGAAAGTAGAGGCGTCTAACTTTGTTTTGCAAGGGTGTGCATTGATGTGATATGGCCATGATTGTGATTATATTTGATGTATGCAATGTTCCTTATTGTAAGTTGGCAACCAGCAGGAGCCATATGGTTGTCTTTAATTCGTGTTAAGACCCGCGTGTCTATTCAAAGTAGTTGTAATAGTTGAAGCCGGTGGACGACAACCATGGAGAGGCGTCATTGACCTTGATGCAATGCCGGTGATGATGGAGATCAGGTTCGTGCTAGAAGATGGAGATCGGAAGCACAAAGAAGAAAGGCCATATCATATCACATATTATGAATTGCATGTGATGTTAATCCTTTTATGCATCTTGTATTGCTTAGTAGACGACGGTAGCATTATAAGATGATCCCTCATGCACATGAATTTCAAGTCATAAAGTGTTCACCCTTAGTTAGCACCGTTGCTAAAGCTTGTTATTTCGAAGCACCACGTGATGCTCGGGTGTGTTAGATTCCGCAAGTGTATACAACGTGAGCAAGCCAGATTTGCTCATGCGGAAACTAAGGTTTGATCTTGACGAGCCTAGCATGCATATGGTCTCGAACACGGATCACCGAAAGGTAAAGCATGAATCATATAGTAGATATGATAAACATGACGATTGTTCGCCATTGAAACTATATCAACTCTCGTGATGATCGGTTGATGTAGTGGATTTGGTTCGTGATCACTAAAACAATGTGAGGATGTTGTTTTGAGTGGAGTTCACCTAGATTAACTTTATTATTAATTTGAACTCAATTTGTCATAAACTTAGTCTAAACTATTGCAAATATGTTGTAGATCAATGGCAGCCCCTACCATCAATTTTAATGCGTCCTAGAGAAAGAAAAGTTGAAAAGAATGGAAGCAACTTGGATTGGTTCCGCAATTTGAGGATTGTCCTCACACCGTAATTTGACCTATGTGCCGGATACACATTGGTGACAATTCGGTGATGCTTCCGATGAAGTAAAGAATGTTTACCTCGGAAGAATCAAGACTCCATAGTTCAGGTGCTATCTCGTATGGTTTGGAATCGGAGCTTTAAAGGTTTGAGAATTCAGACCCATATGATATTGTCGAGGATCTCAAATTGATCTTTGAGACTCATGCGGCAATTGAAAGTTATGAGGCTTCAAAAGTTCTTTAACCGCAAGATGGAAGAGGGCAGCTCAAGTCGGTGAGCATGTGCTTAAGATGTCTGGGCACGCAAACAAACTTTAAAGCTTAGGTATAGTGATTCCTAATGCTTTGGGATTTACTGTCCTCCAATCACTACCAAGTTACAAGAACTTTGTGATGAACTACAACATGCAGAACATGAACAAGCAGTTGCCAGAACTGTTTGCTATGTTGAAGTCTGCAGAAGTGGAGATCAAGAAAGAGCACCAAGTGTTGTTGGTCAATAAGACCACCAAATTCAAGAAAGGCAAGTCTAAGCAGAAGGGACACTTCAAGAAGGGTGGTAAGAAAGTTACCACGCCAGCGAAGAAGACCAAGGCTGGACCTAAGCCTGATACTGAGTGCTTTTACTTGTAACTACCTCGGTGAATTACGCTCCTAGCTACAAGCCTGGATGAACGGTAGTGGTTGAAATAGTACGGTGGGGCCCCAAAAGCCACTCACGGGTAGACCTTTCGGCCGTCCCAACCACTTCCAATTCATCGACCAGACGGCAGAATCGGCGAAGGGATCAAATACATACACAAATGAGTATGTATGCAAGCCACCATACAAGAGTACATCAGAGCCATACCATCTAGAAAGAAAGGAAAATATAGCAACGCCATACGGCAAGATTCAAATGACCTAGATAGATCTAATATTTTAGGATACTTCTCATACAAAGACACATCGTAGTATCATGCGAAGCGGCAAACAAAGTCCGAGTACGGATAAGAAGCAAATCGGCATAAGATGCCATAGAAATAAGCACATCCCAACCACAGATCTCACGGATCCTCGCTCCTAATCTCTACACCGAACGATCGTTGCCCACATCATCGCCTCTTCCACCCAAAGATCCGTCTCCGCGAGGGTACCGCTCATCCGAACCAATAATTTATCGGTGAGACCCTAAGGGTACTCAGAAGTCTTAATGCCTCTAAAGGGGACACAACCTGGGTGACGAATTGCAGCAAAGATAAACCCTAGAAGTTCTAGATAACGCTAACCATCCGCCTAACCAATGATAGACGGATGTCCGTGATTTAAGGACAACTTATATAACATAATTTCATCGATCCATCCTCCTCCTCGCTACCAACGAGGAAGCAATTTAACAACCCCCATCCTGGCAATTTTATTAACCATTCCATGAGTATTGCACTATTTACTAGACAAATTACTTAGTCGATTAAAGCGGTACTTTAGTTATGCTTGTCTATGATCGAGAAACTGCTCCAAGTTGTCCATAACCATGACACATGACTTTCAGAAGATTTACCTTACCGGGTGCACCAATAGCAACACACGCCGATCAACCTCGAAAAACCAAATCAAAACCCAACGAGGCCTTCACGACAAAGCAATCACGAGATTGTAAATATTTCAGGGCCACCATTGAGTAGACCCAACGGTTAGCCGACTTCGAGACGGACTCAAGGTTTGGGTGGACGTAAACGACCGGGAACCGAAAGTGTGGCTGGGCTTGTCGACACACAAAACGTGTCCCGATCCTAACAAGACAAAGGTGCTACTCGCACAATCGTAAAAACATAAGTAGCATGGCATAAGTACAGATCGTAAATAAAACCTCAAACTAGTTTGGCCCCAAGAAATAAGACGGAATCAAGCTCGCCTGGGGGTCCCATATACCTCCGATGTGGATAGCGATAAAATCAAGGAACAGAATCAAGTACTGGGTCTTACGGACACAAGTGAGCAGGAAAACCAAATATAGATGTTGCTCACCGTGCCACTTTCATTAGTTATCCCATTACTACTCAAAGTTAAGTTGTTTAGGTACCTCGTTATCCAACAGACTCACATACCCTACACATGTCGTTCTACGACTCGCATGGCTCAAACAACTCCCCGTAGTAAGGCTCATGGGATGGAGGAACAAGCTTAGTGGGTTTAAAAGTAAAGGCTATGCATACTTGGGATTCAATTTAATGCAATCGCGACTCAATGATGCAAGAATAAGATAGAGGCAATAGGTACTGTATGTATGCAAGCATGTGGAAGTGCTCACCGGCAACTCGGTTGAAGCGAGACGGATCTGGTAGTGCTCGTTCTCTTGATATATCCCCGCTCGCCTATTCGAAAGAAGAACCAAACAAGCAAGGGCCAACATAAATAAAGTGCACAAGCATAGGAATAAAATGCTAAGCAAACAATCATGCCATGATGAATGATGCACAAGTTGCATGGCAATAATGTAGCATGGCATGGGTGAGGTGTGGTATACAAGAATAAGTCATTTTATTAAGGTTTGGCCACATTTTATTGTCATATTAGTTGCTGTATAGTATTTATTTATATGATGCATGCTTCAATTGAAGTCAAGGATAGCATAAACATAAAGGTCTCGTCGCGCTGATCATTTTAGACATATCATTTGTTAAATTCGGAGTTATAGATCAAAAGTTATTAATTAATTAAGTTCTAGTGGCATTTTGTTGTAATTTACTCAACTTGGAATTTTAAATAAGCAACAGGTAATTTGAATAGCATATTTGAAATCCTCACATGTTTCTGATTCAAAAACATATATTATTTGTATTATTTGGAATTATGAATTTAAATTTATTTTAAAAATCAAAATAATTTTTTTTAAAAAAGGGGTCAAAGTCAAAGGTTTGACTAGATAGAGTCAAACTTGGTCAAATTCGAAAACATGGTTAAATTCATATTTGGAAAACATTTACTTTTCATTTTGGAAGTTTTTACAAATTCGGATTATTTTCTAATATATGAATTTATTTAGGTTTAAACATTTCCTGAAATTTTATTTGATTTAAGAAAACGCTGGCGACTTTTCTCACCCAGGGACAATCTACCCACCGACGATGACATGTGGGGCAGAGGAAAGGGCCACGACGCTACCGCAAACTTCGCTATCGAGGCTTAGCCACCGTTGCCGACGTATGGCGGCAATGGTAGGTCCCACGGATGGCAGGGCATGGGTGAACCTCGGTTGGGGAAGGTGCGGTGAGGGCCTGGACTGGGGTTTCGCCAAAACACCGGCGGCCGACAAAGCGGCATCACTAGGGACCCGCGTGATCGATCAAGCTTAGGGGTGGTTTTAAATCGCCACGCGAGCCCCGATCTTCCGCTCAATCTCGCCGACGATCGCGACGCGTTCTTCCGGCGAGGTTGGCGACGGCCAGGCGGATAGCTCGCCGGCAATCGAACCGCAGAGGAAGCATGCGGCCATGATCTGCGCGGGAAGGTCGCGGGTCAGGCTGACGGGACACGCCGGGAACAGAGGGGGGAACGCTGGCTAGGTCTGCATACGGAGGCTCACGGCGGGTCACAAACGAGCGGCGCTAGACACGCAGAAGCAAAACGGAAGGGCTCGAGGTAGATAGGCTCACCGCGATCGAAAACCACCGGTTCGAGGCGGAGGTGGTCGGAGCGGGGACGGTGAGGTCGCCAAGGGCGGGCGGGGCCTCCGACGGGAGGAGACTTCGTGCTTGGCGCTCCTCGGCAAGATCGAATCCACGGCCCACGGCGAAGCTCCCAGCCCTCTCGGCCTGGCGGCACGTTGTCGCGACGCCGGTCTGGGCGCGCTCGGAGAAGGGAAAAAGGAGGAGCGAGGGGAGGGGGTTCAGAGCGCAGCGAGGGTATAAAGGCGGCTCACGTGCTCGGCGTGACGCCGACGCGATGACGGCGGGAGACGGCCGCCGCCTTTCCGCCGAGCAGAGAGAGGAGGCGAGACGGCGGCATTTGAGGGGAAGAGGAACAGAGCGACTACTGGGCATCGGGCGGCGAAGTTGGGCCGAGGAGGGTTTTGCTGGCTCATTGCGACCTCCTCTCTGGTTGGGTTAATGCCAGGCTGTGTTTGTTCTCTCCTTTATTTCCTTCCTCTTTTATTTTTATTTGTTTTGCTTGTTTTAATTTATTACAAATTCAAACCAGCTCGATTTCAAATTTTTTGAACTTTGTCACAGGAGGTTTGGAAATAGGGGGCTTGACTAAGAGGGGAGGCAGGCCAAAAGAGATGGAGGATAAGGAGATGTCACATACATGGCTTATGAATGAGCCAAGTGGGGCACCTTACAAGATTAAGAAGATATGGGGTTTTGCAATTAGAAGAAAACAATTGTAAAATTAGGGAACCTTCACCTGGATCCAGGGCTTGTAGAAAACAACAGAGGGAGAGAGATGAGGTGGTGCTTGCATGGCCCATGCAAATAATGACCGCCAAGTATTCATATTGTGAAAACAACATAAAATTATGTGGCATTATTCCATGCATTCCAAAAGGGGGAAAAGGCCAAGCATAAGATTATGAGTGGAATCCACCCAACCCACATGAGCTAGAAGTGAAATCAATTAAAATGCAAAGCTCATGTAAACTGGATGGTGGAATTATAAGGTGGTGAAAGAAAGGGTGGTAGAGTCAATAAAAGATATGCCCCAAATCAACTTGGGCATTTAACAATATATCAAGAACCAAATACAATATCAAGAGGCAAATACAAATATTAATGCATATGAGAGAAGAGCCAAAATAAAAGGGTTTTATATGATGCTCAATGCAAGGTGACATGATGACATGAGCATGATATGATGATGATGCAACAATTTTATGTAGGGAGAAGCCATTATTTTATTAACCCAAGTAGCATTACAGGTGTTAGACAACTGGGATGCTACAACTCTCCCCCACTAAACAGGAATCTCGCCCCGAGATTCTAGGAAGAAGAAGAAGACACAAAGAGAGAAGGATGGTTGGCACAGAGTTCATCTTCACGCCCCATGTGGCTTCATCAATGTAATGGTGTGACCATGCACCTTGCGTAACTTGATGGACTTGTTGCAGTCCTTCTTTCGCGGTCTCAAGGATTTTGGGGTGTTCTTGATAAGATGTCTTCTTGGAGATCGATTAGCTCATGATCCACGGTCCCGCCGGATCTTTGAAGCACTTCTTGAGTGAGATGTGGAAAACATCATGGACCTTGAGTTTTCCGGAGCTGTGGCATAAGCAACTTCTCCTCTTCTACCACGAATCTTGAAAGGACCGATGTATCTAGGAGCCAACTTTCCTTTGATACCGGCGGTGTGTTCCTCTCATGGGAGTGACACGAAGGTAGACAAGATCACTGTGGGCATACACCATATCTGTGTGCTTCTGTCATAGTTGCTCTTCCGACGACTTTGAGCAATCTTCGTTCTCAAGAATGATATGCACCTTCTCCTCCGCTCGAGTTACAATGTCGTGGCCAAACCAGATTCTTTCTCCGCACCGACCAACCAATCGGAGTTACGACTTGCGACCATAGAGAGCCTCAAATGGTGCCATCTTGACTCTTCCGAAGTCATTGTTGTTGTAGGAGAATTCGCATAAGGAAGAGATTCCTCCCACTTCATGCCAAAAGAGATGACGCAAGTTCAAGCATATCCTCCGTAACTGATTGATCCTTTCCACTTGTCCTTGCATCGAGGGTGGTAAGCAGTCTTGAAGTTCAACTTTGTTCCCAAAGCATTTTGGAAACTTTCCTAACTTTGAAGTGAAGATGCTTCCACTCCGAACTGATTTCCAGGAACCCCATACAGAGAGACAATTCTATTGATATAGAGCTCACCAATCAATTCCGGATATTGTTTCTTTGATCGATAAGAAATGAGCCACTTTAGAAAGCTCGTCGATGACAACAAAAATTGCATTGTTCTTCTGCGATCTTGAAAGCCAGTGATGAAGTCCATCTCTACTTTCTCCCATTTCCATTCCGAGGTTTCAATGGCAGAAGACCGAATGGTTTCGATGGACAGCCTTCACTCGCGACATGACATCACATTCTCGAGACATACTTGGCACAATACCGCTTCAAACCAGGCCACCAATATTGTGTTTTCAAGTCCATGTACATCTTTGTGCTGCCAGATGGATAGAAAGAACCGAATCATGCGCCTCCTTGAGAACGTGTTTCTCAAACCCGGTAGTTTGTAACAAACATCCGGCTCAAAGAACAGCGTGCCTTGATCATCCACGGAAGGACTCATACTGAAGCTCAAGTTTAGAGATGAGCTTTTGGTGTGCGGATCACCAAGTCGACGAGAGCGAATCTTTTCTTCCAAGAGAGGAGTAGCCAGAAGGTTCAGGAGATGCCCTTGTTCCACAATTTCGTGTTGAGTCGACGGAATTCCTCGCACAAGAGGTTGCTTCTTCCATCATGAGGTTGTTGACATAAGCTTTACGGCTAAGCATCGCCATCACATTGGCTTTACCGGAGTGTAGTTGATGGTCACATCAAAGTCATTGATTGCTTCAATCCATCTCCTCTCCAAGGTTGAGATCAGCTGAGTGAAGATATACTTCAAACTCTTGTGGTCAAAAAGATCTCACAACGTTACCAAGCAAGTAGTGCCTCCATAGCTTCAAAGCAAAACAATCGTCGCTAGCTCGAGGTCATGTGTGGGATAGTTGATCTCATGCGTCTTCAATCGACGAGAGGCATAAGCAACCACTGCTTTCTCTTGCATAAGGACCGCACCCAATCCTTGCAAAGAGGCGTCAGAATATCCGGAAAGGCTTAGAGGTATCCGGAGGAACCAAGATCGGCGTGGAAGTGAGCTTCTTTGAGTGTCTCAAAACTTGCTTGACATGCAGGAGTCCACAGTACTTCTTGCCTTTCTTGAGAAGATCGGTAAGAGGCTTCGCTATCTTCGAAGTTACGAACGGACGGCAATAGCTATCCAAACCAAGAAAACTCCGCACTTCTTTGACATTAGCAGGTGGAAGCCATTCAACAATTGTCTTCAGGCTTCCGGTTGATCGCAATGCCCTTGGCAGATGACATGACCAAGATAGGTTACTTCAGCAGCCAAAACTCACACTTTGAGAACTTTGCATACAAGCGGTTCTCACGAAGCTTGTTTAGGACACACCGCAGGTGTTCTTCATGCTCCTCCTTAGACTTAGAATAGACCAGGATGTCATCCAGATAGACCACGACGAACTTATCAAGGTCCTCCATGCAAACGGAGTTCATCACCTCGAGAAGGTAGCAAAGCGTTGGTGAGACCGAAAGACATAACCGTGTACTCATACAGCCATAGCGGTGGTGAAAGCTGTTTTGGGCACATCTTCCTCGAATCTTGATTTGGTGATAACCACTTCTCAAGTCCAGCTTAGAGAACACCACCTCCAAATAGCCGATCAAAAGATCATTAATCCGCGGAAGGGATATTTGTTCTTGATGGTTTTAGCATTGAGATCCCGAGTCCACACATAGTCTATCGGTTCGCCACGCTTCTTCACAAAGATTGTTGGGCTACCCCAAGAAGAAGTACGTGTTGAATGAAACCCAACTTCTCTTGTTCACAAGTTGTCGCTTGAGTTCACCAACTCAAGGACCCATTTTATAAGGCCGCTTGGAGATAGGAGCCGCCTGTGTTCAAGCTCAATCACAAACTCAACCTCACAATCCGGAGGCATACCCAAGCAACTCTTCAGAAAGACATCCGGGAACTCACAGACCGGGTACACTCTGAATAGCTTCCATAGCATCATCATTCGTGAGCCAAAGAGAAAAGTCGACAGCAGGAGATGACTTGGAGAAAAGACTATATGGCCTTCAGAATCTTCAGAAACCGAGGCTCAAAGACAATCAATCACAGCTGCATTTGTCTGTCAACCAATCCATGCCCAAGATGACATCAATGTCGAATTTCCCTAACAATTAAAGAAGCCGAGAATGAAGAACCACCAATCTCGACTTGATTGCCATGACTGATATGCTCAGCCCTCATGTTTGAACCAGGAGATTGTACCACCAACCGCTTAAGGAGAGGAACCAAGATCAACTCATTCTCATTTGCAAACTTGTGAGACACAAAAGAATGCGATGCAGTAATCAAACAAAACTCGCAGGTGGACGAGTTAATCGGAAAGCATACCCATCACAACTCCAGGTGCATGCTCAGCTTGAGCGGTGTTGACACAGTTGGCACGAACAACCGCAGACCCGGGCTTGGTGTTGATGTTGAGAGCCCGAGGTGGTGGTGCACGAACCATAGAAGAGCTTGCTGCAGATCTTGGCGGGGGTGGAGGGAGAGCTTTGTTCTTCAACATACAGTTCCAGTTGGGATGTACATGATCTCCACATGTGAAACAAGCACCATGTGGACGTGGAGCAGAGTAGCCAGGGACTCCGCCAGGCGCTCCAGGGTAGTGGTGGTTGTAGCCCCTGGGATCCGCAGTGGTGAAGTTTGGTGGCCTTGACGCGAAACTTGCAGGTCTTGGTGGAGCCGGGAGCGACGGTGGGGTGTTAGGAACCCAAACACGCCGCTTAGAAGGCGCTGCCATAATCGCAGAGCTTGATGCATCCTTGTGTTTCTTGGACTCTCAAACACTTGCCGACTTGCCTCTTGCAAAGCTGTGTAGTTCCGTGAAAGATGCCCTTGCATGTGTGATTGCATACTTGATCGATGCATTGAGCCCTTGCTCAACCTCTTCTTCTTCTTGTCATCGATACCTCATCGCCACCATAACGAGAGAGATTCATGAAGTTCTGATATAGGTGTTGACGTTATCATTTCCTCGCTTCAGGTTGAGAAAAGCCTCCTTCATCCTTTCCATTACAATCTCGAGAGAACCGCTTTGAACGCCTAGTGAACCTCTCCCAAGTTGGTCGGAAACCAAGGCTTTGCCTTCAAGTAGTTCTCCCACCAGAGCTGCATCTCCCTTCGGAAGGTGAGTAGCACACTTGACCCACTCTGCTCCGGAACATCAGCAGTCTCGAGCAACCTTGACATCTCACGCAGCCAATCATCCGCGTTCAGAGGTCGGTCAGAAACATCAAACTGACGAGGGTTGAATTTGAGGAAGCTCTTGATGTCTCCTCGCTTGGGAGGTGGAGGAAGTGGAGCAAACTCGTTTCTCCTGACACTCTCCTCAAAGCGTGCTTGGTTCACTGCATTGCTGCCAAAGCATTAGCGATGTTCGACAAATGGGAGCCCGAGGTATGTCCTCATCGGTACGGCGTGGTGGAGCCATCTGTCATTGATATAAACTCAAGTCAAGACTATAATGGAAGATGATAATAATCCAAAATAGTACCAAGATGGAATTAACCAAGATTAAAGGATACAATTTACTGAGATGATATTAAAATATCAACAAAGTTCAAAGCACCTAAAAGATATTAAGCATATCGCACACGACTGAAAAGGAGTGTGGTACACAAATATATCAAAGAAATTTTTTCCACAAATTTCGGCATTAAAATACCAATAGATGCGCAAAATTACTTAACGAATCAAGATTAGTGACTCTACCGATTCAATATACAAAAGTGAATGATAAGAGTAGTGGTATGGTCGCGACTCCACCCCGCACTCAAATCATTACTCCGCACATGAACAAGTGGAACACATATCCTAACCCCTTCTTCTCACGTTGAACCTAAAGATTGGTAACTACGGAAACGAACACCCCAAACAAGATAGCGTCGGATACCAAGAGTAAGACAGATTGCGTCGGTTTACAAAAGCCTGTCGGTATGGAATGTACCAACAGTTGATAACCAAAGGCTGATTAGATAACAACTTGGATGCAACAGATAGACAAGGGATTACACACACACACACACACTTACACAACCTATGGTACTACGGAAACCCAGAACACGTGAATCCTAGTTTGAATTTTGAGAAGAGGATTGAAAACGTTGCACTTCCTTACCAGAAAAGGGTGGGTGGGTGGGGAAGAAGAAAAGTGGAAGCAGTCCTACTCTCGCTTTTGTTTTTCCCTAGTATACATAACTACCAAAATATTTGCTAGATCGACAACGACTGCTTATTGAAACCTCGAAGGTCGGATGGCTCGATACCAATTGTAACTACCTCGTGAATTACGCCCTAGCTACAAGCCCGGATGAACGGTAGTGGTTGAAATAGTAGTGGGGCCCCAAAAGCCACTCACGGTAGACCTTTCGGCCCCAACCACTTCCAATTCATCGGGACCAGGCGGCGAATCGGCAGCGAAGGATCAAATACATACACAAATGAGTATGTATGCAAGCCACCATACAAGAGTACATCGAGCCATACCATCTAGAAAGAAAGGAAATATAGCAACGCCATACGGCAAGATTCAAATGACCTAGATAGATCTAATATTTTAGGATACTTCCTCATACAAAGACACATCGTAGTATCATGCGAAGCGGCAAACAAAGTCCGAGTACGGATAAGAAGCAAATCAGCATAAGATGCCATAGAAATAAGCACATCCCAACCACAGATCTCACGGATCCTGCTCCGGAATCTCTACACCGAACGATCGTTGCCCACATCATCGCCTCTTCCACCCAAAGATCCGTCCCCGCGAGGGTACCTGCTCATCCGAACCAATAATTTATCGTGTGAGACCCTAAGGGTACTCAGAAGTCTTAATGCCTCTAAAGGACACAACCTGGGTGACGAATTGCAGCGAAAGATAAACCCTAGCAGTTCTACAGATAACGCTAACCATCCGCCTAACCAATGATAGATTGATGTCCGTGATTTAAGGACAACAATTATAACAGTAATTTCATCAGATCCATCCTCCTCCTCGCTACCAACGAGGAAGCGATTTAACAACCCCCATCCGCTGGCAATTTTATTAACCATTCCATGAGTATTGCACTATTTACTAGACAAATTACTTAGTCGATTAAAGCGGTACTTTAGTTATGCTTGTCTATGATCGAGAAATGCTCCAAGTTGTCCATAACCCTGACACGGCCAGAAAGATTTACCGGGTGCACCAATAGCAACACACGCCGATCAACCTCGAAAACCAAATCAAAACCCAACGAGGCCTTCACGACAAAGCAATCACGAGATTCAGAATATTTCAGGGGCCACCCCATTGAGTAGACCCAAGAACGGTTATGACGACGAGACGGACTCAAGGTTTGGGTGGACGCCAAAGGACCGGGAACCCGAAAGTGTGGTGGGCTTGTCGACATCACAAAACGTGTCCCGATCCTAAACAGTACAGGTGCTCCTCGCACAATCGTAAAAACATAAGTAGCATGGCATAAGTACAGGATCGTAAATAAAACCTCAAACTAGTTTGTGGCCCCAAGAAATAAGACGGAATCAAGCTCGCCTGGGGGTCCCATATACCTCCCGGATGTGGATAGCGATAAAATCAAGGAACAGGAATCAAGTACTGGGTCTTACGGACACAAGTGAGCAGGAAAACCAAATAGCAGATGTTGCTCACCGTGCCACTTTCATTAGTTATCCCATTACTACTGTGTTGTTGTTTAGGTACCTCGTTATCCAACACTCACATACCCTACACATGTCGTTTCTACGACTCGCATGGCTCAAACAACTCCTGTAGTAATGGCTCATGGGATGGAGGAACAAGCTTGGTGGGGTTTAAAAGTAAAGGCTATGCATACTTGGGATTCAATTTAATGCAATCGCGACTCAATGATGCAAGAATAAGATAGAGGCAATAGGTACTGTATGTATGCAAGCATGTGGAAGTGCTCGCCTGGCAACTCAGTTGAAGCGAGAGACGGATCTAGGTAGTGCTCCTGGTTCTCTTGATATATCCCCTGCTCAGCGTCTATTCGAAAGAAGAACCAAACAAGCAAGGGCCAACATAAATAAAGTGCACAAGCATAGGAATAAAATGCGACAAGCAAACAATCATGCCATGATGAATGATGCACAAGTTGCATGGCAATAATGTAGCATGGCATGGGTGAGGTGTGGTATACAAGAATAAGTCATTTTATTAAGGTTTGGCCACATTTTATTGTCATATTAGTTGCTGTATAGTATTTATTTATATGATGCATGCTTCAATTGAAGTCAAGGATAGCATAAACAGAAAGGTCTCGTCGCGCTGATCATTTTAGACATATCATTTGTTAAATTCGGAGTTATAGATCAAAAGTTATTAATTAATTAAGTTCTAGTGGCATTTTGTTGTAATTTACTCAACTTGGAATTTTAAATAAGCAACAGGTAATTTGAATAGCATATTTGAAATCCTCACATGTTTCTGATTCAAAAACATATATTATTTGTATTATTTGGATTATGAATTTAAATTTATTTTAAAAATCAAAATAATTTTTTTAAAAAAAGGGGTCAAAGTCAAAGGTTTGACTAGATAGAGTCAAACTTGGTCAAATTCGAAAACATGGTTAAATTCATATTTGGAAAACATTTACTTTTCATTTTGGAAGTTTTTACAAATTCGGATTATTTTCTAATATATGAATTTATTTAGGTTTAAACATTTCCTGAAATTTTATTTGATTTAAGAAAACGCTGGCGACTTTTCTCACCCAGGGACAATCTACCCACCGACGATGACATGTGGGCGAGGAAAGGGCCAGAGCTCTGGCAAACTTCGCTATCGAGGCTTAGCCACTGTCACCGACGCATGGGCCCAATGGTGCGGCCGGTCCACGTGATGAGGGCATGGGTGAACCTCGGCCATGGGGAAGGAAGTGGGTGAGGGCCCGGACGCTGGGGTTTCGCCAAAACACCGGGCGGTAGCGGGCACTGGGCTGCTAGGACCGGGCGTGATCGACCAAGCTTAGGGGTGGTTTTCAGAAATCGCCACGCGAGCCGACTGAACTCGCTGCCTCAATCTGGCCGACGATCGCGACGGCGCTTCTTCCGGCGCGAGGTTGGCGGCAAGCGGCGGATAGCCCGGCCGGCAAACGAATCCGCAGAGAAGCATGCGCTACTGATCTTGCGTCGCCGAAGGTTTGCGGTCAGGCTTTGACAGACACGCCGGGAACAGAGGGGAAAACGCCGGTCTGTCTCATGATGCGGCGGCTCGCTGGTCAGGTCACAAGCGAAGGCTAGACACGCAGAAGCAAAACGGAAGGGCTCGGGTAGATAGGCTCACCGCGATCGAAAAACCACCGGTTCGGAGGCAGGAGGTGGTCGAGCGTCGGACGGAGGTCGCCAAGGTGGTGCTTGGCTCGACGGGAGGAGACTGGCGTGCTTATGCTCCGGCGAGGATCGAATCCACGCCCACGGCCAAGCTTCCTGACGCCGCCTCCGGGCGGACGCTGCCGCGACGCTTCTCGGCGCGGGCTTCGGTGGAGAAGGGGAAAAAAAAGGAGGAACGAGGGGAGCTAGGGTTCGCAGCTTGAGGGTATAAAGCGGGCGGCTCACGTGGTTTCGGCGTGACGTGGATGACGGCGGGGAGACGGCCGCCTGCTCCTTTCCGTCAGAGCAGAGGAGAGAGGAGGGCGAGACGGCGACAGACGGAGGGAGAAGAGGAACAGGACGAGCGACGGCTGCAGCGGTCTTGGGCGAAGTTGGGCGGAGGAGGGTTTTGCATTGGGTCATGCGACCTCCTCTCGGGCTGTCAAGCTGCCAGTTTGTTCTCCTTTATTTCCTTCCTCTTTTATTTTTATTTGTTTTGCTTGTTTTAATTCTATTACAAATTCAAACCAGCTATTGATTTCAAATTCTTTTGAACTTTTTCACCAGGAGGTTTGGAAATAGGGGGCTTGACTAAGAGGGGAGGCAGGCCAAAAGAGATGGAGGATAAGGAGATGTCACATACATGGCTTATGAATGAGCCAAGTGGGGCACCTTACAAGATTAAGAAGATATGGGGTTTTGCAATTAGAAGAAAACATTTGTAAAATTAGGGGACCTTCACCTGGATCCAGGGCTTGTAGAAAACAACAGAGGGAGAGAGATGAGGTGGTGCTTGCATGGCCCATGCAAATAATGACCGCCAAGTATTAATATTGTGAAAACAACATAAAATTATGTGGCATTATTCCATGCATTCCAAAAGGGGGAAAAGGCTAAGCATAAGATTATGAGTGGAATCCACCCAACCCACATGAGCTAGAAGTGAAATCAATTAAAATGCAAAGCTCATGTAAACTGGATGGTGGAATTATAAGGTGGTGAAAGAAAGGGTGGTAGAGTCAATAAAAGATATGCCCCCAAATCAACTTGGGCATTTAACAATATATCAAGAACCAAATACAATATCAAGAGGCAAATACAAATATTAATGCATATGAGAGAAGATCCAAAACAAAAGGGTTTTATATGATGCTCAATGCAAGTTGACATGATGACATGAGCATGATATGATGATGATGCAACAATTTTATGTAGGGAGAAGCCATTATTTTATTAACCCAAGTAGCATTGCAGGTGTTAGACAACTGGGATGCTACATTACTGCAAGGGAGAAGGTCACTGGAAGCGGAATTGCCCAAAGTACTTGGCGGATTTGAAGAACGACAACATAAAAAAGAAAGGTATATCTGATATGCATGTTATTGATGTGTATCTCACTAGTACTCGTAGTAGTGCCTGGGTATTTGATACTGGTTCGGTTGATCATATTTGTAACTCGAAACAGGTGCTGCAGAATAAACGGAAGCTAGCGAAGAACGAGGTGACGATGCACGTAGGAAACGGATCAAAGGTTGATGTGATCGCGGTCGGCACGCTACCCCTTCATCTACCATCGGGATTAGTTTTATACTTAAATAATTGTTATTTGGTGCTTGCGTTGAGCATGAACATTATATCGGGATCTTGTTTATTGCGAGACGGTTACTTGTTTAAGTCCGAGAATAATGGTTGTTCGGTTTATATGAGTAATATGTTTTATGCACATGCACCTTTGATAGATGGTCTATTCTTATTGAATCTCGATAGTGGAAATACACATATTAATAACATTGAGGCTAAACGTTTGAAATCAAGCGATAATTCGACCTATATGTGGCACTGTCGTCTTGGTCACATTGGAGTGAAGCGTATGAAGAAACTCCATTCCGATGGACTTCTTGAATCACTTGATTTCGAATCACTTGATAGATGCGAAGCATGTCTGATGGGTAAAATGACTAAGACTCCATTTTCTGGTATGATGGAGCGAGCTACGGACTTATTAGAAATCATACATATCGATGTGTGTGGTCCAATGAGTGTAGCATCGCGCGGTGGTTATCGTTATGTTCTTACATTCACGGATGATTTGAGTAGATATGGGTATATCTATTTCATGAAACATAAGTCCGAAACTTTCGAGAAGTTTAAGGAGTTTCAAAGTGAGGTAGAGAATCAACGTAACAAGAAGATTAAATTTCTACGTTCTGATCGTGGAGGTGAATATCTAAGTTACGAGTTTGGCGAGCATTTGAAGAAATGCGGAATACTTTCATTGACACCGCCGGGAACACCACAACAGTAATGGTGTGTCCGAACGTCGTAATCGAACTCTCTTAGATATGGTTCGTTCTATGATGTCACTTACAAATTTACCGCTATCATTTTGGGGTTATGCATTAGAAACAGCCGCATTCACTTTAAATAGGGCACCGTCTAAATCCGTTGAAACGACACCGTATGAATTATGGTTTGGGAAGAAACCTAAATTGTCGTTCCTTAAAGTTTGGGGATGCGAAGCCTATGTAAAGAAGTTACACTGGACAAGCTTGAACCCAAAGCGAAAAATGCGTCTTCATAGGATACCCAAGGAAACTATTGGGTATACCTTCTATCATAGATCCGAAGGCAAAATCTTCGTTAAGAATGGATCCTTTCTAGAGAAGGAATTTCTCTCAAAGAAGTGACTGGAAGGAAAGTAGAACTCGACGAGGTTGTCGAACCTTCTCTCGAATTGTAGTAGCGCAAAGACCGGAAGAAGTTCCCGTGGTGCCCGCACCAATTAGAGAGGAAGCTAATGATGATGATCATGAAACTTGGTTGAAGTTGCTACAGAGCCTCGGAGGTCGACGAGAACTGCACACCTGCATTGGTATGATCCGTTATGAGTGTCATGTTGGTGGACAACACCGATGACCCCGAGACATATGAGGAAGCGATGATGAGCCCAGATTCCAATAAATGGCAAGAAGCCATGAAATCCGAGATTGGATCCATGTACGAAAACCAAGTGTGGACTTTGGTGGACTTACCGGATGGCCGAAAGTGTGTCAAGAACAAATGGATTTTCAAGAAGAAAACAGATCTCGATGGTAATGTTATCCTATAAAGCTCGACTTGTCGCAAAAGGGTTTCAACAAATTCAAGGAGTTGACTACGATGAGAATTTCACCAAGAGCTTAAAGTCCGTGGAGGATTATGTTAGCAATCGCTGCATATTATGATTATGAGATATGGCAGATGGATGTCAAAACAGCATTCCTCAATGGAGATATTTATGAAGAGTTGTATATGATGCAACCCAAAGGTTTTGTCGATCCTAAAGATGCTAACAAGGTATGCAAAATTCAACGGTCTATTTATGGATTGAAGCAAGCATCCCGAAGTTGGAATCAACGTTTTGATAAGGTGATCAAAAGTTTTGGTTTTATACAAACTTATGGAGAATCTTGTATTTACAAGAAAGTGAGTGGGAGCTCTGTAGCATTCTTAATACTATATGTAGATGGCATATTGTTGATTGGGAATGATGTAGACCTTCTTAATAGTGTCAAGGAATATTTGAATAATAGTTTTTAAATGAAGGATCTTGGCGAAGCAGCTTACATATTAGGCATAAAGATTTATAGAGATAGATCGAAACGCCAATGTCACAGATTACATATTTGGACAAAGTTCTAAAGAGGTTTGGAATGGAAGATAGCAAGAAAGGGTTCTTGCCCATGTTGCCCAATACGACCTTGAGTAAAACTCAAAGTCCGACATCGGCATAAGATAGAGAAAGGATGAGTAAGACTCCCTATGCCTTAGCCATAGGATCTCTAATGTATGCCATGCTATGTACTAGACCCGACATTGCATATGCTGTTAGTTTGACTAGCAAATATCAAAGTGATCCAGGAGTGGATCATTGGACATCGGTCAAAAACATCCTTAAGTACTTGAGAAGAACTTAGGATATGGTTCTTTCTTATGGAGGTGATGAACAACTCGTTGTTAATGGTTACACCGATGCTAGTTGGAACACCGATCCGGATGATTCTAAGTCACAGTCTGGATACGTATTTATTTTGAATGGTGCAGCAGTTAGCTGGAGGAGTGCAAAGCAAAGCGTTGTGGCGAGATCTTCAACTAAATCAGAATACATGGCTGCTTCGGAGGCTTCGCAAGAAGCGAAATGGATGAAAGAGCTCATTACAGAGCTGGTTGTGGTTCCTAGTGCGCTGGACCCAATGTCTATCTACTGTGATAACATGGGCTCCATAGCCAATGCGCAAGAACCAAGGTCACACAAGAAGCTGAAGCACATAGAGCTACGTTTTCACGCTATTCGAGAACATATCCAAGATGGGGATATAAAGATTTGCAAAGTACACACAGATCTGAATGTGGCGGATCCGTTGACTAAACCTCTCCCGAGGGCAAAACATGACCAGCACCAAACTGCCATGGGTGTTCGGTATATTACCATGTAATCTAGATTAGATGACTCTAGTGCAAGTGGGAGACTGTTGGAGATATGCCCTAGAGGCAATAATAAATGTAGTTATTATTATATCTTTGTGTTTATGATAAATGTTTACATTCATGCTATAATAGTATTAACAAGGAAACATTGATACTTGTGTGATTTGTAAACTTAATTTGATGTCCCTAGTATAGCCTCTATACATCACTAGCTTGTTGGTTGATAAATGATTGTGGTTTCCCTATCATGAACATTGAGATGTTATCAACAACAAGATCATATCGTTAGGAGAATGATATGATGGACATACTCCTATAGATAAGCATAAAAGATCAAGTCATTTTAATAGTTCAATTGCTATATGATTTACGATACATAGTAACCTAATTCCTTCGACCATGAGATCATGCATATCACCTTTACCGGATGGATGCTTTGATGACATCAAACACCACACCGTGAATCGGGTGGCTATAAAGGTGGCATTGAGTGTTCGGAAAGTATTGGTTGAAACACATGGATCAAGAGTGGGATTTATCCATCCATATGACGGATAGATATACTCTGGGCCCTCTCGGTGGAATGTCATCCAATTATCTTGCAAGCATGTGACTGGCTCACAAGGGATCACATATCACGGGAACGAGAAAAGAGTACTTATCAGTAACGAGGTTGAACTAGGTATGCAGAGATACCGACGATCATAACCTCGGATAAGTAAACTATCGTGAGACAAAGTGAAATTGGTATCGTATGTAACTGGTTCATTCGATCGCAAAGTAATCGTAGAAATATGTGGGAGCCATATGAATTTCCAGATTCCTCTATTGGTTATTGTTTGGAGAAGTGTCTCGATCATGTCCGCATAATTCACGAACCGTAGGGAGACACACTTAAGGATTCGACGTTGTTTGAGTAGTTATGGAATGAATGAGAAAGAGACCGAATGTTGTTCGGAGTCTCGTATGGGATCCGGAATGGTCCGGAGAATGTCCGGCACTCCGGAGGGGAAGGGTACATGAATGTGTTGTATCAAGTTGGTATGATTGCATCATGTACTAAGTGTCCTCGCTGTTCCAAATAAAGGATTAAATTGAATCCTAGTTTGAAAAGGTCAAATAGCTAAATTGAAAAGTCAAATATCTAAAATTGGAAAGTGGAAAGAGGAGGAGGGGGAATCGAGTTGGGAGGAGTTCCTCCTCCAACCGGCAACCCTCAAGCCGAGTTGGGAGGGACTCCTCTCCTCCCTTGGCCACCGGGTCCCTCCACCTATATAAGGAGGCGGGGACCCTCCTAGTACACACAAGTCCCTCACCTCAAACCCTAGAAGTTGCACCACCATAGCTGCCCCGCCCCTAGGGTTTGCCCTAGCCGACTTGGGGGTTCCCCAAACCCCAGCCCGGCTCTAGCCTCTTCTCCTTGGTGTGTCTAAAACCTAGATCGCGAGGAGCTCTCTCATACTCCACCATACTCGCTCCGGCTTAAGCGAAGCCTGCGAGATCTCCCTCTACTTGTGTACCACGCCGTTGTCTGCCGGAATCGCGAGGAGAGTGCTACAACCTCCATTGCCTTTGGAACAAGGGAGGAAGGTCTTCCGAGTACCAAACGTGTGACCGATCATGGAGCGCTCAGGAACGCAATGGAAGGATCGTCTACGCGATCTTGAGATCGGGAAGAGTACGACTACATCACCCAAGAGAATCCGCTCTCGTTAAACACTTTGGAATCTTCGAGGGTAAGTTATTCCATCGACTCGTTGCTACAATCTAGTAGATAGATCTTGGCTTGTTTGTTTGTATGCGATAGAATTTTTTTGTTTTCCATGCTACGAAACCCTACACAATCTGGAGTGGTACGAGTTCTCGTTGACCTGCGAGGCTCTGTAGCAACTTCAACCGAAGTTTCATGATCATCATCATTAGCTTCCTCTCTAACTGGTGCAGGCACCACAGGAACTTCTTCAAGGTCTTTGCGCTACTCGCAATTTCGAGAGAAGGTTCGACAACCTCGTCGAGTTCTACTTTCCTTCCAAATACTTCTTCTTTCGAGAGAAATTCCTTCTAGAAAGGATCCATTCTGGCAACGAAGATTTTGACTTGGATCTATGATAGAAGGTATACCCAATAGTTTCCTTCGGGTATCCTATGAAGACGATTTTTCCACTTTGGGTTCAAGCTTGTCCCCAGAACTTCTTTACATAGGCTTCAGATCCCCAAACTTTAAGGAACGACAATCTAGGTTTCTTCCCAAACCATAATTCATACGGTGTCGTTTCAACGGATTTAGATGGTGCCCTATTTAAAGTGAATGCGTTGCTTTCTAATGCATAACCCCAAAATGATAGCGGTAACTGTAAGTGACATCATAGAACGAACCATATCTAAGAGAGTTCGAGACGTTCGGACACACCATTACGCTGTGGTGTTCCCATGTGTCAATTGAAAGTATTCCGATTTCTTCAAATGCTCGCCAAACTCAGAACTTAGATATTCACCTCCACGATCAGAACGTAGAAATTTAATCTTCTTGTTACGTTGATTCTCTACCTCACTTTGAAATTCCTTAAACTTCTCAAAAGTTTCGGACTTATGTTTCATGAAACAGATATACCCATATCTACTCAAGTCATCCGTGAAGGTAAGAACATAACGATAACCATCACATGATGCTACACTCATTGGACCACACACATCGGTATGTATGATTTCCAATAAGTCCGTAGCTCGCTCCATCATACCGTAGAATGGAGTCTTAGTCATTTTACCCATCGACATGCTTCGCATCTTTCAAGTGATTCAAATCAAGTGATTCAAGAAGTCCATCGAATGGAGTTTCTTCATACGCTTCACTCCAATGTGACCAAGACGATGCCACATATAGGTCAAGTTATCGCTTCGATTTCAAACGCTTAGCCTCAATGTTATTAATATGTATTTCCACTATCGAGATTCAACAAGAATAGACCATCTATCAAAGGTGCATGTGCATAAAATATATTACTCATATAAATCGAACAACCATTATTCTCTGACTTAAACAAGTAACCGTCTCGCAATAAACAAGATCCCGATATAATGTTCATCCTTAACGCAGGCACCAAATAACAATTATTTAAGTATAAAACTAATCCCGATGGTAGATGAAGGGTAGCGTCGACCGCGATCACATCAACCTTTGATCCGCTTCCCACGCCGCATCGTCACCTCGTTCTTCGCTAGCTTCCGCTTATTCTCAAAGACGTGTTTCGAGTTACAAATATGAGCAACCGAACCAAGATCAAATACCTGTGCACTACTACAGGTACTAGTGAGATACACATCAATAACATGTATATCAGATATACCTTTCTTCTTGATGTTGCCGTTCTTCAAATCCGCCAAGTACTTTGGGCAATTCCGCTTCCAGTGACCTTCTCCCTTGCAGTAAAAGCACTCTGTATCAAGCTTAGGTCCAGCCTTGGTCTTCTTCGTTGGCGTGGTAACTTTCTTACCACCCTTCTTGAACTGTCCCTTCTGCTTAGACTTGCCTTTCTTGAATTTGGTGGTCTTATTGACCAACAACACTTGGTGCTCTTTCTTGATCTCCACTTCTGCAGATTTCAACATGGCAAAGAGTTCTGGCAACGTCTTGTTCATGTTTTGCATGTTGTAGTTCATCACAAAGTTCTTGTAACTTGGTGTTAGTGAATTGAGGACGCGGTAAATCCCCAAAGCATTAGGAATCACTATACCCAAGCTTTGAAGTTTGTTTGCGTCTGCACATCTTAAGCACATGCTCACCGACGAGCTGCCCTCTTCCATCTTGCGCTTAAAGAACTTTTCGGAAGCCTCATAGCTTTCAATTGCCGCATGAGTCTCAAAGATCAATTTGAGATCCTCGACAATATCATATGGGTCAATTCTCAAACCTTTTCTCAAGCTCGATTCTAAACCATACAAGATAGCACACCGAACTGTGGAGTATTGAGTCTTCCGAGTGAGGTAAACGTTCTTTACTTCATCGGCAAGATCACCGCAGTGGGTCACCCAATGCATCCAAAGACATAGGTCAAATTACCACTGTGAGGACAATCCTCAAATTGGAACCAATCCGCCAAGCTTTCCATTGTTTTTCAACTTTTCTTTCTCTAGGAACACATTAAAATTGATGGTAGGGCTGCCATTGATCTACAACATATTTGCAATAGTTTAGACTAAGTTTATGACAAATTGAGTTCAAATTAATAATAAAATTAATCAAGGGAACTCCCACTCAAAACAATATCCTCACATTGTTTTAGTGATCACACTAACCAAATCCACCACATCAACACCAATCATCACGAGAGTTGATATAGTTTCAATGGCGAACAATCATGTTCATCATATCTACTATATGATTCATGCTTTACCTTTCGTGATCCGTGTTCGAGACCATGTCCGTATACATGCTAGGCTTGTCAAGATCAAACCTTAGTTTCGCATGAGCAACTGCTTGCTCACATTGTATACACTTCGGATTCTAACACACCGATCATCACGTGGTGCTCAAACAACAAGCTTTAGCAACGGTGCTAACTAAGGGTGAACACTTTATGACTTAAAATTCATGTGCATGAGGGATCATCTTATAATGCTACCGCTGCCTACTAAGCAATACAAGATGCATAAAGGATTAACATCACATGCAATTCATAATATGTGATATGATATGGCCTTTCTTCTTTGTGCTTCCGATCTCCATCTTCTAGCACGAACATGATCTCCATCATCACCGCATTGCATCAAGGTCAATGACGCTTCTCCATGGTTGTCGCCCACCGACTTCAACTATTACAACTACTTTGAATAGACACGGACTTAACATAAATTAAAGACAACCATATGGCTTCGCCGTTGCCAACTTACAATAAGGAACATTGCATACATCAAATATAATCACAATCATGGCCATATCACATCATCGACACCCTCGCAAAACAAAGTTAGACGCCTCTACTTTCTTTGCATATTTTACGTGGTTTGGGGCTTTCAATAAGTGTCGTCTAACTTCAACATGAACCACAACATTGATACTAGTATTGTTAATCACCCGTTGTAAATTGGATCTTAACTATGCTAGGAGAAACAGGCACCCGCAAAGCCACTTATGCAATACAAGTTGCATGTCAAGCATGGAGCAAGTCTCATGAACGATGTCATGTAAGGTTAGCCCGGGCCGCTTCATCCCAACATCCCGCAAGATGCAAAGTACACAAAAAGCAATCGACAATAAAAGCATCAACGCCCACAATGACCATTGTGTTCTACTCGAGCAACAGATCACTACAAGAAATGTGTCAACTTATGACCTTTTGATAGTGACTGTGGACAAAATCGTCATAGAGTTATGACGATTTCGCACCAAATCGTCGCAAGCCATTAGGAAGGGCCAAAACCTTATTAAACTATGATGATATCACTCAAAAAAGTCGTAATTTCTATGGATGAAATTGTCATAATCGTTAGGCAGATCAAGATGTAATAAAAGGACAATATCTACCGTTGGATGTAAACAGAATGAACGGGTGAGATGATGATTTGCAGAAATATGTTATGGATTGATGACCTGGCATCTATTGCGTGCACACATGGCACCCTTCTCTAACCCTAACCCTTATCTCTCCCCAGCCGCCACACTACGCCCATATCTGCTCGTCCCCTTCTCCACCCCGACACCTTCCTTGTTCCCAGATTCGCCGGCGACGCTCTTCCCGACTCACTTCCGACGTTAGATCCTTATTCCAAGCCACCGAACCTCTCGATCCCGTGATCGACCCGACCCATCCCTAGCTAGATCCTCAAACCTTCTCCTACTACCGCCTCTCCTCGTGACCCAATATGTCGAATCGTCGCGGTCAAGGCTTTGTGATGTACCAAAGATCGTCGACATCATCATCCGGCTGCAGTGCTACCTCTCGTCTCATCCACCGCTGGCTCTCGCGTGGCGCCGCCGCAGCTCCCTCATAGTCGCTCCAGATCCCTCCCTTCTCCCGAACCCTAGAGGTTCCGCCCCAGATCCCTCTTGAGGAGGGCTCACATACACCAAGGTCGCATGCACTCCTGCATCCATGGAGGTGAGGGGTTCGAGCTGGGCGTGTCGGCGATGGCGATGTTGCCATCGTCTCTGTAAGGACGGCGTGTCTCCTCAGCTTGAAGGTAAATTGTATTTCTCGCATGTACATACACACAAATTCGTGGCTAATCCATAGGGACATCAAATCAATTGATTACCAATTTACCGTAGTCTCAAGGAGAAGTTCGGTGACGCCATCAAGGACATCCGCAGGTGTTTTACAGGACCAGCCGGGCAGAGGCCGAGGAGGTATACCACCACCGTGCCAATCTCAGAATCGACTCATAAGCGGTCGAACTCCTTACACACTACTGGTACAGAGATGTGTCTTCTCTGTTACACGCTACTGGTACCACACCTCTGAGCTAGTAGTAGTAGTACATCTCTGGAGTGTTGGATGCTGATTACATTGTCCTCCTATGCTGCTTGACTTCAAGAGACTACTTCTGTGAAGCGTCATATACTAGTATAGATTTGGTTTAATGATATTCGATGCAATCTAGTAAGTATAACTGAAAATGACATTAATTAGAAAAACTACTGTGAAGTTGGTGGCAGGCATTGGGCATTTGAGCGTGGCAACTACAATATTTGTCATGTTTATCTACAAACAACTATAGGATATTTATATTTGTGAACTATATTGACATCAATCAATCTAGGGTTAGCGACTGTTAGTAACTTGGTAAAATTAAGTTGGTCTTCCTTCCATTCACAGTAGAACAATAGAAGTAGGGTTAGCATTTCTGAATGTTACAAACAACCATTTCTGGAGTTGATGTTGGTGTGTTTAGGCTAGTGTAGCATTTTGGTTTATTAGGTGATCTTCTCTAAGTGTAGACCATTGCCCCTCTTATATAGAGTAGCTATCATGTATGATCCTGGTTACTTTTCTTCATGGACCTTGTTCAGTTTTGGCCGTTGTGTTTATGGTTTGCAATGTTTCAATCTTACACAACCAATAACTAGCAAGACTAGTAATCGTCATAGCACTTGCCTATTCTAAATCGACCCTTCTTATACTTAGCTTTTGCTATGACTTGTTTGATGATGCTTCAAATTTTGCATGGTTATGTGTTATGTGACTATGTCACTCCCAAATTCTAATGATAGTATATGATTTATTTTGCAAGTACCATGAGGAGGATTTATTTGTACGTCGCCAGATACCGTAACGATCCTCTCCCCTCGCCTTTATCCCTCCCTCTTTCTTCTCCCTTGGTCCCTCTCAAGATCCTCTATCTCAATGCACGCCACCGCACCCGAGGGAGGATGATGACGAGGTGATCACGAGGAATCCGTGTCCATGGAGGGCAAATAAATGAGGCAAGGCAAAGGCGCGAGCAGCATTCTTCCCGGCTTCACAACTCACCGTCGTGGCGAGATCCGTACCCTTCCGTGGTCTCTAGTTGGGCTTCCCGTCCCACGACTGGCAAATGCCGGTCCACGACACAACGAGGTCATACGAACTGTAAGCCCCCACTTCCTTCCCACGCCTGTCTCTATGTTCAATGCATATCTGCGCCGATGAACTGGATGCAGTAATTGATGTACTATACATAGACTTATATTGTCTAAGATTAGTTGTTAAAGCACCCATCTCTCTCATCATAGATGTTCAAGTACTTGGAATATGTTGATGTGATTATTCTAAAGAGTGGCCTTGTTCAAGCCCAGATCAAGTCTTATCTTTGATTAAGTGTGCAATCTGATGTTTCCATGGAACTCTGAGCTACTCTGTTGAAAATGCTCCATGCCTGTATGCTTTATCTGGTTCTAGTTAAGCATACAAGATATGTAGATAAATCTGCATGATGTTTAAGTTACCACTGAATATTTCAAATTAACTCAATGCTCCACATTAAATATTTCAACAGTGTGAAGCTATTTGAGCTGTTTTGAGTCGGTGTGATTTCTTGAGTACTTTGTTATATGATTTCTTCTACTAGATTAATTTTTCATCCTGTTTGTTCGTGTGCTTGTTTGTGTGTCTATTGTTGATGTGCATGAAGTTGTGATAAGAAGCTATCTATCTCCTTATGTATGGTTCCGATGTAACTGTGAATGCATAAAATTTGTGCCATATCCATTTCACACTTGGCACTTGCTTTGTATCTCCATCTTGATGTAACATGTGAATCTGTTGTTCTGCTTATGATCATGTTGTTCCCGGTAATATGGTTTTGCTCGGATATTGAATTACTTGCTAAGTACTTACATGATTAGTAGGGCCTAGTACTTACATGACTGTCCTATGAATAACAACTCGAGTCCATGCATGATCAAAGTTATAAGGCAAATAAGAGTATGATCGCATGAGCAATATCAACTGTGTGATTTACTACCTGGTGTGATCTACTGCTAAATATGCTAAATCTGCATGCTAAGTAAATATGCTCAAGTTGAGAGGTGTCCTGTAGCCAATTTATCAATGGTTTATGTTGAGATTTACTAATAGAGAAACTTCAGCAACTATTTGTAGACTAGTTATCAAGCCTCATTTCCTGATTTTTGCATTGGATCTCTATGGTTGTATGGCTTGTTTCATATGCCCATCATTAGTTCAGTACAGAAAAAACATGGAGAACCAAATGGTTTTCAGGAATAAACGTATGACATGGAGAACCAGACTGATCTGCAATTTGTTGGTTCCATATTTGCCTCAATATGAATCATACCTTGTACTGATCGGAACTGGGTCAGTAGGTTCAGCTAGATAAAATACTATATCTTATGCCTTATGACACAAAAATTTGTTTTAAATAGAAACTATTGCTATCTAATATAAAGTACTCTCCTGGACAAAAATGTACATAGCTTAAATAGAAACTACTACTATCAAATAGAAACATTCTTCCGCTTTATTTCGAGATCAATTTGGTATCCTGGTCCTTTCATATCTAAGATCAAATTCGGTTTCTCGTGTTCTCACAGATACCCAAGGTCATGAGTCAGACTTGGTGGTTGGTCGGCATGATGGGAAGACATGTGAATTTTTCTTCTCTTCATTTAGGGATTTGAGGTCTCTCAGTCAAGATATGCTCTGGTCATATACAGAGAAATCTATTAACTGTGTTGTGAAAGGATCTCAAATATATGCTTATTGCTATTGTTAATGACTCGATTTGTGCAAGGATCTCAAATGTATGCTTTTCTTGTCAAGAAAATTTGAAAGTATGAGTGCATTAGTTATTCATATCTAATGGTAAATTGCTTTGCTTGTACCCATGATGACCATCTCTGTAATTTTGAGCTTGTGTTCTTTGTGAGAATGTACCTTACCGATATCGCTCGAGAATTTATTGTACACTTTTGCATGAATAGGGATTGTGGTAGTTCCATTGCATCATTCTATTATGCACAATGAAATCGAGATATTGAGCGTTGCTTGTTCTTTTGCAAATAAATACTTGTAAAGTAACTAGTATCTATTTTGATGCTTATTAAGAATCTGCTTTACCAATTTTATTAATTGTCATGTGTTTTTGTTCTAGAAGCAACAATATATAAGGAGCAACGGACGGCCATGGTAGCATGGAGGAGCGATGGCGGCAGCGGTGGTTCACAACAACAACGCCCGGATGGATTGGGTGACAACATGGCCGTTCTCTTCACGGGCCATTCAAATTGATCAACTTCATTCTCTTGCTGATCTTGTCTATTCTGCTTTCTATGTGTGATTGGTCTTTGAAATCCTTTTTAACTGTGTTGATTATCAACAGATGAGATGTATGTTTGGTTAAATGTTCGATGCACCAACAAAATGCTTTCGCTGTAATATTTGTTCATTATTCCACTTGCTTGGTCATTGTCTGTTGTACCATTGAAATGTATTGCACATGGGCTCTTAAACGGACGAGAATAGGCCCAAAACACATTTGATCATGTGCATTTCAGCTAAAAGCCCAAGCACATAAACTAAATGTACCAAAGAAAACAAACAGACAATGGAAAGGATGAAGCCCAAAACTAAATAAATTGAAAAGGCCAAAGCCTAAAACTACCTAGGCATAAAAGAAAAAGGCCCAAAAAGGCCAAGGCCCATTTAATAAAGGCTCATTTGTTGGGCTCAGTCCATATAGAATATTGAAATGGACCAGGCCGAATTCACATTATGACGATCTCGTTTCGTCACAATTTTGCCACGTCGGATTAGCCACGTAGGATCTGACCTGGCTTGGCTAGATGGCTCATGACGATATTGAATCGTCATAATGGTTATGACGATTCAATATCGTCATATACGGTTATGACGATTTTGCAAAAATCGTCGTTATAGTTCATTTGCGACGCCCAGCTTTCGACGATCTCAAAATCGTCATAGAATCGTCATAAATGAACTACTGTGACGATTTTGTGACAAAAATAGAGGGTCATATATAGACAAATTCCTTGTAGTGGATCTACATATAGACACGGCTCTGATACCACTGTAGGGTTTCGTAGCATGGAAAACAAAATTTTCTATCGCATACAAACAAACAAGCCAAGATCTATCTACTAGATTGTAGCAACGAGTCGATGGAATAACTCACCCTGGAAGATTCCAAAGTGTTTAACGAGAGAGGATTCTCGTGGGTGATGTAGTCGTACTCTTCCCGATCTCAAGATCGCGTAGACGATCCTTCCCACAGCTGCTCCAGCCCCAATCGGTCACACGTTCGGTACTTGAAAGACCTTCCTCTCCCTGCTCCAAAGAAAATGGAGGTTGTAGCACTCTCCTCGTGATTTCGGCAAAGACAACGGCGTGGTACCGGAAGTAGAGGAGATCTCGAGGGCTTCGCCTTAAGACGAGCAAGTATGGTGGAGTATGAGAGTCCTCGATGATCTAGGGTTTAGACACGCCGAGGAGGAAGCTTGGCCGTGGCTAGGGTTACTAGGCGGCTGACCTAGGCGGCGGCAAGAGGTGGCGGCGCATGGCTTAGGGTTTGGAGGAGAGGATCTTGTGTGTCTAGGAGGGGAGCCATGCCCTCCTTTATAGGTGGAGGGCCTGCCAAGGGAGGAGTCCTCCCTACTCGGCTTGGTGGTGGCCGGTGGGAGAGGGACTCCTCCCAACTCGGTTTCCTCCTCCTTTCCACTTCCCAAAAATAGCCGCTTTGACTTTCAAACTAGCCGTTTGACTTTTCAAACTAGGATTTGAATAAACCTCTATTTTGTTCAGCGATGACACCAAGTACATGATGCAATCATACCAACTTGATATAACACATTCATATACCCTTCCTCCAGAGTGCTTGACATTCGGAACCTTCTAGAACATTCCGATGAAAACACCTAACCATTGTCCAACTCAAACGGACTTTCCTTATACGAATCTTATTCTTGGACCATTCCGGATCTCCTCGTGATATCCGAATCCCATTCGAGACTCAACAACATTCAGACTCTTTCTCATCATTCCATAACTACTCAAACAACGTCGAATCCTTAAGTGTGTCTCCCTACGGTTCATGAATTATGGACATGATCGAGACACTTCTCCGATCAATAACCAATAGAGGAATCTGGAAATTCATATGGCTCCCACATATTTCTACGATTACTTTGATCGAATGAACCACTTACATACGATATCAATTTCCTTTGTCTCATGATAGTTTACTTATCCGAGGTTATGATCGTCAGATCTCTCGCATACCTAGTTCAACCTCACATCGATAAGTACTCTTTTCTTGTTCCGTGATATGTGATCGCCAGAGCTACCACATGCTTGCAAGCTAATTGGATGACATTCCACCGAGAGGGCCCAGTATATCTATCCGTCATATGGATGGACAAATCCCACTCTTGATCCATGTGTCTCAACCAATACTTTCCGAACACTCAATGCCACCTTTATAGCCACCCAGTTACGGTGTGGTGTTTGATGTCATCAAAGCATTCATCCGGTAAAGGAGATATGCATGATCTCATGGTCGAAGGAATTAGGTTACTATGTATCAGAAAGCATATAGCAATTGAACTATTAAAATGACTTGATCTTTATGCTACGCTTATCTATAGGAGTATGTCCACCATATCATTCTCCTAACGATATGATCTTGTTGTTAATAACATCTCAATGTTCATGATAGGGAAACCACAATCATCTAGTAACCAACAAGCTAGTATTATATAGATGCTTTACTAGGGACTCTTATTTTAGTTTACAAATCACACAAGTATTAATGTTTCCTTGTTAATACTATTATAGCATGAATGTAAACATTTATCATAAACACAAAGATATAATAATAACTATATTTATTATTGCCTCTAGGGCATATCTCCAACAAATACATGGGACAAAACAACTGGATCACCACCTTGGCAAATCTCTGCACAGACTCAATGGTTGTATCTTCACCAAAGCGAAGGTACTCATCGGTATAGTCTACGGGTACGACATATGCGATCACCCGCATGGCTGCTAATATTTTTTGATAGGCGCTAAAAACAAGAAGGTCGGCAAGGTTTCTATAGCGAGTAAAGTACTTGCAGTTGACCTCGCAAGGTTCAACGATTTTGACAAACAAGGTACGCCACATTCAAAACCTTCTAAGGAAGAGATGCAGGGGGTTTGTTGGTACCTTGTCAAAATAATCTTGCATGAGCGCGTGGTTGTGCTGGATGCAAAGACGGCAATGAACCAATCCCCGCCACATATGCATCATCTTCCGCCTATCCTCAAGCTCCATGGAGAGGATGACGACCAAGTGCTCGACGTCGTCGTTATGGAGAAACTCGTCGATGTCTGGATTGGCTGAGCATGAAGAGTCATCAAACAAAAAGAGCTCGCCCTTGGTCATCATCAAACATCTACAGAAATCGTATATCAAAATCAAAATCCACAAATTTGAACTTGTAGGGGATATGGGACGAGATCTTACCATGGCAGGGTCGATGTGGTCAAATCGGTCGACTGTGGCAGTGGCAGTGGGAAGATATCTAGCCGCCTAGGTGAAGTGTGCCGACAAATCACATCTCGGTGCCGAGTCCATGGTCAGTGGCACCTCTATGCCTTCCATCATGGAAGAATACATGGTCACCCCGCGAGATAGGACCTCCTAGCGCCGGCGGCCGGGTGCGTGGGAGTAGGAGGCGGCGGGGCGTAGCAGGAGGAAGCCGGAAAGTATAGGGGAGGCGGTGGGAGGCTTTGGGAGGCGATGGCGGTGGCTGGCAGAAGGGCGAGCAGAGAAGGGAATATTCAACGCGCCAAGAATTCAGGGAGGAAAGAGATCGCACTTGGTTCGGCCTTCCACCCCGAGTATGTGCAGGTCGAGGGAAGGTTTTCTCCATCGCCCGCAAAAAATAATACAGTTCACACGCTTTTACGGGATATTCTCCACGCCAAATTTTATTTTGAAACCTTAATCTAATGGTTATTGTACAGTTTTCACGTGCTTACAATATCTGCTAGAGTTGTTCTAACAACTGAACTAGAGTGCAATCCTCACGTGTGTGTGTGCGCGCGTGGACTGGGATCTGGTGCCCTGACTGAGGCAGGGCACAACGTGCCCTGAGGCCCTCCATCCACCGTTCCCTGTAATTCAACGGACTGGAACGAGTCAGCAGCAAATGAACCCTGTAGTACTTGCAGTTGCACGACACACAACGATTCAGTTAATTGTCTTCCTGCTGTACGTACAGTTCAGCAAAACGGAAACAAAATAGCATATCAATTCAGCAGCAAAATAGCAGATCGGTTCAGAGTAGCAAACCAGTGTGATAGTGCACAAAATAGCAGTTCAGTTTCAGTAGTAAAATTTGAGGCATACATTATAAAAGAAAGATGACCACTTATAGGTCTGAACAACTCAAATTCAAACCACATAGCACAGAAATTCTGCACCAATAATATGTTGTTACATAATTTTTGAAGTAGATAAATTAGGCCAATCTACTTGTACACTTAGGCCACAAAAGACTATAGTTAGCCCCCAAATCCAAATGTCCAAAATAATAGCCAATCATGTCGAAGATACTATCTAACAAGCTTGAACATGCTAGAATATCTTCATCATAAAGAACACAAGGGGGAGCTCTCAAGAGCTCCGTATAACTCATAATAGCGCTGCATTCTTGAAGCTCTTGGTTTGGTCCTTTATTGGTGTCATCTTTCTCTACTCTTACTTGAGGCTCCACACCATCATCTTTCTTTTGTTCCTGCAATAAAAATTCTTGTAAGTAGTTTATGAATGAAGGGTATAACATATCATGTATAGATTGGAACAAACCTTTGCTCCTTTGTTTTTGGATGCAACACCTTTAGTCAGCTTGCGCTTCCCCTTGAGTAACTTATCAAGCCAGGTTTTTAGTTCTCCTCAGTTTTTTTGATTGGACCTCTTTTTTCTTAAGCTTTGCAGCAGTAAACTCAGCTACTTGTTGCACATTTGGCTCAATATTTTCTTGATCATTAAATGGCTTGTCCACAGCATTGGCAGTTGCATTGAGCATGTCCTCTAGTTGGGGACGAACAGAATCAATTGCATTTTCTAAGATCAAACAACACTCTTGAGAGTTGGCTACTTTAAATGCCAAACTATGAAATTTGTAAGACAGATTTTTGTACCGAAGTTGAGCTTCAAACTTTGGATTTTCTACCACGTTCCTTCCTTGTCTATCTTGTATGCTTCCATTCCTTGCTTCTCTTGTCCATATCTTTAAGATATAATGTGATGGAAATGTCTTTATATTCATCAAATCAAGAATTTTGATACCATGTCCACACAATATTCCCGTCCTATTAAACATTCCACAACTACATGAAGCTGATTTGGTCAAAGGGTCACCAATCACTATGCGCTCCTCTTCATATTTTAAATCACCATGCAAGCTCGCAATAGCAACCGCAAATTTGTGATTTCCATCCAACACTCTAGTGCATGCAGCCATAGATCTTTCATATTCACCTTGGAAAGAATCAAAAATAATTGGGGTGTACTCTTTGCTTGCTAACACCAACCTAGGTGTGTTCATCTTGATTCTTGGTACGTTCTTCCTTGCCTCATATTCAGATTGCAATTCCTCGGTTCTTTTTACCTCCACTGTCCTCTCAAAATGCTTCAAGAACCGAACAATATGAAAATCTGATTTCAAATGGTTTTTCAATGAATTGTTGAAGCTCTCACTAAGTTGTGTGCTTCTCACTCCCAAACTGAACACATCTCCCATATAACATTCAGCCCATTTAAATGAGTCAAATGTTTCATCAAATAGGAGTGCAACACCAAATATGGTGGTTTTTCTAAACTGATTGAGCCCAAGAAAAACACCAAATGGTCTATATTCTTTGTTTGTGCCAAAAGTAGTATCAAACGTGACAACATCACCAAAGTGTGCATAGTCAAGAACCATTTTAGCATCAGCCCAGAAAATATTGGTTATGTGCTCCTCACAATCCAACTGTAGATCATATTGGAAGGATGGATTGTCAACGATTTTGTCATGGAAATACTTCAACATACTACCGGCTTGTCCATAAGCCAACTCTCTCTACCGCTTGGTTCGCAAATGATTCTTTTGGTCACGACAAGTGTAGCCGAGGTTAAATGGTCCACCAACTAGACGGCAAGCTAACTCGTGTGCAGATTTGGGCATGATTCCAGAATCATCAGCCGCTTCTATTTCAAATGCTTGTACTTTGGAAATCTTCCTTTGTGATGGCATCAAGTGGCAGGTTTGTGGCAATTGTAGGCAATGATTGTGTTCCAATTGTATTTCTATGATTTCATAATTTTTTGCCACTCGGTCCAATGACAAGATCATCCGAGCTTTGCAATTTGTTCCTGTTTCAGCCCTCATACGTTTCGGCGCATGATCCAATGTTATCCCTTTTTTTTCCAAAAACCCTCATTGGAACAAACAAATCTGCATGAAGTTACTTCACCATCAAACTTGCTTACATGTTTGTTTCTCTTCCTCACATCAAACCCTGCACGGTCTCCACATGCAATCCAAAACTCCTAGGCTTCATCCAGACTTCTGAACTTCATACCAATTTGAGGTGTCCCTTTGTCAATTTCTCCCATTGCCAACACTAGTAAATGCACAACGATAACCAAATCAGGTAATCTGGAACACCTTGCGTTGCATATAACTCTATAAAAAGGCAGTATGAATGCAGAACATAACACTATAGACAACATTAGAAGGTTATCTAGAACAAATTGCATTTTATATGTACATCATGTTTTGTACTAATTTCAGATGAAGGCATAGTCTGGCAGGCTACCTGCGGGGCGGACGTAGTCGGCGGCGCGGGGCAGAGGGAGTCTCCGGCGTGGGGCAGAGGGAGTCGCCGGCGCGGTGTGGGGCAGAGGGAGTCGCCGGCGCCGCGTGGGGCGGATGCAGGCCCGTCACATCGGAGCTGGCGCCATCACAGCGGGGCAGAGGAGCGACGTCGGAGCTGGATGGGGAGGATCTCGTCGGAGATGGGCGGAGGGCTTGCCCACGACGGCGCGGCGGCTGGACGTCCAGGGCAGCCCTGCCAGAACGCGCGCGCAATTTTTCTTCAGTTCCCACTCGTTGTTCTGCTACCTGGGCGCGAGGTAAAACTGGGTAAGTTCCTTGTTGACTTGTTCCAACGCTGGTTCATTTGCTGCTGACTCGTTCCAGTCCGCTGGATTATAGGAAACGGTGGATGGAGGGCATCAGCCTCAGTAAGGGCACCAGATCCCAGTCGCGCATGACTGATCTTGGGAAGCAGAGCTAGTCATGCCGTAAGACCAAACCAAACTCTGCACTATCACCTCTACATTTCCCGGAATTTTAATCCCAACATAGCATCATTTTTGGATAAAAAAAATATAATACCAAGAGATATCAATTACATATGGTCTCTACGACAACGTAATGTCATAAAAGGACATTAAGGATCAGCCAAAAGAAAAAAAGAAAAGGACAAAAATCTTCGCCCGAACTTATGAGAGAAGAAATAGGAACTACCACCATCAATGGCTACACCTAGACTGCCAACATAGCATCATAGCTAAAGTACACCACAAATGACGCCTGGGAAAATGTTCGAATTGAACAAAAATAACTATTCACGGTTCAGCTAATCTTCTATTCCAGAAACTTGAAAGGAATGAATCAATTTTAGTCGGCTACTAAGACCTGAGGAATCAGAAGAAAAAATACATCTAGAGATGATCTACCGATGTAGCCAAACACCGGCTAGTAAGACCGGGGTAGTGGTCCGTGCCTCCGTAGGCAACAACAGTAGTTGAATTTTTCGAAACGGAGGCAAAAGATTTGCCTCGATCTATTAATTAAAAAGAAGAGAATTGTCCAGTTAATCAACGAAAAACTGGACGAAAACCGTTACAATCAACACCAACCCATAACAGAGCAACATCTCGATAACACAACCTCAAGAACCAACAACCACACACAACCTACTACAACCGCAAACCAACGACACGTGAAGCACAATTTTGAAAAAGGCTCACCTACCGGACGACCCAAAATAAACTCAAACTATTAATCATCAGTTGAAGCTTTGCTCGCTACACCCATCTTCCTTCTTCTGCCTCGTAGAGAAACCTTTCTGAGTGACTTCTCCACCTTTCTGATTAAGTCCTCCGAAGCATTTCCAGCTAAGACACGGTCTATATCCTTGCCATAACCTGGGCTCGCCGCCTCCAAACTGGCAAGCAACCCGCAAAGCTCTCTAGCAAAAAGAGCCTCTGAGCTATGCGCCATCACCATACTGCCCACAGAGGTGCGCAACGACGGTGGCGAGGGCGTCGTGGCCACCGCCAAGGCCTCAACAAAGGCCATCTCAAAAGGCTGCGGTGATGGGCCACACGGAGAGAGACAGACGTACGGTTGCTCTTCCTCAACCACATACGACTTCTTCTCAGACGACACAGTAGTTGAATTAGTCTGCACATTGTAGCTATGGAATATGGCACGACGACAGTAGATCAGAGCATTAACAGAACATCGGGCTGTATGGATGCCAATATGTCTTAATGTGCTGTTTCCAAGGAAACCAATTTTCCGTCGTAGCTGAATTTAGACAGAGATAATAGTATTTGCATGGTGTAATTCGTTACCGCTTTTATGTTTTCTCGTGTCCTCTCCGTTGGGAGATGGACGGCGTCGCGACGCCATCGCCCTCGTGTAGCCTCGGGCACTGCATGAGCCCTAGAGGGAAGAGGAGACGACCCAACCGCCAGGTGAGCTTTCGATCCCCAATTTGATTGCAACATTTTGCCAATTTTAGTGTTCATGCAGAATTGGGAAAATTTCTAGGGTTAGGGTTTCTCGGTTTTGTGGGTTTTGATTGCAAAAATGTGATCCCCTCAGATTGCTTGCACATGAGTAAGAACATGTCAATAAAGAATAACTGAGACATTATGAGCATGAACTGACCAATTGGTTAATTAATATTGATCTATAAAAATTAATATTGCAAGCCAATTAGAGTCTACATAAGAGCTAAACATGCAAAAAAATCACAATAGGGGATAATCCGAGGGTTAAGAACAACTTAATTTCCTAAAACATGATTAAAACAACTAAATCGTGATCTGTTGATCACAATTAGGGTTATAGTGCTACTCATAATGGCATCTGATAGAATTGTTAGATCATAAATGATATTTGTAGTACAAGATCATGCACCTACTACACATAAAAAGAGAGGGGCGGTATATGATCATTACTGGGTGTTGGCATTGAAGATGAAGCCATCGATGCCTGCGTGATGTAGGCTTGATCGGTTCTCAAAGAAGATGATCTAGCGGAGAAGACACTCCCTAGATCGGTAGGGTTTTAGTGATGTGGGAAAGAAGGTGTAGGAGATCGTGAATGTGATCAGATCGATAGCTGCCAGGCTCCCCTCCCTTTAGATCCACACTCGACAGGGGACCAAGACCATCGATAAAAAAACAGATTCTCTCTTTTTGAGGAAAAATGTTATTAATTATGCATAAAGGTGTCGAACAAGTCTTGAACATGCGACCTGTTAAGTGCATACACTGCAGAAATGTGGCATACTGTCGCGCTGCAACTAATGTTGTGCCTAGTGGATGCTTAAAACTTAAATAACCTTTTTCGAGAAAATTTGGATTCAAAATTTAATTTTTAAACTTATCTGGTAATCATGCGGTTTTTAGGTTGCGAGAATTCCAAACCGCATCAGGAAAATAAGCCAAAACCTTGTTACATTGTCCAGGTTCCTCCACAGGTTACCCTCAAACAAAAGCGAATAGTAGCTGAACCATGAGAAATTTTCTAGACGAACATCCATTGCAATTGATTTTTTTTATCTTATAATGTGAATTTTCCAGTTTACACCATTGTTGATTTTTCCGTTTACACCGTGATTTCGCTCTCTTCAAATGTCTAGTGACGTTGTTCAAAAAAAAATTATATTCTCATTCGAATGAGCGCTGTGTGGATAAACTAAGTGCCTAGATCTCAGGCGTCTGAAAACTTCTTATGTCTAAGTCGCTGACATCATCCTACTATTTGTGTTAATTCTCACTTGTAACCTATTTGCAACTTATATAATTTGTACTAAGTTACAACTCATTAAAATCTCAATTACAACCTAGTTGCAACTCATGTGAAAGTCTCACGTTGCATGAATCGCGAGATAAATCCAATGGCGAAAGATGTGACTGAGAACTTAAGCCCAAGAACTAGCAAATCCGAAAATATATACTCTCCGGTCCGGTTTATAAGGCATACATGTAAATTAAGAAAAAACATTGACCATCAATTTGGTCAACAAAATATGAGATGTATGTCAAAAAAGTTTGACCATTAGATTCATATTCAAAATAAGTTTTCAATATTATATATTTTATAACATAATTCATATTTTGTTGATCAAAATATTGATTAAACTTTTTTTGAACTATGCGCATGCCTTATAAACTGAACTCCACATCTGTGCCAACCTAATTGACATAGATTTATCTAGGTTGACATCTATTTATACACGAAAACACGAGTAAACATCAACGAATTTCCCCCAAATACAACAAAACTTCACCTTTTCTGTTCTCAAATTAATCAATTTAAAGTTGTAATCATTGCAATTTGAACGACGGAGGGCAGAGATATTCAGAGAGAAGGTACCCATAAGTTTTATCAGACATTCGATCACACAATTAATTGAACATTGAACTACTACTGAGTAATCACTCAGGTCAATTCAATCCATGGCGAGGTACTGCAGATGCTGGTGATGGTAGCCGCCGAGCACTTGGTGCTGCAGCTGGTAGTGGTCCACCGGCGCCGCCATCGCCTGACCTTCGCCGCCGCCGCCGTCGAGCTTTGCGTCCATGGGCGTCATCGCTGGCGGCGGCGCCGGAAGCGGGGACGACCACGGCCCGCCGCCGCCGTACATCTCCCGCGTCACCTCCAGCAGCGAGTCCCTCACCCTGTCCGCCGGCACCGCCACTTCGTTGTCCCTCATCTGCAACCAACAGGAAGCCATGGATAAACCGTGAGCAAATTAACCTGCGTGCGTGCTCCAAGTTCAGCAATGGCGATCGACCAGAGAACGGCGAGGGAGCGGGACGTACGACGGCGCGGAAGACGTTGAGGACGAGCTTGTTGTAGGAGGTGACGTTGACGTTGGTGACCTGGAGGCCGAGGGCGGCGATCTCGTCCATGATGCGGACGAAGCGGCCGGACTTGTGGGAGCACAGCACCTGAAGGAAGAATTCGTTCCCCTCCACCTGCCGAACCTCCACCTGCGGCTCCATGTCGTGGTCCTCCGCCTCCTCCTTCTCCTCGTCCACTTCCTCCTTCTCCCGGGGATGCTTCCTGCCGGCGCCGGACGGAAACGTCGTCGTCTGCGGCGAGTCCTCGTCGTTGTCGAGGCCCGGCGGCGGGTGGTCGTCGAGGAGCACGTCTGGGGCCTTACTGCTGCTGCCGTGCGGCGGCGGCGGGTTCGGGTCCTCCAGATCGTCCTGCAGCTCCTTCACCTGCTTCTGCAGCCCCACGATGTAGTCGATCGCGTCCCCGAGGATCGACGCTCTGTCCATCTGCCACCCGCCATGGAATTTTGAGCTCTGGAAGAACAGCCAAGAATTGCGGCCATGGACGACATGGACCATGGTGGTTAATTACCTTGGTGATGTTGGGCACGAGGGAGCGCAGCTTGTATAGACGGTCGTTGAGCTTCTTGCGCCGCTTCCGCTCCGCCACCAGGTTCTTGCACTGCTGCTTCTTTCCGCCCCTCTGCGTCTCGCCGACGTCGACGCCGTCGTCGTCTTGGTCCCCCAGCTGCAACTCGCTCCCCTCCGACCCCGAGTCCGCCGCCGCCCTCCCCACGCCACCGTGGAGCTGCTGATGGTGCTCCTGCGCAGCCAAAGACGCCGGCTCGCTGCCCCCGGCCGCCCCGTACTGCCACCCCACATCCGCCGCCCCGTCGTCCTGCACAGCTCCCAGGAACGCCTCGCCGCTCCCGCCGGCGCCGCCCCCGTCGAACAGGTTGAGCGACGCCACCGCGTACATCCTCCCCGGGTCTGCTGCTGCCTCCGCGGTCGCCGCGTCCCACCCAAACCCCGGCGCCTCCGCCGTCTCCTGCCAGCCGTGCCCGCCGCCGCACTGCGCCATGACCAGCTCCGCCATCTGCTGCTCCTCCGCCATCTGCACAAGGGAATCATCCACCCCGAGTCAGGCGTGTATATATACGCACGCATCATCCAAACGCAAAGGCTGTTGCGTGCGGTGCACCGCGACGAAGCCCGGCCGCCGCCGTCGCGCGCGTCGGCTCACGCGAACGGCGTGCTCCCTAACTACTTCCGAAACTAACTGATAATAATATAGTATCCATGATCGACCACGCACGCACGCACGTACGTATCTCGATGCGAAGAGCTCGACGATCCCGCCGGCAACGGGGACGAGGAGCCGCGTCCTCTCGTCTCCGCCGCCGCCGGTCGCCTCGTAGCCCCGGAGCTGATCCGGGCCAGGCGGCGCGCCGGTGCTCTGCCAGATCGGCTGGTTCGACAGCAACGCCTGCGCGTGCATCCTGGTTCGATCGAATCAACGGTCAGAGCCCCGACAAGAATCAATGGAGACGACGACATGGCATGGCCGGCGCCGAGGAATAAGAAGAAGAATCAATGGACCAGTTCAATTAATTACCCGATGGAGGAGGAGTCGAGCGGGATGGAGGAGGGCAGGTCTCCGAGCGCGGCGACATGAGCCTCGAACTCCACGCTGCAGCAGAACCCCGTCATCTCCAAGAACCTGCCACCAATTCCCCATGAATCATCATCGAGCTCTCGTTGCAAGAACGGCACGAATCCAACACACACAGGTACATACCTCTGGTCAGGGGAGATCCTCCAGTAGATGCAGTAGTCCCAGCCGTGGGCGCCGCCGACGAGCGGTCTCAGCGCAGCCTCCACCGTGGCGCCGCATCCTCCTCCTGCTCCATGTCCATGAACAGCCGCAGCAATGCCGACGCTCTGACGGTGGTGATCGCCTCCTCCCATGGCTCGATTAGCACGGTACAAGTGACGATCAACTTGTCCTCCTAGGATCAACCGAGTGAGCTGGTCAGTGACACAATCAGACGCAGCTCTGCGATCAATCAATCAGGCCATGCACGCGCAAGACTTTCTCTGACACCTCACAGGTTCGGAATCAGGGATAGGATTTGTTGATGTCACCACTCCCACAGGGCTGCAAGAAACTTCAGACTGCATACGATTGCACACGCCCAACTTATAGTACTGCTACGCATGCATCATGACCATTATTGACAAGTACATGATTTAAGCTAACAGAATTACAGTAAACCATATTGCTGGATGTCATGGCTGTTCTGGGATGGGAAGAAAAGGAAAGTTACCTCTCAGCAGGCCTCCCGGCGATGGACCGATCGGTCGGTGTGAACGGCCGCGGCGAAAGCAATTGCTAACTGAAGAATCATCCCAAGTGCAGGATGCAAGGGGGCTGTTGCATCATCAGCATATACACTAGTATCTTCAGAGATGCAATTGCTCGCTCATTGGTGAAAAAAAACTCACAATTGACATGAATGTTTCCTCTCTTTTATCGATGGCCGCACCGGTATCATCGCCGCCGAGGCTGTTACGAGTAGGTGGGATGCAACAAAGGCGTGAGGGATTTCAAAATTTTACCCCTCTGGTTAAATAATTTTTTTTAAAAAAGTCAAGTTAACTGATACCGGTTGCTCGAATTTACATAGTGCAAATGCGGTGTCTCAATTAGTACTTCAGTAAGCAGCTTGCAAATTTGATGAGCTAAGGCCAGTTTTCTTATGAAAGGTGTCATGAGGATGCAATGTGCACACTGCCCCTTTCTCATGATACAGTCATGGAAATAGCACTAATGGCATGTGTGTTAGTGAAGAGGCAGCTATGAGCCCTTCGATCTGGAAGGGACAAGCGTGTAATTTCAGTCAGATATATGAGCTGAGCAGGGGTGACGTAAGAGGTTGTTTGCATCGGCAAGGGGCTTAGCTGGTGAAGATATCTGCTGACGAAATGTGTTACTGTACCACCCCTCTCTCTGTCATTCTCCCTCATTATTCTCTCTCTCCCTCATTATTCTCTCTCTCTCTCCCTCTCTCTCTCTCTCTCTCTCTCTCTCTCTCTCTCTCTCTCTCTCTCTCTCTCTCTCTCTCTCTCTCTCTCTCTCTCTCTCTCAGTTCATCATGATCATCATGATGTAAAAGGACAGACACAACAGAAAGGCAGAAAGAGAAGGCCAATGGATGGATGGAATTCTTGGAGCAGAATTATTTAAAACATGGAATGTACCAACAGCGGTAGGATTAGGACATTGTTCTTTGTTTGCTTGGTTTCTTTTGGCAATCTGAAAACACCACGATCTCCATTACCAGAAATTGATAGGTTCTTACAAGTAGTGACAGAAAACTTGCTTGATACATGTATGAAACAAGGGGCACATTGGTGTATTTTATAGAAATACAATATCATATTTTGATGTTTCAGAAAAGAATGAATTTTTTTTCTCTCATGTACATCAGGATGTGCTCTGCGTCCTGTAAAATTTTGAAATTGGGGCATGAAACATACATATAGTCAAAAAATTATTAGGACTGGGATCTTTGCTTTGCTAGTTTTTTTAGCAAAGGAAAAAAAAAGCCTCTTACAAGTATTGAGAGGTAGCTTAATCGCTACACGTATGAAATGGCATCCTTTCTGTTGATGGAAGAGTATTACTTCAGTACACCCTCCCCTAGTCACTCGTCTTCGAAAGTGCGGTTTCATATTTCAGTTTGGTTATCCTGTTTGTTTCGTCCAACGGAGTGCCCGAACCTTTCATACACATCCTATCAATTTGAGAGTTTTTCAGGAATAACGCCGATCAATAAACCAACTATGATATTTCTATTCGAACGTGGCACAAAACTCTTTGATCAAGTGTAACAAATTTATGCTTGCGTCGTGTGATGCAAAGGCCGGGAATATGATCTTTCTGTTACGAAAACAAGAAAAGGCAACAGATTCCATAGCACCTTCAGACACAGGAACACTGGTCAGAGTTGAGAGATCTGCAGGAACTGCACTCTGATGCATGGCTGGATTGGGGTGCTGTCCTCCATTCCAGTCAGTAGTACTACTGATAGTGTCAGACTGTTCAACAATTTTGCTCCTTCTCTCCATTGCATTCGGTGCTATATGTTAGTTCAGTCTGTAAAACAAATTTTCTGCTGACAGCTGAAGAAGATACGAGAAGAACATCATAAGAATACAGTTAACTGAATTTTTTTTGCTGTTTCAGAAATTAGAGTACTCATCTTCTCATTTGGGAAAGAAATTTACTATTTATACATGGTAGACAGCCATATAAGATGGTTGAATGTTGATGGATATGCTAAGCTGCAAGAAAGAGTATTGCAACGGTAGGCCAGTGCCTGAATCCAACAGTCCACCAGATCTGAAGTTCTGAACTGATCAAACGACTCAAACTTATTTTCATTTTTGTTTTGGAGGATCAATTGACATCCTTCTTGGGTGGTTTATTTTTTGAAATATTTTAATATGTACATAATATTTACAGGGCTACAAAAACATCTAATATATTCCAAGAGACTGCCAATCCATGATTGCAGCTTCTATAGAGTTGGTTCTTTCACTCTGTACTTAATAAGAGTATTATCAATAACAAAACCCGATTTCCAAGCATTGAACTTTGGTCTGATGACTTCAAAGATTTGATTGTTTCTCTGTTTCCAAATATTCCAGCATGCCAATATGACTATTTTAGTTAAGAAAGGACCACTGAATCCTTTTTTCACACTCTTGAGGGAATCATTCAGCAAGCAAGGTAGATAGTTCCATACTCTTGCACTGAACATGCACCGAAAGAACAGGCGCTAGCAGGCTGCCAATCCTCCGAAACTCCTGTTGTACAAAGAACACAAGGATTACATTCGGGACAATTCCAATGGCTGGACAACAACATTTCTGTGGTGTTGATCCTATCATGCAGAATTAACCTTATGCTTTGACATGCACTTAATCTTATAAATCCAGGAGGAAGGGACGTTTTTCTGAATGTGCTGAAAACATGATAAGCAATACTTGTGAGGCTTCTTCCTCCATCCCTCCCCCTCCACCTCCTGACCCCCTCCACCTAACCCTAGCCGCCACCCCCATCTCCTTCCTCGCCGCCTCCGGAGGAGGCTTCCTGGAAAAGCCCACATAATGGATGGCAGCGGTGGGGCTCTTCTCCACGAACATCGCCCCTTCATCTGGCGACAACGGGTGGGGCAGCGGGATTTTGGCGGCGCAGTGCTGCGGATATCTGTCGACGATAGCTCGGCCAATACGGCGGCCCGACGGTGCCACCACCTATAGCTACGGTCTTTGTTGTCCGGGAAAGTGGCTATTGGCGGCAGGGAGTTTCGACCTGGCCGCGAAGGGTGCCTGGCACCATGGTGGTGCCGGCTTTTGACAAGCTAGAATGGCCATGGCCATGGCATGGCCGAGTGTCATGGTACAACCCCTCCATCAATGAAGCGGCCACCGCTGTGATTCTCTCCAGACATATATACAACATTTGTTATGGTGGAGGCCTCCCTATCATGTTGCTCGACCCCTGGCTACGGCATGCAGGTTGAAAGCGGAACGATGGCAGAATCCTGGCGAGGCGGTTGGTCGGTGAGAGCCAGCTGGCTCCAATGGGGTTAGAGCGGAACGATGGCAGAATTCTTGGATGGCCTTACCTTGTTGAAGGCGTCGTTGCTTCAAACCTTTCCTCATGCTTAAGGTTATGTAGGAAACCCTAGATCTGAGTTCTTCCTGGATCGGAAGGCGACGACACTTTGTTGTCATTCGACATCTTGAGGGGATCGTTCTGGAGCTCGGCATGCCTGGAGGAGGTTAGACGATGGAGCAGTGTTTCATCTACCGCGTTGATGGTGGAAGGCCTCGGTGTGGCGCAGCGGTTTCTCGGCGATGAACACATAGTGATGTACATGCGCAGGGCAGGGTGAGTGTTTGGCCAAGGTCAATGTTTTGATCCCTGTCTTGAGATGGGTCGACGAAACATGACAATAGCAACTTATGGAGCGTGTGCATTGGTGCGTGCCAAGGGTCTTCCAGACCGTTTTGTGCTTCTGGTTCACCGTCAGGCGATTGCGTGAGACTTCTAGTTTTATGATGAAGACGTGGGAGGTCAGGGCGATGGCCCCAACACTCTCATCATCAAGTTTGTAGGTGTTGCAACATCTATCGTTAGTGAGGTGGTTTTGAGTTGATATATGTATTTTCTTTGTAAAGCTACGTTGAATAATAAGCAAAGTAGGTCATGTGCATCATTTTAATGCAGAGACCGGCCGAGTATCACCTCCATTTCAGGGAAAGGATAGAGGGATAAAAAAGGCATCAGAAATCTTCCCCCATTCCATGAAATTCCTTGATGGAACAAAGTTTATCTTTGGCAAAATAAAAAACCTAGGGAATTTTGTTTCCAATGTCTCATCCATCCAAAGTTCTTGGCAGAATAAAATATTGTCTCCCTTTTTTGCCTCATATCTCATGACGGCTCTATAATTTTATATTGGAGAAAATATCCCCTTCCACCAGAATCATCCAGTCATTTGGACTGCATGTGGCATTGATTGATAATAATATGCATCTCTACCCAATATTACCTAGGTAACATTCTCATTATTATAGAATTTGTTTAAGTATTTGATCCAAGCAGCTAGGTAGTTTGTTCAATCCTTCTTGTTCTTTCTCTACAAGTAGTGTCTTCTGTCTTTGTCCACGACAACAATCACTCCTTTTGGAATTTCTAGGGCATGAAAAAAGTGAGTTGGAAGAGATGATAGAACAGAGTTTAACATAACTAAACTGTCTCCATATGATAAAAAAAAGCTATGTATGATAATCTTATTTCTACAATGTCTACTAAATGAGATAAATCTGCAATGCTAGGTTTAGTGATCCCCATTGGGAGATCAAGATAATTGAAAGGAATTCCTGCAACCTTTTAACCCAACTCATGAAAAATATCACCTGCTTATCACTACAAAGATTAATTGGAATATCGAAGACTTATGATTTTTAACTTCTAGGCTAGTTAGTGAAGTCTATAAGTCCAATAACTGTTTGAGAACTATCATCTAACCAATATCACCAGGTAGGACAATGAATATGTCATTTGCATATAGATCAATTTCATAATCCACATGTTAATTTCAAGGAAAAGGTGGAAAAAAATGTCATCCCATATGCTTTATTTATGGTACTCCAAAGAAGATCCCCATCAATGACATATAAGAGATAGGAGGGACATATAACGGACCCCTCCTCCTCCCGACCCCGTGCGGCGCCGCCGTCGCCGCACCCGGTCGAAACCCGTGCTACCGGCTAGCCACCCCATCCTGCTTGCCCCTCCTCTCCGCCGCTGCCGGATCAGCCGCCGGACAAAGCTCCAGCGGCGAGGCGGTGGCGGGGCCCCAGCCCTCTCGCGCGTCGCTTCCATGGCGGCAACGGCTTGAGATCCAAGCAACATCGGCAGCGCTCCAACGGATCTGTAGTAGTGATGGCGGGTGGGCGGCGACCGTTGACCTCTGACGGCAGCGATCCCTGGGCGGCGGGTGGTGGCGAGATCTAGGGTTCCTGGATCGGTCGTCCTCACCTCCTCAACGTCGGCCAGTGTCATTCGGAGGTCTTCTGCGGCCTACTTTGCATCATGAGGGCGCCCGGGATGGAGGCCCTGGGTTTGGTGGAGGTGGTCATCTTCTACATCGAAGGTGGCCGGCCTGCGACTGGATTGGCAGATCTCGCGATCCTTCTTCCAGTCCCAGCAGCGAGGCGGGGAGACATAGGTGCCGGTGAAAACAAAGCCATTGGCAGGCGATGGCGGCGTTACCACGTCGTTACCTTGATGAAGGCATCGCTATGCACCTTGTGTCGACCTCACTCGTGCTACTCTGGGGGAAACCCTAAGATCTTCGGGTCGGGCGATGGCGGTGCCATGGTGTCGGTATCACGTTCTCTCCTGGGATCATCGCCTGTGGAGCAGCGTTGGATGGAAGAGGCAGGAGGGGTGGAGCGGCTAGCGCGCGGGGGGTGGTGCTTCTTGGCACCGAGGTGGTGTCGATGGCTGGTTTGGCGACAGTTTGCGTATCGATCTACATGCTGATGACGGGTTGGTGGAAGATTTATGAAGTCCCCGACATCCGGAGCGTGTGCGTGGGCACAACTCCGCGGATATGCTGAGCGGTTCTAGGGCTCCTTTTGCTTGAGTTTGTGCCGCCGCGCCAAGGCACTCCAGCTTCTCTTGGCGAGTGGCAACAATGTGGGTAACCATGGGGCGGGGTCAAAACAAGTAGATAGGGGTTTGATAGATCTCGTTGGGGAGCTAGCATTACGGTTATCGTTTTTTCTCAGTGTTTTGCTTTGGCCGTTCCGGTTTGTATGATCTTTGTAATGGCCTTTGTCAAACAATGTGGTTCTAATAATAAATAAAGGTTGTGTGCATCGCTTGATGCAGAGACCGGGGCTCCGCTCCCCATTTCGAAGAAAAAAAGGAGGGACACATAACAGTTCGGTTGGTTTTAGGGTGGAATGGTAATGCATGATTGTGTCATATCTTTGGGATTTTCAGGATGCAAAGTTAACCCATGTGGCCTAATCCACCTAAGTATTTTCAATATTGATGGTTCGGGGAAGGGAAATTTCCCACTCCAGTCCCATTCCCTCCAGTCTATTTAGTCGATGGATCCGAGTGCTTACCTCATGATGATCCATCTGGATGCGACTTCATCCATGCTCTAGTATAATGGTGCACCGAATCACCAAATGCAAACAAAATTCAAGGAAATCTTAATCAACAATCAACCATGACAAATTTGTACGAACAGAAACCACATATGGAGCTCCTTGACTCAAACATCACGATGCCTCCCATTTCTATGACCTATGATACCTTTGTGATTAGGGCACCTCCAAGCCTCCAAAGCAAACTAAATAGTTGAAGGAGACAATATAATGCCTGTCTAGGGCCAGGATTCTCTATGCTCTCAAACCATAGTCGATTCAGTGTTTTTTTAATACATCCACCCACTTCTCCTTTAGACACCCTCCCTCATATTGCCCTTTTTATGAGCAAGCGAGACGCATATAGAGTCCTCTTGAATATATAACCGGTGATGGACTGCGAGTCTGCGAACCTTCGATCAATCGCACTACAACTGAGTCAATAAGAATTCAACACCTAACCATCTACTCTTCACGTGATGAGTCCATGTTCTCGTCTTCAATATGCAGTGGATCTATAGATGCGTCGGTTATAAGCAAAGGTCCTCCATTAATACTTATATTAGCAACTATGCCCCTATATATATGAAGGAAAAGTACATTACCCTATTAACGTTCGCCCATATTCAATATGCCCAGTTAAAACCAATGTCCTAGAATATCCTTGGAAATGCATAAAAATAATAATGCAATGAGTGTATTTTTTATCGGTGCTCAGAACATTATACATACACGTGTTGCTGACCATGAGTGTCAACACTAATAGAAACGGGCCAACAGTCCCGGTTTGGAACCAGGACTACGAAATCAGGACTAAAGATTCCTTTTTAGTTTTGGTTGTGCCACAAACTGGGACTAAAGGCCCTTCCGGGGCCGCGGTCGATTGCGTGATTTTATTTGAATTTTTTTTTCAGTTTTTTTTCAATTTTTAACTTTTGAATTATCTGGCTTGTTAATATCTCTCTCACCTGGAACATTTTTAACAACTATACTTAATCTTAGGTCAAATCACAGACTTCCTCGATCGGTCACCCATCCTAGAACTACTCCACGCCAGCACACTTAACTTCTTTGTTCCATCCGGATGTCATTGCGCAAAGCCCATTAGTACTTTGTTATCAACACTACCATATCAATCCTATTAGCACATATCAATATGTCAGTTTCGAAACTATAAACAACTATTTAAGTAAACAACAATAAATAGCTAATAATAATATTTTAATACAATAAAATTAAAAAACTAATTAAATTAATATTTTATTCACATTTTTGCATTTATGCATAAATAATATCTTTAAATCCGTAAATCGAAATTCGACAAATAATATATCTATTATTATCAGAAAAATGCGAGGAATCCAAATATGCGTAATTTTTTTTCTAAAAATAATAATATTTAAATAAATTTTTTTCCTTTTCAAATTTTAAAAAGCTAAAAAATCCCAAATGGCCTAAGGCGGTCGAAATCGAACTCCAATTTTTTCCCGCACATTTTAATAGGTCATCAATTTTTGGCAAATATATCGAAATTCATGTTTGTTATTTTTCGTAACAACTAAATCACTTAATATAACTACAGTCTGAAGGATTTTATTTTTAGATTTTTTTATAATTTTGTGGCATGCTTTCGAAACTAGAAATGACGATCTCGGTGGGGGGGGGGGGGTGGTCAGAAATATCCTGTAGCGGTTGGAGTTTTGCCCATTTTCCTGCCGTGGTACAACCAGCCAAAGTTTTTTTGCCAATTGTTTTAGTCCCGGTTGATGTCTCAAACCGGGACTAAAGGTCCATCTTTAGTCCTGGTTTGCGTCTCCAACCGGGGCTAAAGGGTGTTGCCCACGTCCGCACCCGTCTCCACCCCTTTAGTCTCGGTTTGAAGGTCCCGTTCGAACCGGGACTAAAGGTTGTTGGCGTTCAAGCTGTTCGAACCGGGACTAATGTGAGCATTAGTCCCGGTTCCTAACACACCCGGAACTAATGCTCCGAAGAGATCTATACGAAAGCCCTGTTTTCTACTAATGCAAGCAGGGCCGACCCTGGGGACTAGCGGGGCAGCCGCCCCGGTCCAAAAAAGTAGGGGCCCAAAATATTGAAGGCCTAGTATATATCGTAAGAAAAATGTAGTTGGCAACCGCTCGATTCCCAGGCATTGTCGCATTGTGTGACATCCCGCAAAACCACTAATAGAAAATCGCGTTGAATTTGTGCATTGCATCGTCATCTTCATGCATTGTTTGACTGCATTATTTGAAAAGCCTAGTTTTGAATTGTACAAAATCCCTATTATTCTCAGACACAAAACCCCGATCGCATCGGAGATTTTATTTGTCTAAAAACCGTTTGCAAAATGGCCTTATTTTTAATTTAAACGCGACCAAACAAACACACTTTTGAAAACAGCCTCCCCCTAAATCCTAGTCTCACCCAATCTACTCCTACCCACCAACAGCAGACCGCCACCTCTCCCTCTCACCCAAACTATACCCACCTGCCACATCATCCATCCAGCCCCCTCCCCCTCCCTTTTTCACCCAGTCCAACCTCACCCACCCTCTCTCTCCTCTCAGCCGCGTGGCCCCGCCCTCCTCCTGGGTCCCACCAGGCAGCCACACGCCCCCCCACACGGCCCGCGCCACCTGTGCGGACACGCCCGGACACGCGGCACGCGCCCCACACGTCCTCCCGGCCCCACCTTGTCGCCTCTCCCTCCCGGGTCAACCCACCCACCTCACCCTGGCCCGCCTGTCCCACCACAGCCCCGGGCTGACCCGGCTCCACCTCATGGACCCGCCCCTGCCCCCAACCTTTCTCTCCTCCCTCTCCCCAAGTCCGGCCCCTCTCCTCATGCCCGAGCCCCGCACAGCGTCGCCGCGACCTCCCGCCTCACCGCGGTCCCCTCTCTCCGCCTTGCTCCCGTCGACGCTACTCCGCCCCGAGCCGCGCCGCCGAGCCGCCGCCACTAAGCTCCACCGACCAGCGTCGCCTCCGCTGCTCTGGCCAGGCTCGCCAGTCGCCGTGCCGCAGCCGCCGAGCCCCGGCGAGCCCGCCGCCTCAGCTCGTCGCCCGGCCACGCCCGCCTCCGCGAAGCTCCGCCGTCCGCTCCTCTGGTCCATCCTGCCGCGTCGCGCCGGACCTGCCCTCCGCCTTCGCGCCAGCCCTCGCCAGCGTCGCGCCGCCCGCCGCTCCACCGCCCGCCGGAGCCGCCGGAAGCCTCTGCGCTTGTTGCGGCCGGCGCGCCGCCGCTCTCCGTCGCCCTCCACGCTCCCGCGCCGCCGACCTCGCTCGACCCGACGTCCTCGCCCTCTGAACCGCCGTGGCCCCCTCTAGCTCGCCGTCGCCGGCGACCGAGGCCGCCCCTCCACCCCGCTGCGCGCGTGCGTCGCCGTGTACATCCGTCCCTGTTCTCGGGCGTCCCCATGGCCGTTGGTGGCCCGGTTGCTGCTATCGGATCAAGTACATGACGACAATATCCGCCTCCCAGAGCGACGACCCTTGGTCACCAAGAACTACCGGCATCATGCCCAAGACCCGGACCCCGATAACCATGATCCCCTCGGCAGCACAACAAGGTCTTCGAGGTGGAACCGACAAGATCTGCAACACGGCCGCGGAGTGACCTCGGACGCCCAGATCTACCCTCGGACGCCAAAACCCGAACCGGAAGGACGCCAAGATCGCCACGAGACCGACAGGCGCTTCACCCCGAAGACAAGATCGACCCCGTGGGACCCGACAAGATCGGCACGACGACAAGAACGGCATCGGCCCGGAAGAAATCCGTCGCGCCCCGGACACCGAGACCCCGATGCGCCAAGACCTACCCCTGAGTCCGAGGACGACCTCGCCGAACCCTGAACCCTGAGACCGACCCCGAACCCCGGAACCCAAGATCGTCGAGACCCCTAATGTGTGAACCTTTCCTCGAGCCCTATTTTATAAATGCTAAATATAACAACTTGTTGCATATTTAATTGTCATCTCGCATGCATATCTGTGGTTTGGGGGCCTTATGCCGACTCACCTAATAATTAAATATGGGGCCCATATGCGGGCAAATCTAGCCTTATATTGGCCTCATTTAAACTTGTGTAGCGAACCCGGTGCTATCTCCTGCCATGTTAAACAACATTTCAATTGCGGGGTAGCTAAACAACTCGAACCACCTAAATAATTGTCGGGACCCCGGTTCCGCTTAATATGACCAAATTGCATCGCACCCTTCGCCATGCCATCCATCATACATGCATCATGCCGATCTTCTGCCGTGTATTAAATATTGCATCCGGTGTGTCTTCTAATGTTTTGCTTCTTCGCGGATAAGGCCGTTGAGTTGATGTGAGCTTACCGAACTTCGTTGAACCTTGACATGTTTTCAGTGAGCATCTCCCTTTCTACCTATCTTACTTTTATAGACTTTATTCCCTCTGTTGATCTATTGCTATACGTGTTGCGATGCTTTAGTTTCCGTGCACTGATATATACCCGTGCAGCCCTATATTGCCTTGGATACATCCTATTACCCGTTGTTTGGTAGATAGTTGGACTTGAGGGTCGTAGTTGCTTGCTCAAGTGCTGATGTGTGTCGTCATATGCCACAGTTGCTGATGTATTGCCGCATGTTGATGTTGGAGATGATTCTAGTTTTACTTATCGTCACTTTAATTTCTGTTTAACAACTAAAATTGAATAAGCAGAGGCATCGGTGGGTGATAGATAATATTTGGTTTCAACGCCCACTTGTGTCCCGTAAGACCCAGTACTTGATACTGTTCCTTGATTTATCGCTATCCACATCCGGAGGTATATGGGACCCCGAGCGAGCTTGATTCGTCTTATTTCTTGGGGCCACAAACTAGTTTGAGGTTTTATTTACTATCCTACTTATGCCATGCTACTTTACGTATTTAAATTGTGCGAGTCACTGCATTCGCTTTGTTTAGGATCGGGACACGATTCGCGGTGTCGATAAGCCCACCACACTTTCGGGTTCCCGATCGTTCACACCGTATACCCAAACCTTGAGCCCGTCTGAGTCACCGGCTTCGTTATGGATCTACTTAAGGGTGGCCCTCAAATATTTCTGAATCTTGTGATTGTTCATCGTGAAAGCCTCGTTGGGTTTTGATTTGGTTTTTCCAAGGTTGATCGGCGTGTTGCTATTGGTGCACCCGGCCGGGTAAAACTTTCGAAAGCCGTGTCCATGGATATGGACGACTTGGAGCACGAGATCTCGATCATAGACAAGCATAACTAAAGTTTATGCTATAAATTTGACTTATAATGACTAGTAATCAGCTTCACTATAATGGAATGGCTAATTAATACTGCCCACAATTGCTTGTTTGGTTGTCGCCATGCGACAATTGTACTGACTAGTAAGTATTGCAACTACAACGAAATGGCTGAATAAAAGTACCAACAAGCTCACTGGGTTATGGGTCTATCTCATGCTCAGATCCGATTAGTAATTGTTGCAACTATAACGGAATGGTTAACTAAAAGTACCCATTGTTTACTTTATCGGGACGATTCACTAAACGACTAGTAAAGTGCCGCAACTATAACTGAATAAGTAAAACGCCAACGGTGTGAGTTCCTCGGTTGACTTCCTCGTTTGGTCTCGAGGAAACACGGAGATGGGTTTGTTTGGTGTTAGCTTCAGGTTGGATCCGAATAGGTCTTTCTTACCCCTCTCGATTGCCGCCATTGTATCGAGTCTCTATAGGTTGTTTAGTGCATCTCACGCCGCTTGATCCACCATACCTATGTAGGCGAGGACCGACGAATTCTAGCCTCGCCGTGTACTGGCCTTAGTACTGACGCTCCTCTTTTTTCTTTGCCCTTTGTCGGCACCCCTTTTGTTTTAGCAGGTTTTGAGATCGGCCCGTTAGCGGGGTTACCCTTCCGCTTGGCCTCGGCAGGTTATGGACGCCATTGGTTATTCTTCAGGGCTCTTAGCCCCATTTGCATCTTGTCCGTAGTCGGACGCTCTATCATTTTCAAGGTGATTTGGATCTTTGTATATTATATCTGTATTCTTGACTCTTTAAGTCGCTGTTATATATATCTGTTCTGTGGGTCCCATCGAGGACTTTTGTGTAATGTTATTACTTCATTTTCCACCCGCACGAAAGTGCCTGGTGGGCACCTTTGAATCGTATCTATGCGGGTTTGGTGAATTTTGCCCAAACTTGCATAGGTCCGATTCTGAGGGTGTTACAGAGTGGTATCAGAGCCCAGCAGTTGCGATACCCCACAAGTCCAGCCTGTAGGATAACCTAGCTAACGGCCGAAGTAGAGTGTCAAAACTATTTTTGCAAAACCGGTTGAATAGTTCTGGATAGGTCTGATTTTACTCCTTACCCCTCTGCTGCTCTCCTCTTACCTCTACGTGTTTTGAATCCACCTCTTATCTTTTCTTCGAGTCCAGGATTTCTCGTGGTTGGGTTTCCGTCGTACCTTCAGGGTTTCGCTTCCTTCTTCGATAACGGTGTTCTGCCATCCGGTGTTCAAGCTGCTTGAGGAAACCGTCTGCTGTGGTATCATTCTTTGTTCCTTGTTTGTGCCTTCCGGTGTTTTCCGACGCGACGACATCATCTACGCCAGCTCCGATGCAGAGTCTGCATCACTCCTTTGTTCCGAACCTCGCTTGTCGAGATCTTGATCGATTCGACCTGGTTGCACGCTTTTCCACTGATTGTGCAAAGTAATAGTTTGGGTGCGTGATGGATTGGCCCCCACGCCGACTACCCCTTCTATTCGCTTTGGTACATTGAAGTGTATGAGAATGCATCGGTTCCCCTTTCCACCGAAGTTAGAGGTGGCTTTATTTGTTGATACCTCTACCTTCGTCCTTTGTTCTCCGGAGTGTTCTCTCGACGATCAGGAACAACGACCCTTTGTTGGTGGTGTCGCCGATTTCAAGATGGGGAATGAACTCTTGTTAGTGGTGTCGCGAGGATCTACACGAAGCGAGCAGACGCAGATCGCCGACCTTCCTTCCGGTACCATGAGGCGGATCTCGAGGGCGAGATCCATTGTTAGTGGTGTCGAATTGTGGCATCCCGCAAAACCACTAATAGAAAATCGCGTTGAATTTGTGCATTGCATCGTCATCTTCATGCATTGTTTGACTGCATTATTTGAAAAGCCTAGTTTTGAATTGTACAAAATCCCTATTATTCTCAGACACAAAACCCCGATCGCATCGGAGATTTTATTTGTCTAAAAACCGTTTGCAAAATGGCCTTATTTTTAATTTAAACGCGACCAAACAAACACACTTTTGAAAACAGCCTCCCCCTAAATCCTAGTCTCACCCAATCTACTCCTACCCACCAACAATGACGCCACCTCTCCCTCTCACCCAAACTATACCCACCTGCCACATCATCCATCCAGCCCCCTCCCCCTCCCTTTTTCCCCCAGTCCCACCTCACCCACCTCTCCTCTCACCAAGCGTGGCCCCGCCTCCTGGGTCCCACCAGCCACACACGCCCCCACACGGCCTGCCCACGCGCCGGACACGCGCCGGACACGCGCCCTCCACACGTCCTCCCCGGGCCCCACCTTGTCAGCCTCTCTCCCCTCCCCTGGTCAACCCACCTACCCCGCTACCCCTGGCCCGCCCCGGTCCCACCACAGCCCCCCTGGGCTCCCACCTGCTCCACCAGCCCCCTGCGCCAGTCCCAACCTTTCTCTCCTCCTCCTCTCCCCAAGTCCGCCCTCCTCTCTCACCGCCCAGCCCCGCCCAGCGTGTGCCTCACACCGCCTCACCGCCCGGTCTCTCTCCGCCTTGCTCCCCGCCACGCTACGCCTTCCGAGCCGCGTCGCCCGAGCTTCCGCCGCCGCCATGCCGCCTGCTCCACCACGTCGCCTCCCTCTGCTCTGCTGCCGCGCCAGGTCGCCGTGCGCCGCCGCCGCCCACCGCGAGCCTCCCGCCTCAGCTCAATCGCCGCTGCCACGCCCGCCTCCGCGAGCTCCGCCGCCCGCCTCCTGGTCCATCCTGCCGCGTCGCGCCGGACCTGCCCGCCTGAGCCAGCCGCCCTCGCCGGCGTCCGCCGCTGCCGCCGCCTTCCACGCCGCCGCCGGAGCGCCGCGAAGCTCTGCGCTTATTGCGCTGCCGCGCCGCCGTGCTCTCCGCCTCGTCGCCCTCCACGCTCCCGCGCCGCCGACCTCGCTCGACCCGACGTCCTCGCCCTCTGAACCGCCGTGGCCCCTCTAGCTTCGCCGCGGCGATCGAGGCCCCTCCACCCAGCTTCTGGCGCGCCGTGTACATCCGTCCCTGTTCTCGGGCGTCCCCATGGCCGTTGGTGGCCCGGTTGCTGCTATCGGATCAAGTACATGACGACAATATCCGCCTCCCAGAGCGACGACCCTTGGTCACCAAGAACTACCGGCATCATGCCCAAGACCCGGACCCCGATAACCATGATCCCCTCGGCAGCACAACAAGGTCTTCGAGGTGGAACCGACAAGATCTGCAACACGGCCGCGGAGTGACCTCGGACGCCCAGATCTACCCTCGGACGCCAAAACCCGAACCGGAAGGACGCCAAGATCGCCACGAGACCGACAGGCGCTTCACCCCGAAGACAAGATCGACCCCGTGGGACCCGACAAGATCGGCACGACGACAAGAACGGCATCGGCCCGGAAGAAATCCGTCGTGCCCCGGACACCGAGACCCCGATGCGCCAAGACCTACCCCTGAGTCCGAGGACGACCTCGCCGAACCCTGAACCCTGAGACCGACCCCGAACCCCGGAACCCAAGATCGTCGAGACCCCTAATGTGTGAACCTTTCCTCGAGCCCTATTTTATAAATGCTAAATATAACAACTTGTTGCATATTTAATTGTCATCTCGCATGCATATCTGTGGTTTGGGGGCCTTATGCCGACTCACCTAATAATTAAATATGGGGCCCATATGCGGGCAAATCTAGCCTTATATTGGCCTCATTTAAACTTGTGTAGCGAACCCGGTGCTATCTCCTGCCATGTTAAACAACATTTCAATTGCGGGGTAGCTAAACAACTCGAACCACCTAAATAATTGTCGGGACCCCGGTTCCGCTTAATATGACCAAATTGCATCGCACCCTTCGCCATGCCATCCATCATACATGCATCATGCCGATCTTCTGCCGTGTATTAAATATTGCATCCGGTGTGTCTTCTAGTGTTTTGCTTCTTCGCGGATAAGGCCGTTGAGTTGATGTGAGCTTCACCCCGAACTTCGGTTGAACCTTCGACATGTTTTCAGGCGAGCATCTCCCCCTTTCTACCTATCTTACTTTTATAGACTTTATTCCCTCCTGTTGATCTATTGCTATCTGTGTTGCGATGCTTTAGTTTCCGTACCTGTGATATACCGTGCAGCCCTATATTGCCTTGGCCACACCCTATTACCTGTTGTTTGGTAGATAGTTGGACTTGCGCGTCGTAGTTGCTTGCTCAAGTGCTGATGTGTGTCGTCATATGCCACAGTTGCTGATGTATTGCCGCATGTTGATGTTGGAGATGATTCTAGTTTTACTTATCGTCACTTTAATTTCTGTTTAACAACTAAAATTGAATAAGCAGAGGCATCGGTGGGTGATAGAAAATATTTGGTTTCCGAACGCCCACTTGTGTCCCGTAAGACCCCGAGTACTTGATACTTGTTCCTTGATTTATCGCGCTATCCACATCCGGGAGGTATATGGGACCCCCCTGAGCCAGAGCTTGATTCAGTCTTATTTCTTGGGGCCACAAACTAGTTTGAGGTTTTATTTACTATCCTGTACTTATGCCATGCTACTTTCTGTATTTAAATTGTGCGAGGTACTGCACCTTTGCATCGTTAGGATCGGGACACGATTCCTTGGTGTCGACAAGCCCAGCCACACTTTCGGGTTCCTACTCGTTCACAGCCATACCCAAACCTTGAGCCCGTCTCGAGTCAGCTGCTGCTATCGGGATCTACTTAAGGTGGCCTGAAATATTTCTGAATCCTGTGATTGTTCACCGTGAAAGCCTCGTTGGGTTTTGATTTGGTTTTTCCGAGGTTGATCGGCGTGTGTTGCTATTGGTGCACCCTGCCGGTAAAACTTTCTCGAAGCCGTGTCATGGATATGGACGACTTGGAGCACAGTATCTCGATCATAGACAAGCATAACTAAAGTTTACTGCTATAAATTTGACTTATAATGACTAGTAATCAGCTTCACTATAATGGAATGGCTAATTAATACTGCCCACAATTGCTTGTTTGGTTGTCGCTTGCGACAATTGTACCTGACTAGTAAGTATTGCAACTACAACGAAATGGCTGAATAAAAGTACCAACAACTGCTGGGTTATGGGTCTATCTCATGCTATCTGTATCTGATTAGTAATTGTTGCAACTATAACGGAATGGTTAACTAAAAGTACCCACTGTTTACTTTATCAGGACGATTCACTAAACCTGACTAGTAAAGTGCCGCAACTATAACTGAATAAGTAAAACTGCCAACGGTGTGAGTTCCTCGGTTGACTTCCTCGTTTGGTCTCGAGGGGGAAACACCAGGATGGGTTTGTTTGGTGTTAGCTTCAGGTTGGATCCGAATAGGTCTTTCTTACCCCTCTCTGATTGCCGCCAGTTGTATCGAGTCTCTATAGGTTGTTTAGTGCATCTTTGCCGCTTGATCCACCATACCTATGTAGGCGAGGACCGGGAATTCTAGCCTCGCCGTGTCTTGGCCTCGATCGACGCTCCTCTTTTTCCTTTGCCCTTTGTCGGCACCCCTTTTGTTTAAGCAGGTTTTGAGATCGACGCCGTTAGCAGGGTTACCCTTCCGGCTTGGCCTGGGCAGGGTTATGGACGCCATTGGTTATTCTTCAGGGCTCTTAGCCCCATTTGCATCTTGTCCGTAGTCGGACGCTCTATCATTTTCAAGGTGATTTGGATCTTTGTATATTATATCTGTATTCTTGACTCTTTAAGTCGCTGTTATATATATCTGTTCTGTGGGTCCCATCGAGGACTGTTGTGTAATGTTATTACTTCGTTTTCCACCCGCACGAAAGTGCCTGGTGGGCACCTTTGAATCGTTTCTATGCGGGTTTGGTGAATTTTTCCCAAACTTGCATAGGTCCGATTCTGAGGGTGTTACACATTGATTGATCGCCTCGCCCCGTCTCGTCGCTTCCCATTCTCGACTCCCGAGTAAGTGAACTGTGCCGCGTACCTGCTCGCGTCCCTCCCGAGTCCCGTACTTTCCATAGGCCCACAGTATTAATCGATTCCCATACTTGTCGGTGTCGCTTGCCCTCCCGAGTCCCGTACTCACGACTCCCGTCTCGCTTCCCTCATCCCGATAGGAGCACATTTTATCGGGACGGGAGCCACTCCGCCAGGCACGACCACCGCCATGGTAGGTCTTGAGTGATGAACTGACGATCGATCGATCGATCGACGACGACTCCGTCCCAACTCCCAGGAAGACCCGCATCCTACCTCCCGCGCCATCCGCCGCCACCTCACTAAGCACTAGGTATATCATGTACTCGGTACTCCCTTGTCAAAACCACAATAGAAGAGACGTTTTTTCTTTCGATAACTTACTAGTGACTAGTGTATTAATCAATATGTTTGTTCTTGCTCCCTGTTTAACTTATTATGGCGCCCGAATCCGGTTCTCAAAAAATAAAAAGGAGACAATAAGAGAAGAAATTAATAAAATCATAGAGAGGATCTTTAATTTTCATAAAATTTTAAGAGCAACACGAGCACTTCGAGGAATCCAGATGAGTTGGCTCTAGTTTTTGCTGGGGAACTAATGTTAGTGGACGAGATTGATATTGATTCCATCATCACAGACTTTGCTTCTAGAAATTTTCAAAGGAAATTTTAAGATATCATGTAAACATTGTTATTTTTATATGAATATTATCGATGGAAGTATATTTAAATATTTATTTTTCATCATCTCATATATGCATAGGAAAATTATAATAAAGGATCTAAAATTTTAATTTCGCCCTGGGCCCAAAATCTCATGACGGGGTTCTGGTGTCAAGAGTAATGCCTATAGATCCAAAAGCCTAGGTGATACAAGCTAGCCTAGTGTGTGCATGCGACCATGCGTAGCAGGGTCAGTTAGTGTTGCTTAGCAAGCCGTCAAGGAGAGGCGTTTTGTATCAGAAATGAAACCTGATTTTGCAAGGCAAATCACTGAACCCTGTGCCCGGAGCTGAGGAGAGCCAGTTAAGTTTTGATCTAATCAGGTGGTCCGTAATTCAAGAAATGCATCTGTTTTCCTACGAAATCGGATGGTACAAGTCTTCCTCATATATTTCCCATTTGTGTCACCAACAATAAACTATTACTTCCTTATTCTTAAGGCTTAAGGCATATAACTTTTTTTTAAATCAAACTACTTAAAGTTTGACCAATATTTTATAAAAACATATTAATATTTACAGTAAGTAATCCATACCCTTTCATACATTATGTAATATATTTTCACATAGTATATATATAATATAATAGTTCTTGATAGTTTTTCTAAAAGTTTGGTCAAACTTTACATGGTTTGACTTTTTTAAAAAGTTATATGCCTTAACCTTGGGATGGAGGGAGTATGCAACACACATCAAGATGCAATCTGTATGGTTCGTGGGGTCATACTGGATAGTTGAGCAAACTATTCCTTTTTATGGTCGAGCAACTAATTAACATTAATGTTTTGGTGTCCCCCCCTCCTAGAACTTAAGTTTGCATGGGGCAATTTTCTTTTGACCCGCCGAAACTCATATCTAGGCCTTTTATATCTGTGTATAGATATAACCGGTCGAGTTAGGTATACTCATTGTTTCCACCAGCTGATCCGACCTCCCCTTATTGGGAGCTATGCATGACACATTTTGAAATTTTGTTGTTGCTGCTATATACCTCTCGATTTCCGCCTCCCGCAGACACGTGAGTATACGTATAAGGTGAGTATAGTCTAAACGGACCATACAGGTTTGGGTGGATTCATACAATCTTCAAAAAGAATCGGTATCAAGTTTCTGTTTTTCAAGGTTTGAAGAGGAGGAAGGGACACGAAAGCAAAAGTGGTGCACCCTGAACACTGATTTGCTGACTGCTGATAGATTTCATAGAAAGTATAGTGTATCTTGAATATTTCTATTTTGAGCAATAGATGTCTTGACTATTACAGCCATAATGTGCTCCTATCGGGATTATTACACGCATGCCTAACGCAGCGGAAATTCAAGGTTTTATTTAAAAAATAAGAAAAGAACATACAATTGCTACTGCTCGCTCCCACTAACGCTATAATGAAAACCACTCCTAATGCTGTCGTACTATGAATTTTTTTGATGTATGGAGATATAGCTCAAACGCTATCGTACTCCCGTGATGCACGCCATGAAAGATTGCCATCCTCGTGCTAAATTTAAAATATTTTAGACTATACTGAAGAACAAGGCTTCACATGATTCTTACAAGGGAACCCTGAGCTCATACGGTAGCAGTGTACATGACAGATACCGGGGATTGTGTTTGAATCCGACTACAGTGCTCCAGGGATGAATTTTGTCCTGGGACGGCGAATATTTTGGGCCCTCAAACCATGGTTGGCAGATGCGCTGATTCTGCACCTTTTCATATCCAGAGAAACGACACATCCTACAAGATAGTCCGGTGAAGGGTCGTCTCAGTCGCTATTTTAAGAATAATGGCACAAGTTTATCTACCCCCATAAAACTTAGATATCCAGATACCTCTCACTCACATACACACGTATAAGATGCATTGCTACAAGGATCTCATATTTTCATGTCTTTAGTTCTCACAGAAATATATATGTGTCCGTAGTATGTGACTGAGATCGATAAATGTTTGCTTGTAGCTCATGAGATATATATGTTAGGCCATCTTTTGCCAAATAGTACAAACACTACGACAATGATAAATACAAGTGTGACACTAAACCTACCACCGGAAAGTTACATATTATTCTTTAGTGAATATCAAATTTGTTGCCATCAATTTTTTTCTAAAGAATAACTATATGACTTCACCGACAACTAAAGCAGCTTACATCGAATCGACTAAACAGAAATAACGAACACCAAAGATTCCTGATAAAAATAAAAGTTATATCGTGTCATCGCCTACTGTTTAAGGATGACAAATGAGTACGGTAGAGCAATACTATACCCATACCCGTATAGCCAGTGGGTACAAATTTATACACATAACCATACCAACAGGTAAAATTTTTTAGCCATACCCATACCTCACGGGTGTTGTACCAATTGGCTATCCTGATTATGGATAAAAAATAGGGTTTGAAACTTAGGTAATTAACTTCTTATGCTTTACCCAAAAGCAAATTCGATCGATTTTTTAGAAATCGAATTCATTTAAGATAGGGGAAATTAAGTTTCGATTGGAATTGTACTTTTCCATTAATTGAGGAATATGACTATTTTTTCTAGGTCTAGAACCCGTAATTATTGAAATTGACTGGGTAGATCAAATAATACACATGTTATTCACAATTTACATTTATCGGTAGGACATTTGACAAAAATTATCTCAACTCATTGGAAGATAGATGAGTACATACCAATTATCAAAATTAGAAATCATAATTAATCTCATAGTCATAACTCATGAGTCAACTAGAGTAGACGAATCACATGACACATTAACAATTGATATACATGGAAAAGCGGGTAGGGCATGGGTATACCCATGGGTACAAGGCTCTACCCTTGCCATATCCATGGCTTAACGGGTAGGGTATGGGTAATACTCATGGGTATCAGAAGGCGCCCAAACCCTACCCATACGGGTACGGTATCCGCATGTACCCGTATCCATGGATAAAATTGCAATCCTTACTATGGTTTCACCATTAGCATTTTAATATTTTCCCATGCGTGTGTGTCTGCTAAAGAATATCCCCGAGAAACTGACCCAAACAACCTAGGCTAACATCAAAGGTTCGAAATAGGCTCATTAGGCCAACTCCAACGCCCCCCTCCCCGCATTTCGCACAACAGTTTCGTCCAAATTGGTCCGTTTGCGAGGGGTGGAGGACAGGCCGTCCGGGCTCAGCCAGTTGCGGTGGCCTTCCCCCAACCGGCTACCCCATATGCGGGTTCCCTTGTCCGCAGGGATCCATCAAGCTCGAGCTGATAGGAGTATCAGCGCTAATGGCGACTGGCGATTGTCCCGACAGAACTCTAGTTCCTGCCCGCTGCCCCGGCCTTTCCCGCCTAGGCCGCACCATTTCCTGCCCGTTCTCCGTTCCCGCCGAGCCCCGCGAATATAAATAGGGGCCGGCCGCTGGGACAGAGCACCAGCCCCTCGCTGTTCCCTCACTCCCTCGCCATGGAAAACCTCCCTGTGACCTCCCTTGCCGGTATCCCCCTTCTCCCCTTCCCCTACCCCGTCGGGCGGCGATGAATCTTCGGAGGGCAACAGGGACATGGGAGAGTTGGAGCCGAGCGAGGCGGAGTTGGTGGCGCAGGCCGAGGAGGACACAAAGGAGGAGGCTGAGTAGGCGGAGTCGACGATGGGCAAAGTAGATAGCGCCGATGCCGTGCACTACGCCCTAGAGAAGTACGTCCGTGAGCTGTACACGGCCTTCAAGTCCAGGGAGGCCGCCAGTCGGCAACCCACCGAGCGGCTTCGGATGGAGGCTGAGGAGGTGGCGAGGGAGGCGGTGGTAGCCATCGAGGCCCGCGACGAGTGGGAAGCGCAACAATCACTGGCGGCTGAGAAGACTGCCCGGCTCGCCGCTGAATCCATGATGGAGGAGGAGCGGCATCAGCAGGACGCGCAGGAGACGGCGGAGGCTGCGACCTTGGGAAGCGTCTTGTCCAAGGCCGCCTCAAAACGGGGCAAGCTGGCGGACGAGATGGCGTCGGTGGTCAAGCGGGAGGTGCTGGCGGAGGCCACAGCCTTGTCCAAGAACGTCCCCGCTCAATGGAAGGACCTAGCAGATGTGCGTTGTGGCGGTCAAGAGGGACGTGCTAGCAGAGGTGCTGGAGGACGCGACGGCCTTGCGTGCTGTGGTGGTGGCGGCGGCCCAACAGGAGGTGCTCCTGGCCGCGGCCAACCGGGAGGCGAGAGCGGTGCGCAACCGCGCAAGAGCAACGACGGCAAGGCTAAGGGAGGTGGAGACCCTGGCATGCAACCGCCGGAGGACAAAGGCCAAGACCGCTGCCTTGGAGGCTGGCGGGCGAAACCTCTAGCTAGGACGGGGCCAATGCTTAGTTATTAAATTAATCCCACTAGTAATTTTGTATGTATGACGAGCGGGCCTAGAAACGTATGCAAAGCCAGCTAGTTATTTATCTATTTTTGTGTGTATGACTCACGGGCCCAGCTGTGGACGTGGACGGCTGAGGCCGGCCTCCGAGCCCCTGCAAACCAGTCACAGGTTTTGGCCCGGTTTGCACCGAGTCGGACCCCGCCGTGCTGTCCGATCCGTTTGCGGCGGGGGGAGGGGGGGCTCCTTGGACTCGGTCCAGGAGAACACGATCGGACGCGCGGCGTCCGTTTGCGGGGTCTGTTGGGATGGCCTAGCCACCCACCTCAAGTAGGTGAAAACCTAAGATAGATGAACACATAGTAGCTAGGGATGCACATGACAATCTGCCAAACCACTCCTTCATCATCATATAATGGGGAACAACCCCCAGCGTCTGCAAACCTTTTTTATGTTTTTTTAAATGTCCTCAATTATTCTTATTACTCAAAAACTGAGTAGATGTTACAAAAGTAGGGACCCCTTGTCGATTTTTGTCCATTGCTGCTTCAGTTGATGGAATTAGAACCATGAGAATTTTCATTTTTCAACGAGTAACAATTGTGGTTTGTCCCGTCACACACAGAGAATGCTCAATCCCATGGCCATGTCGACGTATTTTTTGCCAAATCTGCCCAAGTCTGAAAAGTTTAACCAAGTCTGACCCTTTCTCAAAGCTAATTTGGAATCTGACCCCTAGGATCGGCGCCGTTTAAAATGGCGCCGAAGTTATACAGGTCGGCGTATACAAAACAGAAACCGACCTAAAGGAGGTCGGCTCCGTTTAAAATGGCGCCGACATCGGCTCCGTTTAAAACGGCGCCGACGTCCCTAGTTTGCCTTCCAGCTTCTTCGTCTTGGCGCCGACCTATGCAACTTCGGCGCCATTTTGAATGGCGCCGACCCCAGGGGTCAGATTCCAAATTAGTTTCGGGAAAAGGCCAGACTTGGTTGAACTTTCCAGATTTGGCAAAAAATACCATGTCGACATCATGAAACCTCATTGGCACTCTAATGCTTGTGGTGTATATAATGGTAGCACTTCACTGCGACACCAAATGCAAATGGGAATACGGAGAAACCCTAATCAACTGTGACAGTTCTCATGTCTGGCATGACTCCTAAGGCTTTGACATCTCACACCATATGGAGATCCTTGACACAAATATCACAACGCCTATTGTTTCTTTCCTCTATGATACTTTTTTGATGCACTTTCAAAGCAAACTAAAGTATTGTTAGGAGATCAGAGACGGGGCAACAAATCTCCATACTCCCAAACCACCTCCGAGTTGGTGCTTTTTTCTACGACTACTCATTTTCCCTTTTGACAATTTTCCTCACTATGAGAGAGCAAAATTGCCTAAGTCTTCTAGAATGAATAATAATTGATGCACCAAATTTGCATAACTTTAGGAATCTTGCTCAATTTTGAGAAGAAAATTGAACTAAATTTCTCCAATGTAATGAATTACATGTGGGACTTTGGCAGGATTCCACTTGACACCTTACTTTGATCATTAGTACAGACAACTCAATAAGAATTCAACACTTTACCACCCATATGTAATCAGTGAGTGTTCTCGCGTTTTTACTATGGACCATAGGTGTATCAGTTGTAAACAATCCTCTTACATTAATATAGAGACATGTGGCTTTTCCCCATACTTGGAGGGAAGACAAATAATTTACCGTAGCACTTCTAACACACATCCGCTCCTGTTCAATATGCCCAACTAAACAGTTAAAATTGTCCTAATCGTTGGTTTCTACAAAATACGGAGGGTCTGCCGTCTTTTACATCTAGCCAAGGTTGTGTGACCATGCATAGTTAGCTCACGTAGGATAGTTGGAGCGACTAGGACACATCCTTACATGGCTGATGATTGACCTTTGTATCTCGTCAAACATGAGTCTAGCAGTACTACAGTAGTAGTAGTCCTGGTGCAAAATGATATGCACGAACCAGTCCGGCATATGTTTATCACTACAGAAACAGGAAGCTAGGCCGACGGCCAAACGTCGGGGCCGACGGCATAGCCATCGTCTAGACCAGTCCTGCCAAGCAGCCGTCGGCGTATAATTGCCCTCGGCATATCCTATGCTACGCCAACGGCTGCCCTCGGCGTAGCTATTTTTTATTTTACCTCATTAAACTTTGAAAAATCATAACTAAATCATTATAATTTGGAAAAATCATAACAATGTCCCAACAGGGGATCTGAAACCATTCCGTCCACCCCTGGTGAAAAAGACAAATTCCTACCAAATCGGCATGAAGTGGGTCAGATATGAACTACATGTACATGATCTGATGCTCATGTTTTTCTTAAAAAATCATTTTAGGTTCACAATATGCTATTTTATCAAAGATCTAATGCAAGTTTAGCGAGGCTCGGCCCCGAGCTAAGAATCTTGATGCCCATCGTTCGACAAAGTTTGATGATAGTTTAAAACAGGCATAAAAATTCAAAAACTATCAAAACAATGTGAAACCTTCACGTGGTGTCATATTATATGACATAATTACAAGGAAAAATATCAAACTTGGTATATTGATTATGTATGAAAAAAACCTTCACAAAATGACCTATCTCATTCGAGATTTTTTGGCTTTCGGGTCAAATGACCAATGTTATGGCTAGAATCAAGGCATAGTTTGGGATAATGTGCCCATATTGTGCATACATGTGCATCATGTGATGGAGAACAATATTGCAGAAGAAAGTTTTCTTTTTCGTCGCACCAAAAAGCCATTTTTCATTTTCCGAGCATAAAAAACGGACGGTTTTGTGAAGCAACCACCAAATGGATAATTCAAAATGCTACCACCATATTTTACAAAAACACTAGACCACCTTATATGGATAATGTCTCAACAAGGGGATCTGAAACCTTTCCGTCCATTCCTGGTGAAAAAGACAAATTCCTACCAAATCGGTAGGAAGTGGGTCAGATATGAACTATAGGTACATGATCCGATGCTCATGTTTTTTTACAAAAATCATTTTAGGTTCACAATATGCTATTTTATCCAAGATCTAATGCAAGTTTAGCGAGGCTCCGCCCCGAGCTAAGATTCTTCATGCCCGTCGTTCGACAAAGTTTGACGATAGTATAAAACGGGCATAAAAAATTTAAAAACGATCGAAACAATGCGAAACCTTCGCGTGGTGTCATATTATATGACATAGTTACAAGGAGAAATATTAAACTTGGTATATTGATTATGTCTGAAAAAGCCTTCACAAAATGACCTATTGCATTCGAGATTTCTTGGCTTTCGGGTCAAATGACCAATGTTATGACTAGAATCAAGTCATATTTTGTGATAATGTGCCCATATTATGCGTACATGTGCATCATGGGATGGAGAACAATGTTGCAGGAGGAAGTTTTCCTTTTCGTCGCACCAAAAAGCCATTTTCCATTTTCCGAGTATAAAAACGGACGGTTTTGTGAAGCAACCACCAAATGGATAATTTAAAATGCTACCACCAAATTTTACAAAAATACTATACCACCTTATATGGACAATGTCCCAACACGGGGATCTGAAACCTTTTCGTCCACCACTAGTGAAAAAGACAATTTTTTACCAAATCGGCACGAAGTGGGTCAGATATGAACTACAGGTACATGATCCGATGCTCATGTTTTTTACACAAATCATTTTTAGGTTCACAATATGCTATTTTATCAAAGGTCTAATGCAATTTTAACGAGGCTCGGCCCTGAGCTAAGAATCTTCATGCCCGTCATTCAAAAAAGTCTGACGATAGTTTAAAACGGGCATAAAAAAATTCAAAAACGATTGAAACAATGCGAAACCTTTGCGTGGTGTCATATTATGTGACATAGTTACAAGAAGAAATATTAATCTTGGTATATTGATTATGTCTGAATAAACCTTGACAAAATGAATTATCTCATTCGAGGTTTCTTGGCTTTCGGGTCAAATGAACAATATTATGGCTAGAATCAAGGCATAGTTTGTGATAATATGTTCATATTCTGCATACATGTCCATCATGGGATGACGAACAATGTTGAAGGAGGAAGTTTTCCTTTTCGCGCACCAAAAAGGCATTTTCCATTTTCCGAGCACAAAAAATGGACGGTTTTGTGAAGCAACCACCAAATGGCTAATGCAAAATGCTACCACCACATTTGACAAAAATACTAGACCACCTTATATGGACAATGTCCCAACAGGGGGATTCGGAACCTTTCCGTCCACCTCTGGTGAAAAAAGACAAATTCGTGCCGAATCGGCACGAAGTGGGTCAGATATTAACTACAGTTACATGATCCGATGCTCATGTTTTTCTAAAAAAATCATTTTTAGGTTCACAATATACTATTTTATCAAAGATCCAATGCAAGTTTTCCTTTTCATTGCACCAAAAAGGCATTTTTCATTTTCCGAGCGCAAAAGGGGGATTTTCTGAAGCAACCACCAAATAGCTAATTAAAAACAGAGGGTTAGTGTTTAGTTGATATGGATATAATATTTGGACACCTCTCATTTTTCTGATCAATTTAGACATATTATTTGTCGAATTCCGATTTACGGATTTAAAGATATTAATTATTCCATATTAAATAGAAATATACAAAAAAGTAATTTTTTATATTTTTATTTGAATTTAATAATATTTTTACTTATTCATTAATGTTTATTTTAATAATTATTTGTAATTTCAAAAAATACAAACATGTGACATGATGATATAACAATTAATAGGATTGATATCATAGTATTGACAACAATGTATGAATTACTTTGCGGAAACAAATTCTGAAGGAACGAGGAAGTTAAGTGTGCTGGAGCTAGAGTTGTATTAGATGGGTGACCGGCTGGGAAGTTTGACCAAGACTGCAATTTAATCAAATATCAAGTGTAATTAGTGTTAAAAATGTTCAAAGTGAGAGATCAATGATTCTAACAATTCAAAGATTAAAAAAAATTGAGAAAAAAATTTAAAAAATTAAAAAAAAAAATTATTTTTGCAACCGGCCAATAGGCTATGCCGACGGCCGCTACGCCGAGGGAAAAGCCGTCGGCGTAGCGTACGGCGACGGCTTTTTTGATACGCTGACGGTCTGTATGTGCTCCGCCGAGGGAGACCTTTGGCGAGGAGGCTACGCCGAGGGCAGCCGTCGGCGTACCATACGCCGAGGACATTTTGGCCTACGCCGACGGCATGGCGTAGCGCGCACGTCTTGTAGTGTATGGTTGTCAATTGAACCAAGCGCATGGAAATCCTCATGTTTGAAAAATACTCATGTGGAGCTCCTTGACTTAAATATGAAAAAAAACAAATAAATCGAAATCAAACACGACATCGATATAATGGATATTGCAGTTTTTGGCCTTCCACACCTGACACCACATGTGGAACTCCTTAACTTAAAGATCAAAACTTGCCTTGACAACACCCTAGCTTTCACTAGAGGAAAAAGGGCCATCCGTTCGCCACCCCTGGGAGCATTAGTCCCGGTTGCGCCACCAACCGGGACTAATCTTTAACGCCGATCGGTTGGTGCAGACGCAGGGGCATGGGTCCGGTTGGTAAGGGGCATCGTCGGTTGGAGCCACCAACCGACTAATCCGCACGCGTCGGTTGGTGCGGGCGGGGCCGAGGGCATGGGTCCCGGTTGGTAAGGCATGCGTCCGGTTGGAGCCACCGGGACTAAAGTTTGCCACGCCACGTGGCGTGTACGCACCTTTAGTCCCGTTTGTTGGCTCCAACCGGGACTAAAGACCCTGCCCTCTATAAATGCAACCCTCTGCCTCCACTCTGTTTTTTGAATGGTGTAAGGTGTGAGGTGTGTGCTAGTTTTTCTCATGCATGCATTGAAGGTGTTTGTTGAAATGTTTGAGTGAAAAATCCAGTTGAATTTCTCATAGAACAAAAATATAGAAGGTGTCCGGGCACTTGAGCTTTCTCCTCTTTATTTCCCTCGATCGAGGTTAGCAATCCTATCTTTTCTAGGTCATTGATACAATTCATGTCGGTGTGAATTGGTTATTTCACTATTTATGATGTTTTGATAAACTTACTTATATGATGCGGATGAGCGGTCGGGAATGGATGTACGGTGACCGGCGGGTAGCCGGTATATCAAAGGCGTGGATAAATTTATCGATGTGGCTCGGCAAACAAAGAGAATGGATTTATCGTTGTCCATGTGTTCAATGTCGGAACAACAAGGAGTACTCTTCCTCGAAAATCATTCGCGGCCACCGATTATGAAAGGTTTCATGCCCAACTATAATTGCTGGACCAAGCACGGGGAGGGGTTATGATGGAAGATGGTGAAGAAGAAGATGATGATAACAACTATCATCATATGTTTCTGAATACGGTGATCTGCAATGGAAGACAATGGAGAGGAAAAAGGTGAAGAACGGGCATCGGATGAGCGGTGATGAACTTGGTAGGGTCATTTCGATGCAAAGCGAGACGTGAACAGAAAATAAGAAGTTGAAGTTAGAGGGCATGTTAGAAGATCACAAGAAATTGTTGTACCCAAATTGTGGAGATGGCAGCACAAAGCTCGGTACCACCTTTGGAATTGTTGCGATGGAAGGCGAGTGTGGTCTAACCGACTCTTCATTTGAAAAGATCTTGAAAATAATGAAGTCAAGTTTCCAAAACATAACGAACTTCCGAGAGTACCTCTGAAGCAAAGAAGACTCTCGTCCTCCGGGATTAGATGTGCAAAAGATACATGCATGCATTAATGGCATCCTCTACATGTAAGGAGTATGAGAATTTAGATAAATGCCGGTATGCAGCGTTGCGGTATAAGATCGACGAGATGACCACGGTGATGTTGAGGAGAGCCCCTCGGAAGAGGTTCTGCTAAGGTTATGTGGTATGATCCTATAATACCAAGGTTGAAACGCATGTTGAAACAAAGAGCATGACAGGTTGTTGCGATGGCACAAAGAAGACCGTAAGAAAGGCGGGGAGTTGAGACACCTGGCGATGGGTCACGGTGGAGAAAAATCGAGAGACTTCCGGACTTTGCGGGTGACGCAAGGAACTTATGGTTTGGTCTAAATACGGATGGCATGAATCCTTTTGGGAGCAGAGCTGCGATCCAGCACTGGCCCGTGACTCTATGTATCTACAACCTGCCTCCTTGGTTGTGCATGAAGCGTAAGTTCATTATGATGCGGTGCTCATCCAAGGCCCGAAGCAACAGCGACATTGATGTGTACCTTAGGCCATTAGTTGAAGAACTCTTACGGTTGTGGGGCAAACCAGGTGTACGTGCGTGGGATGAGAACAAACAGAGCCATTTAATCTCGAGGGTTGTTATTTGTAACCATCAATGATTGGCTGCTCTTAGTAACCTTCGGAGACAGACAAACAAAGGATATAAGGCATGCACCCTTTGTTTAGATAAGACCGAAGGTACATATTTGCATAAATGCAAGAAGGTTGTGTACCTAGCGAATCGGCGATTTCTTCCACCAATCATCCCGTAAGAAAGAAAGGCAAGCATTTTAAAGGTGAGGCGGATCACGGGAAGAAGCTGAACTCCTGCTGGTGATGATGTATTTGGTATGGTCGAGGACATAGAAGTAATCTTTGGAAAGGGTCCGCGGTCAATCAGTTCGACGGCGTCGCTTCTGGACACGCACCCATGTGGAAGAAGAAATCTATATTTTGGGAGCTGCCATATTGGAAAGTCCTGCGTGTCCGCTCTTCAATCGACGTGATGCACATGACGAAGAATCTCTGCGTGAACCTGCTAGGATTCCTAGGCGTGTATGGTAAGACAAAAGATACACACGAAGCAGGAGGACCAACAAATTATGAAAGACCCAAAGAACATGCATCTGAGATAACAAGGCGGATAAAGGCGTCACTTAAGTCGTGCCGACTATGCTCTTACCAAAGCGAGAGAAGGAAATCTTTTTGAAGTCCTTTACGTATCAAGGTGCCGTCGGGCTTCTCATCTAATATAAAGGGATAATAAATATGGCGGAGAAAAAGTTCCAAAACCTGAAGTCTCATAGCATCACGTGATTATGTGTGATTGCTTCCGATTGCATTGAGGGGCTTCTACGGAAAATGTTCGAGTACCCATTGTGAAGCTGTGCATTCCTCAATGCAATATCTCGGAAGGTAATCAATCCGGATATTACCAAGGTTCTGAAGGATGTGGTACAATGTCTTGTTAGTTTTGAATTGGTGTTCCCACCATCCTTCTTTAATATTATGACGCATCTCTGGTTCATCTAGTGGAAGAGATTGCCATTCTCGGTCCGGTATTTACGCACAATATGTTCCCCTTTGAGAGGTTCATGGGAGTCTTAAAGAAATATGTTCATAACCGTGCTAGACTGAAGGAAGCATCTCCAAGGGATATGGAGCAGAGGAGGTCATTGAGTTTTGTGTTGACTTTATTCGACCTTAAGCGATTGGTGTTTCGACTCGCGGCATGAGGGAAGACTAAGTGGAAAAACGCGCTGGGAAAGAAATCAATGATATGTAGGAATGGGATTCTTTCACTAAAGCACACTACAGTTCTACATAATTCCACCTTGGCAGCTCCGTATATGGAGGAACACAAGAATATTGTACGCTCCAAAAACCGGGGAAGCTTTGAATCATGGATTCTGAGATGAACACATGAAGTCTTCGGTGGTTGGATGCGGACACATCTCTTGAATGACACCTGTTGGAGATCGGCTATACTTGTTGGGCGTCACCATCTTCTCTGTATTGAATTTCCAAAGGTACGAAATAAATGGGAATACATTCTACGATCGCCCAAGATAAAAGAGCACCAACCAAAATAGTGGTGTCCGCTTTGATGCAATAGGCGAGAATGGACAAAAGGACACATATTATGGTTACATAGAGGAGATATGGGAACTAGACTATGGAGTCTCTTTTAAGGTCCCTTTGTTTTTGCAAATGGGTCAACCTGAATGGGGAAGGGGTAAAGATAGACCGGTTATGCGGAATGACAACGATGAGATCTCAACAATCTTGGTTATAGAGATGAACCATTCGTCCTAGCCAATGATGTGTCTCGGGTTTTCTATGTGAAGGACATGTCCTCGGACGAAAAAAGAAAAAATATGCAAACGAATACATCATATGATGAGCCAAAGCGTCACATAGTTCTTTCAGGGAAAAGAAACATCGTGGGAATCGAGGACAAGACAGACATGTCAGAAGATTATAATAAGTTTGATGAAATTCCGCCCTTCACAGTGAAAACCGACCCAAGCATTCCGTTAAGTAAAGAAGATGCTCCATGGTTACGTCTGAAGCGGTCATAAGGAATGACATATGCCAAGAAGTTCATGCTCATATTATGTAACTCTAGTTCATGTCTTTCGCGGTTTGTGGCTTGACCGAAGGATATCTTCGCGGTTTGTGGCCTTTAGTCCGGTTTTGTAGTCTCGGTTTTAATATTAATAAATGTCTTGAGTGTTAGTCCCATTTTGTGGCTGGACCGAGTGCCTCTATGACCAGTTTCTCGGAGATCTTGGGAGGGGAGGCTCGTCGGCATCTCCACAGAACTGGCATGATGGTGTCCCTCTCGAAAACCATCTTGCAACTTGTAACTTCACTAACTAGATCAATACGCCTCGGGCTAACTAATTTCACATATTAGGAGTGCCTCTATGACCAGATTTCTCGGAGATGCGGAGGCCCAGGCTCGTCGGCATCTCCTGAAACTAGCCGCGATGGTGTCCTGCTCTCGAAAACCATCTTGCAGCTTGTAACTTCACTAACTAGATCAATCGCCTCGAGCTAACTAATTTCACATATTAGGAGTGCCTCTATGACCGATTTCTCGGAGATGGGAGGACTGGGCTCGTCGGCATCTCCTGAAACTGGCATGATGGTGTCCTGCTCTCGAAAACCATCTTGCAGCTTGTAACTTCACTAACTAGATCAATCGCCTCGAGCTAACTAATTTCACATATTAGGGAGTGCCTCTATGACCAGTTCTCGGAGATGCTGGGAGGGCTCGTCGGCATCTCCCCGAACTGGCTGTAGTGGTGTCCTGCTCTCGAAAACCATCTTGGAGATGCCTCAAACTGGTGGAGGACTGGACTCACAAGGATGCATATTTATAGTACAAGCAGCTCGGCATAATGTCGACACTCACGACATAATGTCGACACTCACCCCTATTATTAGTCTTGACTCATCTTTAGTCGGTTGGTGTCTCCAACCGGGACTAAATTCATCTTTAGTCGGTTGGTGACACCATCCGGGACAAGGTATAACCGCATACGACATAATGTCGACACTCACCCCTATTATTAGTGTTGTCGGCCCACTGCATAATCCCTTGATCGCGGTTGGTTTCTCCAACCGAGACTAAATATGAACCCTCTCTTTATATAGGCATTTCCCTCTATTTATTAGGTAACACTTAAGACATTTATTAATATTAAAACCGACAAATCGGGACTAGCTAACACTCAGGCCTAAAGCCGCCCCTTTAGTCATAATCATGCCTAGTCCTATATACGTACGTGAGGTCTTCATAAATCGTCGTCATCATCGCCGTCGCCGTCTGCCACTCCGGGGATCCTCGGCCCATCCATGGCATATACCAGGGCCATTCCAGCCTCGGGTTCACGGCGGGTGGGAGAGGGTCTCTGGAAGGCGATGCGCCACCGCCAGACGATGTGGGGCCTGTGGCGGGTGGACTCGTGGGCACCGTAGGCGAGGATGGTCTCCCCCGGCGATGTAGCGCATCACTTCGATGATAGTACGGTTCTCCCACCACAGACGACGGCCGACTTCGTTGTGGTTCACCGGTGGCGGGCCATCACCCTCGTACCTGGCGAGCTCCCTTTCACGCCTATTAGCGAAGAAGGCATTCCAGGTGTCATAGTTGTCGGGATCCCACTGGGGATCCATCCGCTGCTCCGGCGTGAGCTCGTGGTAGAAGTGGTTTGTGATGGCCGCCTAACGTGCGGAACCTTGAGGGCGGGAGGACAGGAACCCTCCGGCCTTCGGCATCCGGTGGGTGGCGGTACCCATGGACAAGGGTAGTTGGGCGCCTGGCCTCGGTCTCCTCGAGGTCGAGAATGGCCCAGATGGCGTTGTCCATTGTTCTAAGAGAGGAAGGTGTGGATGTGTGGATAGCCATGACACGATCACCCTAAATATAGAGGAAAGGCGGGAAAACTTGGCGTGAAGCTTTGGGAAATGGCGGAAAATATCTTTAGTCGGTTAGTGACTACATCCGGACTAAAAGCTCTAGTAGAAAGGAAAGGCGGAAAACTTGGCGGGAAGAGGTGGGAAATGGCGGAAAATATTTTAGTCCGGTTTAATACATCCGGACTAAATTTATCTTAGAACAATGATCATGTTTGAAAAGCGGGTCGTTTTGTGAAGTAACCACCAAAATGCCGTTTCACAATGCTACCGTCCCATTTTCCTAAACTACTAGACCACCTTACATGGACTATCTCCCAACCGGTACATCTCAAACCTTTTCGTCCATCCCGGGTAAAAAGGACAAATGTGTGCCGAATCTGTAGGAAGTGGGTCCGTTGTGTACTATAGGTACATGATCTATCGCCCGTGATTTTTTGAAAAAATCATTTTTAGACTCGCAATATGTGGTTTCTTGGAGATACAATGCAAGTTCTAACGATGCCGTCCCTATCTTCATGCACACCGGTTCGACCATAGTTAGAAATTCGGATAATTCAAACGGGCATAATAAATTCAAAAAAATCCGAACAATGAAAATCCTTCGCGTGGTGTCATATTATGTTACATAGTTGAAAGGAAAAATACCAGACTTGGTATATTGATCATGTTTCGAAAAAACCTTCACAAAATGACCTATCATGTTCGAGGTTTCATGGCTTTCGGTCCAAATGACCGATGTTATGTGCTGAATCACGGCATAGTTTGTGATGTTGTGCCCATATTATGCATGTGTGTGGACATTTGTATGGAGAACAATGTTGCAGGAGGAAGTTTTCCTTTTTGTCGCACGGAAAAGCCCTTTTTCCATTTTCCGAGCGCAAAAAACGGGTCGTTTTGTGAAGTAACCACCAAAATGCCGTTTCACAATGCTACCGTCCCATTTTCCTAAAATACTAGACCACCTTACATGGACTATCTCCCAACCGGTACATCTCAAACCTTTTCGTCCATCCCGGTAAAAAGGACAAATGTCTGCCGAATCGGCAGGAAGTGGTCCAAACCTTTGTTTTTGAATTATTTATTTAAAACCAAACACTTTTTATGTTTAAATTTTTTCTAAATTCCAAATTGATATTAAAAAAATATAAGTTAATTCATTTTTAATTGTAAATGGTTCATATTTTAAATGGTTACATTAATTATTTTTTAAAACAGAAAATGTTTTTGAATTATTTATTTAAATCCAAACACTTTTTAGGTCTAAACTTTTTCTAAATTCCAAATTAATATTCAAAAATATAAGTTAATTCATTTTAAAAGGTTACATTAATTATTTTTTAAAAATAGAATATGTTTTTGAATTATTTATTCAAATCCATACACTTCTTATGTTTAAAGTTTTTCTAAATTCCAAATTGATATTAAAAAAATATAAGTTAATTCATTTTTAATTATAAATGGTTCATATTTTAAATGGTTACATTAATTATTTTTTAAAACAGAAAATGTTTTTGAATTATTTATTTAAATCCAAACACTTTTTATGTTTAAATTTTTTCTAAATTCCAAATTGATATTAGAAAATATAAGTTAATTCATTTTTAATTATAAATGGTTCATATTTTAAATGGTTACATTAATTATTTTTAAAAGCGAAAATGTTTTTGAATTATTTATTTAAATCCAAACACTTTTTATGTTTAATTTTTCTAAATTCCAAATTGATATTAAAAAATATAAGTTAATTCATTTTTAATTGTAAATGGTTCATATTTAAAATGGTTACATTAATTATTTTTAAAAGCAGAAAATGTTTTGAATTATTTATTTAAATCCAAACACTTCTTATGTTTAAAGTTTTCTAAATTCCAAATTAATTATCATTTAAAAACAATACAAATTTAAACCCCAAAATAAAAATAAAGGCGAAACAGAGAGAAAATACAAAAAATTTGAAATCGAGAATATGTCGGTTGGAGCCACCAAGGACTAAAGACCCTAACATAACCAACGCTTTGAAAATATTGGAGTATAGGTCCCGGTTGGTGGCTCCAAAGGACGATATTTTTAGTCCCGGTTGGAGCCACCAACCGACTAAAGGTTCTTGGTTATAACTGGGTGCCCCTCTTCTTCTTCCCCATCTCACCTCCTCTTCTCTTCTCGCGACGCCGTCAGGCTGCCCCGCCCTGCACGCCCTACCGGCCGCCCCTCGCCCAGCAAGGCATGTAGGAAGCTTCGCCCCATCGCCCCGAGGCTTCTCCCCGAAGGAATCGGCCCTTCGCTCCCAATCGCCGCCGACCCTCGAGCCCGACGATCGCCGCGTCGATTAAATCGCTCGACCTCGCCTCGCCTCCCGACACCACCACCGCACACCGGTATGCTGGTCCTCGTGGACCTCTCTCTCGCCCCTCTCGCTGGTTCATCCTCCGTCGACTCGCCACCACCGCTGGCCACCGTCGTGCGTGCCGAGAAGAGGTCGATGGCGTGATTCAAGAACGGGCTGATTCTCCGGTGGATATGATCTTGCGATGAGGCGGTTCCACGGCGGCCTCGACGGCCGTGAGGTGGCAGAGGCGGGCGACGCAACACCTCTGTGACTAGGGTTGCAAAGGGGAAAACGGGAAGAGAAGCTAGGTTGTTGATGGCGGCTGGAGCTCTTATAGGCTCGCGGGCGGCGATCTTGGCATGCGACAACAAGATCGGGTGGCGAGCCACCGATGCTTATGCGTCGGGAGGAAGAAGAAACAGAAAGGCCGAAAGTGCACGGCTGGGCTGCTCTTGGGCCGGGTGGGCTTCTGCTAGCGCAGAGAGAGAGAAGGAGAGATGGGCGGCCCAAGAGCTAGGTTGGATACATTTTTATTTCCAGAATTTTTTTCTATTTCTATTTCGATTTCCTTTTGTAATTTGAATTTCAAATCTGTTTTGAATCTTTTCAACTTACGAAACTTTTATAAAGTATATGAAATAGTGTGAGACCCTTTTATACACTTTGGGCTCAACTCATGTAGTTAGTTGTTTAAATACAAAACTCATTTGAATGGTTTTCAAATGGAGGGGGAAGTTAGGGTTTAGGGTTTGATTTGTTCTTTCTTTATTAAACCAAAATGCAAGTTCAACAATTTAAATGACAAGTATAATTAGAAGAACAAATGCACCCCTCTCATATGTTTCGGAGTTTCCCCGAGTTAGGGTTTTCACCCGTCGGAACCCCGATTAAATCGTCGAGCATGTCTTAGGGTTACATTCCAATGCAAATTAACTTGTCATATCATCATACTTGCTTGAGAATTGCATCGATACCATGTGTTGATTGTTTCCCTTTCTTTTCGGTGTTTCGATTATTAGGTTTATTATTAGTTAGGTATTATTAGGTTTATTAATTAGTTTGGTATTATTGGTATTCAATTCACCGGTCAGTCAATGGGTAGCCCGACCGATTCACATTGTCAAGCAACTTAGGTGCATGTGGGTTCGACGATGTGCCTATCTACTACACGGTTTCCTTTCTCTTCATTTTATTATTGTGTATGTATATATTAGGGTTTCTCTGAATTAGGGTTTATATCTCTCAACACCGTATTTAACTTTCTCCTTTAGCCGCTTTGACTTATTCGTTTTCCACCGGTGAAGAAAATATGGACCCACACGTCGAGACGAAGAAAAGGAAGAGTTGATCCAAGGTGTGATCCGTGGGAAGATAATTTAGACGTATCAACGTTTACGAACAACTCCGGTGAGGGTGATCCTCTTTACCGGAGTAGACAACTTGTTTGAGGTTGAAGGTGTTGCCTTCCGAGAGAAAGCGATGCCTTGTGTAATCGAGAAGACGACGCTCGGCAAGGTGCATGTAATATAAATCAATTCATTAATTAATCATCTGCTATCTATATAGAAATAGTGGCGATCTTTCTTCTTTTAGCCCTCGGATCGAAGGAATCTTGAAAAGAGCGAGGCCCAACCAAAAAGTTGCAAGACCATGAGAGGTTCAGGATCGAAGATGTCGTTGACGGCAATCGACAGCTCGAAGTTGTCGCAACCAAATTTGTGGCACAATGCGGAGTAATCGTTAGGGACTTAATCCCGATCACCATTAGAAATTGGAATAGGCCTGCTAATGCGGATGAAGAGGAACATGTTTATTTGTCCCTAACCACGCCAAAGATTTCTTGTGGAAGAGGCTCATGGTTAATTTCAAACTACGAAGATAGAGCTGGATCCAAATGCGGAGGATCGATTGAGGCCTTACAACATGGGAGAGCCATGGAGGCTAAGGTCGAGTGGGCTTTGAAGAAGATGGCCCAATGTTTCACCAACTGGAAGAAAAGATTGCACCTTGACTATGTCGTGAAAAAAAGACTCGATTTCAAGAATATTCAGTTTGAGAAGATAAAACCATTCTGGGATGAGTTTGTGGAATACAAGAAATCGAAAAAGCTAAGAAAATGTCCGAAACGAATAAGCTGAATCTTGCTAACAAGAAGTATCACCATACTATGGGGCAAGGTGGCTCTGGTGGCATTCCTAAGTGGGAGAAACTTGAGCAGGAACTGCGTGATAAAAATATCACCCCGAGGCAGACGATTGGGTAGAGCGTGCAAGGAATTGGTTTTACGGGCATGGGGCACGTTGGACTCGGAAGGAGGTGTATATATACCATACGACATAAAGAAGACCCCTTGCCAATCGAGAGGATGAGAAAAGCGATAAGAAGGCTGTTAAAGATGGGGACTTCATTCCCGATAGAGAATGATGAGCTCACACCGCCCTTGGAAATAAGGAACATGATGGGCGAACACGAGGCACAATAGGATCCCAATCATGGAGGACTGGGTTTCGAAGAGAGGAAGAAATATCCGATAGAAGCCGTCGGAGGAGTAAGGGCAGGCGGTTGAAGCGAAAGTCGAGAAAGAGCGAATGCGTTTAATTGAAGAAACGATTAAAGCAACAACAAGATGAAATTAACTCACTTAAAGAGCAAAGTACTACGCCCCATCTCGGTGACACCTTGCATTCGATGCTACCGCCTATCGAATAATCGAAAAGCGGTGGCTTCCACCGAGGTCGGGTGATGACAATGGCTCTGGCTGCTACCCGGTGGATGATATCACGGAGATGACACCTGCGAGCTACATGTCAAAGTTGTGAACATATCAATGAAGGTGGCGGTCGGCTATGCCTTACCAATTGGACCCACACCAACTTACCACGGTCGTCCGGTTCGGAGGGCTACGCTGTTGTCGGCGTGGATGAAATCATGCCCACCTTTGAGGTTTTGGATCTTCACTACCTGGTGAAGGGATGTGATGTCTTTGGGTGACGCAAAAACGTCACCATTCTATGGCGAAGGATTGTATCGTGCTTCAAATCACACGCCAAGGCCATCTTCGCGCCGCCTCACCGTCTCCGCCGAGGTCGCCGCCGCGGCAACCGTCTTCGTCGCCTCACCGGCTCCGTCGCCTCACCGCTCCGTCGCCTCACCAATCTCCGTGCAGCCATCGCATGAGCCAACGCCTCAGGATAAAAAGCGTAAGCGTACCGCTACTGTGCGTCGTAAGCGATCGCCGAAACGTAAACAAGAGCCTCTTCCAAAAGTAGCAACGGTTCCTCCCAAGAGATCTTATGACTGTAGTGAAGAGGAGATCGGCGATCGTTGATGCGAAACGACGTTTTTAAGCTGAGGCGGCGAAAGAGCGAGTTCCCAGCACCAAAGAAGAAAAAGCCAAAGTGTTGAAAATGCTAAAGACTCTTCATCAACCCGAGCCAAAGCTGTCATCGGACTATGAGCGTTCTATTCTCAAGTCACATGCAGCACAAAAAGCCTCAAGAGCGATCGATGCAAGCGGAAATCTGTTGCTCCTGGAGAACAAGCAAAACAGACTTGCGCCCCTCTCAAGGTGATTTCTCAAACCAATGTGGGGTCGAGCAAATATGGGGAAGAGCAGTATGATCCAGAGGTAGTTACTGTCTGGAGAAGCTGGCTGCTCAAGGTATGAGTATTGCCCAAGACTTATCCTGATTAGAGTTCTTCCCGTGAGTGAAGTAGCATACCAATACCGATCTGGAAAACCTCTCGTCAAACCTGAGGAGGTAAACAATCTTCCAACAAAATGCGAAGATTGCATAACTGGTACATGCATGCCACAAGGGCGGGCTAACTGGATAGTCTGAGGTTACAAAAAGCATCATGGGAAAGAAAGCGATGACATGGTATCCATTGAATTTGATGAACTATTTCAATTATTCAATCAAGACGCCATGGACACATCGATCATGAGTGCCTATTGTCCGTAAGTACTAATTCTGTAATTAATTTAGTCTCCATCTATAATATTTTGTTTAGTGCATGTATATAATCATACTTTAATATGCAGAATGAAGATTCTCGAATGCAGGAGGACAAATCTATGACATTGGCTTCATTGACCCATATTGGGTTCATGAAGCTAATCTCAAAATAAGCCCCAGGATACGGAGGATAATATAGTACAGCGTTAAGGTTTCAAGAAACCAAAGGAAATACTATTTCCTTACAACTTCCAGTGAGTGTTATTGTCTTGTATACACTTTCTATTTCGCTTACTCGATGTTAAGTATATAATTGATTAGTTCTGCATTCGCAGTACCACTATATTCATTAATCATTCAACTTGACAAAGGCGTGTACTAGTCATGGACTCAAACATAAACCCCTTGAGACGTGGAAGGACATGCAGATACTTCTCCAGCGGTAATTCTAATCATTACGACACTATATCGGCAACGTTCGTGAATTTTATGATATCAAGTACTTAATAACTTATTTTATTCGTTTTCTCGCGGGCAGCTTGGAAGCAGTTCACCAAGAAGGCTAGGGGTGTTTGGAAAGAGGAGCTTACATTTCAACCACTAGATGTAAGCACCACTAGCTATATCCGCATCTCTTTGATTCTAGTTTTGATACAGTTATTATCATGCTTGATTATTATTTTGATTGAACTCTGTTGTAAAAGTGCCCTGACGAGGACCAGGTAACAATCTATGTGGATACTATGTATGCGAGTTCATCCGGCAGGCGTGCGATGAGAAGGGCAGGAATTTAGAGCAACTCCACGTCGTAAACAATTTCTATAGTTTTTAATAACAATCAAATTGTGTTTAGTTTCATATTCATATAGGCTGACTCCTTTTTAAATCAGATCGAACGTCTACGGACGGTCTTACGCCAAAGGATCGATCACGAGCAATACAGGAGGAATTGGCGGGATTCTTGGATGCGAAGTCCTAAACACACAAGGGAATACTACTCTGTGTATAGACAATAGGAATTGTAAAAATAGCAACTTTCAAGAAATTGGCGGTAGCATCGAATAGCAACTTTTGTATGTAGTGCATGAACTCGATCTGTGTATTGAATGTAATGTTGTCATGATGATCTTGTGTAATATAAGGTTCCTTCATTGATAAGTGCAAAACACTAAATAAACAATAAAACAACTTAAATGAATTCTCTGCGGGCACAAAAGTGGCGAAAATGCTGCGGCAACAAAATGTGCCAAAATGAATTCTCGCGCGCAGAAATGAGCTAAATCTCTGCATGGCAGGTTATTAGTCCCGGTTCGTGTTACGAACCGGGACTATGCTCCACCCTCGCGCTCGATGCCGTGTGCCCTCATTTGTCCCTGTTGGTGGGGCAACCGGGACTAATGGTTGGAGCTTTAGTCCCGATTGCCCCGTCCTGGTTGGGCAACCGGGACTAATGGCCCTTACCAACCGGGACGCATGAGGCGTTTTCTACCAGTGTTTTGTTCAAAACAATCTTCTGTTGGCTTTCCTTCTTTATTAAGCGATTTTTCAGTGGATATGAAAACTAAATCATCGAAAAGAAAAGGAACCAATCTCACAATTTAAAAAAAATACTCCAACTTGTTTTTGATACCCAAACAAAATATCTCAATTTTATGAAAGTTAATCTTAATGCCAGATAATTGTTCAAATATGGACAGAATATGTTTCATGTTCACATATTTCTCCAAGTCTCCCTCCACCAAGTCACAATTTCAGAAAACTCTAGTGTAAGATAGAGAAACCATTGTCAACAATGCTCACTTGTCGGACATCACCTTGTCCTTCGACACCTCACGCCACATTTGGAGCTCCTTGAGTTAAATATCACAATGACTCCCATTTCTAAGCCCTGCAGTACCTTTACGGTGAACCTTTGAAGGAAAATTAGTCTTAAGAGACTATAGAATGCCAATCTAGGGCCAAGATTCTACATTCTTCTCGAACCATCCTCCATTAAGTCTTTTCTTCTACATCCCCTAAGTTCTGGTTTTGACACTCTCCATTGCAGTTTCCTCCTTACAGGCGAGTGAGATACATAGAAGTCCTCTTGCATATATATACATCTGAGTTATAAGAATTCAACACTTAACCGACCATCGGGTCTATAATGAGTGCATGTTCTTGTCTTATGATGTGGATATGTAGGTGCATCAGGTTGTGAAATAAAGGATCTCCATTAATATAGAGATATGCAGCTCTGCCCCAATAATTGGAGTAGAAAACAAAATTACCCTACCACATCTTAATTCACGTTCGCTCCTTCTCAATGCCCATTTAATACGGGTGTCCTAGATATTTCCCAGGCGATATCCTAGATGAGCTTGTGCCAACATGTGTGGTTAGCTTGCGTGCAGTGTAGCCAGAGTGACAAGGACACATCCCATCTCGACACGGGTGGAGATCGACAGATCGACGTTGTATTTCCTCAAATAGGAGTCTAGTAAATCATGTGCTACGTGACAGGGACGAATCTCTCCAGCATGATTGTCAATCAAAAAGAGTGTTCCAAAATACCTATGTTAAGGACTTTATCAAATATTAGTAATTTTAAGAACACAAATGAACTACTCCCAAGAATTAAGAGTAGACACCACTAGGTCATGGTTTAGTGTAGGGTGTGAGACTGTTTGTGCATGTAGGGATTTTTTTGTTGAGAACGTCGCCTCCCACTAAAAGAATATTCCACCTTTATAAGACACCAAAGCGTCAAACCTGGGGTTTGAACTCTGGTGAGCTGGGGGTACCACTGCCCTCCTAACCATCCAACCACGGGTTGGTGATTTCTGGCAATCATAAGTGAGGGAATTAGACAAAAGACACATGTGGTGGAAATCTTTGATGTCTGCCAATTTCCAATGGATTAATGTAGGGCCACAATCATTCAATTCCTGAAATTTCGTTCCTCCTCTAAGTTAACATTCTAAGTAAATTACCAAATTTTGTGAACATGTAAATATTTTTAGTTTACCCATTGTTTCCCTCAAATCCTCTCAACATTTATAATACTGGATATGCCCTAGGAATGCAAGGCCATTCGGGCATGTTCCTTATGGACTATCATTGTAGGTAATTACTCAGTCGGATAAGATAAAATATTCTCTATATTGATTTGGTCACCCTTGTTGTTAACATGAAATTGGCCGCCTACCGCGCATATATAGGCAAGCGGAGAGTCTTTCATTCAGCATGTAACCTTGACTCCTCAAAAACTATATGAATGCTTACCTGGTCAAGTTAAGTTTACCCCCTCTGGCGGAGAGGCCCATATGTTCTCCGTGTACTCCGGTGAGTCCCTTTAAAACTTTTCAATCATCGTGAATTCATTCACTATTTGGCCATCGAGGGTCGTTCTAACTATGTAAACCTTCATGAAACATTCATCATGCGCTGGACCTGAATGAGCCTGGATCTTCACATGATGGCTATGGCCATCCTCTTGGTGATTCTCCGCAATTCTGAGATCGAATATGGTTAGTTCTCCATAACTCCTATCATGGTGTCAGTCATGTTTACCTTCAAACTTAATTTTTTGTCTCTACCACAATAACGACATTAGATATCAACATATTTGATGATACTTTTGCCTCATAAATGCTACCATGTAAGAAATAATGAGCCGTGTGGTAAGAAATCCTCCCATGGTAGCATTTCTTGGCAAAACGGCTCCTTCTTCTACACGAAACGTATTTGAGCCAATCTAATATTTTTCCTACAAAATGCTACTCCCTCCAAAGTATTATTGATTTAGTATAACTAAATCGACACATATTATGGATTGGAGAGAGTACCATGGTAGCATGAATCGGCCATTAATAAATCCTACCATGGTAGCATCTCATAGATTTGAGTAAAAAATGCTAGCATGGCATCATTTTTGAGTTAAGGGGCTCATTTGTGTTCTCTCCACATCATTTTTGTGCCAAAGAGATCATTTTTACAATCACAACATGATTAGTATTCCTCCATACATTAGCAGTTCTTCTACTTACTCCTCTTCCACTGTAGAACCTACCTACTATTTGATCTCCATTTTGTAGGTTTGTGTCACGCATGCCATCTACACCGATGGTTCAGTGTACTTGTGGTGGTGTTTATCGACACTTGTGATATATATGATGATCTTGTGATAAACTTGAAGTATTTGTGATCTTGGTGTGATATGATCTTGATGTATGTGGATGATCTTGTGATATATGATGATGTTGTGGATGAACTTGTAGTATTTGTGATGATATTCTTATATATGCAGTATATAAATTCTAAATTATCTGAATTGCAAGGATTTTGCAGAAGTAAACAATAAGAGGCATGTCCTATTTTCCATGTGCTACACACGGCAAATAAGTCTTTAAATAGGAAATGTGGCGCAAGACTGTGCCCTTGTATTGTTGGTCTACTCAGCTCTTTGTTGCGAGCCACATGGCAGACACACGCCAGGCATCTGACGTGTGGGACCCCTGATGGCCCTTCGCAGACAACTCTGCGACAGCTCATGCCAAATAGTCACGTCATTTACCTGCAGTTGCAGGTCGGCTCAAGAAAAAGTTTCTAACAGGTGGGTCCCAACCTCCGTCTTTTGCCGGCGGCCTATGCAAAAATTACCGCAAATTACTGACGTGTGGTTCTCGCCACGAGGCCTTTGCCGATGGTCTTCTTGATGACTCAAGGCAAAGTTATGACATGGGTCTCCCATTTTAGAGCCGCAATTATAGTTGCTTGTCCATCTTAGCACTTTTATTTACCGACTACTCAACTGTGGCTCTAGACAGACCTTCGTCGTGAGCCCCCACGGAATTATCTCGACAAATCCCTAGTTGCCGAAGCTAATTTACCGACATGGTTTGTCGTGAGCTTACTCACAGCAAACCCTCTGCTTAGAGGAAATTTGCCTTCTCCGTGTACCATGCCCTATGCTCATGGCAAATTCCTGATTTTTCTTTGTGTATTAATGTATGCTGATGAATTTATATAGTATATTTAGTAAGTAACAACATATTTGGGTCTCTAATTTGCTCTTTCCGTAGTAGCGTACTAGTACTCCTGTAATGCACAACATGACACTTTGCATTCCTCGCGATAATCTACTACTCCCTCCGTCCCAAAATAAGTGATCTGGATTTGTTTAGATTCACATGCATCTAGACGTGTTTTGATATATTGATACATGTGAATCTGGCGACCAGTGAGGATCCAAGTTTTAGTAGGATAGATATTTGAAACCAAGTGAGAGAACAATGCATACAAAATAAACTTACAAGGGAACGGGGAGCAAATATATCACAAAGGCTGATTACACATGCATCAGGAAATAAACGAGAAGAGAGTAAAATAAATAAGCAAAAGCTGATTGCACATACATAAAGCATCTTATAATTTGGAACAGAGGGAGTAGAAGAAATAAACAAAAGATGGTTACACAACAACAGAGGCACGGTCATGGCTCGTTATCTTGACAACCTAGCATCTCCTCGACGTGCTGAAATTGAAGGGGCTGAATATACATCATTGATGATATTGCCCTGAATCGGCTCCACTGCACCGTTCTTCTTAGATGGCTGCAGTTAGGTCTCCTCTTTCTTGCTAAAATATACTATCGACGATGCATATAAAACCGCAGGGATCCTGGAAGGAACAGCCAGAATCACTAGAGCCTTTACCTCCGCCGTAAATACTAACGCGAATTTTGTCAGGGCTACAAAATTTAGATATCCTGATACCTCTCATTCATATACATATGTGGAACATGCATTGCTAGAAAATTCTCATATTATCGTGTTTGTAGTAATGTGTTTCTTAGAAAAATATGTATGCGCTGTAGTACGTGAGATCGATACATGTCATCTTGCAGCCGATGCAAATATATATGGCCATCTTTTGTCAAATAGTACAAAAATGATAAATACAAGTGCGGGACTACAACTAGAATGATCTCTAACTTACTATCCTTTAATGAAGGTACAATTTACGCCATCAAACTTACTCCCTCCACATCTGTTTAAAAGTCTCACTTTAAAAACATGCAATTTCGAAACCCTTGCCAGATCACTTGGTTGCATTAATATTGCGCATCTTACTATATGTCCCCACCCTCTCTCCAATCAGTTACCACCTAGATCCTGCTCCTCCTCCTAATGTTGAACCGGAAGTAGTATTTAAAGTGGGGTTTGTATCCGTTGTGTAATCCAAGATTTTTGTATTTGAAGTAACCATATATTCCATTAGACAATCTAAAGATTACATATATGGTCAACACCTAAGGCAAACATATTTGTTGAGCAACTTAGCACAAAGAACTTTGCAAGTAAAATTACAATTCCACCCTTGGAGAAACTTGTGTCTCGCAGAACCGTCGTCTAGCTTCCTCCACCGCCACCATGGTAGCAGCGAAAAAGAGGCCATCAACCGCCATACCTAGATCTGGGAGAGCACAGTCGTTTACGAGGATGCTTTTCGAGCCGATGAACCGAGTCATCGTAAACGACGAGCCCAGGACTTTGTGGCACGCCAGCCAGGGATCCTCCTCGTGGTCACCAGATCCCGACACCGTCATCTTCATCCGACGCAGTCGAAAAAGAAAAACGCCGCCGCCTACCGTCTTCCACGCGCACAACTACAAGACGCCAAAACACAACTGTAGCAGCCAACGCAACCTCCACTCGTGGGAGTGCCGAACGTCGGCCACCAAATACGATTCTCACCGGATCTAGAGACCGGCGAGACAACCGGGCAACCTGCCCCCGAAGCCACCGGTAGGAGTGTTGCTGAGATGGAGGAAAATTAGGAGCAAATTATTTTTCCACGACGCCATCTTCTCTGTAGAATCAGCGCGCAAGGAAGCACTAGGACGAGAACCACGTGGTTGGATGGTTAGGAGGGCAGTGGTAACCCCAACCCACCAGAGTTCAAACCCCAGGTTTAGCGCTTTGGTGTCTCGTAAAGGCGGAATATTCTTTTAGTAGGCGGCGACGTTTTCGTCGTAGGCGAGGCGCCTGCGATGACTTCGTCAATCTCAAGACCTGCCGGTTCAGTCTTTCGGAGATGCTCATAGGGATAGGGTGTTGTGCTTGTGTTCATAGGGGTGAGTGTATGTACACATTGTGAATGTCTGCGTTTTTATTGTGCTTCTAAAAAAAGCACTATGACAACCCTAAATACAACTGGAATCGGAACACCAGGGTCCCCACCCCTCGAGTAGCTAGAGTGACCAGCGGAGGATACAGGGACAGGCGGCGGCCATGAAGCTGGGGCAGATGGGGATTGCCCCTGAGATCCTATTTCTCATGAGCGACCAAGAGCGGTTGGGCTCTCGTCGTGTTCATGTAATCCGAGATTTAGTCTCTTGGCACGTCATGTCATGGAAGGCCCACGTGACAGAACTGGATGACGTATAACATGGTGGCATGGTGCCATGCATTTTGCATACCAGTCGCATCGGAGGAGGCAACTAAGATCTTTCGTTATCTTTGAAAGTTCGCCTTTTGAATCTACTTTTTTTTGAGACATGCAGCTGGTGAAGAAAGTACCGGGACCAGACCTGGATAATCTAGACTAACACTAAACATTTCGAGCAACCTCATTAGCCACTCAACTTAGTATCGGAGAACCTAAAATCGTTGAACGCAAAGTGGCGGGGGCATATCCAATGCTCTTCTGAACGACTACTTCATGACCATACTATCGGGAAACAAGATAGGGTTCGCAAACTTTTTTATGAACGAAACAATTGTGTAGTCCTCAAGTATTCACGACATTCAAAATAAAAAAGAGCAGAAGTGTTACAAAGACATGGATTCCAGGGTAATTTCTATTCATTGGTGCTTCGAATTTTGGAATTTGAAACCACGAGGATTTTATTGTTTAGCAATGAATAAACGTGCATGATGGTCTCCTAACACAGATTATAATGCAAGATAATGCTTGATCTCTTGGATGGTATCTACACCATAAACCTCATTGGTGCTCTAGTGATTGTGCTAGATGTAGTGGTAAGGTGAACTGAATCACCAAATGCATATGGGATACGAAGAACAACAGCAATGTTGGTTTCTTGATCTGGAGACCTTGAGCTAGGACGGGTTGCAAGCTATAGTACTCAATAATGGACAATCCCAAAAAGCCCCGAGGTCACGTAATGCACGCTATTACCTCACCAACCATGCTCCATGCGCTATGCTGCTATGAAATTTGGAGCTAAGCTTCTCCCACTCTCCCTGCACAATGTGACACTCCGCCGTCCACGTGCTGATTAAAAATATTTTAGACCACGTGGAAGAACAAGGCTTGGCGAGATTCTTGGAAAGGAACTATGATCGAATACTATTGCTCTGTACACGATGGATGCCAGGAGCTTTGCTTGGACCTGACTCTGGACCTCACTAGTAGGAGATAATCTGGACACCGCTCTTCTGTAGTCTGTAGTCGTAGCTAGTTTCTCGAATAATGTCACAAGTATGTCAATCAGGGTAGAATTCAGATGTCCCGATACCTACCATTCACATAAAAATCTGTCACATGCATTGCCACAAGGATCTCATATTTTCATGCTCGTAGTTCTCAGAATAAATATACATCAACCGTGGTATATGCGAGATATATATTAGTCCATCTTTCTCAAACAGTACAACGATGAAAAATACGAGTGTGATGCTGCACCTACCACCGGTTTGTTGTGCATTTTGAGTTTGATGCCCTCGGTCTATTATAAGAAAAGTAGAGGACTTCACTCACAACACAACTTACATGGGATCGGCTAAAACGAAAAAGTAACCAACAACGGTAAAGTTACAAGTTACATACGAATTGTTTCTGGTCGTCTTCTCTAAATTCACCATCTACATTTGTATACTTATAGATGCGTAAATCCATCGTTCCTGGGTCCTCAAACCTTTTTCATTAACAAAACAATATTCCATATACTCTATCATTCCCACTACTCTATAAGTGAGTAAATCTAAAAAATTTAGGGACCCATTGGTGACTTTTGCCATTGCTACTTCAAAAGTAGGAATTTGAACCATTGGAATATCACTCTTCAACAACTAACAAATGTGGTCGCATAATGCACGTTATATGAAAGAGGAAGCTCAGTCTCCCGCTGGTGTCTACGCCATGAAACATCACCTCTACTCCAATGATTGTGGAATATGTGCAATGGTAGAATGCATCCCGAAATGAAAATGGAAGACGAAGAAACACTAATAAACTTTGGAGGGTGCTCACACTCTAGTGCAACAAGACTTTGACACCTAACACCACAAGTCGAGGTCATTGACTCAAACATCATCTATTTCTATAATCTATGGTAACTTTGCGATGCACTTTCGAAGAAAACTAAAGTAGTCTTCGGAGACCATAGAATTCCTATCTAGGGCTAAGATTATGTGTGCCCTCAAAGAACCCTCAAGTTAGTCCTTGTTTACATGCATCCGTTCTCCTTTTTGACAGTTTCCCTCTTCAGGGAGTTACACCGTGTAGCCAAATGTAGTTCCAAATTTTTTATTTTGACTTTTTGACCTAGTTCGCTATACTGTGAGGATAGTTCTCAAATGAGAAAAACAGGGAACCGGATCAAGAGGATGCTCTGATGACAAATTTAGATGAGGAATAAAATTCTAGTTGTTTGCATGCTGCCTATGAACATGTTGAGAAATGTGAGGATTGGAGGCAGTAGAGGAGAGATAAAAAAATGGAGATATTTAGCTACCTCTATCTTACAGTGGGTTCCATCCCAAGAGTATTTGGCAACCTATACGTTGCAGTAAATTTAGCAATTTAGCGCCCACGCTATGTGATGGTAGTGTCTCAGTTTTGGCAAGTCACAGGGTGTGGCTGCATTATTGACCTCCTTATGAGCGAGCAATATGCATGGATGTTTTCTTGAATATATCAACGTTGATGGACCACATATGCTTATACTCCCTCCATCCCATATTACGTTGCGCATAATTTTGCGTACTAGTCAAACTATTCAAAGTTTGACCAAGATTATACAAAATAATATAAATTTGTATGATATAAAATTTATATAATATGAAAGTATACACTAAGTCAATTTTAATAATATTATTTTTATATTTTATAAATTTATATTATTTAGTATAATCTTGGTCAAACTTTGTATAGTTTGACTAGCACGCAAAATTATGCGCAACCTAATATGGGATGGAGGGAGTATTTCGTCAATGGTACAACCAAGTCAATAAGAATTCAACACTTTATCAAGCGACGATCTGTACAACTAGTATTCAGTGCGTGTTCGTGTGTTATGGCCGTGGAGCATAGGTGCAGCAGCCAGTATAAATAATTCTTCCGTTGACACATAGATATGCATGTCTGTCTTTTTTTTTTTAAATGGACGTTTCATTACTCAAAGTAATGTTTACACCCGGCCTCTGTATAGCTAGGTTGCACACAGCCGATCAAACCACATGACTAGACAACAAAATAAGTAGACCAATGTTAGATAAAACACTATAAAAGATGAATGCCCTCAAGTTATGGAGGACTGATCCGCAAATCATGCGGACATCCATGTCGGGAGAAAATATTCCTCGTCGTGTCCTCCAATCGCGTACACCCCTCCGCAAACAAGCCACAAAACTCCATATGTTATAGAGTAGTCCATGAGAGAAGAGTAGTCGTGACCCGATAGATAAATCTTATTATTAAAAATCTTGTCATTTCTACATAGCCATAGCAACCAAACAATGGCAATCATTTCCACCCTAAACAAAGTCATGTATTTATAATCGATCCCATACAACAAGTTACCAAATACATTGGCAATCGAACGTGACGGAGATAAACCAGAGACTACTTGGATAATTGACCATATAGAATAAGAAAATTTACAATAGAAGAATAAATTTCTAATTGTCTCGTCATGATGACAAAAAACGCATTGTATACTTCCATACCAATTCCTCTTTACAAGATTACTATTATAAGAGTTAATCTCTTATGAAAATACCATGCGAATATATTTGTCTTTAGGGGTATTTTTATCTTCCAAATTTTACTATTATCATCGATCGGAATATAAGGTTGTATCAAAGCTCTAATTTAGTCAACTGAAAATTTACCACTCTCTAGTAATTTCCATTTAAATTCGTACACACCATCCGACAGCTATATCGTGGATAATCATAATAGAAGATTGTTCTAAGATAACAGTCGAGGGCCGCTGAGATTTCTTCTGCAAGACACATTCGGAGGATTAGATTCCATTACTGTGGAAAGTGTATTCCCTTTATGCCTAACTAGAACAGTGACCCTCACAAATGCGAGGGCATCATCTTCAATATATAAAAGTATTAATTATATAAAAGATATAAGACAATTTAGACACTGAGAGACAAACATCTTATATATATATCAAAATATTAAATGTGTACTTAGTATGTTATATAAATTTTTTATCTGCGATGGAAATATCTTTAATTTGTGGGTGAACGATTACTTAAAGATTTGACAATCATAAAAGGAAGACAATGTATGTTATTTACGTGCTCATATTGGATGAATTCATAGAACTAAGTTCATATGGAGAGGTGACATATAATTTTATCTTTGAAGAGACATGTACCTAGATAATATCTAGAGGTTCATAATAGCGAGGTAACTAAGATAAAAATACCTAGAGGTCTGAATTGACCGCAGGACATCAAAACTTTTGAAACAATATAATATCCATAGATCGGACGATGTACGATAAAAAAAAGAGACATGAACCGGTGTCTAAATCTTGTCTCTCCGCTCGAAGTCTTCCTCGTTGCTAATGCCCCCAATCTTCATGCTTGTAATGGATCCATCGTCTGCCACGGGCTGCCTCGCGTTGCCGATAAATTATACTCTTCATTTTTCACGTCTTATGTAGTATGAAAATTGACAACGGAAAATTCCATACCTTAACCATGTACATCACCTATAGATAATAATTATAAGTAATTTGTTCCTGGCAGGCAGACAAAACGTATCCATGTTATGATAAGCTTTGCAAGAAAATCAAGCACCAACCATCGAGGTATTTGGGAAATAAAAACGGAATTTGAATCTATGCTTGTGAACCATGCTATAATTAAATTATGTCCTTCTTGTGAAATATGAATCGATAAGAGACATGCATCAATTTATCTTATCTCGTACAGACCATAAATCAATTAAACATTTGCCATGGCAACTTAGAAATAGCAACCGTGAATTTTATGGCCTACCTCACAAAAAAAAGCTACGTGAGCAGGAATTAATAGTCGATTAAGCCTGTCTGGTTTGCTTCACCGAACGGATATCAGGCAAAATATCTGTGGGAAAACGCAAGAGGAAACGACCATGCATCGCTCAATTCACCCAATCTGCATCCACCTCTGTATTGGCTTCCTTTGCAGCGGAGGATAAGAGGTAGATGGCGGCGTCTGGGGGGAAGTTGAGCGCCGGCAGTTGACTGCGGAAGCCAAAAAAAAGAAGGTTGAAAGATCACCCAAACCTCAAAGGGAATCAGGAGCGTGTCAAACTGGGCTTCATCGTAGATCACGTTAAACTGGAAAAAGATAGATCGTGCCAGCCTTAGGTGCTAGACAGTTACGTAACTATTCTTATATTAAATCTTAGCCGAGGATTTTAGATCCAAGAGCCAACATAATTATGTTGATGTGGATCAACCTAATGCCTTAAAAAACACCTTTATATTGCTTTTAGTATATAATAGATAATCCAATATAAAGTTGAACATTATTTGCGAATAGAAGTTTGGCCAAGACACTTATCTTTTCAGAATCTAATATGTGATCCATCCTTGATATTGAAAACACCAAAACGAAAGAAATGCTTTTTGGACGCCATTCGTCCAGCCAAAAAGTGTGAATCACCGCGTTTTCAAACCACTTGAGATACAACTTTGGAGTCAATATACTTCCTTCCTAGAATGGTTTGCCAGACACCATTTTCTGTAAGTAGCTTAAAAAGCCATTTACCCAGAGACGCGGTATTTTTAACTTGCAAATCGTGTATGCCAAGTCCATCGTATTATTTTGGTCGGCAAACCACATTCTATATGGCTAGTCGATATTTTTTATTTTCACTATCCCCTATTAAAAGAATCTTGATCGGAAATAATCCACTTTATTCAAGACACATGTTGGTAACTGGAAAAATGAGAACATGTATAGTACCATGTCGATGAGTACTAAATTTATGAGTACGATTTTCCCCAAGGGATAATAACTTAGCTTTCCAATTATTAAGACGGTTTTGGAGTCTTTCCTCTACGAGTTTCCATTCAGCAACTGTGAGAGGTTGATAGTAAATCGGCATTCTCAGATAGTTGATTGGAAATTGCCCTTGTCCATAGCCGAATAGTTCAGCATATTGGTGGGCCTCGTTTTGAGTCTCACCAACACAATATAAATCGCTTTTATGGACATTAATTTTCAATCCAGAAAGTTGCTCAAATGATGATAGTATTAATTTCAATTTTTTTGCTTCCTCAAGATCATATTTATTAAATAAGATTATATCGTCAGCGTATTGAAGAATATAAAGTCCATCATCAACAATATGGAGAACTAATCCTTCAATTTGGCCATTAGTCTTGGCTCTCTTGATAAGGATATCCAACATATCAGCCACTATAATAAATACTGTAGGCGATAATAGATCCCCCTATCTTAGTCCCTCCTTGGTCCGAAAGTAATTGCCAGTATCATTATTTACTTTTATGGCAACACTACCACCAGACACAAAAATATTGTATAAGAGCACGCCACTTTGCAGAAAAACCTTTTATGCAGAGTGTTTGCTGAAGGAAAGACCAATTAACTTTGTCGTACGGCTTCTCAAATTCAATCTTAAACAATACACCATTTAGTTTTTTTGAGTCTAGTTCGTGAATTATTTCATGTAGGATTACTATACCATCTACTATGTTTCTTCCTTGTATGAAAGCAGTTTGAGAAGGGCGGACAACATGGCCAGCCACCGAATTTAGTATAATCATGTCAACTTTTATGAAAAATTTAAAACTAACGTTAAGAAGCAAGATTGGACGACACTACTATATACGTTCTACATTATTAATCTTAGACAGTAAAATTATGTTGCTAAAATTTAGTCTAAAAAGATTAAGTTGACCGATCAACAAAAAGGCAAACAAATTCATCAGTTCCCCTTTGATAACTTCCCAGAACTTTTTGTAAAATTCCGCTGGTAAACCATCAGGCCCTGGTGCTTTGATATGTCCATTTAAAAACAGATTTCTTGATCTCCTCCTCCTCCTCGGTATAAGAGGCGGTTAGAAAATTGTTTTTCTGAATGGAAACTTGTGGGATGTCCATCGTTTAGGACTCATCCATAGAAAAATAGTTTTTCGGAGGTGCCCTAAACAAGGATTTGTAATAACTTGTAAGATAACTTTAATTGCGCTTGTCCCTCAATCATACCCTCATCCTGATTCAGAGAGTGAATAAATTTCTTCTTATGCTTTCCATTGGCAATAGCATGGAAGTATCTTGTATTTGCATATATTTTCAGAATGAATTTTGTTTTAGTGCGTTGGTACAATTTGAGTTCTTACTCTCACAGTAGTATGGCCATATCCGCATTCGATTGGCTTTTAAGCTTGATCTCCTCTACAGATAACAACCTGACTTCTACAAAATCTTCTAAGTCATTAATGATGGATGAAAGGCTTATATTTTCTTTTTTAAGAATTCCAGCTGTATGTCTATCCCAACCTCGAAGGAAATTACGTAAATCACACATTTTATTATTTGATCGCTATATAGGTGTTTGACCACCAACAGGTTTCTCCCAAATAGCCTTCACCATCTCATGGAAACCATCACGAATCAACCATCCTAGTTCAAACTTGAACTCATGCTTAGATTTTTGTGGCGGTATACCAATAGATAAAATTAAAGAAGCATAATCTGACAAAGCCTCGATACGCTCTAGAGCGCGAACATTTACCATACGGAACTTCTTTCCCCACTCGGTATCCATAAGAACTCTATCTAATTTTGTTGGCTCTAGAAGAGTATTAGCTCAAGTAAATTGTCTTCCTAACATGGTAACCTCCTTTAAGTCCAAGCTGTCTATAACATCATTGAACAAGAAAGGCCAATGTTCGTCGAAATGGCCTCGAATCTTCTCATGGGGATATCTTAGCAAATTTGACCACTAACAGGTTTTGTATAACACATCTTTTAGTATGTTCGCCGTATAGGCCTTTGACCACTAACGGGTTTATCCCAAATAGACTTTACCATCTCATGGAAACCATCTTATGAAAACCATCACAAATCAACCATCCAAATGGCCCTGGTTTTTCTCGTGAAGACCCCAAGCTATCTTCCTAACTTGGCACCACATATAATGGTGAGCCTTGAATCAAACATCACGATGTCTCTCGTTTCTATGACCTATGATACCTTTGTGACGTACCTTGGATGAAAACTAAAGTAGTATTAGGAGAGAAAGAATGCCTATCTAGGGTCAATATTCTCAACTCTTTGAAATCATCATCTAGTTAGTCTTTTCCCACTGAAATCACTCATTTTCTTGTCCAAATTGACCCTTATATTGTCCTCCTTATTAGTGAGTGAGATGCATAGGCATCCTCCTGAATATATAATAGGTGATAAAGCACATATGCTTGTCATTGATCAATGGTACAACTGAGTTAATAAGAATTCAACACTTCACCAGCCATCCTGCTTGCAGTGAGTGTGTTTTCTCTTCTGATGACCGTGGATCTATAGGTGTTTTAATTGTAAATAAGACTGTGTTTCGATGTATGTATTCAGGCTTGGCATTATACATTCGGGCATTCACATATAGGGGCTAGGTATTTCGGGCTGAATATTGATGCGGGCCGACTCAGCTAGCGTGACCTCCCTTCCGAAAGAGGAGCCTCTCCCCACGACATCGCGTGGTATTCGGCGCCCTCGCGGCAACCAGTGCCCTCTCTCCCTCGTTCTATCTCGCAGAAACCGTCGCCCTTGCTACGGACCCCTGCCTCCCAACCCCCGCCTTTTCCGCTTCCGTCCAGGATGGAAGTTACCGCCTCCCTCCTTCTCCGCCTCCTGACCCGCACCTTCTCCGGCTCCGTCGAGGATGGAAGCCGCCGCCTCCCTCCTTCTCCGCCTCCCAACACTCGCCTTCTCCGACTCCATCGAGGCTGGACCCGCCGCCTCCATCCTCCTCTCTGGACATCGCCGCCCCACCCCTGTTGTTCGCCACCGAGATACCGGCTTCGCGTCAAAGGTCAACGGTGTGGTCCTCTCCTGTTCAGTAAGCAGCGTGGCGTCCCTCCGGCGAACGGCGCATCGGCCCTCTGACGAGGCATGTCTCCGCCGCCCTTCTTCTGTTCCTCCGGCTAATGAAGGAAGTTTAGTGAAGATACTAGAAAAGTGTTGTTTACCTTGATCTAAGATCCGAAAGTTGTCTCTTTATTTTTTCTGTACCGTATGATTTAATATCCAAAGTTGTAATGTACTCTGTTTGACAAATCAAGTGTTGTTTGCCTTGATCTGCTCTCTCTGTTATAATAATCTAGATTTGATAGCACAACAATAATGCTGGTACAATTGCAACTCATCACTTTGACCCTCCAAACATGATTTGATATTCAATCTTAGTATCAATTCTTGGCCCCAAATACCTAAACATCCAAACAAAAATATTGATATTCAATCTCAATGCGAATATGCCTAGATTTTGATATTGGAGCCAATGCAATGCCAAGCCTGTGAATACATAAATCCAAACGGAGCCTAAGTGTCCTCTGTTAATAGATATATGCAGCTTTATCCCTCATACTTGAAGGGTGAGATTAGTTTACCCTACCACTTCTAAAACCACTTTTGCTCCTATTCAACATGCTCAATTATAACTAATCTCCTAAAAATGTGAGTAGTGCTACTTTTCATCGGCGATTAGAACTCCATGTGTACCATGAATTTCAAGACTAGAGGGTGGATTCCAGGTTCTATACGAAAAAGCGAGCCATCAAGCTCTTTTTTTAATCAAGTAGAAGCCAAGGTGACACAATCTAGCTTGTCGGTGCAACTCACGAGTAGTATGAAGAAGCCTTGCTTAGAAAGTGCAGGCATTTCTATCACAAACAAAACCTTACTTCACTACCTTTGAAACCACGCTATAACCGCAACAAAAACCTTGCCCGTAGCTTGATCGACGCAAGTTACACCAACCACACTCTCTATTACTACCTCTCCGTATACTCTAATCCGCTGCTACTATCACTAGTAGAAAACGCCCCATTGGTCTCGGTTGGTAAGGGGCATTAGTCCCGGTTACCCAACCAGGACGGGGCAATCGGGACTAAAGCCCCAACCTTTAGTCCCGGTTGCCCCACCAACCGGGACAAATGGGGGTGCACGTGGTGGCGTCAGAGGGCGAGGGTGGGTGTGGAGCAACCGTCCCGGTTCGTAACACGAACCGGGACAAATAACCTTCTGCCGCGGCAGAGATTTGGCATATTTCTCTGCCGCGGCAGAGAATTCATTTTGGCAACTTTTGTTGCCGCGGCAGCATTTTCGCCACTTTTTGTGCCGCGGCAGAGAATTCATTTAGGTTGTTTTATTGTTTATTTAGTGTTTTGCACTCATCAATGAAGGAACCATTATATTACACAAGATCATCATGACAATATTATATTCGATACACGGATCGAGTTCATGCACTACATACAAAAGTTGCTCTTTTTACAATCCCTATTGTCTATACACAGCCGAATAGTATTCCCCTTTTGGGTTTAGGACTTCTGCATCCAAGAATCCCGCCAATTCCTCCTGAATTGCTCGTACGCGATCCTTTGGCAGAAGACCGTCCCGTAGACATTCGATCTGATTTAAAAAAGGAGTCAGCCTATATTAATGAAACTAAACACAATTTGATTGTAATTAAAAACTATAGAAATTGTTTACGTACGTGGAGTTGCTCTAAATTTCTGCCCTTCTCATCGCACGTCTGCCGGATGAACTCGCAAATATAGTATCCACATGATTGTTATCTGGTCCCTGTGTCAGGCACTTTACGAGAACATAGTTCAATCAAAATAATAATCAAGCATGATAATAACTGTATCAAAACTAGAATCAAAGAGATGCGCGGATATAGCTAGTGGTGCTTACATCTAGTGCTTGAAATGTAAGCTCCTCTTTCCAAACACCCCTAGCCTTGTTGGTGAACCGTTTCCAAGCGCTGCCCGACGAAGAAAACAAATAAAATAAGTTATTAATTACTTGATATCATAAAATTCACGAACGTTGCCGATATAGTGTCGTAATGATTAGAATTACCGCTAGAGAAGCATCTGCATGTCCTTCCACTGCTCAAGGGGTTTATGTTTCGAGTCCATGACTAGTACACGCCCTTTGTCAAGTTGAATGATTAACAGAATATAGTGGAAGCTACGAATGCATAACTAATCAATTATATACTTAACATCGAGTAAGCGAAATAGAAAATGTATAGAAGAGAATAACACTCGCTCGAAGTTGTAAGGAAAAAGTATTTCCCTTCTGGTTTCTTGAAACCTTAACGCGTGTACTATATTATCCTCCGTATCTAGGAGCTTGTTTTGAGATTAGCTTCATGAACCCAATATGGATCAATGAAGCCAATGTCATAGATTTGTCCTCTGCTGCATTCGAGAATCTTCATTCTGCATATTACAGTATGATTATATACATGCAATAAACAAGGTGAGATAGCTGGAGACTAAATTAATTACAGAATTAGTACTTACATACAATAGGCACTGATGATCGATTTGTCCAAGGCGTCTTGATTGAATAATTGAAATAGATCATCAAATTCAATGGATATCATGTCATCCTTTTCTTTCCCATGATGCTTTTTTGTAACCCTCAGCACTATCCAGTTAGCCCCGGCCTTTGTGGCATGCATGTACCAGTTATGCAATCTTCGCATTTTTGTTGGAAGATTATTTACCTCCTCAGGTTTGACGAGAGGTTTTCCGTACTGGTATTTGTATGCTACTTCACTCACGGGGAAGTACTCTAACTGGGATAAGTACTGGGCAATACTCATACCTTGAGCAGCGGCTTCTCCAGACAGTGCAACTACCTCTGGATCATACTGCTCTTCGGCCCCATATTTTCTCGACCCCACATTGGTTTGGGAAATCACCTTGAGAGGGACGCAAGACTGTTTTGCTTGTTCTCCGAGCTGGGCAACAGATTTCTCGCTTGCATCAGTATTGCTCTTCGAGGCTTGTTGTGCCGTATGTGACTTGAGAATAGAACGCTCATAGTCTAATGACAGCTTTGGCTCGGGTTGATGAGGAGTCTTTAGCATTTTCAACACTTTGGCTTTTTCTTCTTTGGTGCTGGGGAACTCTGGCTCTTTCGGCCGCCTCTGCTTAGCAAAAAACGCTGTCGTTTCCGCATCAACGATCGCCGCAGTCTCCTCTTCAATACAGTCATAAGCTCTCTTGGGAGGAACCTTTGGTACTTTTGGAAGAGGCTCCTGTTTACGTTTCGGCGATCGCTTACCACGACGCAGAGTAACGGTACGCTTACACTTTTTATCCTGAGGCGCCGGCGATGGCTCCCGCGGCGATGGCTGCGCCGGAGATTGGTGAGGCGACGGAGCCGGGTGAGGCGACGAAGACGGCTGCCGCGGCGGCGATGACCTCACTGGAGACGGGTGAGGCGGCGGCAAAGATGGCCTTGGCATGTGATTTTGAAGCACGGTACATTCCTTTGGCCATAGAATGGTGACGTTTGTTGCGTCTCCCAGTACAGTGACATCCCCTTCACCTGCAGGGTAGTTAAGATCCAAAACTTCAAAGGTGGGCATGATTTCATCCACCCCGAAAACAGCGTAGCCCTCTGGAACCGGACGACAGTGGTAAGTTGGTGTGGGTCCAATTGGTAAGGCATAGCCGATCGCCACCTTCATTGATATGTTCACAACTTTGACATGTAGTTCGCAGTGTGTCATCTCTGTGATATCATCCACTGGGTAGCCAACAGGAGCCATCGTCGGTGCACCATCGTCATCGCCATTGTACTCACCCGGGACCTCGGTGGAAGCCACACTTCTTTTTCGATTATTCGATAGGCCGGTAGCATCGAATGCAGTGTGCTGCTGAGATGGGCCGGTAGTACTTTGCTCTTTAAGTGCGTTAATTTCATCTTGTTGTTGCTTTATTCGTTCTTCAATTATACGCATTCGCTCTTTCTGAATATCTGCTTCAACTTCCGCCCTGTCCTTTCTCCTCTGACGGCTTCTATCAGGATATTTCTTCCTCTCTTCGGGAAACCCAGTCCTCTATGGTTTGGAGCCGCTCGTGCCTCGTGTTCCTCCATCATATTCCTTATTTCCAAGGGCGATTATAAGCTCATCATTCTCTCTATCAGGAATGAAGTCCCCATCTTTAACAGCCTTTACTGATTTTCTCATCTTCTCGATTGGCAAGGGGTCTTCTTTATGTCGTATGTTATATATACACTTCCCTTCCGAGTCCAACGTGCCCCCATGCCCGTAAAACCAATTCCTTCCACGTTCTACCCAATCGTCTGTCTCTGGGGTGATATTTTTAGCACGCAGTTCATTCTCAAGTTTCTCCCACTTAGGAATGCCAGCCCTGTAGCCACCTTGCCCCATAGTATGGTGATACTTCTTGTTAGCAACATTCAGCTTATTCGTTGCAGACATTTTCTTAGCTTTTTCTGATGTCTTGTATTTCACAAACTCAACCCAGAATAGTTTTATCTTCTCAAACTGAATATTCTTGAAATCGTGAGTCTTCTGTTTCACGACATAGTCAAGGTGCAATCTTTTCTTCCAGTTGGTGAAACACTGGGCCATCTTCTTCAAAGACCACTCCCTGACCTTGGCCTCCATGGCTCTCCCATGTTCTAAGGCGTCCTCAACTGGATCCTCCGCATTTGGATCCAGCTCTATCTTCGGTAGTTTGAAATTAACCATGAGCCTCTTCCACAGTAAATCTTTGGCGTGGTTAGGGACAAATAAACATGTTCCCTCTTCTAACGCATCAGTAGGCCTATTCCAATTTCGAATGGTGATCGGGATTAAGTCCCTAACGATTACTCCGCATTGTGCCACAAATTTGTTTGCGACAACTACGGGAGCCGTCGGTTTGCCGTCTTCAGCGACATCTTCGATCCTAAACCTCTCATGGTCTTCCAACTTTTTGGTTGGGCCTCGTCTGCTCTTTTCAGTAGATTTCTTCGATCCGGAGGGCTAAAAGAAGAAAGATCATCGTTACTATTTCTATATAGATAGCGGATTATTAATTATGAATTAATTATATTACATGCACCTCACCGGAGCGGCCGTCTTCTCGATCACACAAGGCATCGCCTTCTCCCTCGCGGAAGGCATCACCTTCGACCTCAAACAAGTCGTCTCTTCTAAGAAAAGAGGATCACCTCACCGAGTTGTTCAGAAACGTCGATACATCTAAATTTTCTTCCCCGCGGATCACACCTTGGATCAAATCTTCCTTTTCTTCGTCTCTGTCGTGTGGGTCCATATTTTCTGCATAGGTGGAAAAACGGATAAGTCAAAGCGGCTAAGGGAGAATGTTAGGTACGGTGTTGAGAGATATATACCCTAATTTGGAAAAAACCTAATATATACATACACAATAATAAAAATGAATTTACAATATCAGAAACCCTAATTCGGAGAAACCATCGGGCTCGGATCCTATCACGAAGAACCAATAAAGAAAAGAAAGGCGACAATCAATCAACCCTCGGGTTCGGGATGCCCTAGCGAGGACACACCGTCTAACCCTAGGTGCAACATCGATTCAACTGGGGTCTATGACAACTAATATCATGGCTAAGCATCTACAATGCGATGGCTATCAAGAAATCTTCGATCTTTGATGGTGTTGAGTTGTCTTTGATCTCGATCTCGTATTCTACCGCGAAGAACCGAACACCTAGCTTGTTCAACACATGGCATCGATGCAATGCTCAAGCAAGTATGATGATATGACAAGTTAATTTGCATTGGAATGTAACCCTAAGACATGCTCGACGATTTTATCGGGGTTCCGAGGGGTGAAAACCCTAACTCGGGGAAACTCCGGAACATATGAGAGGGGTGCATTTGTTCTTCTAATTATACTTGTCATTTAAGTTGTTGAATAATGCATGATTATAGGTTAAATAGATAGGTTTCATTTTTCTGAACAATTTGATATATTATTTGTATTTTTCTGACTTATAAACAATAAGTTATTGATTTTACAATATTAAATCATTTTCTGGAATTAAAAAAAGGCAAATAGTTTTTACACCGGGGCGACCCCTAGCCAGTGAGACTGACAGAAGTGCCCTAGTGCCAACACAGCCTCCACGCATGCTGATGTCAACACACGCATCGGATCATTTTTATACCACAGATGAGCCTACCCACTAAGGTTGACTGATGGTCCCTAGGCCACATCAGCTGCCACGCGAGCAAGGTGACGCACGAGTGATATCAGCACGACGTCACGCTGGCGGTGAGCTCCCAGGCAGCGGCAGCGACGGCGATAGCGGGCACGCCTGGACGCGCGGATGGGCGCGTTAGAGAGAGGGCGATGCAGGGAGCAAGAGAGTGGCGGCGACGCTCCTTCTTGGTCACCGGAGCGTCGCCTCCGGCGAGCTCGAGCGGCAGCGGCGGCGGACACATGCGGGGAGAATAGTACAGGAGGAGAGGGAGAGAAAGCAGAGCAACGTGAGGATCAGCAGCTCACCAGGAACACGACAGAGGTGGTGGCGAGGCCGGGCGAGCTCGGGAGACGCCGGAATCACGGAGACAGACGGCGGATGGAGCTTCCAATCCAGGCGATTGAGGTCACGCGCGAGGGGGAAAAGTAGTCGGGGCACGCGCGGACGGAGGCAGCGGTGGTGGCGGACGGAATGCGCGGGTGGCGGTGAGCTCGGGCACCTGCCGGCGTCGGGGGCGGTTCCTGTGCGCGCGTCCGTGAGAAGCAGTGAAGTGAGATGGGGAAGAAGAAGAGGAGGCGCGTCAGTTATAAACGAATGACCTTTTGTCCCGGTTGGTGGCTCCAACCGGGACTAAAGGGTCATACGTCCCGGTTGGAGCCACCAACCAGGACGTATAGTCCACTATTTTTTCATCAGCCCAAGGGGCGCGCAGGGGTCTTTAGTCCCGGTTGGTGGCACCAACCGGGACACATGACCCTGTTTTCAAAAAATTTCAGCAATTTTCTCTCTGTTCCCGTCTTATTTTTTATTTTGGGGTTTAAATTTGTAATTTTTTAAATGATAATTACTTTGGAGTTTAGAAAAACTTTAAACATGAAAAGTGTTTGAATTTGAATAACTAATTCAGAACCATTTTCTGTTTTTAAAAATAATTAATGTAACCATTTAAAATATGAACCATTTAAAATTAATAATGAATTAACTTATATTTTTTGAATATTAATTTGGAATTTAGAAAAACTTTAAAAATAAAAAAGTGTCTCGATTTGAATAAATAATTCAAAACCATTTTCTATTTTTAAATAATTCAAAACCATTTTCTGTGTTTTAATTTGGATTTGAATTAACTTATATTTTTTATATATTAATGGGCGGGAAAAAAAGGACGGGAAATAATGGGCGGAAAGAAAATTTTATTAGGATAGAACTGGAATTAAAGTACATAACGCAACTAACACAAAGTTACATAGAAGAACTGAAAATTAAGATACATGGCCAGATTAAGCCATAATCGGCCGAACTTGTTTTGCAATGTTGGAGTGATTCAGTCATGCTCCTGCCTACACCTGTAATACTCGCCATCGTCCGACTAAACCTTGCCGTCGTCATCGGGGTCGCCGTAGTTGAACCTTGAAGGCTGAGTGCGAGTGGGATGGACTTGAGGGTAGCGCAGGCGGGGGCTAGAGTCGGCGGCCGTGTCGTAGGCCATGACACTCTGTAGAGTCCGACCGCACCACCACAACCGACATCCGGCCTCGTTGAAGTTCGGAGGAGGTGGGCCATCCTCCTCGTGCCTGGCGAGCGCCCTCTCACGCCGATCCACGAAGAAGGCTTCCCAAGTCGGGAAATAGTCGGGATGCCATCGGGATTCTCCGCTCGAGCGTGAGCTCGAAGTAGTAGTGGTTTGTGATGGCCATCCGACGCGCCACACCTAGAGGGACAGGAGGAACCGGCACACCTCCGACGCTCAGCATCCAGCCGACGGGGACACAGTAGCCCGGTGTGCAGGGGTTGTTCGAGGCGCAAAGCGCCTCCGCCTCCCTAGGAGTTAGTGCTACGGTGGAAGTCATGGGAAAGAGTGATGAGGTTGCAGATATGATTTTAGAGATGTGCAATGACAATAGAGGCCAACCCTACATATATATATAGTGACAAATGGTAGGAAGATAACTGGAGGGAAGAACTGGCGAGAAAAACTGGCGGGAGAAATGCCGATTCGGCAGACATTTGTCCTTTTTACCCGGGATGGACGAAAAGGTTTGAGATATCCCATTTGGGAGATAGTCCATGTAAGGTGTTCTAGTATTTTAGGAAAATGGGACGGTAGCATTCTGAAACGGCATTTTGGTGGTACTTCACAAAACGACCCTTTTTTGCGCTCGGAAAAAAGAAAAGGGCTTTTCCGTGCGACAAAAATGAAAACTTCCTCCTGCAACATTATTCTCCATACCAATGTCCACACGCATGCATAACATGGGCACAACATCACAAACTATGCCGTGATTCAGCACATAACATCGGTCATTTGGACCGAAAGCCATGAAACCTCGAACATGATATGTCATTTTGTGAAGGTTTTTTCGAAACATGATCAATATACCAATTCTGGTATTTTTCCTTTCAACTATGTAACATAATATGACACCACGTGAAGGATTTTCATTGTTCGGATTTTTTTTGAATTTATTATGCCCGTTTTGAATTATCTGAATTTCTAACTATGGTCGAACCGGTGTGCATGAAGATAGGGGACCAGCATCGTTAGAACTTGCATTGGATCTCTGAAGAAACCACATATTGTGAGTCTAAAAATGATTTTTTTCAAAAAATCACGGGCGATAGATCATGTACCTGTAGTACAAACCGGACCCACTTCCTTCCGATTCGGCAGACATTTGTCCTTTTTACCCGGGATGGACCAAAAGGTTTGAGATGTCCCGGTTGGAAGATAGTCCATGTAAGGTGGTCTAGTATTTTAGGAAAATGGGACGGTAGCATTCTGAAACAGCATTTTGGTGGTTACTTCACAAAACGACCCCTTTTTTGCGCTCGGAAAAAAAGAAAAAGGGCTTTTCCGTGCGACAAAAATGAAAACTTCCTCCTGCAACATTGTTCTCCATACCAATGTCCACACGCATGCATAATATGGGCGCGACATCACAAACTATACCGTGATTCAGCACATAACATCGGTCATTTGGACCGAAAGCCATGAAACCTCGAACATGATAGGTCATTTTGTGAAGGTTTTTTTGAAACATGATCTATATACCAAGTCTAGTATTTTCCCTTTCAACTATGTAACATAATATGACACCACGCGAAGGATTTTCATTGTTCGAATTTTTTTGAATTTATTATGCCCGTTTTGAATTATCTGAATTTCTAACTATGGTCTAACCGGTGTGCATGAAGATAGGGGACGAGCATCGTTAGAAGTTGCATTGGATCTCTGAAGAAACCACATATTACGAGTCTAAAAATGATTTTTTCAAAAAACCACGGGCGATAGATCATGTACCTATAGTACAAACCGGACCCACTTCCTACTGATTCGGCAGACATTTGTCCTTTTTACCCGGGATGGACGGAAAGGTTTGAGATGTCCTAGTTGGGAGATAGTCCATGTAAGGTGGTCTAGTATTTTAGGAAAATGGGACAGTAGCATTCTGAAACGGCATTTTGGTGGTTACTTCACAAAACGACGCTTTTGGCGCCGAAAATGGAAAAGGGCTTTTCCGTGCGACAAAAAGGAAAACTTCCTCCTGCAACATTTTTCTCCATACCAATGTCCACACGCATGCATAATATGGGCACAACATCACAAACTATACCGTGATTCAGCACATAACATCGGTCATTTGGACCGAAAGCCATGAAACCTCGAACATGATAGGTCATTTTGTGAAGGTTTTTTCAAAACATGATCAATATACCAAGTCTGGTATTTTTCCTTTCAACTATGTCACATATACTAAAGGTTCATCTTTAGTCCCGGTTGGAGGGATTTCGGCAGGCTGGGCCAGGCAACACTAATTATAGGGGTGAGTGTCGATATTATATCGTGCGGCGTGTACCTTGTCCCGGATGGTGTCACCAACCGGGACTAAAGATGAATTTTAGTCCCTGGACACCAACCGGGACAAAACACGAGTCAGCACTAATAATAGGGGTGAGTGTCGACATTATTTCATAAGTGTCGACACTATGCCGAGCTGCTTGTACTATAAATAGGCATCCTTGTGAGTCCAGTCCTCCAGCCAGTTTGAGGCATCTCCGAGATGGTTTTCGAGAGAAGGGACACTACTACGACCAGTTTTAGGGAGATGCCGATGGAGCCCAGTCCTCCGGCATCTCCGAGAAACTGGTCATAGAGGCACTCTCTAATATGTGAAATTAGTTAGCTCCCAGGCGTATTGATCTAGTTAGAGAAGTTACAAGCTGCAAGATGGTTTTCGAGCAGGACACCACTACGGCGTTTGTGGAGATGCCGGAGCCCCTCCGCATCTCAGAACTGGTCATAGAGGCACTCCTAATATGTGAAATTAGTTAGCTTCAGGCGTATTGATCTAGTTAGAGAAGTTACAAGCTGCAAGATGGTTTTCGAGAGCAGGACACCACTACGGCCAGAGGAGATGCCGACGAGCCCAGTCCTCCGGCATCTCCGAGAAATCGGGTCATAGAGGCACTCCTAATATGTGAAATTAGTTAGCTCGTGTGTATTGATCTAGTTAGAGAAGTTACAAGCTGCAAGATGGTTTTCGAGCAGGACACCACTACGACCAGTTCCAGGAGATGTCGCCGATCCCGCCTCCCAAGATCTCCAAGAAACTGGTCATAGAGGCACTCCCTAATATGTGACTGCACGCATTTGGATATCAGATCTTAATGGTAAGTACGAATCGTGACAACTTCTTCATAGTCCTGGTCCAGCCACAAAACGGGACTAACACTCAAGACATTTATTAATATTAAAATCGAGACTACAAACCGGGACTAAAGGCCCCCTATATATAGTCCCGGTCAAGCCACAAACCGAAGATATCCTTCGGCCACAAACCGCGAAAGACATGAACTAGAGTTACATAATATGAGCATGAACTTTGGCATATGTCCTTCCTTATGATCGCAGACGTAACCATGGAGCATCTTCTTTACTTAACGGAATGCTTGGGTCAGTTTTCCACCGTGAAGGCGGAATTTCATCAAACTTATTATAATCTTGACATATGTCTGTCCTCGATTTCCACGATGTTTCTTTTCTCCGAAAGAACTATGTGACGCTTTGGCTCATCATATGATGTATTCGTTTGCATATTTTTTCTTTTTTCGTCCGGAGGACATGTCCTTCACATAGAAAACCCGAGACACATCATTGGCTAGACGAATGGTTCATCTCTATAACCAAGATTGCTGAGATCCATCGTTGTCATTCCGCATAACTGGTCTATCTTTACCCTTCCCCATTCAAAGTTGACCCATTTGCAGAAACAAAGGGACCTTAAAATAGACTCCATAGTCTAGTTCCCATATCTCCTCTATGTAACCATAATATGTGTCCTTTTGTCCATTCTCGTATATTGCATCAAAGCGACACCACTATTTTGTCGGTGCTCTTTTATCTTGGGCGATCGTAGAATGTATTCCCATTTATTTCATACCCTTGGAAATTCAATACGAGAAGATAGTGACGCCAACAAGTATAGATGATCTCCAACGGTGGTGTCATTCAAGAGATGTGTCCGCATCCAACCACCGAAAGACTTCATGTGTTCATCAGAATCAGTGATTCAGGCTTCCCGGTTTTGAGCGAGAATATTCTTGTGTTCCTCGATATCTGGAGTCGCCAAGGTGGAATTATGTAGAAGCTGTGTAGTGTGCTTTAGTGAAATAATCCCGTCCCTACATATCATTGCTTTCTTCCCAGCGTTTTTCCACTTAGTCTTCCTCATGCCGAGTCGAAACACCAATCGGCTTAAGGTCAGGAATAAAGTCAACATAAAACTCAATGACCTCCTCTGTTCCATATCCCTTGGAGATGCTTCCTTCTGGTCTAGAACGGTTATGAACATATTTCTTTAAGACTCCCATGAACCTCTCAAAGAGGAACATATTGTGCAGAAATACCGGACCGAGAATGGCAATTTCTTCCACTAGGAGATGCGTCATAATATGGAAGAAGGATGGTGGGAACACCAATTCAAAACTAACAAGACATTGTACCACATCCTTCTGTAACCTTGGAAGAATATCTGGATTGATTACCTTCTGAGATATTGCATTGAGGAATGCACACGGCTTCACAATGGGTACTCGAACATTTTCTGGTAGAAGCCCCCTCAATGCAATCGGAAGCAACTGCGTCATAATCACGTGACAGTCATGAGACTTCAGGTTTTGGAACTTTTTCTCTGCCATATTTATTATCCTCTTTATATTAGATGAGAAGCCCGACGGCACCTTGATACTGTAAAGGACTTCAAAAAAATTTCCTTCTCTGCTTTGGTAAGAGCATAGCTGGCTCGACTTAAGTGACGCCCTTTGTCCTTCTTGTTCTGTGTATGCATGTTCTTTGGGTCTTTCATAATTTGTTGGTCCTCCTGCTTACGTGTATCTTTGTCTTCCCATACACGCCTAGGAATCCTAGCAGTCCACGCAAAGATTCTTCGTCACGCATCATGTCGATTGAAGAGCGGACACGCAGGACTTTCCAATATGGCAGCTCCCAAAATATAGATTTCTTCTTCCACATGGGTGCGTGTCTCATCGACGCTGCTCGAACCGATCGACCGCGGGACCCTTTCCAAAGATTACTTCTATGTCCTTGAACATATCAAATACATCATCACCAAAGTAGGAGTTCAGCTTCTTCGGTGATCCGCCTCACCTTTGAAATGCTTGTCTTTCTTCACGGATGATTGGTGAATAAATCGTCAATTCGCCAAGTACACAACCTTCTTGCATTTATGCAAATATGTACCTTCAGTTATCTAACAAAGGTGTGCATGCCTTATATACCTTGTTTGTGCATCACGAAGGTTACTAAGAGCAGGCCAATCATTGATGGTTACGAATAACAACCCTCAGATCAAATGGCTCTGTTTGTTCTCATCCCACGCACGTACACCTGGTTTGCCCCACAACTGTAAGAGTTCTTCAACTAATGGCCTAAGGTACACATCAATGTCGTTGCCCGGTTGCTTAGGGCCTTGGATGATCACTGGCATCATAATGAACTTACACTTCATGCACAACCAAGAAGGCAGGTTGTAGATACATAGAGTCACGGGCCAGGTGATGTCTGCAGCTATGCTCCCCAAAAGTATTCATGCCATCCGTACTTAGACCAAACCATAAGTTCCTTGCGTCACCTGCAAAGTCTGGGAAGTCTCTCTCGATTTTTCTCCACTGTGACCCATCAACAGGGTGTCTCAACTTCCCGTCTTTCTTACGGTCTTCTTTGTGCCATCGCAACAACCTGGAATGCTCTTTGTTTCTGAACATGCGTTTCAACCTTGGTATTATAGGAGCATACCACATAACCTTAGCAGGAACCCTCTTCCGGAGGGGCTCTCCCTCAACATCACCAGGGTCATCTCGTCTGATTTTATACCACAATGCATTGCATAGCGGGCATTTATCTAAATTCTCATACTCCTTACCCCGGTAGAGGATGCAGTCATTAATGCATGCATGTATCTTTTGCACATCTAATCCTAGAGGAAAAAGAGTCTTCTTTGCTTCATAGGTACTCTCGGGAAGTTCGTTATGTTTTGGAAACTTCGGCTTCATTATTTTCAGCATCTTTTCAAATGAGGAGTCAGTTAGACCACACTCTGCCTTCCATCGCAACAATTCCAGTATGGTACCGAGCTTTGTGCTGCCATCTTCACAATTTGGGTACAACAATTTCTTGTGATCTTCTAACATGCCCTCTAAATTCAACTTCTCATTTTCTGTTTCACAGTCTCTCTTTGCATCAGAAATGACCCTACCAAGTTCATCAGCTGGCTCATCTGATGCCCGTTCTTCACCTCCTTCCTCTCCATTGTCTTCCATTGCAGTATCACTGTATTCAGGAAACATATGATGATAGTTGTTATCATCATCTTATTCTTCACCATCTTCCATCATAACCCCTCTTTCCCCGTGCTTGGTCCAGCAATTATAGTTGGGCATGAAACCTTTCATAATCAGGTGGCCGCGAATGATTTTTGAGGAAGAGTACTCCTTGTTGTTCCGACATTGAACACATGGACAACGTATAAAACCATTCTATTTGTTTGTCGTAGCCACATCGATAAATTTATCCACGCCTTTCATATACCCGGCTACGCGCCGGTCACCGTACATCCATTCCCGACCGTTCATCTGCATCATATAAGTAAGTTTATCAAAAAACAGGACATCATAAATAGTGAAATGACCAATTCACATATGCACATGCATTGTATCAATGACAGAGAAAATATAAGGTTGCTAACCTCGATCGAGGAAAATAAAAAGGAGAAAGCTCAAGTGCGTCTCGGATACCTTCTAAATTTTGTTTTATGAGAAATTGAACGGGATCATTCACTCAAACATTTCATCAAACACCTTGAACGCATGCATAGGAAAAAAACTAGCACACCCCTCACACCTTCCACCAAGAAAAAACAGAGTGAAGACAGAGGGTCATGCGTTGCATTTATAGAGGGCGAGAGACGTCGCTTGTAACACAAACCGAATAAAGGTTTGTGCCACGTGGTCGACGTAACCTTTAGTCGGTTTGTGTTACAAACCGAGACGTATGCCCTTACCAACCGGATGCATGCCTCGCCCGTGCCCGCCGAACCGATGCAGGTTAAGATTAGTCCCGTCAGGTGGCGAACCGGACTAATGCTCGAGGCGAGCGGATGGCCAGCATAATGCGAGCAGGCCATCATTCTTCAAGCGTGCCGAAGTGGCTACACTATCTTTAGAAACATCAAGACAGTCAGTACATGCATGATCAGAAGCAAATTATATGGCTTAGGCATGGACTCGAATTCTTGCTGACATGTCACATACTATATTTTAGTCTTTTCAATAAAAATAATACTAATTAACATGCGGTTTATCTTGTTTTATTTCATGTAATAAGGCACCAGATTCCCCCCACTATCTCTATCGGCATGGGTGCTGGTGCCCTATCCCTCCGCTTGCTTCTCCGGTGGTAGGAGGGAGTGGGACTTTAGTCCTCCGTGTAGGGGTTCGTAGCATGGAAAACAAAATTTTCTATCGCATACAAACAAACAAGCCAAGATCTATCTACTAGATTGTAGCAACGAGTCGATTGTTTCAACCAATACCAGTTACGGTGTGGTGTTTGATGTCATCAAAGCATCCATCCGGTAAAGGTGATATGCATGATCTCATGGTCGAAGGAATTAGGTTACTATGTATCAGAAAGCATATAGCAATTGAACTATTTAAATGACTTGATCTTTATGCTACGCTTATCTATAGGAGTATGTCCATCACATCATTCTCCTAATGATATGATCCTGTTGTTAATAACATCTCTATGTTCATGATCAGGAAACCATGATCATATATTAACCAACAAGCTAGTTTAACAAGAGGCTTTACTAGGGACTCTTATTTTAGTTTACAAATCACACAAGTATTAATGTTTCGGTTAATACAATTATAACATGGTATGTAAACATTTATCATAAGTCTGGAAGATATGATAATAACCACTTTATTATTGTCTCTGGGCATATCTCCAACAGTCTCCCACTTGCACTAGAGTCAATAATCTAGTTTCAAACCTTTGTGTATTCAACACCTATGGCTTTCCGGTTGTATATACACGATTGCTAGTGGTCAATCGATCTCCGGATCGACACTTCCAGTCCGTGTGTAATTGCATGTCTTTGCCTCTACGCATCACTCATTCTCTAATGAGATGGCTTTGTATAAGTTTGGTCTTCTGTGACCTTTAGCTCTTTGGGGTTAAAACATGTTGATAATATTGTCGCACAATATATCTTCATAGTATTATCCCACTGTGAACTACACCTAGTTTGATAACAAACTACTTGACACAAATGCCCTCTTTTGATGCTAAAATTGTTGGAATTATGCCCTAGAGGCAATAATAAAGATGTTATTATTATAATTCTTGTTCATGATAAAGTTTATATTCCATGCTAGAATTGTATTAAGCGGAAACTTTAATACTTGTGTGGTTTGTAAACAACACCGTGTCCCTAGTACGCCTCTATGGACTAGCTCATTGATCAATGATGGTTAAGGTTTCCTAACCATAGACATGAGTTGTCAATTGATAATGAGATCATATCATTGGGAGAATGATATGGTGGATAGACCCAAACAAAGCAGAGCAATTAGATCGTGTCATCGTGTTCGTCTTTGCGAAGCTTTTCCTATGTCAAATATTGTATTCCTTAGACCATGAGATAATGCAACTCCCTGGTATAGGAAGAAAGCTTTGAGGTCATCAAACGTCATCCTATGAGAGGGTGATCATAAGGGTGTCTCGTGTGATCGGAAAGTATCCATTGGGTTGTATCGAGATGGAATTTGTCCCTCCCAAGTCGGAGAGATATACCGGGCCCACTTTAATCGATATCAACACCGCTTGCAAGCATGTGGTTAAGGAGTTAATCACAAAGTGATATCGGATTACGAACGAGTAAAGTACTTACGTGAACGATTGAACTAGGTATGACGATACCGACGATCGAATCTCGAGCAAGTAAAATATCGCGAGACGAAGGGAATATATATATGGGATTGATTGAATCCTGGCATCGTGGTTCATCCGATATGATCATCGATGAATGTGTGGGAGTCAATATGGGTGCCTGCACCCGCTGTTGATTATTGATAGAAGATCATGTATGCATATTCTCGAACCCAGGTCACACACTTAACGTGTCTTGACGCTAGGATAGATTGGATAATTGGTTTATGAATTTTGTTCGAGTCTCGGATGGGATCCGGACATCACGAGAGGTTCGGGAATGGTCCGAGAATAAGATTCATATAAGGCAGCAGTTTTGGAGTTCGAATTGTTCCGGTTAATCGGTATTGCACCTAAGCTTTAGAACCTTCCGGAAGGGGACCAACGTGGCCCCACCTTCCGGGAGGGGCATGGGCCTATGAGGGAGTGTCCTGGCGCATTGGGACAGGGGCACAAGGCCCCATAGGGCCCAGCCAATCTAGATAAGTTTAAACTCGTTTAAACTAGAGATAGGATTTCTAGATAAGGGAGAGTTTAAATCGCTTAAACTAGAGATAGGATTTCTAGATAAGGGAGAGTTTAAATTGTTTAAACTAGAGATAGGCTTGGAGGAGGGCAAGGCTGGCCCCCTCTATATATAGAGGGTGGTGCGCCTCCCCTAACACACACCTTCCTCCAAGCCCTAGTAGCCTTGCTACCTTCCTCTCTCCTCCCGATCGCTTTTGAAGCCCTGCAGCAGAAATTCTCCACCATATACACCACGCCGGCCGTGTTGTAGATCCAATCTATCTCTCCACCATACTCGCTGGTCCGAGGAAGGAGGAGACGCCGAGGTGCTGCACGTGCATCTCACGGAGGCACCGCCACTTGTGGTGCTAGATCGGATCGGATCGCGAGGAGGAGAAGCGAGTACGACTACATCACCCACGCCCGATTTAACGCTCACAGCGAATCTTCAAGGGTATGAAGATCTAATCCAATCTCTCGTTGATTGCATCTCCTAGATTAGATCTTGGCTTTCCTCTCTCGCATCCGTAGAAAATTTTGATTTACTATGCCGCGAAACACTTCAGTGGTATCAGAGTCAGGTTTATGCGTAGATGTGTTTCACGAGTAGATCACAACATGGTTGTTGAGGCGTTGATGTTTTCTGTTGCAAGCCTCTTGTTTGTGTTCTTCTTATGACGCGGGATAGTGAGATTGAAGCGGTCCAGCTAACCTTACGCGACGTCGTCATGAGACCGGCTCGACTTGACGTGTGGCTTGTACCACACATGCGGCCGGTGGATGTCGTTTCTCTCACTATAGTTGTCATGGGATTAACACCGAGTTTGGCAACCATAATATCACCGTTGTGGCTTTCCGTAGGTAAGAATCGTTCTTAGCATCTACTCCCATAAGCCACGTGAAACATGCAACAACAAAGTAGAGGCGTCTAACTTGTTTTTGCAGGAGTGTTTTCGTGATGTGGTATGGCCCAAGATGTGATGTGTATATTGTATGCGATGATCATGTTTTGTAATGTTTCACGACTTGCATGTCGATGAGTACACAACCAGCAGGAGCCATATGGTTGTCTTTATAATTGTGTATGACCTAAGTCAACTTCTTATACGCCATGTAATAGCTTTACTTTATCGCTAAGTAGTTAGCAATAGTTGTAGTTGCTATTCGTGGTGGAGGCAATCATGGTGGAGTGATGGAGATCATGCCGAACGCACAAGATGGAGATCATTGCGCCAAGATTGGCTATACCATGTCACATAAAGTTATATGCATGTGATGTTTATCCTTTATGTATCTTATTATGCTTAGATCGCGACGGTAGCATTATAAGATGATTCCTCACTTAAAGATCAAGATAAAACTGTGTTCTCCCCAAGTATGCACTGCGAAAGTTCGTGTCCAAGCATCATGTGATGATCGGGTGCTATAGACTCTACGCTCACATACAACGGGTGCAAGCCGCTTTTGCACACGCAGAAATACTTGGGTCTAACTTGACGAGCCTAGCATGCATGCATGGCCTCGAACACAAGAACCGAAAGGTTAAGCATGAGTCATATGAATGATATGATCGACACTTTGTTGTCCACCATTGAAACCACATCTCTTCTCGTGATGATCGGATTAGGTGTGGTGAATTTGGATCGTGTTCACTAAACAACTTGAGGGATGTTGAATTTAGTGGGAGTTCATCTAGTAATTTGATTAAGTTGAACTATTTATCATGAACATAGTCTAAATTGTACTTGCAAATCTGTAGATCCAATGGCCAAATCCAACTTCAACTTCAACGCTTTTTGCTGAGAAGGAAAAGCTTAGAAACAATGGGTCTAACTTCACCAATTGGTTCCGCAATCTAAGAATCATTCTGTCATGACAAAAGGACTATGTCCTTGGTAAAGCGTTAGGTGACCCCCGCCGCAATCGCCGGCCGATGAGAAAGCTGTCTATCGAACAAGAAAGATGATTATGGTGTGATTAAGAGAACCATGTTGTTTGGTATGGAACCGTGCTTCAAAATCGTTTTGAAACCTATCCCGGCCCTTTGAGATTCTCGAGGAGCTGAAAACCAAGTTTCGACTCAAGCCCGCTCGAGAGATATGAGATCTCCGAGAAGTTCTTTAACCGCAAGATGGAGGAAGGAGTTCATAGTGAGCACGCCATAAAGATGTCGGGCTACACTCAACGCCTTGAGCAACCGGAATGCACGATTCTAGAGGAGCTCACGATTGATGTGGTTACGCAATCACTCCCTCCCAGCTACAAAAGTTTTGTAGTGACTCATAATCAGATTGGTTCCATTGATACGATCACCGAGCTCTTCGCAAAGCTGAAGGCTGCGGAAGTGGACATCAAGAAGGATAATCATGTGTTGATGGTCAACAAGCCCTCCTTTAAGAAAGGTAAGGGAGCAAAGAAGCCCTTCAAGAAGGGCGGCGGCAAGCGCAATGCCCCTGCTGAGAAGAAGCTCAGGTCTGGTCCTAAGCCGGACACTGAGTGCTTCTATTGCAAGGACAGGGGTCACTGGAAGCGCAACTGTCCGAAGTACTTAGCGGACAAGAAGGCTGGCACCATCAAAGGTATATTTGATATACATGTTATTGATGTTTTCCTTACTAGCCCTCGTTGTAGTGCCTGGGTATTTGATACCGGTTCGGTTGCTAATATTTGTAACTCGAAGCAGAGCTACAGAATAGACGGCTTGCGAGGGATGAGGTGACGATGCGCTGGCAACGGATCAAGATTTGATGTGATGGCCGCCGCACGCTCTCCTTAGTTTTACCTTCGGATTAGTTTTAAACCTTAATAAATGTTATTATGTGCCTGCTGAGCATGAACATTATTTCGGATCATGTTTATTGCAAGACGGTTATTCATTTAAATCGGAGAAGAATGGTTGTTCTATTTATATGAGTAACATCTTTTATGGTCATGCACCTCTTGTGAATGGTTTATTTCTTCTAAATCTCGAAAGGGATGAAACACACATCCATAACATTGAGGCTAAGAGATGCAAAGTAGATAGTGATAATACTACTTATTTGTGGCAATCGTCTAGGTCATATTGGTGTAAAGCGCATGAAGAAACTCCATTCGATGGACTTTTGGAGCCTCTTGATTTTGAATCATTTGACACATGCGAACCATGCCTCATGGGCAAGATGATCAAAACCCGTTCTCCCAGTATGATGGAGCGAGCAAAGGACTTGTTGGAAATCATACATACCGATGTATGCGGACCGATGAGTGTTTCGACGCGGTGGATATCGCTATTTTCTCACTTTTACCGATGACTTAAGTAGATATGGGTATATCTATTTAATGAAACATAAATCTGAAACGCTTGAAAAGTTCAAAGAATTTCAGAATGAAGTGGAGAACCATCGTAATGTAAAGATTAAGTTTCTACGATCCGATCGTGGAGGTGAATATTTGAGTTATGATTTTCTCACGCATCTTAAAGCAAGTGGAATCGTTTCACAACTCACGCCACCGGAACACCACAAGCAATGGTGTGTTCGAACGGAATCGAACCCTATTAGATATGGTCCGATCAATGATGTCTCTTCTTGATTTGCCGTTATCATTTTGGGGTTATGCATTAGAAACCGCTGCATTCACTTTAAATAGGGCTCCATCTAAATCCGCTGAGACGACACCGTATGAACTGTGGTTTGGTGCTAAACCTAAGTTGTCGCTTTAAAGTTTGGGGATGCAAGCTTACGTCAAGAAGTTGATGCCGACAAGCTCGAACCCAAAGCGAGAAATGCGTCTTCATAGGATACCCTAAGGAAACCATTGGGTATACCTTCTATCACAATCAAGGCAAAGTGTTTGTCGAAGAACGGTTCCTTTCTTGAGAAGGAGTTTCTCTCGAAAGAAGTGAGTGGGAGGAAAGTAGAGCTAGACGAGGTTATTGAACCTTCTCTTGAATTGAGAGTAGCGCAAGACCTGAAATTGTTCCAGCCACCGCACCAACAATAGAGGAAGCTAATGACAAGGATCATGAAGCTTGGACGATGTCGCCATCGAACGTCGCAGGTCGACAAGGTCGCGTGCCCTCCCGAGTGGTACGGCAACCTGTCTTGATCGTCTTGTTAGTAGAATACGGGAACCTACGAACTATGAGGAAGCGATGATGAGCCCAGACTAGAGAAATGGCTAGAAGCCATGAACCAATTGGGATCCATGAGCGAAAACCAAGTATGGACTTTGGTGGACCCTCCTAGCGACCAAAGGCCGTTGAGTGCAAATGGATCTTCAAGAAGAAAACGGACGTGGATGGTAATGTTACCGTCTATAAAGCACGGCTTGTCGCAAAGGTTTTTCGACAAGTTCAAGGTGTTGACTACGATGAGACTTTCTCTCCGTAGCGATGTTTAAGTCCATTCGGATTTTATTAGCAATTGCTGCTTCATGATTATGAAATATGGCGATGGATGTCAAGATCGCTTTCCTCAATGGGAACATTGATGAAGAGTTGTATATGATGCAACCCGAAGGTTTTGTCGATCCTAAGGATGCTAGTAAAGTATGCAAACTTCAGCGTTCCATTTATGGACTGAAGCAAGCATCTCGGAGTTGGAACCTTCGTTTTGATCAAGTGATCAAGAGCTTTGGATTTGTTCCAAATTGCTACGAAGCTTGCATCTACAAGAAAGTGAGTGGGAGCTCGGTGACGTTTCTGGTACTATATGTGGATGACATATTGATTATTGGAAATGACATCAACATGCTTAACGATATGAAGAGTTATTTGAACAAGTGTTTTTCAATGAAAGACCAAGGTGAAGCTGCTTATATATTGGGCATCAAAATCTATAGAGATAGACAAAGACGCCTGATAGCTTTAAGCCAGAGTACATACCTAGACAAAGTTCTGAAAAGGTTCAGAATGTATAAGGCAAAGAAAGGTTCAGTGCCTATGTTGTTAGGTAAGATATTGAGCAAGGCTCAGTGTCCAGCTACGGTAAATGATAGGGAAGCTATGAGCAAAGTGCCTTATGCCTCGGCCATAGGTTCCATCATGTATGCCATGCTGTGTACTAGACCGGATGTGTCCAATGCTCTTAGTTTGACGAGCGATATCAAAGTGATCTAGAGTGGAACACCGACAGCCGTGAAGAACATCCTAAAGTACCTAAATAGAACTAAAGAAATGTTCTTATTCTATGGGGTGATGAACAGCTTGTCGAAAAGGTTACGTCGACGCTAGTTTCACAATCGACAAGGATGATTCTAAATCTCGCATGTGATACGTGTATATTTTGAATGGAGGAGCTGTGAGTCGGAGAAGCCGCAAGCAAAGCGTGATCGCGGGATCTCTGAGAAGCAGAATACATGGCTACCGCAGGCGTCAAGTGAAGGAGTTTGGATCGAAACTTCATCATCGAGCTTGGCGTGGTTCCAAGTGCATTGGACCCATCGAGATATTGTGTGACAACACTGGCGCCATAGCACTCGCTAAGGAACCAAGATATCATCCAAAGACCAAGCATATCAACCGCAAGTTTCATATAATCCGAGATTATATAGCAGATGGAGATCTGAAGATTAGTAAAGTACATACGGATCTGAATGTCGCAGATCCACTGACTAAACCTCTTCCACGTGTAAAACATGATCAACACCTCAGTGCCATGGGTGTGAGATTGTTGCCAAATGTAAACTAGATTATTGACTCTAGTGCAAGTGGGAGACTGTTGGAATTATGACCTAGAGGAAATAATAAAGATGTTATTATTATAATTCTTGTTCATGATAAAGTTTATATTCCATGCTAGAATTGTATTAAGCGGAAACTTTAATACTTGTGTGGTTTGTAAACAACACCGTGTCCCTAGTACGCCTCTATGGACTAGCTCATTGATCAATGATGGTTAAGGTTTCCTAACCATAGACATGAGTTGTCAATTGATAATGAGATCATATCATTGGGAGAATGATATGGTGGATAGACCCAAACAAAGCAGAGCAATTAGATCGTGTCATTGTGTTCGTCTTTCATGAAGCTTTTCCTATGTCAAATATTGTATTCCTTAGACCATGAGATAATGCAACTCCTGGTATAGGAAGAAAGCTTTGAGGTCATCAAACGTCATCCTATGAGAGGGTGATCATAAAGGTGTCTCTCAGTGATCGGAAAGTATCATTGGGTTGTATGTATCGAGATGGAATTTGTCCTCCCAAGTCGGAGAGATATACTGGGCCCACTCGGTAATCGATATCAACACCGCTTGCAAGCATGTGGTTAAGGAGTTAATCACAAAGTGATATCGGATTACGGAACGAGTAAAGTACTTGCGTGAACGAGATTGAACTAGGTATGACGATACCGACGATCGAATCTCGAGCAAGTAAAATATCGCGAGACGAAGGGAATATATATATGGGATTGAATCCTCGGCATCATGGTTCATCCGATATGATCATCGATGAATGTGTGGGAGTCAATATGGGTGCCTGCACCCCGCTGATTATTGATAGAAGATCATGTCTGCATATTCTCGAGCGCAGGTCACACACTTAACGCTTCTTGACGCTAGGATAGATTGGATAATTGGTTTATGAATTTTTGTTCGAGTCTCGGATGGGATCCGGACATCATGAGAGGTTCCAATGGTCCGAGAATAAGATTCATATAAGGCAGTTTTGGAGTTCGGAATTGTTCCAAGTTAATCGGTATTGTAGCGAAGCTTCTAGAACCTTCCGGAAGGGGACCAACGTGGCCCCACCTTCCGGAGGGGGGCATGGGCCTATGAGGGAGTGTCCTGGTCATTGGGCAATAGGCACAAGGCCCCATAGGGCCCAGCCGATCTAGATAAGTTTAAACTGCTTAAACTAGAGATAGGATTTCTAGATAAGGGAGAGTTTAAATCGTTTAAACTAGAGATAGATTTCTAGATAAGGGAGAGTTTAAATTGTTTAAACTAGAGATAGGCTTGGAGGAGGGCAGGGCCGCCTCTATATATAGAGGTGGTGCGCCTCCCCTAACACACACCTTCCTCCAAGCCCTAGTAGCCTTGCTACCTTCCTCTCTCCCTCCCGACTGCTTGTAGAAGCCCCGCAGAAAATTCTCCACCATATACACCACGCCGCCGTGTTGTAGATCCAATCTATCTCTCCACCATACCGCTGGTCCGAGGAAGGAGGAGACGCCGAGGTGCACGCGTGCATCTCACGAGGCACCGCCACTTGTGGTGCTAGATCGGATCGGATCGCGAGGAGGAGAAGTACGACTACATCACCCACGTTCCGACGAACGTTCCGGCGTAATCTTCAAGGGTATGAAGATCTAATCCAATCTCTCGTTGATTGCATCTCCTAGATTAGATCTTGGCTTTCCTGCTCGCATCCGTAGAAAATTTTGATTTACTATGCCGCGAAACCCTTGATGGGTATCGAGCCAGTTTATGCGTAGATGTGTTTCACGAGTAGAACGCAACATGGTTGTTGCGCGTTGATGTTTTCTGCAAGCCTCTTGTTTGTGTTCTTCTTATGACGCGATAGTGAGATTGAAGCGGTCCAGCCAACCTTACGCGACGTCGTCATGACGCTCCAGACTTGACGTGTGGCTTGTACCACATGCGGTGGTGGATGTCGTTTTCTCACTATAGTTGTCATGGGATTAACACCGGAGTTTGGCAACCATAATATCACCGTTGTGGCTTTCCATAGGTAAGAATCGTTCTTAGCATCTACACTCCCATAAGCCACGTAAAACATGCAACAACAAAGTAGAGGCGTCTAACTTGTTTTTGCAGGAAGTGTTTTCTGTGATGTGGTATGGCCCAAGATGTGATGTGTATATTGTATGCGATGATCATGTTTTGTAATGTTTCACGACTTGCATGTCGATGAGTACACAACCGGCAGGAGCCATATGGTTGTCTTTATAATTGTGTATGACCATGAGTCAACTTCTTATACGCCATGTAATAGCTTTACTTTATCGCTAAGTAGTTAGCAATAGTTGTAGTTGCTATTCGTGGTGGAGGCAATCATGGTGGAGTGATGGAGATCATGCCGAACGCACAAGATGGAGATCATTGCGCCAAGATTGGCTATACCATGTCACATAAAGTTATATGCATGTGATGTTTATCCCTTTATGTATCTTATTATGCTTAGATCGCGACGGTAGCATTATAAGATGATTCCTCACTTAAAGATCAAGATAAAACTGTTCTCCCCAAGTATGCACCGCTATAAAGTTCCGTGTCCAAGCATCACGTGATGATCGGGTGCTATAGACTCTACGCCACATACAACGGTGCAAGCCAGTTTGCACACGAGAAATACTTGGGTCTAACTTGACGAGCCTAGCATGTACAGACATGGCCTCGGAACACAAGAACCGAAAGGTTAAGCATGAGTCATATGAATGATATGATCGACACTTTGTTGTCCACCATTGAAACCACATCTCTTCTCGTGATGATCGGATTAGGTGTGGTGAATTTGGATCGTGTTCACTAAACAATTTGAGGGATGTTGAATTTAGTGGGAGTTCATCTAGTAACTCTGTAATTTGGATCGTGTTCCTTAAATCTTAGGTATTATGCTAAACTCTGTAACTCAAATATCTTCCTTTATGATCTTTATCATAAACTGTTTATATTCTTGTTACAATGATTTTGCACTTCATCTTGAAAGTCTTTGAACTTTTCAAATGTTTCATACTTCATCCTTATTAAGTAAATATTCATATATTCACTCAAAATTTCGGAAAAATCAAATGAAGTTAAAATCCATCGCTCTTGACTACACATAATGGACTTCGTACAAATGTACAAGTTCCAATAAGCTAGTCATTCGTTCCCTTTTGGCCTATGAACGAAGTTTTAATTATCTCTAGAAAAGTTTCACAAGCGTCATTTGATCAAAATCAAATAGACTCCAAAATTCCATCCACATGGAGTTTCTTCATGTTTTCTTTCCAATATAATTTAAACGGCGATGTCACTTCCTAAGCGATCTTTTAATCAATTTGTCTTTCGACATTTTTAGCACTAGTTTTATGGATGTGATTTCTCCAATGAGATTTGTGAATCATCCATCTTTTATGGATTATGGCAATTATTTGAACAATCCTTTTGTTCTCATAATACCTGATAAAACAAATCTTTGAAGGCAAGCTTTGATGTTTAATGAGCAACACAATAACCCTTTATTTGTTTTCGATGAACATCATCACATATTCTTTTGCTAGTTACTTAGGCCATTGTAGTTCATGAATTGTGTTGTTTCGTATGACGATTCACACCAACAAATTCAGTATCAAATACTTGAGAACCACATTGTTTAATAAGCAAAGAATATAGCCATAACATGTATATCATCTATATACTTAATTTGAACAATTCTAGTCTTTTCCTTTACGCCATATATTTATGAGATTCTCTTCAAGATTTCCTTCTGTTTGAAAGAATCTATCAACATCAATAGTGGAGTCATACATATGACATATAGTCCAAAGCGTGTATAATTAAATACCAATGTCTTTGGACTTGCACTTTGAAGTAGATCACAATCATCAAATATTTGGTGTTCTTTCAAATTCCTTTCTTTAGTAATCTCTTGGTGTAGTAAACATTTTACCTACATCAAATATTCACCCTTATCATGGAATTATCCATGATCAAGCTACTTTTAGCTTATAACGGTGAAACATGAGTATAATGTTGCTTTCCAAATCCTTTTGGACGATTAGGACAACTAGTGTCTCCAACCTTTTGCAATTTCTCATCAAATATGAGAACATGACTTTTGCCATATTATACTCTATCATGTTGTAACCAATACTTTGTTTCAGATATCATAATATCTTCCACACATCATGGTTTCTGAAACAACTCTTTCAGATCCTAGATAACCTTGATATTAAAAGAATCCTTTGAATATCAAGAATCATGGAAACAAACATGATACTAGCACTTGGAATTGTTACTCTTGATTTAATACTAATTATTAAACTTCATGGAGTAACCGGAACTTACTGAAAGTTTGCAATAGGACTTTTAAACTTTAGATTAACACTTCAAAACAATACGATACCAGTTCGTAAAGTAACTAACCAGAATTCTATAGTTCTATTATCTCAATTATAACTAAGCGCAAGGTGGTAAACGGATGCCAATGACTACAACAACTATGCAATTTCACTTTGATTTAGTTTATGATAAATTGAGTTCTAATTAATAATTAAATTAATCTAGGTGAACTCCCACTCAAAACAATATCCCTCACATTGTTTTAGTGATCACACGAACCAAATCCACCACATCAAAACCGATCATCACGAGAGTTGATATAGCTTCAATGGCTTAACAATCAACATGTTCATCATATCTACTATATGACTCATGCTTTACCTTTCGTAATCCGTGTTCCCGAGGCCATGTATGTACATGCTAGGCTCGTCAAGATCAAACCTTAGTTTCCGCATGAGCAAATCTGCTTGCTCACGTTGTATAAACTTGTAGAATCTAACACACCATCATCACGTGGTGCTTCAAACAACAAGCTTTAGCAACGGTGCTAACTAAGGGTGAACACTTTATGACTTGAAATTCATGTGCATGAGGATCATCTTATAATGCTACTGTCTACTAAGCAATACAATATGCATAAAGTATTAACATCACATGCAATTCATAATATGTGATATGATATGGCCTTTCTTCTTTGTGCTTCCGATCTCCATCTTCAAGCATGGACATGATCTCCATCATCACCGACATTGCATCAAGGTCAATGATGCTTCTCCATGGTTGTCGCCCACCGGCTTCAACTATTACAACTACTTTGAATAGACACGCTGGTCTTAACAGTAAATTAAAGACAACCATATGGTTCCCCGGTTGCCTACTTACAATAAGGAACATTGCATACATCATATATAATCACAATCATGGCTATATCACATCACAAGACACCCCGCAAAACAAAGTTAGACGCCTAATTTTCTTTGCATGTTTTACGTGGTTTGGGGCTTTCAATAAGTGTCGTTCTAACTTCCGAACAAGAACCACAACATTGATACTAGTATTGTCAATCACCCGTTGTAAATTGGATCTTAACTATGCTAGGAGAAACAGCACCAAGAAAGCCACTTATGCAATACAAGTTGCATGTCAAGCGTGGAGCAAGTCTCATGAACGATGTCATGTAAAGTTAGCCCGGCCGCTTCATCCCAACATACCGCAAGATGCAAAGTACACAAGAAGCAATCGACAATAAAGCATCAACGCCCACAATGACCATTGTGTTCTACTCAGGCAAACAGATCTACATATAGACACGGCTCGATACCATTGTAGGGGTTCGAGCATGGAAAACAAAATTTCTATCGTGATACAAACAAACAGGCCAAGATCTATCTACTAGATTGTAGCAACGAGTCGATGGAATAACTTACCTCAAAGATTCCAAAGCGTTAACGAGAGCATTCTCGTGGGTGATGTAGTCGCATTCTTCCGATCTCAAGATCGCAGAGACGATCCTTCCGGCCAATGCTCCGCAGGCCCGCAGGGTCACACGCTCGGTACTGACGAAGACCTTCCTCTCCCTTGTTCCAGCAGGCAATGGAGGTTGTAGCACTTCTCGCGATTCGCAAAGACAACGCGTGGTACCGAAGTAGAGGGAGATCCCGCAGGCTTCGCCTTAAGCCGAGCGAGTATGGTGGAGTATGAGAGAGAGCTATTAGTGGTCTAGGGTTTAGACACACCAATTAGAAGGCTCTAAACCAAGGCTAGAGCAATTAGAATCTCTAAACCAAAACGGCTCTAAACCGGAGATTAGAGGATAGGAACTTGTGTGTCTAGAGGAGGAGGCCCCGCCTCCTTTTATAGGGGAGGGGCGACAAGGGAGGGGAGTCCTCCCAAGTCGGCCTTGGTTGGCTACCGCTTGAGGGACTCCTCCCCAAGTCGGTTCCAACCACCTCTTGCTTGTTTCCACAGTTTCGCTTCCCACGCTTTCGCTTTCCACAGTTTCCTGTTTTAGCCGTTTGACTTTCAAACTGGCAGTTTGACTTTTCAGTTTTGGAACAGCAATAACACTTAGTACATGATACAATCATTCCAATATGCAATGACACATTCATGTACCCTTCCCCCCCCCCCGGAGTGCCGGACAATCCAGAACTTTCTAGAACATTCCCGATGAAAACACCGGAATCATTCCCGAACTCCGAAACGGGACTTTCCTTATATGAATCTTATTCTCCGGACCATGCCGGATCACCTCGTGATATCCTGGATCCCATCCGAGACTCCGAACAACATTCGGTCTCTTTCTCATAATACCATAACTACTCAAACAACGTCGAATCCTTAAGTGTGTGTCTCCCTACGGTTCGTGAATTATGCGTACATGATCGAGACACTTCTAACAATAACCAATAGAGGAATCTGAAATTCATATGGCTCCCACATATTTCTATGATTACTGCGATCGAATGAACCACTTACATACGATACCAATTTCCCTTTGTCTCACGATAGTTTACTTATCCGAGGTTATGATCACGATATCTCCGCATACCTAGTTCAACCTCGTTACTAATAAGTACTCTTTTCTCGCTCCGTGATATGTGATCCCTTGTGACCCACCACATGCTTGCAAGCTAATTGGATGACATTCCACCGAGAGGGCCCAGAGTATATCTATCCGTCATATGGATGGACAAATCCCACTCTTGATCCATGTGTTTCAACCAATACTTTCCAACACTCAATGCCACCTTTATAGCCACCCGCCATTGGTGGTGTTTGATGTCATCAACGCATCCATCCGTAAAGGTGATATGCATGATCTCATGGTCGAAGGAATTAGGTTACTATGTATCGAAAGCATATAGCAATTGAACTATTTAAATGACTTGATCTTTATGCTACGCTTATCTATAGGAGTATGTCCATCACATCATTCTCCTAATGATATGATCCTGTTGTTAATAACATCTCTATGTTCATGATCAGGAAACCATGATCATATATTAACCAACAAGCTAGTTTAACAAGAGGCTTTACTAGGGACTCTTATTTTAGTTTACAAATCACACAAGTATTAATGTTTCTGGTTAATACAATTATAGCATGGTATGTAAACATTTATCATAAGTGTGAAGATATGATAATAACCACTTTATTATTGCCTCTTGGGCATATCTCCAACACTCCGTTGTTACCTTTTCAAAATATAAGATGTTCTAGGTTTGTAAAGAAAATGTATCTAGACTTATTTTAGTGTGTAGATTCACTCCAAACATGAATAAACCTATATACTAAAAGTAGTCTAGATACATTTGCTTCACAAAGCTAAAACATCATATATTTTAAAACGAAGGGAGTAGTAGTTAGGGTTAGAGTTTGTATGCCATTTTGGTGGCGGGAGCTGTGGCCGGGCAAATAAGTACTGCCGGCGATGTCCTTCTTGGAAGCATCCTAGAGTTAATGGCCCTGTGTGCTCGCTCATCCTTCAGAGTTAAGATAGGTGGTGATAGGGTTTGTGGATGGTGTGAGCGAGGTAGCGGTGGCGACTCCATCAGATACGTCCGCCCTCCGGCTGCGTCTCTGTTGTTGTGGCGTCATCTTTGGTGCCACACTAGATCAGGAAGGATTTGTTCAAGAGCTGTGGCGACGCTGGCATGTGGTTGTGATACGCCAGATGGTGGTGTAGAAGTCGCGGTGTAGACGTGAGCCGGCGGACGAGGGCCGAGGAGGCCGGGAGAGCCCGTGGCTGGACGAAGACCGGGAATCCATGCGCATGTGTATGCAGGAGGGGTGCCATACGGAGACGGGGCCGACCATGGCATCGACCAAGCCTGCACAAGGCCAGTCCAAGGGTCGTGCTGAGGACGCCAGGACGGTGGAGCATGCGGCGAAGAAGCAGTCAATGACGAAGCGGGTGCAGGGCCGGAGGGGCGCGTCGTGGGAGGCCTGTAGATCGGGTTCGTGCCCCTGTAATTAGGGCTCGGGCGCCATCCAGGAGGCGGGGTCGGGGCCGCGGCTGGTTCGGCAGGAGGTGGTTGCGCGGGTGGCTGCCGCAGCCTGTAGGCGGATTCCTCGCGCGGGGAGGTGGCGTGGAAGACGGGCGCGCCTGCCAGCCTCAAGTAGCTTGATTCTTATCTTCTTGTTGGAGGAGGGAACACACCTCCTTGAAGGTGGGGTAGGGCTTCAGCATGAATATGAAGGACTGCTACTTCTCGAACTGATCTCCAAGGACGACGAGGAGGGCGTTGATGAGGGTACGGTCGTCGACGTGATCACCAAGCTCACGGAGTTCGTCACCGATGGACTTGATCCGCTGGAAGAAGACGGTGACCAGGGCGTCTCCCTGGGTGGTCGTGCGAAGCTCTGTGTTGAGCGCGTTGATGCGCGCGTCGGAGTTGTCCTGGAACAGCTACTAGAGAGAGGCTCATAGATCGAAGGCGGTGGCATCGTCGGAGGAGACCAAGTTGAAGAGCTCCATGGTGATGCGAGTGTAGATCCACTGGATGATGTCGAGATCATTTTTGACCCAGCGGGGATCGGTGGGCTGCGGAGGGTAGGAGGAATCTATATGGTGACGGAGGCCACAACGGCCGAGGTGGTTGGTGAAGAGGTGGCGCCAGTGGTAGTAGTTGTGGGCGCCGAGGTCGAGCGAGATAGGTATGAAGGGGGGAGACATCGGCGATGGTGTCGTCTAGAGAGATCATCGGAATTTGGGGAGGTGGTGGATGTGTGGTTGTAGTTGTAGAGGAGGAAAAGGGGGAGGGAGGGACACCAGCAGCACGAAACACGGCCATGTGGAGAAGAGGGGCCAAGATGGGAGGGGCGGCGGCTTTGGCGGCGCAGGTGGAGGCGCCATCCCAGGTGCGGAAAACCTAGGTTTCTAATACCACGATAGTTTGAGAGAATAATAACTTGTATTGATTTCAGCCACGGTGGGCTGTTTATATAGATTACAACTAACTTGTACTCCAAGACTAATAGAGATAGAGTTACAATTCGAATAGGGAGGGGAGAGGCGGCTGGTGCCCTAGACGCACCGACCTATACTCTAATAGGTTAAAGGCGACGCAGAAACTTGGGGGTGGTCCATGAATGGTTTATCTGGACGTGATTTCCCAACCTCATCGACAAGAGGCGGCAAATTTGGGGCTAGGGTGGCATGGGGAAGATCTCTGGCCAACATGCCACAATGATATGTGCCTTGTGGCGTGCGGCAATCCTATTATTTTGCTCAAAAAGCTGTGATAGCCATGGTGCATCCCCAGTTTTTGAGACGATGCAGGTCATTCCCTTTCTATTAGCAGTCCCGCTTCTGATTAGGGATCTCCAGGTCCCACTTCTGATTATTGATCGGAGAGGAGACTCGATCATGTCCGCATTATTCGCGAACCGTAGGGTGACACACTTAAGAGACACCGACATCCATTTAGAGCAAAGTTTCATGCCGGAAAGAATAAAAAGCGCAGGAATTTATTTCACTAGATACCGAAACGAGTTTTCGGGTGAAATTGCAGAAAGTGCTTTTGCATGTGAAATGAAATACTAGCAAGGGGTTATATGTGAATGTTTGTCATTAAAGTAATTGACAAAATTCTGAATAAATAAAAGGAGTTTTATTTAATGAGAGTTTGCATTAAATTTGGTGGAAATTTACTGGGAATTTGAGTGGGTTTTTGAGTGGAGGGAATTGAAAGACATTTGTGCGAGTGGAATGTCCACCCACATGAATGAAGGAGGGGAGGGGCAACCCCCATGGCCGGCGGCCACCCTCTTGGGTGCCCCCCTCCTCCTATAAAAGGAGCCCTTCTCTTCGCTTCTCACTCACACCTCCTCGTGAAGGATCTCTCTCCCCCTCTAGTATTTGCCCCCCATGGTCTCGGACTAGCGAGATACATGTTCCCGGTGGCTATTTGGCAAGAAAGAGTCGTGCTTCCGCTGTATCGCTGGAGCGAGGAGGCGGAGGTTGCTCGGTGCCTCGGACGTGTGTGCGAGCACGGATGCGCCGCTGATTTGTGGTGCTAGGACTTCCTCTCGATCTTGAGATCGGCAAGAGATCGTCTACATCAACCATGAGTTTGAACTCGTTAAGCTTTGTCGGTCTTCAAGGGTATGTTCTCTACGGATATATGTCTGCCCGTTGTTTGTACCTAGTAGATAGATCTTGTTACATAGTTGTTCCCATCGTAGGATTTTTTTTGTTTTCTATGCTGCAAACCCTACAAAATTGTCTTTCTAACATGTTAACCTCCCTTAAGTCCAAGTTTTCTATAAACAACATTGAAGGCCAATGTTTGTCGAAATGGCCCCGACTTTTCTTATGAGGATATCTTAGCAAATTTTACCACTAACAGGTTTTGTATAACGCATCTTTTTGTATGTTCGCTGTATAGGCGTTACCACTAACAGGGTCCTCCCAAATAGTCTTCACCATCTCATGGAAACCATCACGAACCAACCATCCAAATGGCCCCGACTTTTCTCGTGAAGACCCCAAGCTGTCTTCCTAACTCGGCATGACATATAAGGGTGATCCTTGAATCAAACATCACGATGCCTCTCATTTCTATGACCTATGATACCTTTGTGATGCACCTTGGAAGAAAACTAAAGTTGTATTTAGGAGAGAAAGAATGCCTATCTAGGGTCAATATTCTCAACTCTTTGAGACCATCATCTAGTTAGTCTTCGCCCCCTGAAACCACTCATTTTGTTGTCGGAATTGACCCTCATATTGTCCTCATTATTAGTGAGCGAGATGCATAGGCGTCCTCTTGAATATATAACCGGTGATCGACCACATATGATTGTCATTGAACAATGGTACAACTGAGTTAATAAGAATTCAACACTTCACCAACCATCCTGCTTGCAGTGAGTGCGTTTTCTCTTCTGATGACCGTGGATCTATAGGGGGTTTAGTTGTAAATAAGTTTCCTCTATTAATAGATATATGCAGCTTTTTCCCTCATACTTGCATGGTGAGATTAGTTTACCCAACCACTTCTAAAACCACGTTTGCTCCTATTCAACATGCCCACTTATAACTAGTCTCCTAAAATGAGAGTAGAACTATGTTTCATCGGCAATTAGAACTCCATGTATACCATGAATTTCAAGACTGGAGGGTGGATTCCAGGCTCTATGATGCGAAAAAGCGAGCCATCAAGCTCTTTTTTAATCAAGTAGAAGCCATGTGCGCGATCTCTGTCGCCATGGGTTTTGGTGCCCTCTCCCTCCGCTTACTTCTGTGGTAGTAGGAGGGAGGGGGACTTAGTCCTCCGTTGTTATTACCTAGTAGTTAGAGTTAGAGTTTGTATGCCATGGTGCGCTATTTTTGTGGGAGGAGCTGCTTCCGGGCAAATAAATCTGTCTCAACTCCACTCCAACACCGATGATGTCCTTCTTAGCAGCATCTTAGAGTTAATGGCCTTGTTTTCTCGCTCATCCTTTATATAGGTGGTGATAGGGTTTGTATATGGTGTCAGCAAGGCAGCGGTGACGATTCCATCAGAGATATCCGTGCTCCGGTTGTGTCTCTATGGTTGTAGCGTTGTCTTTGGCACCACAGTGGAGCAGGAAGGATTTGTTCAGGAGCTGTGGCAGCGCTGGCGTGTGGGTGAAGGTGGCCTAGAAACTTGCGGGTGGTCCATGAATGGTTTATCTAGACATGATTTCCCAACCTCATCGACAAGAGGCGGCAAATTTGGGGCTGGGTGGCATGGGGAAGATCCCTGGCCAACATGCCACAACGATATGTGCCTTGTGGCATGCGGCAATCCTATTATTTTTCTCAAAAATCTGTGATAGCAATGGTGCTTCCCTAGTTTTTGAGACGATGCAGGTCATTCCCCTTTCTATCAGCGAGTGTCTCAGTGAAGTAAGTGGTTAGTGATGGCCGATAGCAAGCGGTTGCTGGGAAGAGCTATTATTTATCCAGCATTCATGGATGATCCATGTCTCTAGGACATCAGGTATGGCAAGATGCCAGGATCATAAGAATCATGCCTACACACTAGACGATATAAGGGTCCACCCGGTTGTAGTGGATATATACAGAAGGGCCACGGAGACCATGAGGTTGTTGAGCAGGGCCGTCAACACGTCATGTACACATCAATCACTGCACCGACGCCCATCTTTAGGTAAATTTTTTTGCAGAAGTATCTCATGGGAGAACCAAGTGTTGAAATAAATTGTCTAGCCCTTTCCATCAGCTCGGACTTTTGGTTGCGTTGGCTAGTGCAAGCAATTCAATATGGTATCAGAGCAGGGGATAAAATCCTGACCAACGCAAAAATTAAAAATAAATATTGCGGCTCCCACTAGAGGAAAAAGGGTCATCCGTTCGCGACCCCTCGGAGCATTAGTCCCGGTTGCGCCACCAACCGGGACTAATGCTGGCACGCGTCCCGGTTGGAGCGACGCACGGGGCAGGCGTCCCGTTGGTAAGGGAATACGTTGTTGAGCCACCAACCGACTAAAGGTTTGGCCACAGCCACGTGGCAGATCACCTTTAGTCGGTTGATGGCTCCAACCGACTAAAGACCCTGCCTCTATAAATGCAACGCCCAGCCCTCTGCCTCCACTCTGTTTTTTCGAATGGTGTAAGATGTGAGGTGTGCTAGTTTTTCTCATGCATGCATTGAAGGTGTTTGTTGAAATGTTTGAGTGAAAAATCCTGCTGAATTTCTCATAGAACAAAAATAGAAGGTGTCCGAGACGCACTTGAGCTTTCTCCTCTTTATTTCCCTCGATCGAGGTTAGCAATCTTATCTTTTCTAGGTCATTGATACAATTCATGTGTCGGTGTGAATTGGTGATTTCACTATTTATGATGTCCTGTTTTTTGATAAACTTACTTATATGATGCAGATGAACGGTCGGGAATGGATGTACGGTGACCGGCGGGTAGCCGGGTATATCAAAGGCATGGATAAATTTATCGATGTGGCTACGGCAAACAAAGAGAATGGATTTATACGTTGTCCATGTGTTCAATGTCGGAACAACAAGGAGTACTCTTCCTCGAAAATCATTCGCAGCCACCTGATTATGAAAGGTTTCATGCCCAACTATAATTGCTGGACCAAGCACGGGTAAAGAGGGGTTATGATGGAAGATGGTGAAGAAGAAGATGATGATAACAACTATCATCATATGTTTCTGAATACGTGATACCGCAATGGAAGACAATGGAGAGGAAAAGCTGAAGAACGGCATCGATGAGCCCGATGAACTTGGTAGGGTCATTTCGATGCAAAGCGAGACTGTGAAATGTAAAATGAGAAGTTGAAGTTAGAGGGCATGTTAGAAGATCACAAGAAATTGTTGTACCCAAATTGTGAAGATGGCAGCACAAAGCTCGGTACCAATCGGAATTGTTGCGATGGAAGGCAGAGTGTGGTCTAACTGACTCATTTGAAAAGATGCTGAAAATAATGAAGTCAAGTTTCCAAAACATAACGAATTTCCCGAGAGTACCTCTGAAGCAAAGAAGACTCTCTCTCCGGGATTAGATGTGCAAAAGATACATGCATGCATTAATGATCGCATCCTCTCATGTAAGGAGTATGAGAATTTAGATAAATGCCCGGTATGCAACGCTATGTATAAGATCGACGAGATGACCCCGGTGATGTTGAGGGAGAGCCTCCTAAGAGGGTTCTGCTAAGGTTATGTGGTATGCTCCTATAATACCAAGGTTGAAACGCATGTTCGTAAAACAAAGAGCATGCCAGTTGTTGCGATGGCACAAAGAAGACCGTAAGAAAGACGGGAAGTTGAGACACCCTGCCGATGGGTCAGTGGAGAAAAATCGAGAGAGACTTCCGCAATTTGCGGTGACGAAGGAACTTATGGTTTGGTCTAAGTACGGATGGCATGAATCCTTTTGGGAGCAGAGCTGCGCCACAGACTGCCCGTGACTCTATGTATCTACAACCTGCCTCCTTGGTTGTGCATGAAGCGTAAGTTCATTATGATGCCAGTGCTCATCCAAGGCCCAAGCAACCGGCAACATTGATGTGTACCTTAGGCCATTAGTTGAAGAACTCTTACAGCCAGGGCAAACCAGTGTACGTATGTGATGAGAACAAACAGAGCCATTTAATCTACGAGGGTTGTTATTCAGAACCATCAATGATTGGCCTGCTTAGTAACCTTTCGTGAGACATAAACAAAGGATTTAAGGCATGCACCCACTGTTTAGATAAGACCAAGGTACATATTTGCATAAATGAAAGAAGGTTGTGTACTGGCGAATCGACGATTTCTTCCGACCAATCATCCCGTAAGAAAGAAAGGCAAGCATTTCAAAGGTGAGGCGATCACCGAAGAAGCCTGAACTCCTGCTGGTGATGATGTATTTGGTATGGTTAAGGACATAGAAGTAATCTTTGAAAGGGTCCCGGTCAATCAGTTCGAACGACGCCGCTACAGGACACGCACCATGTGGAAGAAGAAATCTATATTTTGGGAGCTGCCATATTGGAAAGTCCGCGTGTCCGCTTCAATCGACGTGATGCACGTGACGAAGAATCTCTGCGTGAACCTACTAGGATTCCTAGGCGGTATGGGAAGACAAAAGATACACCAAGCACGGAGGACCAACAAATTATGAAAGACCCAAAGAACATGCATACAGATAACAAGACGGATAAAGGGCCACTTAAGTCGTACAGCCTATGCTCTTACCAAAGCAGTAGAAGGAAATCTTTTGAAGTCCTTTACAAGATCAAGGTGCCGCCGGGCTTCTCATCTAATATAAAGGGATAATAAATATGGCAGAGAAAAAGTTCCAAAACCTGAAGTCTCATGATCACACGTGATTATGACGCAGTTGCTTCCGATTGCATTGAGGGGGCTTCTACCGGAAAATGTTCGAGTACCCATTGTGAAGCTGTGTGCATTCCTCAATGCAATATCTCAGAAGGTAATCAATCCAGATATTCTGCCAAAGCATATGATGAGCCAAAGCGTCACATATGATGAGCCAAAGCGTCACATAGTTCTTTCAGGGAAAAGAAACATCGTGGGAATCGAGGACAAGACAGACATGTCAGAAGATTATAATAAGTTTGATGAAATTCCGCCCTTGACAGTGAAAACTGACCCAAGCATTCCGTTAAGTAAAGAAGATGCTCCATGGTTACGTCTGAAGCGGTCATAAGGAATGACATATGCCAAGAAGTTCATGCTCATATTATGTAACTCTAGTTCATGTCTTCGCGGTTTGTGGCTTGACCAAGTATATCTTTCATGGTTTGTGGCCTTTAGTCCCGTTTTGTAGTCTCGCTTTTAATATTAATAAATGTCTTGACTGTTAGTCCTGCTTTGGCTGGACCGAGTGTTCTATGACCAGCTTTTGAGATGCCGAGGACTGGGCTCAAGATCTCCGTGAAACCGCGTAGTGGTGTCCTGCTCTTGAAAACCATCTTGCATCTTGTAACTTCACTAACTAGATCAATACGCCGGAGCTAACTAATTTCACATATTAGAGTGTTTATGACCAGTTTCCGGAGATGCCGAGGACTGGGCTCAAGGCATCTCCTCAAACTGGCCGCAGTGGTGTCCTCGCTCGAAAACCATCTTGCAGCTTGTAACTTCACTAACTAGATCAATACCTGGAGCTAACTAATTTCACATATTAGGAGTGTTTATGACAGTTTTCTGGAGATGCCGAGGAGGCCCGCTCACGGCATCTCCCCGAAAGCCGTAGTGGTGTCCCTGCTCTCTAAAACCATCTTGGAGATGCCTCAAAGCTAGAGGACTGACTCACAAGGATGCATATTTATAGTACAAGCAGCTCGGCATAATGTCGACTCACGACATAATGTCGACACTCACCCTATTATTAGTGTTGATCTTTAGTCGGTTTGGTGTCTCCAACCGACTAAAGGTTCATCTTTAGTCCCGGTTGGTGACACCATTCGGGACAAGGTACAAGCCGCACGACATAATGTCGAAACTCACCCCTATTATTAGTGTTGTTCGACCACTCGTCAAGAATCCTTTCATCGCGGTTGGTTTCTCCAACCGACTAAATATGAACCCTCTCTTTATATAGGCATTTCACTCTATTTATTAGGTAACACTTAAGACATTTATTAATATTAAAACCGACAAACCGGACTAGCTAACACTGGCCTAAAGCCGCCTTTAGTCATAATCATGCCTAGTCCTATAGCACGCAGCAGTGGTCTTCATCGTCCGCCATCATCATCGCCATCGCCACCGCCACTCCGGGATCCTCAGCCCATCCATGGCATATACCAGGCCATTCCAGCCTCGGATTCACGGCGGGTGTGGGAGAGGGTCTCGAAGACGATGCCACTCACGGACAAGGTGAGGCATGTGGCGGGTGGACTCGTGGGCACCGTAGGCGAGGATGGTCTCCCGGCGATGTAGCGATCACTGATGATAGTACGGTTCGCCCACCATGCACACGGCCGACTTCGTTGTGGTTCACCGTGGCGGCCATCACCCTCAGACTGGCGAGCCCTTCCCGCCTATTAGCGAAGAAGGCATTCTGTGTCATAGTTGTCGGATCCCACTGGATCCATCCGCTGCCCGGCGTGAGCTCATGGTAGAAGTGGTTTGTGATGGCCACTGTGCGGAACCTTGAGTGACAGAGGGACAGAACCCTCCAGCCAAGATCCAAAGTGGCGGCGGTACCCGGTGGACAAGGGTAGTTAGAGGCGACAGCGCCTCGTCTCCTCGAGGGTCGAATGGCCCAAGAGGCGTGTCCATTGTTCTAAGAGAGGAAGGTGTGGATGTGTGGATAGCCATGACACGATCACCCTAAATATAGAGGGAAAGGGCGGAAAACTTGGCGTGAAGCTTTGGGAAATGGCGGAATATCTTTAGTCCCGTTAGTGACTACATCCGACTAAAAGCTCTAGTAGAAAGGAAAGGCGGGAAAACTTGGCGGAAGAGGTGGAAATGGCGGAAAATATTTTTAGTCCCGTTTGTGACTACATCCGGACTAAATGTGCCGAACAATGATCATGTTTCAAAAAACCTTCACAAAATGACCTATCATGTTCGAGGTTTCATGGCTTTCGTCCAAATGACCGATGTTATATGTGAATCACGCATAGTTTGTGATGTTGTGCCCATATTATGCATGTGTGTGGACATTGGTATGGAGAACAATGTTGCAGAGGAAGTTTTCCTTTTTGTCGCACGGAAAAGCCCTTTTCCATTTTCCGATCGCAAAAACGGGTCGCTTTTGTGAAGTAACCACCAAAATGCCGCTTCGAATGCTACCGTCCTATTTTCCTAAAATACTAGACCACCTTACATGGACTATCTACCAACCGTACATCTCAAACCTTTTCGTCCATCCCGGTAAAAGGATAAATGTCTCATAGAATCCAGGAAGTGGGTCCGTTGTACTACAGTACATGATCTATCGCCGTGATTTTTGTAAAATCATTTTAGACTCGCAATATGTGGTTTCTTCAGAGATCCAATGCAAGTTCTAACGATGCTCGCCCCTATCTTCATGCACACCGTTCACCATAGTTAGAAATTGATAATTCAAAACGGGCATAATAAATTCAAAAAATCCGAACAATGAAAATCCTTCGTGGTGTCATATTATGTTACATAGTTGAAAGGAAAATACCGACTTGGTATATTGATCATGTTTCGAAAAAACCTTCACAAAATGACCTATATCGTTCGAGGTTTCATGGCTTTCGGTCCAAATGACCGATGTTATGTGCTGAATCACGGCATAGTTTGTGATGTTGTGCCCATATTATGCATGTGTGTGTACATTGGTATGGAGAACAATGTTGCAGGAGGAAGTTTTCATTTTTGTCGCACGGAAAAGCCCTTTTCCATTTTCCGAAAAACGGGTCGCTTTGTGAAGTAACCACCAAAATGCCGTTTTAATGCTACCGCCCTATTTTCCTAAAATACTAGACCACCTTACATGGACTATCTCCCAACCGGTACATCTCAAACCTTTTCGTCCATCCCGTAAAAGAACAAATGTCCGCCGAATCTGTAGAGGGAAGTGGGTCCGGTTTGTACTACAGGTACATGATCTATCGCCCGTGATTTTTTGAAAAAATCATTTTTAGACTCGCAATATGTGGTTTCTTCAGAGATCCAATGCAAGTTCTAACGATGCCCGTCCCCTATCTTCATGCACACCGGTTCGACCATAGTTAATAATTCAGATAATTCAAAACAGGCATAATAAATTCAAAATAAATCCGAACAATGAAAATCCTTCGCGTGGTGTCATATTATGTTACATAGTTGAAAGGAAAAATACCAGACTTGGTATATTGATCATGTTTCGGAAAAACCTTCACAAAATGACCTATATTGTTCGAGGTTTCAAGGCTTTCGGTCCAAATGACCGATGTTATGTGCTGAATCACGGCATAGTTTGTGATGTTGTGCCCATATTATGCATGTGTGTGGACATTGGTATGGAGAACAATGTTGCAGGAGGAAGTTTTCCTTTTTGTCGCACGGAAAAGCCCTTTTCCATTTTCCGAGCGCAAAAAACGGGTCGTTTTGTGAAGTAACCACCAAAATGCCGCTTCGAATGCTACCGCCCTATTTTCCTAAAATACTAGACCACCTTACATGGACTATCTCCCAACCGCATATCTCAAACCTTTTCGTCCATCCCGGTAAAAGGACAAATGTCCGCCGAATCGGTAGGAAGTGGGTCCGTTTGTACTATGTGTACATGATCTATCGCCCGATTTTTGAAAAATCATTTTAGACTCGCAATATGTGGTTTCTTCAGAGATCCAATGCAAGTTCTAACGATGCTCGCCCCTATCTTCATGCACACCGTTCACCATAGTTAGAAATTCGATAATTCAAAACGGGCATAATAAATTCAAAAAATCCGAACAATGAAAATCCTTCGTGGTGTCATATTATGTTACATAGTTGAAAGGAAAAATACCAGACTTGGTATATTGATCATGTTTCAAAAAACCTTCACAAAATGACCTATCATGTTCGAGGTTTCATGGCTTTCGGTCCAAATGACCGATGTTATGTTGAATCATGGCATAGTTTGTGATGTTGTGCCCATATTATGCATGTGTGTGGACATTGGTATGGAGAACAATGTTGCAGAGGAAGTTTTCCTTTTGTCGCACGGAAAAGCCCTTTTCCATTTTCCGAGCGCAAAAACGGGTCGCTTTGTGAAGTAACCACCAAAATGCCGCTTCGTAATGCTACCGTCCTATTTTCCTAAAATACTAGACCACCTTACATGGACTATCTCCCAACCGTACATCTCAAACCTTTTCGTCCATCCCGGTAAAAGGACAAATGTCCGCCAAATCGGTAGGAAGTGGGTCCGCTTTGTACTACAGTACATGATCTATCGCCTGATTTTTTGAAAAAATCATTTTAGACTCGCAATATGTGGTTTCTTCAGAGATCCAAACTTCTAACGATGCTCGCCCCTATCTTCATGCACACCGGTTCGACATAGTTAGAAATTCGATAATTCAAAACGGGCATAATAAATTCAAAAAATCCGAACAATGAAAATCCTTCGTGGTGTCATATTATGTTACATAGTTGAAAGGAAAATACCGACTTGGTATATTGATCATGTTTCAAAAACCTTCACAAAATGACCTATCATGTTCGAGGTTTCATGGTCATTCAAATGACCGATGTTATGTCTTTGAATCACAAGATAGTTTGTGATGTTGTGCCCATATTATGCATGTGTGGACATTGGTATGGAGAACACTTTTTTGAATTATTTATTTAAATCCAAACACTTTTTATGTTTAAAGTTTTCTAAATTCCAAATTAATATTAAAATATATAAGTTAATTCATTTTTAATTGTAAATGGTTCATAGTTTAAATGGTTACATTAATTATTTTTTAAAAGAGAAAATGTTTTTGAATTATTTATTTAAATCCAAACACTTTTTATGTTTAAATTTTTTCTAAATTCCAAATTAATATTCAAAAATATAAGTTAATTCATTTTAAAAGGTTACATTAATTATTTTTTAAAAATAGAATATGTTTTTGAATTATTTATTCAAATCCATACACTTCTTATGTTTAAAGTTTTTCTAAATTCCAAATTGATATTAAAAAATTATAAGTTAATTCATTTTTAATTGTAAATGGTTCATATTTTAAATGGTTACATTAATTATTTTTTAAAAATAGAATATGTTTTTGAATTATTTATTTAAATCCAAACACTTTTTATGTTTAAAATTTTTCTAAATTCCAAATTAATATTCAAAAATATAAGTTAATTCATTTTAAAAGGTTACATTAATTATTTTTTAAAAATAGAATATGTTTTTGAATTATTTATTCAAATCCATACACTTCTTATTTTTAAAGTTTTTCTAAATTCCAAATTGATATTAAAAAATATAAGTTAATTCATTTTTAATTGTAAATGGTTCATATTTTAAATGGTTATGTTAATTATTTTTTAAAACAGAAAATGGTTTTGAATTATTTATTCAAATCCAAACACTTTTTATGTTTAAAGTTTTTCTAAATTCCAAATTAATTATCATTTAAAAAACAATACAAATTTAAACCCCAAAATAAAAAATAAGGCGGGAACAGAGAGAAATGCCTGAAATTTTTTGAAAATGGAATATGTCCTGCTTGAGCCACCAACCGACTAAAGACTTCAAGGCCAACCCTTGGTCCGCTGAAAATATTGGAGTATAGGTCCGGTTGGTGGCTCCAATGACGTATAACCCTTTAGTCCCGCTAGCCACCAACCGGGACTAAAGGTCCTTTGGTTATAACCCTTTATCCCTTCCTCTTCTTCTTCCCTTCCCCATCACTTCTCTGCTTCACCGACGCGCGCACAACCACCCCCGACGCCGGCAGGCTGCCCCGCCGTCCTGCATGCCCTAACGGCTGCCTCTAGAGCTCCGCCTCCTCGCCAGGAACCTCCTCACCGGCTCGCTTGGGTGCCTTCCGCCGAATCGAGCACGCCCTTCCGCCACCGACGCCGCCGCCGCCGCCATTCACGCCGCTCACGACCTCCCCGCACTTCCCGTCACTACCTTGAGCCCCACGGTGAGCACGCGATCTCTCCGACCTTTTTCCTCTCTCCTCGCTCGGTCACCGCCACGAATCGCAAGCCGCCGCCATTGCCGCCATGCGCCATGCTCCGTGACTAATCCGGCGCGCCGCTTTTGGCTCAACGCAACGCGTGAGTCCAGCCAGGCTAGCCCATGCAGCCCGCTGCCTCCTAGCGCCAACCCGCTGCCGTCTGCCCGTACGGCGAGCCGATGTGGCTCAGGTGGCGCCACGTGCAGCTGCGTGGCCTGTGCCCACTCGCCACCTCTACGGCTAGATGCGTCGGTGAGAAATAACCCCGGTCCCTCTTGCTTATAGTTCATTGAGGTGGCCATGGGGCCCTCTCACCATCGTGGGTAGGTTTGCTCATGTAAAAAGTTTAACCAGCTTTTAATAATTTCGTAAATAATTATAATCTTATAAATTCAATAACTTTTAGTCTATAAGTCATAAAAATATGAATAATATATCAAAATGTTCAAAAAATGAAACCTAGTTATCTAAGCTATAATCATGCATTGTTCAACAACTTAAATTACAAGTTTAATTACAAGAACAAATCCACCCCTCTCATGTGTTTGAGTTTCTCGAGTTAGGTTTTCACCCTCGTAACCCCGATTAAATCGTCGAGCATTTCTTAGGGTTACATTCCAATGCAAATTAACTTGTCATATCATCATACTTGCTTGAGCATTGCATCGATGCCATGTGTTGATTGTTTCCTTTCTTTTGGTGTTTGGATTATTAGGTTTATTATTAGTTAGGTATTATTAGGTTTATTAATTAGTTTGGTATTATTGGTCTTCGCCCCACCGTCGGGTCACAGTGGGTAGCCCCAGACCCGATTCACATTTTCAAGCAACTTAGGTGCATGTGGGTTCGACGATGTGCCTATCTACTACATGGTTTCCTTTCTCTTCATTTTGTTATTGTGTATGTATATATTAGGTTTCTCCGAATTAGGGTTTATATCTCTCAACACCGCATTTAACTTTCTCCTTTAGCCGCTTTGACTTATTCGCTTTTCCACCTATGCGTAAAATATGGACCCACACGCCGAGACGAAGAAAAGGAAGAGTTGATCCAAGGTGTGATCCGCGGGAAAGATAATTTAGACGTATCAACGTTTCTGAACAACTCCGGTGAGGGTGATCCTCTTTTTACCGGAGTAGACAACTTGTTTGAGGTTGAAGGTGTTGCCTTCCGCGAGGGAGAAGGCAATGCCTTGTGTAAACGAGAAGACGATCTGCCCCATGAGGTGCATGTAATATAAATCAATTCATTAATTAATCATCTGCTATCTATATAGAAATAGTAACGACGATCTTTCTTCTTTTAGCCTCCCGGATCGAAGGAATCTCTCGAAAAGAGCATGAGGCCCAACCAAAAGTTGCAAGACCATGAGAGGTTCAGGATCAAGATGTCATTTGAAGACGGAATGACTCGAAGTTTGTCGCAACCAAATTTGTGGCACAATGCGGAGTAATCGTTAGGGACTTAATCCCGATCACCATTAGAAATTGGAATAGGCCTGCTAATGCGATGAAGAGGGAACATGTTTATTTGTCCCTAACCACGCCAAAGATTTACCGTGGAAGAGGCTCATGGTTAATTTCAAACTACGAAGATAGAGCTGGATCCAAATGCGGAGGATCCATTGAGGACGCTTACAACATGGGAGAGCCATGGAGGCTAAGGTCGTGAGTGGGCTTTGAAGAAGATGGCCCATTTTTCACCAATTGGAAGAAAAGATTTCACCTTGACTATGTCGTGAAAAGAAGACTCGATTTCAAGAATATTCAGTTTGAGAAGATAAAACCATTCCGGGATGAGTTTGTGGAATACAAGAAATCGTAAAAAGCTAAGAAAATGTCTAAACGAATAAGCTGAATGCTCCTAAGAAGAAGTATCACCATACTATGGGGCAAGGTGGCTCTGAGGTTGGCATTCCTAAGTGGGAGAAACTTGAGCAGGAATGCGTGATAAAAATATCACCCTGCAGATGCATATTGGGTAGAACGTGCAAGGAATTGGTTTTACGGGCATGGGGCACGTTGGACTCGGAAGGAGGTGTATATATAACATACGACATAAAGAAGACCCTTGTCAATCGAGAGGATCAGAAAAGCAAGAAAGGTCTGTTAAAGATGGGGACTTCATTCCCGATAGAGAGAATGATGAGCTCACACTCGCCTTTGAAATAAGGAACATGATGGACGAACACGAGGCACAAGAGGCTCCCAATCATGGAGGACTGGGTTTCAAGAGAGGAAGAAATATCTGATAGAAGCCGCCGAGGAGAAAGGATGGCGGTTGAAGCGAAAGTCGAAAGAGCGAATGCGTTTAATTGAAGAACGATTAAAGCAACAACAAGATGAAATTAACACACTTAAAGAGCAAAGTACTACGGCGCCCATCTCAAAGAAACACCGCATTCGATGCTACCGCCTATCGAATAATCAAAAAGCGCAGGCTTCCACCGAGGTCCCGGTGATGACAATGGCGATGCCGATGCACCGACGATGGCTCACAGCTACCCAGTGGATGATATCACGTAGATGACACATCGCGAGCTACATGTCAAAGTTGTGAACATATCAATGAAGGTGGCGGTCGGTTATGCCTTACCAATTGGACCCACACCAACTTACCACCGCCGTCTGTTCCGAGGGCTACGCTGTTGTCGGCGTGATGAAATCATGCCCACCTTTGAGGTTTTGGATCTTCACTACCCCGCCGGTGAAGGATGTGATCGCGGGTGACGCAAAAACGCCACCATTCTATGGTCAAGGATTGTATCGTGCTTCAAATCACACGCCAAGGCCATCTTCGCCGCCTCACCCGTCTCCAGGAGGTCGCCGCTGCAGCCGTCTGCGTCGCCTCACCCGCCCGCCGCCTCACCAATATCCGGTGCAGCCATCGCCGCGGGAGCCATCGGCGCCTCGGGATAAAAGCGAAGCGCATCGCCATCAGGCGTCGAAGCGATCGCCGAAACGTAAACAAGAGCCTCTTCCAAAAGTACCAACGGTTCCTCCCAAGAGAGCTTATGATCAGTGAAGAGGAGATCGGCGATCGTTGATGCGGAAACGAGCTGCTTTCGCTAAGCTGAGGCGGCCGAAAGAGCCAGAGTTCCCCGACACCAAAGAAGAAAAGGCAAAGTGTTGAAAATGCTAAAGAATCTTCATCAACCCGAGCCAAAGTCATCAGACTATGAGCGTTCTATTCTCAAGTCACATGCACAAAAAGCCTCAAGAGCAAGATGATGCAAGCGGAAATCTGTTGCCCAGCTCGAGAGAACAAAACAGACTTGCGCCCCTCTCAAGGTGATTTCTCAAACCAATGTGGGGTCGAGCAAATATGGGGCCGAAGAGCAGTATGATCCAGAGGTAGTTGCACAATACGGAGAAGCTGCCGCTGCTCAAGGTATGAGTATTGTCCAGTACTTATCCCAGTTAGAGTTCTTCCCCGTGAGTGAAGTAGCATACAAATACCAGTACGGAAAACCTCTCGTCAAACCTGAGGAGGTAAACAATCTTCCAACAAAAATGCGAAGATTGCATAACTGGTACATGCATGCCACAAGGGCCGGGGCTAAATGGATAGTACCGAGGGTTACAAAAAAGCATCATGGGAAAGATAAGGATGACATGATATCCATTGAATTTGATGAACTATTTCAATTATTCAATCAAGACGCCTTGGACAAATCGATCATGAGTGCCTATTGTCTGTAAGTACTAATTCTGTAATTAATTTAGTCTCCAGCTATATTATTTTGTTTATTGCATGTATATAATCATACTGTAATATGCAGAATGAAGATTCTCGAATGCAGCAGAGGACAAATCTATGACATTGGCTTCATTGACCCATATTGGGTTCATGAAGCTAATCTCAAAATAAGCCCCCAGGATACGGAGGATAATATAGTACACGCGTTAAGGTTTCAAGAAACCAAAAGGGAAATACTATTTCCTTACAACTTCCAGTGAGTGTTATTGTCTTGTATACACTTTCTATTTCTCTTACTCGATGTTAAGTATATAATTGATTAGTTCTGCATTCGCAGGTACCACTATATTCTGTTAATCATTCAACTTGACAAAGGGCGTGTACTAGTCATGGACTCGAAACATAAACCCCTTGAGACGTGGAAGGACATGCAGATACTTCTCCAGTGGTAATTCTAATCATTACGACACTATATCGGCAACGTTCATGAATTTTATGATATCAAGTACTTAATAACTTATTTTATTCGTTTTCTACGCCGGGCAGCGCTTGGAAACGGTTCACCAAGAAGGCTAGGGGTGTTTGGAAAGATGAGCTTACATTTCAACCACTAGATGTAAGCACCACTAGCTATATCCGCGCATCTCTTTGATTTTAGTTTTGATACAGTTATTATCATGCTTGATTATTATTTTGATTGAACTCTGTTCTCGTAAAGTGCCTGACGCAGGGACCAGGTAACAATCTATTTGGATACTATGTATGCGAGTTCATCCGGCAGACGTGCGATGAGAAGGACAGAAATTTAGAGCAACTCCACGTACGTAAACAATTTCTATAGTTTTTTATTACAATCAAATTGTGTTTAGTTTCATATTCATATAGGCTGACTCCTTTTTTAAATCAGATCGAACGTCACGGACGGTCTTCGCCAAAGGATCGCATACGAGCAATTCAGAGGAATTGGCGGGATTCTTGGATGCAGAAGTCCTAAACACACAAGGAATACTATTCGCTGTGTATACACAATAGGAATTGTAAAATAGCAACTTTCAAGAAATTGGCCGGTAGCATCGAATAGCAACTTTTGTATGTAGTGCATGAACTCGATCCGTGTATTGAATGTAATGTTGTCATGATGATCTTGTGTAATATAAGGTTCCTTCGTTGATAAGTGCAAAACACTAAATAAACAATAAAACAACCTAAATGAATTCTCATGGCACAAAAGTGGCGAAAATGCTGTCTCGGCAACAAAATGTGCCAAAATGAATTCTCTGCCGCGACAGAGAAATGGGCCAAATCTCTGCCGCGGCAGCAGGTTATTAGTTCCGGTTCATGTTACGAACCGGGACTAATGCTCCACCCCCCTCGCGCTCTGATGCCGCCACGCAGCCCCATTTGTCGGTTGGGGGGCAACCGGGACTAATGGTTAGAGCTTTAGTCCCGATTGCCCCGTCCCGGTTGGGCAACCGGGACTAATGGCCCTTACCAACCGGGACGCATGGGCTTTTTTCTACCAGTGTCCCTAAACATATGTCACAATAGGCCAGGGACGGAGGCAGGATTCCGATATAGGGGGGGCAAGATTGTGCCTCTAACTCGGCCTAAAATCGGTAAAATAATACTCACTTACAGGAAATATCTTTGGAATTAAAAGCCTAAAATTGTGACTTACATGTTGGTGAGCAAAGAGACGGTGGTGCTAACTATCATCAAGATTCGCCGTCGAAAACAAATGTTGAAATCAAATTCACATATTGATGAACTAAATCTTCTACGAACTGTATACAATAATACTATAGGAGGGATTAAATAATGCAAAACCTTGTCTTGTAGACTGTGACTGCTATAAAATACAGTCCTCCCTTGTTAGATCTTTGTCAAATCCGATGATACGTGATCTAATACTCGCTCCTTGGAGACCATAGCTCCGATACAGGCCGGTCGTAAGGTTGAGAATCCATGCCCTTCACGAGTTCTTAGTTCTGGTCTTCTCGATTGAATTTTCGATTGGATTAGAGAAGGCATCAGTAGTGACCGGCAAGCAAGCGTCGTTGCAGTCAAACAACCAGGCGTACAAGAAGCAGGAAACCGATCGTGCGCGTCAGTTCCTCGTTTTCCACCGAATGGGCTTCTAGTAATCTAGTTGCTAGGACTAGTTATTGTTACATGGACTCAAAATACTAGATGGGCTTGGAATTAGGGGCTGCTTCACCAGGATTAGACACAGACAGGGGAGGGGGGGAAGTGGCTTGGAAGTACGGGAATTAGCGATATCGCTGACTGTTTTCAAGGCACGAACGAATCGTTGGCGGGGGTCTCGCCCCCGCTCGTCCCCCTTTCCTCCGTCCCTGCAATAGGCCAAAGGGCAAAGACGTAGGGTGGGTATTGAAATATATTGTCTAGCCCTTTCCATCAGTTCGGACATTTGATTGCGTTGCTAGTGCATGCTTTTAATCCTAGGACCTCCTGCTTTGATACCATATTGAATTGCTTGCACTAGTCAACGCAACCAAAAGTCCGAACTGATGAAAAAAGCTAAGTGGTCATCTTCTCATTTGCGCAAGAAATATATACAATCTCTATTTTTCCTTATGCTCGTAAGTGAAGTGTTAGGTAGCCGCATTTTATTGCATTGACCAACACTAGGCTTCTTACACAGAATTAGTGGACACAAAGAGATTTATGCGTACTCATCCCAGCTAGTAGAAGAATAAGAGCTAGTACTTCTCACGCTAGCCACCCAAATGAACTGAGCTTTCTATTTGTCCCATGCATAAACTACTCAAGCTCTTTTGTCCCAAACAATCTGATGCATGAATGGCGAATGAACTCACTCGGTGAATCTGTTTGGCCAGCAAAAGCTTGCAACTACGGCAATGTGGTGGCCACTGCATATACTAATTCAGCTCCGGCAAAAGTCCTAGATATCTTTTTGACTTCGAACACCCATTGGACTCAACGCCCCAAATGAACATAGGAATGATCATTAAACCTCGTAGATTTACTGGTCAGAATGCGGCTTCTCGGATCCGAGTTCCCCGTGCATCCCACTCCCACTATATATGGTTCAATCAATATCATCTTCCGAGTTACACCCAGCTAGATAAGATAACGCCACTTCTGCATCTAACAGACCGTGTAACAGCTACGCAAGAGACAGGCAAGCTTTTGTTCAACTTCGAAAAAATAATTGTATGGATATATCGACTATGAAGCCCAAACCATGGGCTATATATGAAGGGGCACCACTAGGCATCGGATGCCGATATCTAAGGTTTTATCGGACTGCTTAGCTGCCGTAGGATGGAAATTCCCTATGGAAGTCCGATTGATGTATGGGAAAAGCTGGTAGGTTAGTTTCCTTGATTTTCTCCCTATTAACTACCTGCAAGGATCACGCCTAATCTCCATAATTTCCGGGGTTAGTAACATACGTGTCATACTAATTACTGTAGTAAATTTTGTTTGTCAATAATTATTCATTTGTTTCCGGAGTATACAAATTTGCTTCTTATGTAAATTGAATTTGCATCTATATCAAAGAAATTTATTTCCATTGCGAAAATTATGGTTTCGTAGAAAGAATGATGCTCCCTCACACAATTTTTTTTTGCTTCCACCTTGAGTGAGAATTTGCTTCAATGGAATAATTTGTTTGAGTAGCAGCGAAAAATAGTGTTTTTGCTAACTAGATAAATGCTTCTAAGAAACAAAGATATATTTCTGTCAACTAGAGAAATGCTTCAAGGAAATTAATAATGGTTTACATTGATTAGATAAATGTTTCCAACACAATATTCAAATATTTTTGTATCCACTAGAGAATACTTCCAACAACATAACTAATTGTTTCCATCAATTGAGGAAACAAATGCATCTATGAAATGGGGAATAGCTTCCATGATGAGATAATTTGCTCCCATGCATACATGCTTCCGATTGCTAATCATGTTATGCTTCGGCCGTTACTACAACCCGCTTCCTTATTGCTCCCTATGTGCTTCTGTACAACCTGGACACCACATCCATCTAGTCGCTACATGGATAGAATTTCCTCAAGACAAGATGAGAACTTGCACGCCACTGCGTGGACGATCCTGATGTCGGATCCATCGGAGCCTTGGCGGCGTCTGCCTCGCCAGCCCCGCAATGCTTGTTGACGAGAAGGAGAGTAATGGAAGCAGCCTCCACCAATTTGCTGCGGCCGCCAGCACTCACGTACACGCCGCCGACGCTTCTGCACGGTGGAATTTCATCGAGGGACAGGGCAGATCGGATCCGCGACGGCATCCTATCGCCAATATTCCAATTTCATATGATGGAAGTCAATCATGTCACCTCATCGCTGGGCTCTTTGTCCTCGCTCCGGGTCAACATCCTCGCCAAAATCAATCTCATCACCGCCATCGGCGGCACCGTGACGGCGGCCGTGGGCTATGGCGGCGATTGTAGCTAGGTCGTGGTTGTGTGCAACATGGGGATTTAGAGTTATATAGGACTGTAGTTAAACGTTGGATGGATATCGAGATCCTACAGTTGCAAAGAGGGCCGAGGCCAGCCTACAAATCGGACCACGATACATAGTATTTACCATATATGAAGGAGCGTATGTGTGCAAAGAGTGATGCTGAGTTCAGTAGTGTGGAATAATCAACCTACTTCCACAATATTTATAGTACGGTTATCTTGTGCAATAATGCAGGAGCATTAATTAATAGAGCTACTGCAAAAGATGATACATTGCGGTCTAGAGTTCATATGCCATGGTGCATCGTTGGGGTTGCGGGAGCTGCATCTGGGCAAATAAATATGCATCAACTCTACCCCCACACCAGCTGGGCGGCGTCCGTGTAACGAACTGGTGTGGCGTCCGTGTAACGAAAATGAGGATTTAGTTGTTACGAGAACTAGCATAGTGGCCCTCGCAAATGCGAGGGTATCTTTAGTTTGAAGCATTTATTTTTATAATATGTGGATATCTTCCCTCTTATTTAACACATTCTTCATTGAAAAATACACAGTGTTCTTTTTGTGGCACATTCCTCAAGTTAAAACATTCAATTTATTTAGTACTCCCTTCGTCCTAAAAAGTAAGTCGCAAGTTTGTCAAAATTGGATGAATCTATATACTATAGTGTCTAGATACATTCGAATTTACACAAATATGTGACATCCTTTTTAGGCTGGAAGGAGTATATGATTCTATTTGCTAGGATAATAATACAATATTTTCTTGAAACACATAATGATATTGGTCCTTGTTTCCTCAATGTCTATTATTGTAGTTAGATGTGGGCTTTGTGACGACACCAACATAACTAAGTAGCAATGTGGACATTGGTTAGATCAATTGTTGTATGCTCGCTAATAGAGATTAGAAACTCTATTCTCCTTATGATTTGGTGCATGATTATAGAGAGTAATCTTGTTTGTCTATTCATATATCCCAAAGAAAAAAAAGCATAGGCTTGTTATAAGATTTTTTGCCGGGTATAAGACTATTTTATTGTGTCTAAATTCAAACCATCTTGTATAAACAAACATGCATGTACTCTAGTTGACTATCACCCGCTTCGTTGTAAACTAAAAAAGCTATTTTCCATCGCCAAATAAATTTTCACTTCAGTGAATTTACCCAATAAACTTTCCTCTTTCTCTCCTTTTGATTTTTTGTTTATCATTGGTGTAAATAATCATTTTATATCATTCACTTATGAATGTGCAATAAAGTTAATCAGACTCCAATGTAGAATCATATTGTATTATATATTTGTTTAATATTATAGTAGAAAGGATTGCATGTAGACCTTTAAGACAATGAAACTCAGTTGTTCTTTTTTATCTAAGTTTTCCAAGAATCTTCTAATTTAGTAAAACTGCGTGGCTGAGAAAGGTGGTTCGCAAGGCTCCCCCCTAGCCTGATCACGACGACCATACAACCTTAGAGTTGACAAATGACCCCATTGCCATATTTTTCTTTCCTTCCAAGAAATAACTTATTTGGATTCCGGATTCCCATGGAACAAAAACACCCTATTAATACCGACCCAGATTTCGTAAACCTTGCAAATACGAGAGGTTAAAAATTTACGCAACTTGTGCACCGTGTGAGTAGTCAAAAATGCTGGATACCAAAAAAATTAACATGTTATCTAGACTATAGACCTTCTTATAAATCCATCTATGACAAATAATGGGGCGAAAGGCTCTCGACTTTATGTACTGCCAACCACGTTTTTGCGTCCCGAGTTGGTCAAATTGATCAGCCCATCTTGGCAGTTGGCACTGTAGATAGCATGTTGTATATTTCAGAAATTAAGAGATGAAACAGTCGAAAACTAAATATACAAATCACATGCGTCTGTACATGAGACAGATCAAATCAGTCTCTTGTATTGTTGTTATACATGTGACTACGGGAGGCAAGATTGAAGCTTAGTTCATCACCTTTTGTTGTGCATGCACGGCAAGCATGGGAAGCTTAGTTCATCACCAGGGCCAATTGCTGCAGCATGCATCGGGTGGGAAGCTCTGAACGAAGAGGGCCGGCCGGTCGGCTGAGGGCACGAAGGAAAATTGATGTGGCGTGCGTCTCAAGGACTGCTAGGCGAGAGGAGGGCATCCCAGAACTGATGACGCTATAGTTTGGATAAACTGGACTCCGTCTATGTGAGTGCTTCACGTTTCAACTTTGATAAAAAAATTAGTTCGGGGCCAGCTAGGTAGGTCTCGGGCATTTTTTTGTTGGTGGCCAAATATGTTTCGACCTAGCATGTGTGGATCTGTATCCTTGCCTAATTGAGAAGTGACATGTTGACCGTTCTTTGCCACTTTTTACGTAATCATTTTTATCTTTAAATCGTAACCATAAATTGTATATCTAACGGTTAATATAATTTGGATGATGTGGATCAACCAGGTGCCTCAAAAAACATCCTTATATTAATTTTAGTATATAATAGAAATAGATGTTCCCAACAGCGGCAAGACAATAGAGGTTGAATTATTCATATAATAAAATAGACTTCTTCAGATAAATGGTAAGTATGAACGGACATTATTTACAAGCTCGGAATAGAGTTAAGATTGAAATCATATATACTGTAATGGATTAACACGTACATATACACAATTAAACAAATTCCTCAAAATTATACATTTATTTACAGCTAATGTGCATTTTCCTAAATCAAAGAAGATAATATTAGGATGTAAACATTGAAACAACTCTAGAATTATATCTGCGCATGGCATTCATATGTTTATATGTCTCAGTCCAACTAGGTGCTCGGATCAATTTTTCAAAGAATACATACTATTAACATTAAAAACTTCAATCATAAAATCGTGTATTCCACCATCTATCTATTATATACTAAAAACAATATAAGGTTGTTTTTCGAGACACCAGGTTGATCCACATAGGCTAAATTAATATTCTCCTTTGATCTTAAATTTAAAGGCTGAGATTAACTATTAAGTAGTGTTACATAGAAGAAAATAAATATGTACAAACGAGGTTTTATGTCACGTTAATTGGTCACATAGCCCCGAAAAATCTCCGGAGTCCGGAAGCGAACCACAACCGACTGGCCCCGATGCCCTTCTTAAGCGACCGGCCCCTCTTCTTGTGCATGATCAGCAGCAGCGACGAGACCTGACTCATGGCGCTGGCCTCGATGCCGTTTTCCGGCCGGCCTTTCCGTGCATATATAGGTCTGCAGCGAAGTTTCAAACTTGCCGCATACACTCAGCAATGCAGATTTAATTTGCCTATCCCAAAGCTAGGCTAGACGCATGTGGCTGGTAAAATATTCCTTTTCGATTGCCCTTGGCCGGCCGGCCGGATGTCTTCGTGTGCTTCCGGTGTATGTAGCCATGTAGGCCAGCAGGAGAAGCTTCAAATTTTGCCCTACTCTCTTAGCCATGGAAGATTAATCCAAGGTTTGCCTCCTGTACAGATCTGAAATCTAGGCGCATGTGGTAGGTTTTTCCCTTTTTTTGAAATATTGATTTCTATATAATACACCATGGCAATATGCATATGCAAGATAAGCTGATCTATTTATTTTGGTGCCTCTAAAAAATTATCATCGTGGGAACGCACAAATATGGTCAGCGATCCATTAGAAAATTTTCTGTTAATGGGTCTATATATTGTCATTGGTTTCTAGCATACTTAACTTCTGACATGATACCACCATAGGGTGCACGTACTCTTTTACCACTGATAGTACGAGATGATTAATCAAGGCTGTGGATATGATTTGTTTGCAGCCGAGCCTGATGAGATAAATCCCGTCATGCATCTCGATAATTCGGACGAACGGCTCGCCCCGCCAAAAAAAGAATAACTCTGATCTCCCTGATTATTAAACCTCAAAGGTAAATTCATTGCTTTCTCATAAAAGTTGTGGAGTAGTAGTATAAGTGCATAAATCTGAAATAATAGATATTCTATAATTCATTTGGAATTACTGAATGTTGGTCGATACAAAATATGAGACAACATGTAAAAGTTCATGCACCGAGAGAAAAAAATGATGCAGCTATATGGTGAGTGCAACTAAACAATATCCTAGACATTTTATCTCACTTAGACATAGACATTAATACATGAGTTATAGCAATGTGCGTGGCAAAATTTAGTAAAACAATTTTGGTCATTGAAATAAAATAATTCATTTTGTTTTGTATGGAAAAGTAATGTTTCAGTGTATAATGTTTTATTGATAGTTCACTTCTTTAGAGGTAGCATCTTTAGATCACTAATTTGTTTCATCCTCTAAAACTATGTTAAATAATGTTTTGGTGTAGTATAATGCTTTACTCCGAGGTAGCTTCATAAGATCATTGCCATTGTGTTAACCAATGAAACTTTGTCATCGATCTTCCAATACTCACAACTCTCAATGTACTTATAAGTAAATAATTCAGTTTTTCTCTTCAATTTGTATTTTCTGTTTGAGATAGTAGTATTTGTATTTCCCCATATAAAGCATAATTATGTTATGTTAGCAAAGAATAATTTTACCAACTTTCTAAGTGTAATAAATAAATGGTGATGAAAAATGTATCCCGTATAACCAGTAAATTCACCCATCTATTATATACTAAAAGTAAGATACATAGGATATATATATATATGTATATATGCTAGAACATGATAAATTCGATTCGGTTGATGTGTTCATATGCACCATCTTGAACAGTAAGTTCAAAGAATGATTGTTTTGGTAAACATATCCAAGTGGTCTACTTACATGCATAATTTTTTCATGAAAAGTAAATTTAATAGATTAAATTTCTTGAAATCAAAATCGCCTGAGTTTTACTGACGGGGAAATTTCATCATGAAATGACATATTTTTTAAAATAGATGCTCTAAAAAATAGTATTCTAAAATTAATATTTTTAAAGTCCTTTAAGAGCTTCTATTCTGTGTCTATTTCCGGGAATCACCGAGAATGTCATTTCTTCACAAAACTATGCATGCACATAGACACTTGAACATGTTTATTAAAAAAGAATTTGTATACAACTTAGAAAATGAGCTCATAATGATACAATGTAAGAACTAATTGACATGCCAGAAAATGATAAATTCAACTCTATTTCTAAGCTCATATCCATCTTCATGACATGACAAAAAAATAAGAAATTCAAATCATCTTCTAAGCTCATATGCATGTTCATGAACATTAAATTCAATAACCAGATCTTTGTGGAATCAAATAGTGATTTCACAAAGAAACTAAAACTTTTGGAAACATCAATTTTGATTATTATAATTAAATGCAAAAAAATCGTCATGAAATGCCATTCTCGATGTTTTGTCAAAAAAGCAAAAGAAAATAATGCTCTAAAAGGGCTTAAAATAGACTATTTGCAACATCACTCTTTATCGTTTTCGCACCAAGCACCACGAATACAATTTCTTCTAAAGTCTATGCACATACATAGACACTAGAACAAGTTTTTTATATACAAAAATGAGAGATAGGGAAAAAATAACTATGAAGCTATTTAGAGGTATTTCAAATCATCATATATGGAACTAGATGTCAAAGTTACACCTCAAAACATGTATCCACGTTAAAAACTAGATATTTGCAATGAAGAGTCTATTAATTTGAGGACGACACTAAGATATCAGCATGCCCTCGCATTTGCAAGGGCCACTGTGCTAGTTTGTTTGAAAAATGAAACAGATTAGGTAGCACTTTCAACGAGCTGAGACTCCGCGAAGAGCTGAGATTTGACATCGATGCATGGTTTCATACATGGGTGGACTGCATTGTGTTTTCTCCATTGCAGTCCATACTGCTTTCGCTTCCGATTGCCGAAGAAGATGGATCAGAAAGAATAGAATGCCGTGACGGTATTACTGTTTCAGATACCAAGAGTGGATATCTTCTCATTTGCGCAAGAAATATATACAACCTCTAATTTTAGTAGACCCGGGCCTCAGATATGCTCGTAAGTGAAGTGTTCGTTACCCACATTTTATTGTCCAACACCAGACTTCTTACACGGTATTGGTGGGCACAAAGAGATTTATGCGTACCCAAGTGAACCGAGCTTTCTGTTTGTCCCATGCATATACTACTTCAGCTCTTTTATCCCAAACAATCTGATGCAAGAATGGCGCACGAACTCACTGGGTGAATCACTGAATCTGTTTGGCCAGCAAAAGCTTGCGACTTCCACAATGTGGTGGCCACTGCATATACTAATTCAGCTCCGACTGCAGGCACACGTCCATGATATATTTTTGACTCCGAACACCCATAGGAATGATCGTTAAACCTTGTAGATTTACGGAGGAAGGTAGTACGGCACGAATCCGAGTTCCCAGTGCATCCCACTTCCACTATATATGGTTCAATCAATATCATTTTCCCAGTTAAGATACCGTCACTTATGCATCTAACAGACCGTGTAACTGCTACGCAAGAGATAGGCAAGATTTTGATCAACTTCGAAAAATAATTGTATTGATATATATAGACCATGAAGCCCAAACCATGGCCTATGAATGCAGGAGCGTAGGTGTGCAAAGAGTGATGCTGAGTTCAGTGGTCTGGGATAATCAACCTACTGCCACAATATTTGTAGTACGACTATGTCGTACAATAATGCAGCAGCATTTATTATTAGAGCTACTGCGAAAAAAGAAATACGGCGATCTAGGGTTCACCCTAGCCGCCGCTGTCATCTGCCACGCTCCGCTGCTTCTGGCTGGGAATTGATGGGTCCACATCTCCTCTGCTTGCCGCTCCGGCGGCGCGAGGGGATGGGTACTTCGGACCTGCTCTCGACGCTCTAGTGCGGTCCCTAAAGTTGGAGATTGGTCAACCGGCAGAGACATCATGGTAGCTTTGGTAGCGTTGTGTAGGACAATGACAAGGTATACATGCGTCCTTGTCCACCTCAGTGGCGACGATATCGACCTGGCAGGAAATCATTTAGTAGTCACTGCTCCATTGAGTGAGGAACCCCGTTCAGTCTACATGTTTATAGGTTTGCTGTCAGAATATTCAGATCAATTCAAGGGATCAATTGCTACGACTTTAGCGAGGCACTAGTCTGTATTTCATGGATGCCAAGTTTCTATTTCCATACAAGTTATGCACATTCTCATTAGGAGAGAACCGATATCTCTCCTAGTGGTATAATTTTTTATGATAAAAACTTATATTTTTAAACAAATTAAGAGTCAATCAATTTTTTGCTTACTGGTGTGGGGACCTTAGACCTGCTCTTGGCACTGTAGTGTCGTCCCTAAATTTGTAGATTTGTCAAAGGGCAGAGACGTCATGGTGGCTAAGATGGCGTTGTGCGGGACAAGTATACATGCATCCGTGTCCACCTCGGTGGTGACGATATCGCCAATGCCATTGAGGAAGGCAGGAAATCATTGAGTCACTGCTCCCATGGAGTGGGGGATCCCCTTCAGTGCACATGTTTTATAGGTTTGGTGTCAGAAGATTCAGATCAATTAAAGGGTTCAATGGCTACGGCTTTGGATATGAGGAACTAGTTTGTATATGATGGATGCCAAATTTCTATTTCCACGCAAGTTATGTACATTCTCGTCAGGAGAGAGCCGATATCTCTCCTAATGGTATAATTGTTTTGACAAAAACTTATAATTTTTAAATAGATTAATAGACAATTATTTAATGCGTGTGCGATACCTGTTAAACTGAACCGGATGCTGTAGATAGCTTATTTCTGCCCCTGTAATTTTCTCTGCCTCATTCATAGGGAAAGCCCGTGCCGCCCCTGCTTCTTGCTGCACTGGTTCGCCATAAGCTAGGCCAAGTGCACTGCCTAGTTCACGCGCTCGTCTCTGCCAAGCAAGACACATCTCCACACCGATATCTGATACCCATGACCACTAGTGCAGAGCCCCCCCTTTAACTCCGGTTGGGAGGGCCCTCTAACAGCGGTTCCCCAACCGCTGTTGAGGGTTCGGTGTTAGAGGGGCCTTAACACGGTTCCTATCTGAACCGGTATTAAAGTGGCGCTGCGTGGGGCTGCCAGGCCTCAGCCCCTTTAACACCGGTTCGTATCGGAACCGGTGTTAAAATTCTTCCATGGCGGAGATTTAAACGTTTTCTGCGCGCAGAACTCGCGGCAGGAAAAGCGGCCATCTCGCAGCGACTCTGCCCGTTAAGGCGTATTTCTGCGGGAGGGGGCGAGGGAAATCGATCGGGGCGGTATACTTATAAATCATCGGTACATACGAGTACATGAATAATTAAGCAACTATTATTATACACAAACATCGTCATCGGCACATACATCGCCATCGGCACATACATAAATCATCGTTCATTTTGGTGGATATCTATAGAGTTCTCCGCCGTGTGACCTCATCAAGTATGAACCCCGCCAATTCCTCTTGAATGGCTCGTATGCGTTCAAATGGTAGGAGTTGGTCCGCATCCGTTCGATCTGAATATATATGAAGAATGGGCCGTCAATATATATATAAGAATAAAACTCAACACAATTGATGGTAATAAAATAATGTTGTGGACTTTGTTTACTTACTCTAAGTTGTTCTAGTGCGGCTTGGCCTCGCACATATCGTGTTCGAATGAATTCAAACATAGTACCCACATAAGTTATTGCCGTGTCCTTGATGTGCGCACTTTACGAGAATAGAGAGTTCAATCAAAATAATAATCAATAAAGCATGATATAATGGAATTGGAAGCTAGCTAGTATTACTTACATTTTGGTCTACAAATTTTAGTTCTTGACCATTCACCCACGGCCCTGCCCGTGAACATTTTCAAACCCTGTCCGACAAAGAAAATGGATAAAGGAGTAATTAATTACTTATTGTCACGAAGTTGCCAATCTAGTGCGATAATATGATTGAAATTACCTCGGAACATCTCTCTAAAGTCTGCCCATAGCTCTTTTTCTTTTAAACGAGTCCATGACAAGGACTTTTCTGAGTCGGGTTGAATGACTAGCAGAATAAAGTGGAACCTACATACATAACTCATCATCAGTTACACTTAACATCGAGTAAGCGAAACAGAATGTGTACAAGAGAGAGGTAAGTACTCACGAGAAGTTGTAAGGCAATAGTATTTCCCTTTTGGTTTGTTGTCTCGGTAAAGACTTTAGCAAGTAATCTTCATTTGCGGGTTTGTCTCTTACCACTTCTTCATGAACTCTATTTGGGTCAACGAACCCAATGTCAAAAGGGCCTCCTTTCATGCATTCCATAACCTTTTCCTGCATAATAGTATATACATATATGGTGAGCATATATATATACATGCAATTAATGAAGTGAATGAGTTGAGATAAAAATTACGAAATAGTACTTACACACAATAAAGGCTGATGGCAGATTTGTCGAGTTCCTTGATTGAATAGAAAATGCAAGTCTTGAATGTTGAAGTCGATCGCGTCGTCTCCTCACAAGAAAATCTCATCTCTTATATGCCGTGATCCATTCTTCTTTTCGTCTTACAGAAATGAAGGTACCACTTGTGCAATTTTCGCATCTTTGTTGGTAGATTCTTGAGCTCCTCTTTCTTGACGAGATTCTTCCCATACTTCCATGGCTGTATGGGGTTGACATCGCATTTGGGCAAGTTGTCTCCCATGACGTTCAAGTATGCAATGTAAGTCATCCCCATCTCATTGGCCTTTATTTGTAGCTCTGCCTCGTAATCATCTACGGAGGAGCGTCCCGTTTGTCAAACATTTGGGCGGCGCATGATTGGTTTCCTGCTCTCCGAGCATGTGAACTGTTTTTGGGGTGCCTCACGCTACTTTCAGTCTCCCTCGGCGCCTTGCATCCGCCTTCAAAATCTGGCTCGTAGTCCGGCACAAGTGGGGTTTCAGGTTTCAAAAGATTTTTGTAAAACTTCTCCACCACCGCCGGATCTATTTTCTCCTTTGGCTCGGCCGTCTAGGTGCAAAGAATTTCTTGACATGTTCTCCGAGATCCTATTGGTCTCCTCGTCGCTGCGATTCCACGGTAAAACCGGCAATGGCTTGGCGGAAGGCTGCGGACGTAGTTTTTGAACTCTTTGGCGACGGTTTCCTGGATTTCTTTGTGGAAGTGCTCGATGCTCCTCATGGCAGTGCTCTTCCGCTACGCTGAGAGATGGCTGAAGCACCGGAGATGGTGACGGGCGGAGATGGCTGCAGCAGAGATGGCTGACGGGCGGAGATGGCTGCAGCGAGAGATGGCTGAAGCGCTCGGGCTGCCCAGCTTGAGACGGCGGGGGTGCAGTGACCTCAATTTGGAAGCACAATGTGTTCCTTCTTCCAAAGAATGGTTGTTTTCACTGCAAATTTGAGTTGAGTTTCCCTTCACCGTAGCATGGTCAAGCTGTGCTTCCTCATATTCCTTCACAACCTCATCCACCCGACAATAGCATAGCCATCTGGAATCGGTCGGCGGTGGTAAGTTCCACCAGCTCTGAGGTAAGGCATAGCCGTGACCACCTTAATGGATAATCCCATTAATCTCACATGCAGCTCAGCGTGTTCGCTCTCCGTGATCTCATCAACGGGTATCGAGGACCCGTCATTTCAAGCGTTGGCTGCACGTTCTCCGTGGAAGCCACTGCTTTTCAGCAGATGCGGGTCGCGGGCAGCTTCAATGCAGGATCTTCATGCCGCTGAGATGGGCGGAAGCTTGATGGCTGTTGTGCATTCACTTGCGTCTGCGCCGCAAGTGCATGTTCTGTGTCATCCGATCTGACGCTCTTTTCTTTTCTGCGCCATCATGTAAGAGAGTCGCCCATTCGGCAAACCCATCCTTCCACGTCATACCCCTGTGCCTCGTGCATGTCCGGTGTTCTTTTTACCGATGGCGGCGTGTGAGCTGGTCATTCTCTCTGTCGGGATGGAAGATCCTAGCGGATGTTTCCTCGTATGCCGTGATGAGTTCGGTGTGGGTTTGGCAAGGATGGTTGGGAAGATACACAATCCTGTTTACGGGTCCAACCTTGCCCGATTCCGTAGAACCAAGTCTTTGCACGTAGGTCCCACCCATCCATGCAGGGTGTGATCCCTCTCGCGAGGCCCTCGGCTTCCTCCCACTTAGGCCTCGAGATATGTAGCCACTGACCCGTCCTCTGGTGATATTCCTTCTTGAGGCATTAAGCGTATTGGTTTCTGACCTCTTTTTAGCTATAGCACTTTTTTTATATGTCTCAAATTCGGGCAGTGAGGTCTTATCTTCGCATAATATGCGTCTTCGAAATTTGGAGTCTCGCGCTTTGACAAATTTGTTCAATTTTGTCTTCGATTCTTGGAAAGCCTCACCATCTGCTTTAGAGTCCACTCTTTGACCTTTTTCTTTATAACGGGTTGTTTTCATCCTCCTCTGGCGGAAGGGTGAAATTTACCAACAACGAATTCAAAGCGTTTCTTTGGATCATCATCGACAAAAGTACCGTCGCCCTTATTTGGCTTATTCCAACATTCAACTATGATTGGGATTTGGTCCTAAAAAGAACTCCAGCATGACGTATAAATTTGTCTGCGGCCTTTTTGGGCTCCATCGGCCTGCCATCAACACGGACCGCCGATCGTGAACTTTGCGATCTTTCAACCGCTGGCTCGCGCCTCACTTGCTCTTTTTCGTAGAAGAAGATGGTTGCTGGCTGGTCGATCCGGAGGGCTAAAAGAAGAAAAGCGATAATTAATACATGTAGAAGAAGATTGTTGGTGGAAGTCATGAGGCTTAATCAATGCATATACCTCGCCGGACTTTGTAACCATTAAATTGCGTTCACGAGTCTTCATCTTCTCCATGACTAGTACTTGAGCTGTCGTCATGTCCCTCCAAGTTCGAGATATTGTGAGGTGTCCTCATCAATAATGTTCTCCATTATTTCTTCTTCTTCAAGGTTTCTACTAAGTGGATCCATAGTTTCTAAAACAATAATATTATCACACAAATATCAGTAATACATCTATTGAAATGCTCAAGCAAGGACGATGATATGACAGGTTAAAAGTATCGAAATTTAACCCTAATACATGCTTGGTCATTTCAAACCCTAATCGGAGAAACCCGGATTCATATGAGAGGGTACATTTACTTCTTCTAATTAACTTGTCATCAAAGTTGATTAACATAGCATGGTTATTATAATGCTATATTGACAACGAGAGGTGGCGGCGCTAGAGCGGGGCGGTGCGTGGGTGTGCGTTCGAACCAGACGACGTGATGGTCTACCTAAAATGGGCGACTCACCCTCGGCGTGTGTAGGCTCGGCGAGACAGAGGAGGTCGGTATGACATAATGGTGGCGGAGGTCGTCGGCGTGGCACAAAATATACACAGGCATAGACAAGACACATACAATACAATATACATATATACATACACATACAAATATACATACACATATGCCACTTGTTCTACTGCATACAATACACACAATACAATATACATAGCTCGGACGCCGTGGCCTCCGAGAAGAAGTACTACAACTATGCCACCAACACCTGCTCGGCGCGAGATCGAGGGGGGAGGGGGCGGATATATTTTTTATTTTTAGTGGTGTTCACATGGATCAATCATGGATGATAACACTTTGAAACATTAAACAATGAACAACACAAAACATGAATACCATTGAAACTTATCCTCTTCCTAAGCATATGAATTTTGTAAGCAAACAAAAATTTTAGATCATGACCATCATCATAAGTAATAGGGATAAAGCATGCCTCCTTAATAGAGGAAATTGCCTCAAGCATATAATTATTCATATCATTATCAATTTATTCCAAATGGTCCCAAATTTCCTCAAGCATTATTCATAGAGGAAATTGCCTCAAGCATTGTCATCAAAATAAGATCCATCATTATTCTCCAAATTGGTCCAAAAAATATCTTGTGAACAATCTTACTTATATCCCGCGGGATGGCGACGACGAGGGCGACGACGAGGGTGGTGTGGGCGAGGGCGACGGCGAGGGCGACGACTAGGGCGGTATGTGGACGGCGACGGCTCCCGCTGACGAGGCGGCGACAGCGCTCCGTGGATGGCGACAGCGGCGGCGACGGCGGGCGTGGGCGGCGGCAGTGGGCGTGACGGTGACGGCTCGCGCCTGGCGAGGCGGCAGCGCTCCCGGGATGGCGACGCGAGGGCGGCGGCGCTCCGCTGGATGGCGACAGCGAGGCCCCGGGCGGCGGCTCTCTACTTAATTTCCTCTGCGCTTTTCGATCTGGTGGGAAAGGAAGAGGAAGGTGCGAGTTTCTTTAACACCGGTTCGTGGCTGGAACCGGTGTTAAAGGTTTCACAAGATTTATTACCCCCTTTAACATCGGTTCTAGCCACGAACCGGGGTTAAAGTGTTTCAGCGCATTTACTTTAACACGGTTCGGTCTGGAACCGCGTTAAAGAAGTCTGTGAACGAAATAAATGCCCCCCTTTAACACCGGTTCTGCGGAACCGGTGTTAAAGGGGCATTATTTCAGGGCTTTAATTCAAAAATATGATATGAAATTTAGAAAATTCATATCTTTTCATTTCAACTCGAAAAATATGAATAATATATCATAATTTTCAGAAAATAATATCTATCCATTCATGTAAATCATTTTATATTTACTTTATATGAAATTTTTAAAATAAATAAACACTTATTTCATGCATTAAAGGGCTTTTTAATTCAAAAATATGATATGAATTTAGAAAATTCATATCTATTTCATTCAACTCAGAAAATATGAATAATATATCATAATTTTCAGAAAAATAATATCTATCCATTCATGTAAATGATTTTTATATTTACTTTACATGAAATTTTTAAAATAAATAAACACTTATTTCATTCATTAAAGGGCTTTTTAAGATATATAAAAGAACTGAAAATTAAGATACATGGCCAGATTAAGTAACAATCAGCCGAACTGGAACTGAAAATTAAGATACATAAAAGAACTGAAAATTAAGATACATGGCGAGATTAAGTAACAATAGGCCGAACTTGTTTCGGAATGTTGGAGTGATTTAGTCATGCTCACCTTACACTGTAATACTCGCCATCAGAAGTCGTACATTGCCGCCGTCATCATTGCTGTCGCCGCCGGGTCACCGTAATTGAACCTCCGGAGTACGCGGGCTGGACTTGAGGGTAGTAGCGTGGGCTGGACTTGAGGGTAGCGCAGACGGGGTTAGAGTCGGCATGATGTCATAGGCCATGGCGCTCTGGAGAGTCCGAGCGCCACCATAGCCGACGGCCTCGTTGAAGTTAGGAGGAGGTGGGCCGTCCTCCTGTGCTGGCAGCGCCTCTCATGCCGATCCACGAAGAAGGCTTCCCAAGTAGAGAAATAGTCGGGATGCCATCTGGGATTCCTCCGCTGCTCCGGCGTGAGCTCGAAGTAGTAGTGGTTCGTGATGGCCATCCGGCGCCACACCTAGAGGGACAGGAGGAACCGGCACACCTCCGACGCTCAGCATCCAGCCGACGGGGACACAGTAGCCCGGCGGGCAGGGGTAGTTCGAGGCGCAAAGCGCCTCCGCCTCCCTGGGGGTTAGTGCTACGGTGGAAGCCATGGGAAAGAGTGATGAGGTTGCAGATATGAGTCTAGAGATGTGCAATGACAATGGAGGCCAACCCCCTACATATATATATAGTGAACTAGCGGGAAGAACTGGAGGGAAGAACTGGCGGGAAGAAAAATGGCGGGAAGAAAAATGGCGGGAAGAAAAATGGCGGGAAAAAATGGCGGGATGAACCTTTAGTCCCGGTTGGAGACACCAACCGGGACTAAAGATGAACCTTTAGTCCCGGTTGGAGACACCAACCGGGACAAAACACGAGTCAGCACTAATAATAGAGGTGAGTGCATGTCGACATTATGTCGTGCGGCGTGTACCTTGTCCCGGATGGTGTCACCAACCGGGACTAAAGATGAACCTTTAGTCCCGGTTGGAGACACCAACCGGGACAAAACACGAGTCAGCACTAATAATAGAGGTGAGTGCATGTCGACATTATGTCGTGCGGCGTGTACCTTGTCCCGGATGGTGTCACCAACCGGGACTAAAGATGACACCAACCGGGACTAATAATAGGGGTGAGTGTCGACATTATTTTGTAAGTGTCAACACTATGTCGAGCTGCTTGTACTATAAATAGGCATCCTTGTGAGTCCAGTCCTCGGCCCGGTTTGAGGCAGGGACACCACTACGGCGATTTGGGAGATGCCGATTGAGCCCATCCTCGGCATCTCCGAGAAACTGGTCATAGAGGCACTCCTAATATGTGAAATTAGTTAGCTCCTGGTGTATTGATCTAGTTAGACAAGTTACAAAGCTGCAAGATGGTTTTGAGGCAGGACACTACGGCGATTTCGGGGAGATGCCACGGAGCCTAGTCCTCGGCATCTCCAAGAAACTGGTCATAGAGGCACTCCTAATATGTGACCGTAGCGTTTGGAGATCAGATCTTAATGGTAAGTCTGAATCGGGACAACTTCTTCTCATACTCCCGGTCCATCCACAAAACATGACTAACACTCAAGACATGTATTAATATTAAAAACATGAACTAGAGTTACATAATATGAGCATGAACTTCTTGGCATATGCAAATTTTGCAAATAGATAGGTCTTATTTTTTGCAAATTTTGATATATTATTTGTATTTTTCCGAATTAGAATGATTTAGTTATGATTTTTCAAAGTTTAATGAGATAAAATAAAAAAATAGCTACGCCGAGGACAGCCGTCGGCGTAGCATAGAATATGCCGAGGGCAATTTTACGCCGACAGCTGCTTGGCGGGGCTGGCCTGGACGATAGCTACGCCGACGGCCCCGACGTTTGGCCGTCGGCGTAGCGACCGGCCGTCGGCGTAGCTTCCCATTCCTGTAGTGTTACCGAGTGTCCTCAAAAGTACACACAGTAATAGTTCGCGTCAAATTTCTTTCCCCGCGCGCGCCATAAAACCTGAGTGTTTGAAACGCCCCTATGCTGTGTATTTGCTGTGTGTTTGTCATAAACACTCGGCAAACATTTGACGCCGTCTCCAGTTGCCGCGCCGTGAACACATTATTTTACCGAGTGCGCGGCCGGTAGACACTCGGCAAAAGTTTGCCGAGTATCCGGGAGTTAAACACTCGGCAAAGTCGAGTTTGCCGGCGGGGTGTACGCTGTGAATTCTTTGCCGAGGTAAATACACGGCAAACATTTGCCGAGTATATTTCGGCCTTTGCTGTGTATTTTAAATACCCAGTAAAAAATCGTTTTCCTGTAGTGTCTTTGGGCAAATAGTAGATAGATACAAGTATGACACTACACCTACCTACAGTTTGGTACCTTTTATTTTTTAGGGAAAATGATTTAGTCTAATTAACTGACTGATTCGATCTGGCGATTGGCCGCCACATGGGATGTCCATCTCACCCTAATCCTATGGTATCTGTAGCATCATGTTGATCTCAGTTAGCTAAGATAGATTATCTGAAAGTCCAAGTTTTATCCCTCTCTAGCAGAACCTCTGCTACTACTTATACTTTGCTCGCCGTGATCGAGCTAGGCCAAGTTGCATCAACCAGGCCACCGAACAAGTTGCGCCTCAACAAGATGGGCCTCCAACCCAAGGTATCTTACATGGTTTCGAGCTTGGGGAAGGTGATAGACTAAGGGAATGTGTCGTGGGATCTACCAGCGTTAGGGCTAATGCGGTCTCATGGAGGTGAGATTGATGCTCGGATAGAAGATTTAAATTTGCGGGTTATCGATGGTGTATATGTTTTTCATATTTTACAAACTATTTTTGTGTTTTACCGCAAACACACAAACGAGATGTTGCGATGACTCTACCATCTCATGTATATTTTACATTTGTGTTGCAAATTATTTTGTTGGTTCCTCCAAGTGTTGGATGTGTCGCATGCATGTGGCGATTTTTCTTGGGAACTTTGCTACAACCAATGGGGATTTGTTACAGATACATATTTTTCTCACAGTTATATTTTCAAAATTTTGTAGTGTCATTTGCCTTTTTTGACGCACAAGATGATAAATGCTGAAATGTTAAAAACTTACATAGAGTGTTGTGCGCGTGGAGGCTATGTTGCATGGATTCTACGACTCATGATCTTGATCTTACGTTAGACCAGACGGCCTAGGATGGAGTTGATATGGTTTAATTTTGGCCAAGCCAGTTCACATCATTTCTCGTTCTTAATGTTTGTCAAAGATTTAGGAGATAAATATCCGAATTACCATAATGGAACAAATTGAATCAGGCCTGCTAAAGAGAAACATGAACGAAAAAATTCTCGACAAAACTTGAAGTCACATTAATATTGTTTGAATTTGTGTTCTCATCTTCTGCATGCGTTCTAAAATTTTCCCTGCATGAAACCACCGAGGACCAGACCTAAACAAGATATATTCTAGCATCAAAGGTTTCAAATAGCCTCAATAGTCACCCACCTCGGTAGGTGAGAGCCAAATTAAGATCGTAGAACACACAGTGGCCGCACAGGGAAGGATATTGAACCACTGCTTCACCACAATACTGTCAGGGAATGACACCGGAACTCAAACTTTATCCATGCGAAAAATATTTTTCACCTCCTGAATTATTCACGGTATTAAAAAATTAAGTAAATGTTACGAAAACAGTGACCCCATGAAGATTTATGGCCGCTGGTGCATAGAATCTAGCTACTAATATGCAACAATGCCTTTCTATATATATATCATATTGTGTATATCGACGCTATTAGGAGCATATTAGGCCATCTGAATTGTTTCTCCTAGGTATGCACAAATGACACTGTGCCAGCTTCCTCGCACTATTTTACAATAATTTAAAACAATCAGAAGAACAACGCTTCATAAAATTCTTATGAGGGAAGTCGTGACCTTGTACTACTGCTCGGTATATATATCACGGGTACCAAGGCTTGCATTGGTACACTGCTCCCGGGCTGAATTCCGCACTCAGGCTAGAGAACTGTGTTGGCCGTCAGACCACCGCTGGAACATGAATTGATGATGCACTTCCTTATCAAGCTACGCCGAATCTATATATACTGATGCATCCCATTCATATATGTGCACACATGTATTATCGCTACAAGGATCTTCTATTCTTATGATTTACAAGAAAAATGTCCACGCGCTCTTTAGTATGTGAGATTGATACATGTGAGCTCGTAGAGGATGAAATATATAGGCTATCTTTTGGTAAATAGTTCAACGATGATAGATAGAAGTGTGTCACTGCACCTACCTCCAGTTTGGTACTTATTAGTTTTAAGGAAAACTAGCACAGTGGCCCTCGCAAATGCGAGGGTGACATCTTTATTTTTGGATAGTGGTCAAAAATATTTTTATAGTTTGTGGATATTCATATTTTACATTTTGGGGTAGGAAATAATGTGATTCTGTGGTGATGATAAATATTTCACATTTGTTCTAAATATATTAAAATTTATTATTTCCACTATGTTTTTTATATATGTAAAGAAAATTAAAGAAATTCAAATACAAATCTGTACAACAACAATTATTCGGAAGAAGAGGTATTGTGTCAGTCTTTTTCTCTCCACTTGGTCTAGGCTCTGTTCACATTTATTTTTCATGTCATGTAACATAACCACGCTAACTTGAAGCGACGTATTCTCTCTTGTTAAAAGTACTCAATTTGTCTTGTGATTACAATGATTGGTCCTTTGAATTTTCAAAGGTTCAAGGTACTTCTAATTAAACAGTATGTATGAAAAATCTTGCCAATTAAAATTTATATAGTTACTTAAACGAACATTAACAATAAAACTAAGGGAATAACTTGCAGTTTGTAGTTCTATGATCCATCTCATCTCAAGTTCCACATTTCAGAGCTCTGTTTTACACTTGACAAGTCAGATGTTCTCTCATATGAACGGAAGTGAAACGCTGCATTATAAATTATACTCGTGGGTAGAATACCATACTTAGAAATCAAGCGACTTGATATGTTCAGTTCAGTTTGTCGATATGGTCGGTGTGGACAGCTGGAAATGGAAGAGACCAAACTTTCCTCGCTAAGAAAATACAATATCCTGACCACGTGCAATCAAATTGTTGTATCAGCATACCTCAAAAATTTTTGTATCAGCATAAATTATAAATCTACTAATATATTTATTTTTATTATCATTTTGTTGTTGGGGTTATCCTTGCTATTATTAATGTTGTCATAAATAAGTTATTGCATAAATATAAGTTTTATCGTGCTTCACTCGAGAAAACTGCTATCAAAATTGCATTATTGTTTACATCAATCATAATATATCCTTTTATTGAACAATGTAAATATTCCAACTCCTCTAAGACATGTTACAATTACGGACCATGGGTTTTGCAACATGCTTTTGTGCAAAATTATGAATGGTAAATGCTACAAATAGACGATATAATATATATTTGACTCAACATATAAATACACATGATTAGTCTATTACTTTTTCAGAAAAATTGAAAGATTAGTTAATGACAATTGACCTTCAGCTTGGTTTTCTGCTTCAATCTTACGCATAGTTTGTAAGCGAGGCCCCACATAATAGAAAACTATTTGCATGAGAGATTGCCTCATTTTCTTGTTCCTATCAACTACACTAGTGTGCCATTTTATCTTCGACAGCTATGACACATGAAAATTCTTTATGTGCCTGGAACTTTATATGTCAAACGACTTTTTTGTTTGTTTAAACAGTTAACGAACCACACGGCTCGGATGGGGTTTCATGTGTTACACATCGAGAGTGTTATGTAATTATATGTCGTGACTCTCTATTAAATTAAAGCGTTCAATTATGTATCTAACAAATCTTATTAATTTACGTGATGTGGATTAAGGTGGTGTCTCCAATTTAGACCTATGTATCTTGCTTAAGTGATGTGTATTAACGTGGTGTCTCGAGTTTAGCCTTCAATTATCCATCTCAAATGGGTTAATTTTTCTAGTGGATATTGTTTATCTAATATTTTCTCATTATTATAATTAGTAGACATCATTTGCATGCATGTGTTGTCCTCCGGTTCGTAGTGATCAATCCTTGACAAAGTGTCTTTTTTCTTTTTGACATGTCTTGAAGGAGTCTTAGCGACGCACGCTGCCTCCATCTCTTAATTTTTTTAAACTGGGCTTTATCGGAGTGCTTCAGGTAGTATGCATGCCACATACGTGACATTGTTTTGTTTTTCCTTTTTAAACTGGACTCCTGAGTGCTTCACGTATCAATCAGCTGGATGTCCGGCAGTTTTTTTTTTTTGCCGTGGACATACGTGACATTGTTGACTGTTATTTGTACCAACTATTTTCTACGTAACTTTATTATTTTTAATCATAACCATAAATTGTAGATCTAACGGTCAATATAATTTGGATGACGTGGATTAACCAGGTGCCTCGAAAAACACCCTTATATTACTTTTAATATATAATAGAAGATGATTAGACTGATTTGATGTGGCGATTGGCCGCCACGTGGGGTGTCCATCTCACACCATCCTATGGTCTCTCTAGGATCATACACACATAGGTCTCTCTAGGATCATACACACATGTTGATCGCAGTTAGCTAAGATAGCTTATCTTCATATCAAATTTGTATCCCCTCTCTAGCACAAGGTACTGCTTATACTTGCTCGCCGTGAGCTAGGCCAAGTTGCATCAACTAGGCCACCGATCAAGTTGTGCCTCCACATCGACATAAGAGTCCCATGACGGGCCTCCAACCCAAGGTATCTTCCATGGTTTCGAGCCTAGGGAAGGTGATGGGCTAAGGGAATGGGTGTGGGATCTACCAGCATTAGGGCTAAAGCGATCTCATGGAGGCGACATAGATGCTTCCACAGAAGATTAAAATTTCCGGGTTTTCGATGGTGCATGTGTTTTTTCACATTTTACAAACTATGTTCGTGTTTTGGTGCAAACAGACAAACGGGATGCTGCGATGACTCTACCGTCTCATGCAGATGTTACATTCATGTTGCAAATGATTTTGTTGGTTCCTGCAAGTGTTGGATGTCTCGCATGCATGTGGCCATTTTTCTTGGGAACTTTTCTACGACCAATGGGGATTTGTTGCATATACATATTTTCTCACATTTATATTTTATAAAAGTGTATTTTGCCCTTTTTGACACACAACATGATAAATGTTGCAATGATGTTGCAAACGTACATAGAGTGTTGTGCGGGTGGCGGATATGTTTCATGGATTGGACGTCTTATGATCTTGATCTTAAGTTAGACCAAACAGTCTAGGATGCAATTGATATGCTTTAATTTTGGCCAAGCTAGTTCACATCGTTTCTTGTTCTTAATGTTTTTCAAAGATGGTTCCCATAAACTATTTGTTGGAATTTGGGTGTGGGCCTTGGCCCATAGCCTAATACAAATTCTGAAATTCTCATGGCCCATTCATGCCTAGCAAGGGGTGGCACCAAAGTTTAGTCCCACCTTGCTAGTTTAAAGGGAGTTGGACCAATATATATAGTGGAGTGTTTCACTATCTCCTAAAGAGAGTGAAGAGGAGTGGCATACATGCCGCTCCTCCTCCTCCACCGCCCGCCTCGCCACGCGCGCGCCGTGGTTTTGTGCCTGCAGATTATTTTTTTCTGTCAGCCGTTTCCGGTATTTCCGGAAACGTGGGCTATTACTACTCGGACGTGGGCTACGCCCCACGTCTTACCCGACCGGCACAATACACATCGCCCTGCCTCCAGAACCTTGCGCCGCCGCTACACCTTCTCCATCCCCTCTTCCGGTGTGCACCGGACGACGGGACAGTAGGCCTCCGGAACCACCGCCTCTCGTGAACCTGTACGGGTGAGGGGCGATCAGGTTTTTGGGGAGCGGGTCTGCGCGACTACTGACGGCATCACATCGACCGACCACTCCTTCCCCGACGAGGACTTCTTCCCGGACATCAGCAGCCTCTACATCGACGCCATGGCTGACGACACTGGTGTCAACGCGAACCTCAACCCCAACCTGAACGCGAACCCGATTCCTACTCCAGCACCATATGTAATCTGTTCCTATCTAGTTCAGTTTCTGTTGTAGTTTCTTGTACTAGCTCTTGGAATATATGTGATCTGCTTATTCTCGTTAAATATGATCTGTTCGTCTATTCTGCTAGTATACATTATTAGGTTAATTCCAGCACTTATAGTCATGATTTATTATTGCTTATTTCGGATTGAATATTATGGTAATTTTCTTATATTTTCAACAATTCAAAAACCTGATTATAGGCAACTGAATTCAACTGGTTTAGCCGCGGCTACAAGGCCGCCTCCTTTTGACGGTGTCAATTATAAGATATGGCGCACGAGAGCAGTTCTATGGTTGAAAAACCTAGGCTGCTATAGCGCCACTCTTGGCAAACCTGAGGGAGATCTTTCTCATATTCAGGAGGAAGCGTTTCAGAAAGTCGACACCATGTTTATGGGGGCTTTGTTCAATATTCTTGGTGACAACATTGTTGACACCTATATGTCATTTGATAATGGCAAGGATGCGTGGGATGCACTGGACGCCAAGTTTGGTGTTTCGGATGCTGGCACTAAACTGTATATCATGGAGCAATTCTATGACTACAAGATAACCGATGACCGTCCCATCGTGGATCAGGCTCATGAGATACAGTCCCTTGCCAAAGAACTCGAGCAGTTCAAGTGTATCTTACCGGAAAAGTTCGTGGCCGGAGGCATTATTGCCAAGCTTCCTCCTTCTTGGAGGAACTTTGCTACCTCTCTGAAACATAAGAGACAGGAGTTTTCTGTTTCGGATCTCATCGGATCTCTTCATGTTGAAGAAAAGGCGAGAGCAAAATATACACGTCCTCGAGGCTTTGACGGAAGTTCTAGCGCACATGTAGTGCAGAAAAACAACTTCCAGTCCCACAAGTTCAAGAATAAGAACAGGTCTGATGGCAAAGGAAAGTTTGATGGTCCAACTTGTGAGCCAACATGGTTTGACATCACCCTATGACCTAAACAAACACAAAACAAGAGAGAGCTACGTCGGGCTACCCCGCTGGAGGAGCGTTTAGGGGTAGGCGATCCAGTGTGCAGAGATCGTGGTTTCACGGAGGAAGACCACGAGAACATCGGAATGAGATGAAAACTTGCATGTGCACCTAGCATATGTGTGTGGGTGTGGTGAGAGGTTGGTATAGGTGCTTGCATGTGTCCCCCCTCGCATGCATGCGCTCTAACCTAGAGGCGAAGGTTCCGGACCCGTATGAGGGTGGAATCTCCCCGTCGAGGTGAAACCGGGTAGGATAGTGACCCAACTTGTGAGCCAACATGGTTTGACATCACCCTATGACCTAAACAAACACAAAACAAGAGAGAGCTATGCCGGGCTACCCCTGTCAGAGGAACGTCTAGGGGGGTAGACGATCCGAGTGTGCATAGAGATCAGGGTTTCGCCGAAGGAAGACCACGAGAACATCGGAATGAGATCAAAACTTTCATGTGCCCCTAGCATATGTGTGTGTGGATGTGGTTAGAGGTTGGTATATATAGGTGCTTGCATGTGTCCCCCCTCGCATGCATGCGCTCTAACCTAGAGGCGAAGGTTCCGGACCCGTATGAGGGTGGAATCTCCCCGTCGAGGTGAAACCGGGTAGGATAGTGCCCCAACTTGTGAGCAACATGGTTTGACATCACCCTATGACCTAAACAAACACAAAACAAGAGAGAGCTACGCCGGGCTACCCCTGTCAGAGGAACGTCTAGGGGGGTAGACGATCCGAGTGTGCACAGAGAGATGGGGTTTTTGGGAGGAAGACCACGAGAACATCGGAATGAGATGAAAACATGTGCCCCTAGCATATGTGTGTGGGTGTGGTGAGAGGTTGGTATAGGTGCTTGCATGTGTCCCCTCGCATGCATGCGCTCTAACCTAGAGGCGAAGGTTAGGGCCCGTATAAGGGTGGAATCTCCCGTCGAGGTGAAACGGTAGGATAGTGCCCCAACTTGTGAGCCAACATGGTTTGACATCACCCTATGACTTAAACAAACACAAAACAAGAGAGCTACGCCGGCTACCCCTGAGGAGGGCGTCTAGGGGGTAGACGATCCAGTGTGCCAGAGATCGAGGTTTCGGGACACTACTAGGAAAAGCGGCTATAGGTAATCAGCACATCCGTGGCTCACATGGTTGAAGTGCCCCACGGCTAAAGCAGCGTGGCTCACCAGTGGGCAGTGCCCTACTAATAACTAGAACATCCGTGGCGCATGACCCTAGTGCGCCACAGATGTGGGCGAGGCCCTGTTGGCCACACGCCAAACTTCAGAAGCGCACTACAGCCATATGCGCCACGGTTGTTAGGGTCATCTGGGCGCACGTGTGCATGGTGCGCCTGACCGGCACATGCCCACCTCTGCTGCAAACGCCACAAACTGTGGCGCACTCCGCCTAGTGCGCCACGGGACTAAAACATCTGTGGCGCACTCCGCCTAGTGCGCCACAGTTTGTACTCACGTGGCGCTGGGGCCGTGTCGCCACGGATGTGTCGATTTTTAGGACAGCACTTTATGTGCACATGTGTGACCACATCCACCACCCCACACTTCACTTTCCCTTCTTCTTCCTCCTTAGATCTAGTCGGGATCTTCTCCTTCCCACCTCAATTTCTCCACATTCACCATTTTTAGCATGTAAAACTTGCTTTGGATGTTACATAAGTAATAGAGGAGGTCTCCGGTCTCTCATCTATCCGTCTCCGGTCGACGCGCGCACCTCTCCTTTCCATCTTTCTCGCGATCGGTCTCTCATCTCGGTAAGTTGTCCATGTAAGGATGTGTTCATGTGTATATGGATGATGCATGTGCTCATATGTATGTAGATGATCGATGCTCATGATGTGTGTATGTGTGGAGAGGATCGATGGTCATATGTGTGTGTATATGGAGAGTATCGATGATGCTCATGCATGTGTGTATGGAGAGGATAATGATATGTTCATGTGTGTATGGATCGGTCTCTCTCTCTCTCTTGTGTTTGTATGTGAACAAGTTGCCATTTGTTTTGCCAAAATGTTGATTCATTTCCATTTTGGCAAGACTTTGGCATTCAAAGGTCCTAATTTTAGGATAGGTCATGCCGAAATTTTCTATCGACCATTGCATGCATGCATTCATTATGTGGTTCTAATAGACTTCAAAATTGTACCGTGTACATCGTGCGAGCAAAATGGTCCGCATAATGGCGAAGGCATTGTGGCTAGATTTTTGAAATGTCGACGGCCGACATGATACGAAATAACAAACAGATATAAGATGTCCGTGCAGAAGATGCAAACTCAATGGGTGATCGACCCAGATTCGAGAATCTGCAGCGCACTGCTCGCCATGGTTTCATGGATGGATACACTCGTTGGATAAGCGATGGCGTAGATGATGGAGCGGTGATCATCATCACGGCGAGAACGGCGAGATGATGAAGAGGCTCTGGAGATGGTGAAGTGCGAGGCGGATGATGATGATCTAGATGGGAGGAGCGCAGACGATGGAACAACGTCGGTGGTGCGGGACCCTTATGTGCAAGAGCTGCTTCTCAAGCGCATTTAGTAACGCCAGCTGCCGCTAGAGAGAAAGCCAAGCTTGCGCAACTTGAGAAAGACGCGGTTACTCCATTGTATGAAGGATGCAGGCCGATGATACCGGTTGAATGTAACGCTCAAGGCTATGGAGATGAAGGCAAAGCACAAATTCAGCGACGCAAGCTTGACGATATGATGGCATTCAGCACGATCGTCTCCCGATGGGAACACATGTCCAACTAGTATCGAGGATGCCAAGAAAATCGTGTCCTCTCGATCTACCGCATGTTAGATATCACGTATGCATCAACGATTGCATCATTTATCGGGCGAGGACGGAGAAAACCACATGTCCGTGTGCGCGTGAGTCGATACAAGAAAGGGAAGAAAGCACCTCGAAAAGTGGTATGGTACTTTCCTATCACCCTCGTCTGCAGCGCTATTTCGCGGACCCTAAGAGCGAAGCTCATGCGATGGCATGCGGAAAGGAAGAAGCCAGGAGATGATGATGACCCGAAAAGGATGAGCTGACGCACCTTCGGGATGCTAGCCGGTGGAAAGCATTGGACCTCGAATTCCCGAACTCGGTGGAGATTCGAGGAACATCGAACTTGCGAGCACCGATGGACTCAATCCGTTCGGTAGCAAGCAGCACGCAAAGACTTGGCCTGTGTTTGTATGGATGTACAACCTCCTCCATGGTTGTGCATGAAGAAGAAGTACATACAAATGAGTATGCTAATTCAAGGGCGAAACAACCTGGTACCGACATCAATCTGTATCTCGGGCTGTTGAAAGAGGAGCTAGCCACGTTATGGGAATCTGGAGCCAATACTTACGACGCCGTCACACAAGATTATTTCACTATGAGAGCCGTGTTGGTCACTACGGTGCAAGACTATCCAGTTGCGGGTATATCTCGGGGCAGGTTATCCAAGGATGCCACGCATGAGTTAGGTGCATGGATAACACAAGCTATCTCCAACTAGAGAAAGATCCAGGGTCATCGAAAACCGTGTTCATGGCGCACCGGAGGTGGCTCGGCAAGAATGATCCATGGAGAAAGCGTGGAGACCTGTTCGATGGCAAATCGAGACCGAGGAATCCCAGGCGTAGGAGCAGCGAAGAAGTGGAAGAGTTGCTGAAAAACTGGAAAGATTGTCCTAAGCACGGAAAGAAGCAAAAGGCAGCAACAAGACAAGCCGATGAAGGTATGGAAAACAAGGTCATTTTACGGGAGTTGCCATCTTGGAAGTTTCTCCACGCCTCATAGCCTCGACATCATGCATATCACGAAAACGTGTGCGAGTCGTCGCCACCATAATCAACATGCCGGATAGGACGAAAGATGGTCCGAAAGCAAGGCACGACTGATATGCTTGGGTATCCGGAAGGAGCTTCACGGAGGGCCTTTTCTCGATGATCGGAAGATGGCGACGATGATCATGAGTCGGAGCGACACAAGGTCGTCGGAAGGGTAAAAGTTCAAGAAGAACGAATATTACTGCCTCCTTCTTGCTTCACTCTAAGCCGGATGAGATCAAACAGTTTTCAAGTGCCTTCTAGGAGTCAAATTTCCTTCTGACTCACGGAAAGATAAGTAGATACCTAGGCGAGGACGAGGTTCGATGGCATGAAGTCTCACGATGCCGTGCTAATGACGCAGTACTTCCGGTCGCACTAAGAGGGATAATGGACGAGCACGTCCGTGAAAGCGTTATTTGGCTTATGCAAGTTTTTCGGCGTCATCTCTAGGAAGTCGATTGGCTTGAATCAGCTCGGAAGGCTCTGAGGAGGAGATCGTGGTGATACTATGTGAGCTTGAGGTCTACTTCCCACCGCATTCTTCGACATTATGGTGCATCTGCTGGTCCATGTCGTGGAGGACATCGTACAACTCGGGCCGATGTTTCTCCGCAGCATGATGGCGTTCGAAAGGATGAACGGACACATCAAAGGATACGTTATAGCAGGTCCCGTCGGATGGAAGCATAGCCAAGGGCTTTACGGCGAAGAGTGCATCTCTTTCGCATGAATTATCTAGACATCGAGAACCTCGGTCTTCCGTCAGCACACCTTGGCAAGCTCGACGGATCTGGTCACCGAGAGGGTCGTCGCATCTGCATGCGAACTTCGATTTTCGACGCAAACTTTGATCGAGCAAACCTCGTCGCGCTGACATTTAGAACTGGTCGATCCTTGGGTGCAAGCACAAAAGGTTAATCGAGAAGAAGTACGATGACGGGGCATACAGAGGACGCGAGGAGAAATAATCAAAGAGCACAACTCAGATTTCAGCGTTGGTTTAGGCGGCTCCTTGATAATCCCAGCGCTCGCATTCTTACGACACGGAAAAGATCATATTCACCTTGTCGCAGGACCGATGCAAAACCTGGTGACCTATCGGCGTATGATATCAACGGCTACACATTCTACGGAGGAAAAGGACAACAAGTGTGATTATCGAACTCAGCGTAGCGTCGAATTCTACACCGATGACAACGTGAAGGAAAGATTCTACGGAAGAATCGAGGAGATCTGGGAGCTCCACTCTGTGGAGAAAAGGTGCCGATGTTCCGTGTCGGATGGGCAAAGAACGTCGAAGAGAAGACCGGTATTTCACAACCATGGTTATACCGGCAGCCAAATCCAAGGCCGCGGTGCAAAGCGTGGCGCGAAAAATGAACCGTGGTCTGGCTACCAAAGTGGACCAATGTTTTTTCATTACCGACCGACAAAGCCTAGCCGTGTTGTCGTGGGGAGAGGAAAAAGGAACATCATCGGAATGGATGGAGTCGCCAATGAGCAAGACTTGACCAGCGGCGATCCAAAGATTGAAGATGACGGCGACTACGATGCGGCAACATACATAACAAGAAGAAAAGGACAACCCTACCCAAAAAGGTAGCCCGTTAGAAAGAAGAAACATTAAAGTGCGGGGCTAAATTATTCAACCGCGACAAAGAAGGGAAAAAGATTGTAAAACGCTAGCTCAAAAAATATTGTGGCATTGGTCGAAAAAGATTGTAATATTCATGGACAAATTATTATGAAATTTAGTTATACTTTAAATCATATTTTGGGCATTTTGGAATATTATTACTTTTGGGCATTTTGGAATATTTAAAAGTATTTTAAAATCAAAATAAAACTTCTATGGCATATATCACCACTTTTGGGCATTTTTGGAATATTTAAAAGTATTTTAAAAACAAAACAAAATTTGTATGGCATGTATCACCATTTTTGGAACATTTTAAAGTATTTTTTGGAACATTTTAAAGTATTTTTTGGAACATTTTAAAGTATTTTTAAAGTAAAAATAAAAAAGTGGAGCACGAGTTGAACACAGGTGCTCATCGTTTAGACTAGAGCTAAGGCAGAACCGGTGGGGTAAGACAGTACTAGTGTTAACTAGTGGGGCGACCAAGTACTTATCGATAGTCCAACACACAGCGTGCCACTTACGCTGCGCTTCTGCCATCCGTAGCGCACTTAGCCAGGGTGTGCTACGCGTGTGTGGGTTGGACTAGTCAACTGCGCGCGTGAGCCAGCCCTCCCATCGTCGCCCTCATCAGACACATCGTCCATGCCCATCCCCATCCCCGCATCGAGGCGCCGCCGCCACCACGCCAGGAGGAGGCCGCCGCCGCCACGCCACGCCAAGAGGAGGAGGAGGCCGCCACGCCACGCCAGGAGGAGGAGGCCGCCACGCAACGCCAGGAGGAGGAGGCCGCCGCCACCACGCCAGGAGGAGGCCGCCACGCCACGCCAAGAGGAGGAGGAGGCCGCCACGCCACGCCAGGAGGAGGAGGCCTCCACGCTAGGAGGAGGAGGAGGCCGCCTTCCCCGCGCCAGGAGGAGGAGGTTCCTGTAGAGTCGTCCGCCAGCCCTCGTCGTCGTCATCTCCCCCTCTCTCCTCGAGCAATCTCAGAGGTGAGCTCTGCCCCTCCCCTCTATCCTTCTCCCCCTCTCTCTCCTCAGAGGGTTAGGGTTAGATAAAAATGTGCTGGAAATGGACTGGATAGGGTTAGGCTTGAAATGGACTGGATAAATGAGTTTGCATCTGGTTAGGGTTAGGCTTGAAATGGACTGTATACTTTGGTGTTTGCATCTGGTTAGGGTTAGGCTTGAAATGGACTGGATAAATGAGTTGAGCATGTTGGCACTTTCATATTAAGAACTCCAATATTCTGTCTCCATGTGAGCATCAATCAATCCAATAAACAACATCACATGTCATCTTGGAATATGGCATCCTTGCCATGTATGCGAGCCAGGTCTCCTTGTATAAATAAAGTTTGATGTCAAATGAGTTGTTAATCTGATGCTGATGGCTCCATTTGTTCAAGTGATGGCTCCATTTGTTCAAGTGATGGCTCCATTTGTTCAAGTGATGGCTCCAGTTGTTAATCTTATGCAGAGCCAGCTGCTTCTGAACAGCTGATAGAGACATGTTATGGTGTTGATGTTGAGCTGGTACTTGCTTTTGCAAGCCCCTTATTTTCTTCCAGTGTCCTGTTCGGCCAGCTAACATCTCCTAAACAAACACACGAACAAACACCGCTCACTTTAGCATCGAAAGTTCTCTTAATTTGGTTCTCGATAATATAAACTTTAGCATCATTCTCGATAATTTGGACCTAATTTTATCTAGGATTCTAGTAATGTTCATATCTAGGCTGCTCTGATTGCAGAAATAAATTGATAGTTAAACCAACTAGTGCTCAGTAATATAAACTTCTCCTATGTGCATCCATTGTTTTAGCTTTTATTTGACTAAGATAGCTTTTGTACATTTTTTACTTAATAGAATGGCCTGCAGTATTTTCTTATTAATAAAATTAGAATGGACTGGATGCTATCATATACTTGTTGTCATATTTGTTGTCATACTTGCTGTCATACTTGTTGTCAATGACAGTTGATATAATCTGTGGTGATATAATTGTAGCACTTGAAATTGTGCTTGTGCTTGTATATGAAGAACTTTATTATGTGTGTATGCAGGTTCTTGTATGAAATGAGTCCCGATTTTTGCACCGGCGGTAGGGAGAATACACCGGCGGCCAGCACCGCGCCATCAAGCAGCCCTTCCGTCTCTTGCACGCCCGTCGCCGTGCGGTGTCGACATTAGCCGATCTCGACGCCATCACGGTAAACAAATTGCTTTAATTACCGCCTTTCATGCCATCTATATATTACTCTTGTGGCATCTCGCTCGACGCCGTATATGTTTTCCGCAGACGGATGTTCCTTGCACTCTTATGCTACGTGAACAACGAGCGAGGATGTTGCCAAGGGTACCATCGTTCAACCCTTGCAGCACGTTCCACTCAAAGCCGATGCGGATAGCGTGCAGGTTAAAATTAGTCGGTTGCTAAGGGCTGCGATGACTGAACCTCCCATTCAACCCCGAGGCGGATGAAGAAGAGTCGTACGTCTCGAAGTTGCTTCGCTTGTTCATGCTATGGCCAAAGAGCATGATCCGTTTGGGGACGGCGGGGCCATCACGCCACAGACAACGGCACCGCTGTCGTGCGGCGACAAGCGGTGGCAAAACCTACCGCCCTCGCCGTCACCTCCACGCGGTGGGTCGGATGATCATGTTGATGATATGCACATGGCGCGGATCCGCCGAGGACTTCAAGACTGAATGATCACTTCTTCAGACTCGGTTTGGCAAAGAAGACCTAGCTGGTGGCCCCACAGAAAGCCACTATCACCAAGCGTCTGTTTGGTTCTCGGGACGCCTCCGACTTGCGCCTTCTGAGCCGGTGATACAACCAACCGCCCTTTATTCTAAGCCCGACACACTACATAGGGCGGCGGTGCTCAGATGCGGTGCCCGCTCTCCAAAAGGAAAAAAGGGCAGGAAAGAAAATCTAGCAGCTCGAGCCAGCGGTGGCGTCAACAATCGCGAATCCGATCAGGTTTGGACGGCCACCAAGACCCGAGGGTATTATGTGGAGGATTCATGTGGCGGGTGATCCCATGCTACCTAAGAATTTGCGGAAGCTCGCCAGTTGAACTGCAGAGTGTGCATGGCGTCTTGGCGATAGAGACGCCTTCTATCGGAGAAAGATCCCTCGCACCCGGTATTCGTGGTTAAGGTGCCACCGAGCTTGGGCTTCGACACGCCCCAGCGGATCTGTTCTTCCTGCGGTTCGAGGACATCTTCAATATGTTCCACCTATACCGCTGCACTATACCATGGTCCGTCTCTTTCTCTCAGCCTGGCCACGCAGATCATTAGAGAGAACACACCGGGCATCGCTATAGTGGACCCCTACTACATGCGTGATGGCTGCTTGGGTTCCCCCGCCGAACGACGTATCGTGGCCTCGTACCTAAAAAGAATCCTTGTGGCGAACAAGACAAAGGAATACATTCTCGTGCCTTACTTTCCGAGTAAGTCGTTATTCATCGCCACCGTCGATTGGCTTTATTAGATCATCATCATTCTTTTTCAACACATTCCATTTGAATTTTTTGCAGAGATGAACACCACGCTCATCTCCTTATCGCTGAAGCATTCCCACGCCGTATTTCGACTCGGGAGTCTAGAAAAGAAGAAAAACTACGACAAGATCAAGGAAGTTACGGATGATGCTCTCACGCTTTGCCTCGACGGAAGGCACCAGCCGTGCGTAAGAAGGTCAAGTTCGCAGCACGTCTTCAACCACGTATGTGAGTTCCCTGCGTGCAGCAGGAAAACAGTAAGAAGGAAGCCTACTACGCACTCCATCACATGAGGGCGTTCCTACTTGACCAGCAGAATTCTATGCTGCCAGATCATCTCAAACAGTGGGCCGAAGCAAAGGCCAAGATCAATGATTCGGATATTAGACAAGAGATGTATCGCATCCAGCAGCAGTTTGGGGCAATCATCTTTCGTGATGTCATGACTTCGGGGGGGATCTTCTACGGAGGAAATATCCCAAATAACCGTGACATAGAAGATCGCCTAGAGATGCAGGGTGACTATAGGAAGTTCATGACGAGGCGTCCTCCGTTCCTAAGCCGAGCGAAGGCTTGATGTTGGCCTAGTTGTAGTTGCAAACTATAGATGACCTTTGTGTGTGTGAGCGACAAGTGTACTTATCTTATTAGGTTTATGAATCACCGCTTACTTATTTTGCTTATTATTATTATATATCAATCAATGCTTGGTTTTTTGCTTACTCTTTGGTTTTTGCTTACTCTTTGGTTCTCGGACGACAAGTGTGAGTTATTTTTGTATTTTTCGAGAATATGCCGATGATTGAAATGTCGTGGCACAATATATATGTGAATGTGCTATGACGGATTGTCGACCTTGTGATATGCACAAGTCCGGGAATTGTGCATCCTACTTGGGCGATAGTCCCGTCATAAGCAATTCCTGTCCAACGACCTAGCTAGTTATATATGAGGCATGCTTTTGAGTTATTTTGTCTTTTTAGAATATGCCGATGATTGAAATGTCGTGGCACAATATATATGTGAATGTGCTATGACGGGATTGTGAGCCTTGTGATATGCACAAGTCCGTGAATTGCATCCTACTTGGCTCACGGTCCGTCATAAGCAATTCTGTCCAACGACCTAGCTAGTTATATATGAGGCATGCTTTTCGAGTTATTTTGTCTTTTCGAGAATATGCCGATGATTGAAATGTCGTGGCACAATATATATGTGAATGTGCTATGGCGGGATTGTGAGCCTTGTGATATGCACAAGTCCGTGAATTGTGCATCCTACTTGGCTCACAGTCCGTCATAAGCAATTCTGTGTCCAACGACCTAGATAGTTATATATGAGGCATGCTTTTCGAGTTATTTTGTCTTTTTCGAGAATATGCCGATGATTGAAATGTCGTGGCACAATATATATGTGAATGTGCTATGGCGGGATTGTGAGCCTTGTGATATGCACAAGTCCGGGGTGTGCATCCTACTTGGCTCACGGTCCGTCATAAGCAATTCTGTGTCCAACGACCTAGCTAGTTATATATGAGGCATGCTTTTGAGTTATTTTTGTCTTTTCGAGAATATGCCGATGATTGAAATGTCGTGGCACAATATATATGTGAATGTGCTATGACGGGATTGTGAGCCTTGTGATATGCACAAGTCCAGGAATTGTGCATCCTACTTGGCTCACAGTCCCGTCATAAGCAATTCCTGTGTCCAACGACCTAGCTAGTTATATATGAGGCATGCTTTTCGAGTTATTTTTGTCTTTTTCGAGAATATGCCGATGATTGAAATGTCGTGGCACAATATATATGTGAATGTGCTATGACGGGATTGTTAGCCTTGTGATATGCACAAGTCCAGGAATTGTGCATCCTACTTGGCTAGCAGTCCCGTCATAAGCAATTCCTGTGTCCAACGACCTAGCTAGTTATATATGAGGCATGCTTTTCGAGTTATTTTTGTCTTTTTCGAGAATATGCCGATGATTGAAATGTCGTGGCACAATATATATGTGAATGTGCTATGACGGGATTGTTAGCCTTGTGATATGCACAAGTCCGAATTGTGCATCCTACTTGGCTAAGTCCGTCATAAGCAATTCGTGTCCAACGACCTAGCTAGTTATATATGAGGCATGCTTTTGAGTTTGCTCTTTTGATTTAAGAGTACTTTCTATAAGTGTATCTTCATATGCGAATTTAATTATACATGTTTTTCAATCACCGGTTAGTTATTATTGTCAACTTGTAGATGACGTGATACGTCGTGTACAAGGGCGGGTTCGAGTCTACGATGATTGGGAAGACTGCGGAGACAGTGCCGTTTCAGCAATAGCTACAAAGGTACAACACTATGGCGGAGCGGAAGATAGATACACGCTATCTAGCGGGAGTTAGGACAAGGAACCGGATGAAGACCTACACCTTCGTCGCGGCGGTGATCATGCTTATCTTCTTTGGTTATTTATCCCGCGTTTGTGTCTAGCTAGCTAGTTTAAATGTCTAGGCGAGCTTCCGAGCTCTAACTTGTTCGATCGACACATGTATTCGCATGTCACCAACTACTACTTTGTAACATGATCAAAACAATGTAACTTGGACTATGTATTCATGTATGAGACTTATCTATATGTATTTGTTTCAATCTTGTTTTTCATATCGAGTATTTATATATAATTGTATATCTTGTATCTGTGTGTGTATATCTGTTGTAATATTGTATATAATCTGTATTGCATATAATCTGGCTTGGAAATTAAAAAAAAAATACATCTGTGGCGCACATGTTCTACCTTCTGTGGCGCACTACACCTAAAGCGCACCATGGATGTTTAGTGGCGCACTGGGTAGTGCGCCACAGAAGATCCAAGGGGTAGCGCACCATGCCAAACTTCTGTGGCGCACTAGGTGGTGCGCTACGCCTATCTCTACACAACCGTGGCGCACTAGGCAGTGCGCCACGGCTGAGAGATAGCCGTAGCGCAAGGCCCGTGGCGCACTACTGGTGCGCTACAGATGGGCCTTTCAGGTGCGCCACAAACGACCATTTTCCTAGTAGTGGGAGGAAGACCACGAGAACATCGGAATGAGATGAAAACTTGCATGTGCCCCTAGCATATGTGTGTGTGGGTGTGGTTAGAGGTTGGTATATATAGGTGCTTGCATGTGTCCCCCCTCACATGCATGCGCTCTAACCTAGAGGCGAAGGTTCCGGACCCGTATGAGGGTGGAATCTCCCCGTCGAGGTGAAACCGGGTAGGATAGTGACCCAACTTGTGAGCCAACATGGTTTGACATCACCCTATGACCTAAACAAACACAAAACAAGAGAGAGCTACGGGCTACCCTGTCGGAGGAACGTCTAGGGGGTAGACGATCCGAGTGCACAGAGATCGAGGTTTGACGGAGGAAGACCACGAGAACATCGAATGAGATGAAAACTTGCATGTGCCCCTGGAATATGTGTGTGGGTGTGGTGAGAGGTTGGTATAGGTGCTTGCATGTGTCCCCCCTCGCATGCATGCGCTCTAACCTAGAGGCGAAGGTTCCGGACCCGTATGAGGGTGGAATCTCCCCGTCGAGGTGAAACCGGGTAGGATAGTGACCCAACTTGTGAGCCAACATGGTTTGACATCACCCTATGACCTAAACAAACACAAAACAAGAGAGAGCTACGCCGGCTACCCCTATCAGAGGAGCGTCTAGGGGGGTAGACGATCCGAGTGTGCACAGATCGTGGTTTGACGGAGGAAGACCACGAGAACATCGGAATGAGATGAAAACTTGCATGTGCCCCTAGCATATGTGTGTGGGTGTGGTGAGAGGTTGGTATAGGTGCTTGCATGTGTCCCCCCTCGCATGCATGTGCTCTAACCTAGAGGCGAAGGTTCCGGACCCGTATGAGGGTGGAATCTCCCCGTCGAGGTGAAACCGGGTAGGATAGTGACCCAACTTGTGAGCCAACATGGTTTGACATCACCCTATGACCTAAACAAACACAAAACAAGAGAGAGCGCGGTCTACCCCTCGAGGAACGTCAAGGGGGTGACGATCCGAGTGTGCAGAGATCGTGGTTTCACGGAGGAAGACCACGAGAACATCGGAATGAGATGAAAACTTGCATGTGCCCCTAGCATATGTGTGTGTGGTTAGAGGTTGGTATATATAGGTTCTTGCATGTGTCCCCCTCGCATGCATGCGCTCTAACCTAGAGGCGAATTTTCCGGACCCGTATGAGGGTGGAATCTCCCCGTCGAGGTGAAACCGGGTAGGATAGTGCCCCAACTTGTGAGCCAACATGGTTTGACATCACCCTATGACCTAAACAAACACAAAACAAGAGAGAGCTACTGGCTACCCTGTCGGAACGTCTAGGGGGTAGACGATCCGAGTGTGCACAGAGATCAGGGTTTCGCCGGAGGAAGACCACGAGAACATCCGAATGAGATGAAAACTTGCATGTTCCCCTAGCATATGTGTGTGGGTGTGGTGAGAGGTTGGTATAGGTGCTTGCATGTGTCCCCCCTCGCATGCATGCGCTCTCACCTAGAGAAGGTTAGGACCCGTATGAGGGTGGAATCTCCCCGTCGAGGTGAAACCGGGTAGGATAGTGACCCAACTTGTGAGCCAACATGGTTTGACATCACCCTATGACCTAAACAAACACAAAACAAGAGAGAGCTACGCCGGGCTACCCCTGTCAGAGGAACGTCTAGGGGGGTAGACGATCCGAGTGTGCACAGAGATCAGGGTTTCGCTGGAGGAAGACCACGAGAACATCGGAATGAGATGAAAACTTGCATGTGCCCCTAGCATATGTGGGTGTGGGTGTGGGTGTGGTTAGAGGTTGGTATATATAGGTGCTTGCATGTGTCCCCCCTCGCATGCATGCGCTCTAACCTAGAGGCGAAGGTTCCGGACCCGTATGAGGGTGGAATCTCCCCGTCGAGGTGAAACCGTCTAATCGAAATTTTTGGCTAGATTTTACATGTATCTATACACTAGGTCCTACACATGTGTATCTAAATGAATTTATTATTTTTATTGATATTTTTTAGTCTCTAGATATATGTGCATTTAATAAAAAAAATATGGTTATGAAACATAAGAGACAGGAGTTTTCTGTTTCGGATCTCATCGGATCTCTTCATGTTGAAGAAAAGGCGAGAGCAAAATATACACGTCCTCGAGGCTTTGACGGAAGTTCTAGCGCACATGTAGTGCAGAAAAACAACTTCCAGTCCCACAAGTTCAAGAATAAGAACAGGTCTGATGGCAAAGGAAAGTTTGATGGCAAAAACAAGGCCGCACAGATTACCAACTTCAAGAAGAAGACTGAGTATGAGAAGAAAGGATCCTGCCATGTCTGTGGTGATCCTAATCATTGGGCTCCTAGCTGCCCCAATGCTTTGACAAGTGTCCACATGGAAATAGTGGCAAGTCCGTTAATGTTGTTCTTGGTGATATTGAGATGAAGGATACTGGGTACGATATATTTCCTACTGTTCTTTCAGTTTGTAATTCACCTGATTGGTGGATAGAGACTGGTGCAAATATACATGTATGTGCTAATATTGCTAATATTTCAATGTTATCTTCTTATCAGGTCGAACAGGCTGGCTCCGTGCTGATAGGAAACGGCTCACGTGCTTTTGTTCAAGGTGTTGGTATGGTGGATCTGAAGTTTACTTCGGGGAAGATCGTACAGCTGAAGAATGTGCAACACGTTCCCTCAATCAATAAGAATCTCGTCAGCGGATCTCTTCTGTGTCGAGATGATTTTAAGTTAGTCTTTGAGTCCAATAAAGTTGTAATTTCTAAGTGTGGACAATTTGTTGGAAAGGGTTATGAGTGCGGAGTCTTGTTCCGCTTATCTTTGTTAGACTTATGTACTCAAGATATTAATCATGTTTGCAATGATAGTGAATCCAATATTTGACATTCATGACTTTGTCATATTAATTTTGGGTGCATGACGCGGCTTGCCGATATGAATTTAATTCCGAAATTTACTACTGCCAAAAGTTCCAAGTGTCAAGTGTGTGTGCAAGCTAAGCAACCTCGCAAGTCTCACAAGACTGCCGAGGTACGAGATTTGGCACCACTGGAACTAATACATTCAGATCTTTGTGATATGAATGGTGAGTTGACAAAAGGTGGAAAGCGATATTTCATGACTTTAATTGATGATTCCACTCGATACTGTTATGTGTACCTTCTGAAATCTAAAGATGAAGCTTTTAATCACTTCAAAATCTATAAAGCTAAATCAGAAAACCAACTTGATCGAAAGATTAAGCGACTTCGGTCTGATCGTGGTGGAGAGTATTTTTCCAACGAATTTGATTATTTTTGTGCGGAGCATGGTATTATCCATGAGAGGACGCCTCCCTACTCACCTCAGTCAAATGGGGTGGCCGAAAGAAAAAACCGTACTCTAACTGATTTGGTTAACGCCATGTTAGATACATCGGGTCTATCCAAGGAATGGTGGGGGGAGGCGATAAAAACTGCGTGTCATGTCCTAAAACATGTTCCGAAAAAGAACAAAACCATTACTCCATTTGAGGAATGGGAAAGGAAAAGGCTGAAACTCTCCTACTTACGAACTTGGGGTTGTTTGGCGAAAGTGAATGTGCCGATACCCAAGAAGCGCAAGCTTGGACCAAAAACCGTGGATTGTGTCTTTCTGGGATATGCATTTCATAGCATTGGCTATAGATTTTTGATAGTGAAATCTTAGGTATCCGACATGCATGTTGGTACAATCATGGAGTCGAATGATGCGACTTTCTTTGAAGACATCTTTCCCATGAAATATTCGTCCAGTTCATCAAATCAGGAGATGCCTAGTTTATCTAGTCAAGAATTAATTACAATTCCTGAACCCACCATTTCGATAGAACACCCTGATAATCCTGTGGAGGATAACAATGAAGCTCCTACGAGTAAAGAGCGGAGGCTGCGAAGTCCTTTGGTGATGATTTCATTGTATACCTCGTGGATGATACTCCCACTTCTATTTGAAGCTTATGCATCTCAAGATCGACTCTTTGAAAGAAGCCGTTCAGATGAGATGGATTCCATCATAGCAAACAGAACTTGGGAAATTACTGATCGTCCTTATGGGTGCAAACCTGTAGGATGTAAGTGGGTGTTTAAGAAGAAGCTTAGATCTGATGGTACTATTGAGAAGTATAAGTCATGCCTTGTTGCCAAGGGTTATACCCAGAAAGAAGGTGAAGACTTCTTTGATACTTATTCACCTGTGGCTAGATTGACCACCATTCGAGTACTCCTATCCTTGGCTGCCTCGCATGGTCTTCTCGTTCATCAAATGGACGTTAAGACGGCTTTCCTAAATGGAGAGTTAGATGAGGAAATTTATACGGATCAACCGGATGGGTTCGTGATAGATGCTCAACAAGGCAAGGTGTGCAAGTTATTGAAGTCTCTGTATGGTCTTAAGCAAGCACCTAAGCAGTGGCATGAGAAGTTTGAAAGGACTTTAACTGATGAAGGCTTTATTGTAAACGAAGCTGACAAGTGTGTGTGCTATCGCCATGGTGGGGGCGAGGGAGTCATCTTATGTCTGTATGCTGATGATATACTGATATTCGGGACCAATCTTAATGTTATCAATGAGGTCAAAGACTTTCTATCTCGTTGTTTTGAGATGAAAGATCTAGGAGTGGCTGATGTGATATTGAACATCAAGCTGCTGAAAGATGATGATGGTGGGATAACACTGCTTCAGTCTCACTATGTGGAAAAGATCTTGAGTCGTTTTGGGTATAGCGAATGTAGATCCTCTCCTACACCATACGATCCTAGCGTGTTGGTTCGAAAGAATCAGGGAGATCCTAAGGATGCTAAAGATCAGCTGAGATATTCTCAGATTATTGGCTCGCTTATGTATTTAGCCAGCGCTACGAGGCCTGACATCTCCTTTGCTGTAAGCAAGTTAAGTCGATTTGTCTCAAATCCTGGAGATGTTCATTGGCAGGCCCTTGAAAGGGTTTTGCGTTATTTGAAAGGCACTGCGAGCTATGGGATTCACTACTCCGGGTATCCAAGGGTACTTGAAGGGTATAGTGACTCAAACTGGATTTCTGATGCTGATGAGACTAAGGCCACGAGTGGTTATGTGTTTACACTTGGTGGTGGCGCTGTTTCTTGGAAGTCTTGCAAGCAGACCATCTTAACGAGGTCAACTATGGAAGCAGAACTCACAGCATTAGACACAACCACTGTTGAAGCAGAGTGGCTTCGTGAACTCTTGATGAACTTACCTGTGGTTGAAAAACCAATACCCGCAATCCTTATGAACTGTGATAATCAAACTGTGATCATCAAAATAAACAGTTCTAAGGACAATATGAAGTCATCAAGACATGTGAAGAGGAGATTGAAATCTGTCAGGAAAATGAGAAACTCCGGAGTTATTGCATTGGACTATATCCAAACATCTAAAAATCTGGCAGATCCCTTCACAAAGGGTCTATCACGTAATGTGATAGATAATGCATCGAGGGAGATGGGTTTGAGACCCACTTTTTGAGTTGCTCACAGTGGTAACCCGCTCTATGTGATCGGAGATCCCGTGAAGTAGAGTTGGGAGACAAGCTGTTGGTCAACTGGGAGGAGAGTATCCTTACAGCATACTACCACTCCGTATAGATGCAATACTCTCCTATTCTGCATGGCAGGTTGGTATTTACCTTAATGTGTTCTGAGTGGCTTGTTTAAGCAAAGATGTTGTCCTGCAGAACATATTTTGAAGAACACATCTATATGAGTCTGACTGTTAAACGTCGCAGTCCGTGGGAGTTGGGTGCTCTCTAATAAACTCATGAAAGGCCATGGAGTATGACGCATAAGCTCCAAACCGCGGGGAAGCTTCGCGGCAGCCCTGTATCGGTCTAGACCTTATGTGAAACTAGTGCGCACCAAACTTATAGTTCAAGGCATAGTCCACTATTCAAGTTGCAATCTAGTGTAGCATGAAGTTCTAAGTGGAAGTTCAACTTAACAGTCTCCACCTCGCACCGGTATATAAACAATGCTCTGGAACTGATTGATGTGATATGATGATATGTGTCTATGAGAATTTGTGGGGGATTGTTGGAATTTGGGTGTGGTCCTTGGCCCATAGCCTAATACAAATTCTGAAAATTTCATGGCCATTCATGCCTAGCAAGGGGTGGCACCAAAGTTTAGTCCCACCTTGATAGTTTAGAGGGAGTTGGACAAATATATATAGTGGAGTGTTTCACTACCTCCTAAAGAGAATGAAGAGGAGTGGCATACACGCGCGCTCCTCCTCCTCCGCCGCCCGCCACGCCACTCCTCGCCTCGCCTCGTCACGACGCGCGCGCCGCCAGAACCTTGCGCTGCCGCTACACCTTCTCCATCCCCTCTTCCGGCGTGCACCGGACGACGGGACAGTAGGCCTCCGGAACCACCGCCTCTCGTGAACCTCTACGGGTGAGGGACGATTAGGTTTTTGGGGAGCGCGTCTACGCGACTACTAACGGCATCACGTCGACCGACCACTCCTTCCTCGACGAGGACTTCTTTCTGGACATCAGCAGCCTCTACATCGACGCCATGGCTGACGACACTGGTGTCAACGCGAACCTCAACACCAACCTGAACGCGAACCCGATTCCTCCTCCAGCACCGTACGTAATATGTTCCTATTTAGTTCAGTTTCTGTTGCAGTTTCTTGTACTAGCTCTTGGAATAGATGCGGTCTGCTTATTCTGGTTGAATATGATATGTTCGTCTATTCTGCTAGTATACATGATTAGGTTAATTCCAGCACTTATAGTCATGATTTATTATTGCTTATTTCGAATTGAATATTATGGTAATTTGCTTATATTTTCAACACTATTTAGGAGAGAAATATCCGACTTTACCATAAATGGAAGAAATTGAATCAGATCTGCTAAAGAGAAACGCGAACGAAAAGATTCTCGATAACGTCACATTAAGATTGTTTGAATCTGTGTTCTCATCTTCCGCGTTCTAAAAAATTTCCCGCGTGAAACCACCGAGGACCAGACCTAAACAAGATATGTTCTAGCATCGAAGGTTTTGAATAGCCTCAATAGCCACCCACCTCAGTAGGTGAGAACCAAATTAAGATCGTAGAACACACAGTGGCCGCACAGGGAAGGATATTGAACCACTGCTTCACCACAATACTTTTAGGGAATGAAGCCCGGACTCAAACTTTTTCGATGAGAAAAATATTTTTCACCTCCTGAATTATTCGAGGTATTAAAAAACCAAGTAAAAGTTACGAAAATAGAGAGCACGGTGAAGATTTATGGCCGTTGGTGCATAAAATCTAGCTACTAGTATGGAACAATGCTTTTCTATATATATATATATATATATATATATATATATATATATATATATATATATATATATATATACCCCCTATTGGGGGCATATTTGGCTATCTGATTTGTTTCTCCTAGGTATGCACAAAGAACACTTTGCCTTCCTCGCACTAATTTACATAAATTTAAACCAAGCAGAAAAACAACGCTTCATAAAATTCTTATAAGGGCTCTTTTGACTTGGAGGAAACATGGAGGAAATGCATAGGAATAGGAAATTTACTATTCACTCCTTTGATTCATAGGAATGACACAAGGGAAAATTAAAGGAAATTTTCCTCAGGGCTCACTTTCAATGAAAACGCAAATGAAATGAAAAATTCACTCACACCTTATTCTTTGAATCCTATGCACAAGGAACGAGGAAAGTTTTGCAACTGACATCCTTTTCTATTTCTATCTTTTCCTATTTCTTTGATTTTCTTTTCTTATGAATCAAAGAGGCCCCAAAGGAAGTCAGTGACCTTGTACTACTGCTCGGTATATGACACAGATACCAAGGTTTGCACTAGTATATATGGTGCTCCCAGGCTGAATTTCGCACTCGGCTAGAGAACTGTGTTGATCACCCTGTAAGTGGAAACGGCTGCCTGGCGCCGCCAGCCCAAGGCCACTTAAACTGCTTAGTGGACACCCATGGGCATAGATAGAACTGTGGCGACCACTCACGGGGCACCCGCTACTGCCGCCACGCCGTATCTAGGTCGTCGGGCGCCATGGCTGGAGAAATCTCCCTCCCCTCCGCATCGAAGCTGGAGAAAGCTCCTCCCTCCGCATCGAGGCTCCATGGCGCTGGCGCTGGGATCCATCACTCCGCCTTCCTCCGGTATACTTCTCCGTCACGCCTATCCCATCTCTGGAGCAGCAGAGATCCGGCGAGCAGCTACGCGGCGAGTTCCTTGGTTTCCGCGCGTGTCCAGTGAGGTCCTTGGGGTTCCACACGCGGCCGACGAGGTCCAGTTTGGGACACTTTCAGAGGCTAGTGTGGTAGCATGTGCAGATTTAAACACACTTTTTCCTGTATGTTAAATTCCCAAACGGTTGAACTATTAGATGCTAACGGTGTACTGGTGTCGACTATCTCAATGTGTGCCTCTACTATTCATGTGTATTAGTGCAGTTGGCCAAACGAGTCTGCATGTACTATTCCTGTGTACTGCAGTAGTTAATTTGGTGGGTATAAAGTGGGCAGATGGACGCCGCTAAATCTAAAACAATTAAATGGCCAGAAGCGGATGTCCTGTTTAGTCAAGCGGCCAGAAGTCATCAACTAGTGGACACCCACGGACATGTCCACTTACAGGCATATGTGTTGACCGTGAGACTACCAGTTGCATTTCGCACCTCCTTATTTGGAGAGAACCGAAATCTATGAGATAAAAGCGCAAAACCGTTCCTCCGTAGTCGCTATCCAAAAGATGGCATGGCCTCGCCAGGCTCTACAGAATCTAGATATCCCAATGCATCTCATTCATGTACGTGCACATGTATACAGGCCCGGTCCTAAGATTTCAGGGGCCCGGGGCGAAACTAAAATTTTGGACCCCATTATAGAACTTTTAAATAATAATCCAATAAATAAAAATTTAGGGAGTCTCTTATTGCAATATTTGTATCAAATATATTTTGAGTAAGCAAGCCGCCTCATTAAAAACCTTCCAGTCCCCTTAGGTACCCTGGTAAGGAAAAGAGTGCGTCTGAAACTTGCTGCTCCAACAGTGCAATTACATATTACCTCAGAAATTTCTTCTCACACTTCTCGATGCGAAGTCATTGATGATGGTATCAATATCAATCTCATCTAATAATTTCTTCTCGATGCATATAGTAGCCAAACCATTTAACCTCTCTTGCGACATTGTAGACCTCAGATGGTTCTTCAACAATTTCAACTTTGAAAAGCTCCTTTCAGCCGATGCCACAGTCACAGGCAGAGTAAATAAGATCCGATAAGCAATATAAATATTAGGATAGCAATCGGCTGCTCTGACATACTCAAAAATTTCCAAACCAGTCATTGATTTATTTGGCAAAGCATACTGTAGAACACCTACCTCAGAAATTAGATCGTTTAACTCAACATCGCATGCACCACTTTCTAGAGATAAAGTGTGAGCAAGTTTAGTGCAACGATCTTTTATATGAGAACCATCCAATGACTTCAATGCTACCGAACTCATTAGAAACCCAAATATGCTTTGGAAGGATTGAAGTTCTTCAAACCTGCTTTTCAATGATGTGATTGCCATATCAACCATGACTAGAAAGTAATTTACTTTAAAAGCATCCTCAGCTTGCAAGATTGCTTCATCATAGTCAATTTCATCAAAGTGCTTCTTCCTCTGAGATTTACGCTTTACTGGCAGTGATGGCTCTACGCCCATTTTAGATGCAATTTCCTTCGCAATGATCAAACTAGAAGCAAACCCATCATTTCTGAAATTTAGAAAGTAAGTACGTATACCTTCTATTTGCTGTAAGGTAGAGTCAATGCACATGGATGGGGATTGCAACTTCTTGCTCACTCCATTTACAACAAATAAAATTTCATGCCAAATAACCAGACGATCTCTTCTTCGTTTCCTTTTCGCACTACCGGATGGACACTTTTTTGGTGGCATAAGACCCTTCTTAGGTGCCATACCCACGCTGAAAATAAATAGACAAATACTAATCAAAATTATATTAGTTAATCCCCTGCAGCCCATATTAATTGACTTGGATTTGTCAAAATTTAAATGAACCTATATACTAAATAGTGTCTAGATTTATTAAATCTAGACAAATTTGAGTCAATTAATATGGGTCAGAGGGAATAGTAAACTAGGGCATATACTACACAGAGAATTAGAGAAGAGAACTAAGACTACCTTCTGTAAAAGAACGGACGAAAGGTTGTTTGACTTGTTGTTGTTGGCAGGTTGTGACTTGTTGTTGTAAAAGAACCAGCTCTTCAATGTTGCCTTGAACTCGACTAGCAGTTGGACCGTTGCCTGTTGGAGAACTGCCAGCGACGAGGCCACGAGGTCCAGCAGGCAGCAAGACGACCGAGATATGAGAGATCAGATTCAGATCGGAAGACGGCGGTCGGTGGGCAGACGACAGGCGTCTTGGGTGTGGCGTTCGCGCCGGGGGTGGAAAACGAACAGACAGAGCTGCCGAGGCGATCTGGTCTGGCGATCTCGTCTCGATGCGATCTTTCCGGACCGGTTTCCACTCAGCTTCTAAGCTGCCAATTTTTTTTGGCTGGACAGAGGTATTGGCCTTCATAGAAACATACCAGCGGGGGGCCCCTAAAAATTTTGGGCCCGGGGCGGCTGCCCCTCCCGCCCCCCCCCCCCTTGGGCCGGGCCTGCATGTATAACTTGCATCTATCGCTACAAGGATCTCTTTTTATCATGCTTGTGTTCCCACAGTACGTGAGATCGATACATGTAAGCTCGTAGATGATGAAATATATATATTAGGCCATCTTTTAGCAAATAGCGCAATGATCGTAAATACAAGTGTATCACTACACACCTACCTCGGATTTTGTACTTATTAGTATTCTTTATAGAACACGATTCGGTCTAACCGATTGAGACGATGTGGCAATTGACTGTCCCATGCGGTGTTCATCTCGCCCCATCTTACCGTCTCACTATAGTCATTATACATTCATGTTGACCTCAGTTGGCTAGCTTACTTAACTCTGTGCCCAATTTTCACTTTGTTGAGCGCCTATCGCAAGCTAGCGCCGTCTCTCCTACTGCCCGCACGGGGCTTGCCGCAAGGTAGGTTTAGCTTCAACACCTAGGCCACATGGTCATCACATGCCAAGCACCGATCACCTCCACACGACATGTTGTAGAAGGGAATTGGAGATTGCACAGCACCAATTGGGCCGGCTGTTCATGTATATATAGACGGACACATGTACAATTACAGGTACAACCCTGACAAAACACGGAGACCTATACCTAGTACAATATGTTACTCAACACCCCCCGCAGTCGAAGGGTCGGCACCGACACATAGACTGGAGCGAAACTCAGGAAAAGTCGTGGACGGCAATCCCTTCGTCATGATATCGGCAAACTGCTGAGACGTCGGTACGTGAAGAACTCGAACGTGACCGAGGGCAACTTGCTCACGAACAAAGTGGATGTCCAACTCGATGTGCTTGGTGCGCCGATGATGAACGGGGTTGGCGGAGAGGTAGACAGCCGACACGTTGTCGCAGAAGACCACCGTAGCCTTGTCAACGGGACAAGAGAGCTCGGAGAGAAGCTGACGAAGCCACGTGCACTCGGCCACAGCGTTAGCCACGGCGCGGTACTCGGCCTCGGCACTGGAGCGAGACACGGTGGGCTGCCTCTTGGAGGACCAAGATACGAGCGACGAGCCAAGGTAGACGCAGTAGCCGCTGGTGGAGCGCCGCGTGTCCGGGCAGCCCGCCCAGTCCGCGTCCGAGTAGGCGACGAGGTCGGTCGATGTCGAGGGCGAGGCATGCAGCGACAGGCCGTAGCCCAGGATGCCACAGATGTAGCGGAGAATCCTCTTCACCGCGGCCCAATGGGCATCCCGAGGAGCATGCATGTGTAAGCACACCTGCTGCACAGCGTACAGGAGCTCCGGACGTGTCAACGTCAAGTACTGGAGGGCGCCTACGATGGAGCGCTAGAACGGGGCGTCGGAGGCCAGCGACCCATCACTGGCTGAAAGCTTGGCCTTCGTGTCTATAGGAGTAGGCGCAGGATTGCAGTTAAGCATCCCTGCACGCTCGAGAAGTTCGCGGGCGTACTTCTGCTGATGAAGAAAGAACCCGTCCGCACGCCGGACAACCTCGATGCCGAGGAAGTAGTGGAGCGGGCCGAGGTCCTTCAACGCGAACTCAGCACGAAGACTGTCGGTGAGCTGTCGAAGAAGACCAGCGATGGATGCCGTCAAGATGATGTCGTCGACGTACAGTAGCATGTAGGCCATGTCATTACCGGTCTGGTAGACGAACAACGACGCATCGGAACGCGTGGAACGGAAGCTGCGCTGATGCAGAAACGCGGGGATGCGCTGGTACCAGGCACGGGGCGCCTGCTTCAGTCCATACAAGGACCGAGAGAGCAAGCACACGTCATCGGGGCGCTCGGCATCGACGAAGCCAATGGCTGGCTTGTGATGACCTGCTCGGCAGGTGGCCATGGAGGAAGGCGTTGGAGACGTCCATCTGATGCACCGGCCACGCGCGAGAAGCGGCGAGGTGCAGCACCGTGCGGATCGTGCCCGGTTTGACAACCAGAGCAAACGTATCCGTGAAGTCGACACCCGCGCGTTTCCCAAAGCCGCGCACGACCCAGTGCGCCTTGTAGCGCTCGAAAGTACCATCGGAGCTGAGCTTGTGCTTGAAGACCCATTTGCCGGTGATGACGTTGGCACGAGGGGGGCGGGGAACCAGCTCCCAGGTCCGGTTACGCTGCAGCGCGTCGCCTCCTCCTGCATGGCGGAGCGCCCGGTCTTGGTCGCGCAAAAGCCTTGAGCGAGTGGGCACCGGCGAGGCAGCGAGGTGGACGGGCGACTTGCAGCGAGGGTGCCTCCCCGCGGACGGCACCCCACCGTCATGCGGCAGAACGCTGTTCCCGCTGGCCCAGAAGGTCCACTGGTCGGCGGGGTAGCACGTAGACGGCCGCCGCACTCCCGCACATGCTCGGGTGAGCATGGGCGTAGGATCGACGGTCGGCAAGCGGCGAGGCGGCGGCGATGAAGCGAGTGTGGCTCTCGAGCTGGTCAACGTGCGGGCGTCGCAGAGGCGGCGAGGCGCGCGGCGACGGCAGCGCGGGCGACGGGGGCGCCACGGGACCAGGCGGGGCCGACGCAGGGGGGGGGGCTCCATGACCACCATTGCAAGTACCCAGATCTCAGCCTCCATGACCTTCTCCGTCGGTACCATGGAACGAGAACATGCCCCATGATATTAATAGCCAGCAAAGCTTCGAAGCGCTTCCTCTAAAACCAAACGGCCAGAGTAAAACACGGCTGCGCACGAACGTATATCCTGATCCAGCAAACTCCAGGCATGAGTCGCCTAGTGGAGCTCGCCTATGGAGCCTTCCGGAACATGCCACTACAACTGGATCGATAAGGACATGCATCCGGCCGGTCTTCATCTCGGTTGAAGGAGGAACCCTAGGCCCGCCTTCGTTATTCAGCAAACCAGACGACCCCCTCATAGTTGGACAGAACAACAAAGGAGAAGGCAAAACGACGTCAACAACCCTAGCAGGCCCAGATCAAAATGAAGTCCAGATCAAACCTGTCGCCGCCACCCGCCCCCTCCTCACCACTCCGGCTCACTCCAAGGTCGCAGAAGAAGGCCACGACCCTGGCCAATGCACGGGCGCTGCCCTGAACACCGCACCGCGACAACTGGTGCCACCGCCCCAGTGTCCATGCCCGCCTCTGATGCACCACGAGCCCCAGTCGCCTTCGGCAACTGGGCCTGCCGCCACCGTGGCGAGGGCCAGCGGCAGCGAGGAGAGACAGAGAAGGGAGGACTCCCGACGTCTCTAGGGTTCTACCCCGGTGTCACCCTAGGGTTGCGACCTGGGGGTTGACCAGAACTCACTTATGTGACATTGGATATAAATGTATCGCTCTTATAGAATATTACATGGGCATACCCTCTGGATCCGTCTGCCTATACATAGATATACATGGTTTTGGATATAAGTATGAACCGGGCTTCTACATGTTTGAGGGAGGGGTCGTACTCGAGCAAATACCTTTTATGTATGATCTTTGTTAGACTTTTGTTGAATAAATTAACACAAAGCCATATCCAGTTTATCGATCTTATCGATTTAGAGGCCGGAGTCTCATCCTCCATTTAAAAAAAAGCACAAAGAAAAATTGTAGTGGTTGAGAACGAAGATACCTTTGCGTTTAAGGGCATGTACAATGCTAGAGAAGGCATGTCTTCTCTTAGCTCTCCACATCATTTAGAGAAGACACAATATGTAACTTGTACAATGCATTATCTCTTATTGCTATCTCTAGCAATTAATAAGAATTAACTATTTTTAGTAAAAAATTGGTTGACTAAGAGAAGGCATATGATACAATGGAGAAAAATAGTCTTCTCTTATTGCTAAGAGATCATCCCTTAGCTAAGGGAAGACAACTCTCTCTCTCTTGTTTCTCTCTCCTCCAACTAAGCAAAAATCCAACGTGGCGGGCATAAGAGAAGGCTGACGTCACCGCATTGTACGTGCCCTAAGTACGGTGCGCTGGGCCGTTATACCGTGGTTGGAACACGAGCTGGTCATGCACCTTCTCACCTGGATAGAATACATTTTTTAGGGAAAAGAACGGCCATTATCTTTACTATTAATTTCAAAAGCGTGGTGAATGCCTGGTGTCACACATCTAAAAATTACAGAAAATGCCACTCCTCAACAAACTCAACGCCTAAGTAAAAAAGAAGGATCGACTAACAAACTTCGGCTAACAAACTTTATCTTATCTAGAAAAAATTCAAAGATACTGAAACTATGTGCCGGCCTGCTGCTCCTCGCGTTGCTATTCTCAGCAACAAGCTGACACCCAAGGCTAACAAACTAACAAAATTACTGGTTTTACGCATCAGAGCTGGACTCTGTTGAGCTAATCAATCCGCCAGAATTCAAGAAGAGCCTCAATTTAGGGAGATAGTATGGTTTTTGTCATCCTCCCTACAGACTACGCACAGTGACATACAAGATGAAGCGTTGATTGTTGCCTACCGTCGCACCTGTGAAACCGAGGTCTCTGTGTATAGAGTTGTCAGCTGCGGCGTCGCCAGAGTGTGTCTAGCAGGTTCCCTGTGACCCGTGCTCCCGGCGGCACAGGGAGACTGCGGACAGGCGTAGAGCCTATGGGTGCTAGCGTAGGCATGGAGGCAGCAAAGCTGGGCACATGACCGAGAAGCAGCGCCAACGCCTGGCACAATAGTCCCTGGTCCAAGGCTCCACCCTATGATTCTACCGCGACATGGTTTCGCCATCCCGACCGCGCTAAGCTCCCGTGCAAGTGCCACCACGCTCAAGCTGGGCTTCTGGGTGCATGTTGCCTCATAGTGCGAGAACCGAAGAAAGAGAACGCACTGATGGCCGGTGCCGATGTCGACGACGAGCCGGCCCTATTGATGGATGTGGCATTTGAGCTCAGGCCGGTGGTTAAGCGGGCCGACCAAAAGAGATGGAGGCTGAGGTCATGTCCCCTGGTGCATCCATGGAGGAGTTGGAAGTTGCCAAGACTGAAGCTGAACGTTGTGTGGCGAGCTAGCCATGGTCGAAGTGAGGTTGCAGGGCACGTCCAAAGAGTATAGTGCAAACTGCATAGGCCGAGAAGACTGTGGTAGCCATGAGCCGGGATGGTGATCGAGTGCGTGCGCACGTTTGAGAAGGACGTGAGACCGGCGAGGGAGGAGAATACCAAGATGCTGGAGGTGCAGCGAGTGCCCCGTAAAAAAAACAGTGGGCTTGGTGATCTCATGACGAAGTCAATAACAAGATTCATGGAAGACACTGCAATGACAGCTACAGCCGCCCGATGCGGCAAGTGAAGTCGTCGGACGTACTGAGACACCGGTCGTGCAGGTGCAATAACTAAAGTTATGTGAGATGAAGAAGGCCCCGAATGTGCTTGTGCAGCCTATGGAGAAGCGCCGTACATCCTCTTGCTAAATGAAGAAAAGATCAAGCCCAAGCTGAATGCAAAGGAGGGATACAATGGTGACTGTGGTATGCTGATATAGATGCAAGCAACCACGTGTTAGGATGTTTACTGAATTACTAGATTCAAGCGTGAAAAGGATTGTTCGTTTTAGAGATGGGTTAGTGGTACAAATCTTAGCAGAGACACCGTTTTGCTCACTTGTCATACAAAGGGCAGCTAAACATACGTGATGGCTCGGAGGAAGAGTTGGTTGAGGCACACATAAAAAGAGAAACGGCTCTACGCACTGAAGATGAAGAAACCGCGTGCTTGCTGCCGAAGGTGCAGGTACCAGATGAGAGGAGCGTCATGCATACGACCTCCACGAACCCATCAACATCCAATACAACAGTGGCGGCAAGTGTAACAAAGAGAAGAGCTGCTGCACGCGGCCTTGCCGGAGTCGAGCCGGCATGATGCCCAAAGTAACATAATAATGAAGATGATGATAACAAAGATTAGGGGCATGATTGTTAGATTTATTTAATCTTGTTATACAAGTTTCTGTTTTTCTATCGTGTTGTGTTAGAGTCCTAGGCATAAACACAGCTGCTATCCGGTGGTGTGTTCAGATTGCATAGGGTTAGAAACGTGCCTGGTTCATTCTGTGACCAAGTCTTTTTTATTTACCATTTGCATCAAGTTACTTGGTACCATCCACTGCACTTAGGATGACACGCGCTTCTGTTTGGATCGTGGCGATTATTTCGCCAAGTTTGTTAGTCGATTGAATAAAAAAGCGAGAAAAAACGCAGGAAGTTACGCATTGCAAAAATCTATCTATGTTCATGTGTGTGTTCGTCAGACTTTCAGTTACAATTCCACCATAGCATGTGTTAATCTAGGGCTGGGTCCAACATCCCCTACTACAAGATCAGGAAAAACAATATGCGCAAGATATATGCGAGCAACTAGAATATTGCCCAATCCTAGAGTGGATAATCCAAAGATAATAGATGGATCAAAATGAATAATCTAGATTAGTTTATCACTAACTATGTCGAATCGCGTCTAAATTCTATTTCATTTTTAGAGGATCCTTGTTAGCATTTTAGAGTAGTCTACATATCGTCATGTTTTTTTTTATCTTAGACCGTGTAGGAACAAAATGCAATTACGTCACACGGTGATAAATATTTTTCAGACCAATCCATTTAAATTTTTAGGTAGTTAAATTAAGCATAGTGGTTTTTTAATGTATTTAAAATATTAGATGTAATTATATTTTTTATATGTATAATGAGATATTTACATGAATTTTAAAGCAACTTAAAGACCGTGGCAACGCACGGGTATTCTGCTAGTGCTAATACATTTAAGCAGATAAAAGTTCGATACAGCTAGTGTGACCAGAGAGGTTATGGGTATAATAATCACACGAAAAACTGAAAAATAAAAAGAAAGGACCAAAGTTGACTCCTCGGCAGAAAGATGCAGATGGCTGGTTCGTTTGCTTGATATGATAATCGAGGATCTTCTAACCATGTTGACCTAGACGCGTCTCCTCTGTGTCGCTGATTTCTGTTTGATGAAGACACAGATGCAAAGTTGTGCAATTGTACCAGCAACAGTAGATTATAGTCAGGTTTTCTTTGCCAAACTGTTGGATCAACGGTTCCCACCAAACCGCAAGGAGGCTGCATTGGTCAGGGAGGATCTGGTGAACCGTTACCTCCATGGTCATTATCCAAATAATTCCACAAACTCATCCACTTCAACAGAATCTGGATATCCCAATACCTCTGATTCATATACACAAGTATAACATGCATTGCCACAAGGATCTAAATTTTCCTGCTTCTAGTTGTCCAAAAAATGTACATGTGCTACGGTAACGCGAGATCCATACATGTCATGCTTGTGCCAACGGAATATATAATAGGCCATGATGGTAAATACGTGTGTTGCACAGCACCTACCACTGACTTTTTATTATTCTGTAATGCATGTCGTTCAAAACTTTTCTTAAATAAAAAACTCGGACTTCACTCATAACCAAAACAACTTACATCAGATCAACTAAACAAAAATAAGAAAAAACAAAATGAATTCCCGGTAAAACTAAAAGTTATTACATCAAGATTAATTGAATATGTCGTCTTTGATTCACCTTTTGTATTTGAATAATTTTCAACGCTGGCATTTGGTGAAGAAACAACCAAGGACCAGACCTTAATAAGCTACATTAACATCAATCCTTTTGTATACCCTTGTTAGTTACAAACCTCGGTAAGTCCTCAATAATTAAGATACTAATAAGATCATTGAACGCATAGAGTAGCAAAAGAGACACCTGGCAGGCTTCAAGCGACTTATTAATCCCCATATTCTCTGGAACAACCATGGGTCCTCAAACTATTCCATGAACACTATAATCTTTTAGGTCCTTGATTATTCATCGTACTCAAAAAGTGAATACATTTTACATAAGCAGGGATCCATGGCGGTTTCTTCCCATTATGCTTGGAATAGGAATTAACAACCATGGGAATTTCATTGTTTAAAAGATAAAGAAAGGTACCTAACATCGGCTACAATGAAATACGATTCAACCTCCTGTCCGGTCCCTACATCACCATGCCTCTTTAGTGCTCCAACAACTTGGCTAATAGTTGCAATGCTAACAGTGAACTGAATCACCAAGTTCAATTGGATTAAGAAGAAACTCTAATCAGCCATGACAACGATCACGCATAACACAACTACTTGGTCTTCGATGCATGAAACCACATATGAGCTCCTTGACTAAAGCATCACGACGCCTCCCATTTCTATGGTCCCTGATACTTTTATAATGCACTTTGGAAGAAAATTAGAATTGTCATGGGAGACCAAATAATTCCTATATATGGCTATGATTCTACACGCTCTTAAGCGATCCTCGAGTGATATATTTGATACTTCATCCACTCACATTTCGTTTTGAAACTCTCCCTTGCATTGTCCTGCCCCTGAGATTTTTTTTCTCGAAAAAGGGGATAAAAACCCCGTCCTGTGCATCGGTTGATGCACAACCTTTATTAAAAACATCATCCAATATCCATCATTCTACAGAAGTTACAATTCATGGGTCGCTTAACGTTGATACATGGATCAACCAGCGAAACAAGAGGAGTAAAAAAGCATTACACATCCCGTATTTTATTAAGCTGTTGCCAATACGTTTGGCTGAATATGTCCTGCCCGCGAGATAGATGGATAGAAGTTCTCTTGGGTTTATATATAACTGGTGATGGACCACATATTCTCATATTTGATTCATGGTTCAACCAAGTCATAAATATTCAATATTTTACCCATCCTTTCTATAGTGAGCGCTTGCTCTCATCTTATGAGTTATGACCGTAGATTTATAGGTGTGTCAACTGCAACAAATGTCCTCCATTAATACAGAGATGTGCATCTCTCTCCCATATATTTGGAGGGGAAACGTTACTTTACACTGCCACCTCTAAGCTCAAAGCCACTTCTATTCTATATACCAAGTTAAAACCAATGTCCTACAAATATCCTTGGCGATACATAAGAAGAACAATGTGATGCTTGTTAGTACAACTCAATCAAGTGGCTCATTGCTTAGCAAGAATTGTCAATTGGATCAAACGTAAAACGTGACTTTGTGAGGTAAACATTGAAAGCACATCGACTGCCACTCAAAACTTGCCTAGAAAGCCGATTAGGTCCAATATGCTTCATTGGCTTAAATTAAGCTAAGGACTAAACCTATTAATATCTTGCTCCAATGTACTACAAGTTTTGGACATGTCAGGAATATGCAACTTGTATTCCTCTGGGGGCCAAATGCCACAATATATAGTACAGGTACAGGTGCAAATATGTAGGAACCCCCTAACATATAGGGAAACTACAATATACAAATATATACATCTAACACCCCCCCCTCAAACTCATGGTGGATCCACAACACTGAGTTTGGAGAGTAAGAAATCATGTTGCACTCTGGTCTGTGCGTTCGTAAAGAAATCCGCCAACTGTAAATCTGAAGGCACATACTGAAGCGCAACAACCTGAGCCTGCACCTGAGCACGTGTATAGAAAGCATCAACACCAATATGCTTGGTAAGCTCATGCTTGACCGGATCACATGCAACACTAATAGCACCTATACTGTCAGACAAAACCAGAGTGGGTGTGGTAATAGAGACACCAAAATCTGCAAGTAACCACCATAACCAGGTCACTTCAGCAGTCAACAAGACCATAGCATGCAACTCAGCCTCAACACTCGAACGGGAAACCGTTGTCTGTTTCTTCGTCTTCCAAGCAATGAACGAACCACCAAGAAACACGATGGCGAAAAGTCAACGACGATCCGAAGGATCACTCTCCCACGTAGCGTCCGAATAGCACTGGAGCCGGAGGAGCTAGAACGAGGAAAGAAAAGGCGATGAGTGATCGTACCACGAAGATAACGAAGAACACGGAGAAGGTGACTATAGTGAACAGTGGTAGGAGCAGAAACAAACTGACTCAGAATATGAACAGGATAAGAGATTTCAGGACGAGTGATAGCAAGATACACAAGACTCCCAACAAGATGGCGATAGCGTCGGATTAGGAAGAGGATCACCATTAGTAGGTTGAAGCAACATTAAGCTCCATAGGGGTCTCAACGGCGCTCATCCCCAAGCAGCACGAGTAAAAGATCTGAATATACTTTTCTGGAAATGTAAAATCCATCAGAGGTGGAGGAAACCTCAATCCCAAGAAGGTATCGAAGAGGACCAAGATCAGTCATAAGAAACTGATCACGAGCCTTAACAAAGGCGATATACTCAGAATCATCACCAGTAATGATCATATCATCAACATAGAGAAGAAGAAGAGTGCGTCCACGAGGAGAAGTGTGAACAAACAGCGCTGGATCATGAGCACTAGGGGAGAAACCAGCAGCAGTCACTACAGAAGCAAAGCGCTCAAACCAGACACGAGGGGATTGTTTGAGGCCATAAAGAGAACGTCGAAGACGACAAACCATCCCCGCGGGAACAGAATACATAAACCTCCTCACTCAACTCACCATTGAGAAAGGCGTTCTGAACATCAAGCTGGGACACAGACCAGTGACGAACAGAAGCAACAGCAAGAAGAGTACGCACAGTGGTCATATGAGCCACAGGAGCAAAGGTCTCATCATAGTCACGACCATGCTCCTGCTGAAAACCACGAGCCACAAGACGCGCTTTATAGCGCTCAAGAGATCCATCAGAGCGGGTCTTAATCTTATAGACCCACTTACACGTGATAGGACGAACACCGGAAGGGGGAGAAACAAGATCCCAGGTGCCAGTGCGCTCAAGCGCATCAATCTCCGCAGCCATCGCTAGCTGCCATTCAGGATGATGCTCAGCATCCCGATAAGAAGTCCGCTTGGAGGAAACAAAAAGACCATACTGACTAGGAGAGTAACGGTTAGGGGCACGACACTGACGAACAGGACGAGCAAAGGGAAGCTCATCAGAGGAAGACGACTCAGGAAACAACGATGAAGAAGAAGGAATAGCAGAGAAAGACTCCGGAGAACGAGGAGAACTAGGAGTACTAGATGGAGCAGAGGAGGACGGTGTCGAAGAAGAGCCATCATGGGGAAGGGATCCTGAAGAAGACATAATAGGAGTAGAAGGAGGTGTGTCAGGAAAAATAAGAAAGAGATATCTTCCACCGGGTAGGTACCAGCGGTGGGACGAGGATAGAAAGGACGCGTCTCATCAAAAGTAACATCACGAGAGATACGCATCCGACGACCAACGGGGTCCCAACAGCGATAGCCTATATTCTCATCACTGTATCCAAGGAAGACACACTCAACAGACTGAGCGGTCAGTTTGGTGCATTCGCGAGGAGCAAGGAGAACATAGCAAACACAACCAAACAAGCGAAGCATGGAGTAGTCTGGAGACTGTCCAGATAGACGCTCAAGAGGAATACCACCCTGCAAAGCGGCAGAGGGCTGAATATTGATGAGGTAAGTCGATGTAACGACAGCCTCAGCCCAGAAATGTGGAGGAAGGGAGGAAGCAATCATCATGGCACGAGTGGTCTCAAGAAGATGACGATGCTTACGCTCAGCAACGCCATTCTGGGCATGTGCACCAGGACAGGAGAACTGAGCAAGGGTGCCCTGCTCAGCAAGAATATCTCGCAACATCTGGGAGATATACTCACCAGCACAATCAGCACGAAACACACGAATGGGTGTATAATATTGAGTACGGACCATGGACGCAAAACGCTGATATATGGAGAGCACTTCACTACGAGAGCGCATAAAATACAACCAAGTGTACCGAGAAAAATCATCGATGAGTAAAATATAGTAGCGATGGCCCCCTTTCGAAGCGAAAGGAGCCGGACCCCAAACATCGGAATAAACTAAATCAAAAGGTCGCTGAGATACATACGCGCTAGTAGGATATGGAAGCTGAATCTGTTTGCCCAACCTACAACCCTGACAATGTAAAGACCCATCTCCTGAGACAGACCCCAGAAGACCATGATGAACTAATGATGACAGGCGAGAGTCACAAAGGTGACCAAGACAATGATGCCACTGCTGAAAGGATCTTGTAGCAGAGGCGACGACCGGAGAAGAACTGGCAGATTAAGTGGAAGCGGAAGGAACACGAAGCCAGTCTAACTCCCAAAGTCCGGAAGAGTCACGGCTGCGAGGGCCAGCTCCAACCAGGGCCTGTGTTCAACGGTCCTGGACAACACAAGAATCAGCATCAAGAATGACGCGACAACCAGAGTCAGTAAGCTGGCTAGCAGAGAACAGATTCATCTTAAGACGAGGAACATGAGAAATATCAGGAACAGAAAAAAAGAAGTAGAAAGGGTGCCCCGACTAGAAATAGGAAGAGAGGTAACATCAGCCGTGAAAACACGGATAGGAGAAGGGAGAGAACGAAGAGCGGACAAAAAAGAAGACTCAGAGGTCATATGAAAAGAAGCTCCAGAATCCAGATACCACGGGGACGTAACTGACTGTGTAGAAGGTGGTGGTCGCGCAGTGCCTGAAGAATCAGTCACAGAACCAGCAGTGCCTGTCGAAGAAGAGACTGTAGCAGCAAGCAGACCACGAAGACTCCTGATAATGTCCTGGTCGGAGAGAGCAACTGTTGAAGATCCGAAAGGAGCCGACTGCCCACGAGGCTGGTGCTGCTGACGTAAACTGGGATCCCGTGTATAACAGGTGGCCCAAGTGTGGCCATCCTTGTTACAGTAAGAGCAGTGCCGAAGATAACCACAGCGACCCTGACCACGAGCCTGCTGGTGCTGACTCTGACCTTGAGACTGCTGGTGCTGACTTTGACCCTGACCTGGAGGAGTGGATAGTATCGGAGGCAGCACAGAGGACCGCGGCTGAGTCGAGGGAGCAGGCGATATAGGAGGGCCACGAGTAGCGAGCACAGATGGAACCGCAAGAAGACCAGCACCACGGAGACGGGTCTCCTCAGCCCGAAGCTCAGACAATACCTCAGAGAGCGAAACACGACCACGAGCATTCAGCTGAGCACGCTGGGGCTTAAACTCCTGGCGGAGCCAAGACAGAAACTCATAGATGCAGTGAAACTCCAAATCCGAGCGCACAATCTGGCAGCACGAGCATGTGCCACAAACAGCAGTACGGAGAGAATCAAGCTGACGCCAGATAGCAACGCTCTGAGTATAGAACTCATCAATAGTGGAATCACCCTGCTGAAGAGCATGCTTCTGGTGAACCACAGACAGGTAAAGAGCATCCCCAGACGGCTGATAGCGCTGACGAAGATGTGTCCATTGAGCGGCAACAGTAGGGAGACTCATGAACTCAGCAGCATACTGGGGGAGAACATTGGAGGTGAGAACAGCAGCAGCACGAGCATCCTCATCGACCCACTGAGTGTAGGTAGTCAGAACGTGGAGCGAGATTCGATCCGATCTGTGCGAGATCGTTCCGATCTGGAGACGAAACAGGCGAGTGCAGACCAATCTGTAAACGAAACAGGCAACGACGGCCAGAAACAAGGCGGCAATCGGCGACGGCAACGACGGCAAGACCGTCGACGAAAGGGACGGTGGCGGCTGCAGCGACGAATTTGCGAGTAGGAGGAGGCTAACCTAGCTCTGATACCATGTCAGGAATATGCAACTTGTATTCCTCTGGAGGCCAAAGGCCACAATATATAGTACAGGTACAGGTGCAAATATGCAGGAAGCCCCCTAACATATGGGAAAGCTATAATATACAAATATATACATCTAACAAGGACACACATAGCTAATCCAATAGTATGTGCCTGCATAACCCAATCTGGCCATCTTCTCCATTTTCTAAGGAAAGTAGTAGAGGGTTTTGTAATGGTGGGCATCTTCATTCACTAGTCGAACCAAGTGAGCTAAGTGATAATGTGTATTCTTACATTAGTAATTAAAAACATAGCTTGCCTAAAAATAAATAAACACAAAAGAAAATTAGCAGCTGAATCTAGGAGCCCAGTCAACGAGGGCATCCTGGTGCGAGCGGGAGAGAGAGTGGCCTATGTATGAATGTCATCAGTATGTACCATATGTGTTCTTTGGCGTCTGATGGCCCCATTCTGAAGATTTGTTATTTCTAGTTTTCCAGAGGTTTAAAGCATTGGTAGGCAAGCAGATTGGCAATGTCTTTGAGGTGGAGCTATGGGTTACTTCTTCATCGGAAGTAAAGATGTAACTTGATCTCGCTTTGATTTGTTGGTTACCTACCATGTGCCATACCTACTGCAATATTTTCCAATGTAGAGTAATATAGTGAATCGATTTAGCACAGGGCACAAGTCGCCACCTATATCGTCTCGTTCTCACATGCCAAAATTTCTAGGGGTAATCCCTCCTTTCAAATAAGTAAGATACCCTCAAAATTTGAACCTTAATTCAACATATATTTGACTAACAAATATGATTTGTAATCCACAAAAACTATACTACCAGATTCTTATTGGAAACAAGTTTATGAAGAAACTTAAAGTGGTTTGAAGTCTTTCCGTCAAAGCACACTTAAGAACCAGAAAGTCAGTCCTAATGTCTATTCTTCTTACAAGTAACATACTCAAGCATAATTCTTCAGTTTAAAGTCTTATACAGATTCTCCCTTTTACCGTTGCTTCTGCTTCCGCGTTCGTATTGATAATGTGGACTTAGCTGATACAGATATATCAGTAGTATCCAAGCTCTCGTTCTTACACAAAGAAGTCTGGTCATGCTCTACCAGCTGCCTTTCTCTGCAGTTGGTTGGGTGTGGAGATGTGAGAATACATAGCTCCCCTCATCTTTTGTTTGTCGAAGGGGAAGAAGTGGAATGTTTCCCAAGCCTTAGGCGCTTGGATAGGAAAGATTGACTTGGGGCCTCAATTCTCTCTCCAACATTTGGAGCAATTTGCGGAACTTTGGAGGCTACTCAATCATGTTCATCTTGATGACAATGTGGAAGATGAAACCTCGTGGAAGCTCAAGGATCGTGGTCAATACTCGGCAAAGTCGGCTTATGAGGTGCAATTTTTGGGCTCCTACTACTGCAGAAAGCCTTATAGACCGTCATTCATGTGAGACCCTCGACATATTTTTGAGTTTTTTCACGCCCTCTATTCACACGCGAGTTTCGGTCCCCTCTGTTTTTTCCCGCCTAGCTGTTTTCCGAGTGTATTAAGAAAAACACTCGGTAAACATATACTAGTATGTGCTACCGCCTCATTTTCCCGCTCAAAATTAGTTCCCTGCCAGAGCGTTTCCCTAGTGGCCAGAGAGGATCTGGGTCTAGTAAAAGGAAGGTCCTCCGACAAAGAAAAAATAAGTTAAAAAGGAGTAAAAGTCATTACTCAACAGCTAAAGGCGCATGGCCTTGGATGAATTGCTTGATGATCATCTTGTCGTTCTGAAATCGTAGGTCTTCGATCGTGCTGCCCGGAATCTTCTCCTCCGGTCGGTCACTAATATCTGCTCATAGACGCGTACACAACATTCTTTCAAATGTTGGTCTTCCGTCCTTGCCGACGAGCTTGATTGATGATTCCTAGCGAACCTTTGGCCAGTGAGGATACCATGAACCTTTGCTTCTGTCGTAGTTATTCGAATACTCGCGCAGGAGTGTCGGCCAGTGCAAAATTTAGATATCCTGATACCGCCCATTCATACACACAAACGTGTAACATGCATGCATTGCTAGAAGAATCTCATATTGATCTGCTGCTTGTAGTTCTCAGGAAAAAAAATACTAGCGCTGTAGTATGTGAGATCGATGCATTTCAGCTTGTAGCCAATGAAATATATATAGCCATCTTCTGTAAAGTAGTAGTACTACAACAGTGGTAAATTCAAGTGCCAACTACACCTACACCTACACCTACACTATGATTTGCTACATCTCTGTTCTTTAATGCACACGTCAGAGTGACATGCCATCTAACGTTTATAAATTGAGATTTCCATTGATTCGCCGTGCAATATGACATTAGTCGGTTCAGTTTGTGCAATGTGACATTAGTCTGTTCAGTCAGCATAGCTTGACGTGTCAGGCCCACGTGACAAGCATTGGATCCTACAACGGGATGTCGCCCATTGCGCCTGCTATGTGTAAGTCGTGTTATAGGAGAACTATATATAGCAACCGAAAAAACTTGCATATAATTGAGTAAAATGAAACAAGAACGAATAGAAAATATTCTCGGTAAACATAAAACTGCATAAAAATCATTTGAAGTCATTGTCTCTGATTTCGCCTTTTCCATCTAAATATATTTTCATGCATGCATCATGGTGAAGGAAATGCCCGAGGACATCAAAGATTTCGAGCAACATCATTAGTCACACACCTTAGTAGGTGAGAACCAAAAATCGTTGAATGCACCGTGGCCAAGACACATCAGGCAGCCTTCCGAACCACTGCTTCGTCACCATATACTGCCGGGAACATGACTGGGTCCTCAAAATTTTTCCACAAACAAAATTGTTTTTCAGGTCCTCAATTATTTGTATTATTCAAAAATTAAGTAAGTGATAGAAAACAGGGGTCCCACGACGATTATTCTCCATTGACGCTTCAGCTTTTGGTATTTGTAACCATGGGGATTTCATTGCTTTAACAACAAGCAAAACATGGTCTCATGATGAATGTTATAATGGAAGAGAATGCTGAATCACCTGGCCAATGTCTACATTATGAAACCGCATTGGCTCTCCGATCCAATGATTGTTGTAGGTGCAATGTTAAACTGAACATAGTTACAAAATGCAAATGGAATAACCTACTCAACGATGATCGTCCTTGCTTGTGATGCAACACTTTTGGAATTGACACACATGGCACCAAAAAGAAATGAAATACAAAGGAACCTCAATGAAATATGGTATGGCTTCAGCCGATCTCAGCTTCTTTGGATTCAATGTACTTGACTCCACATGTGGAACTCCTTGTCTCCAACATCACAACGCCTCCCATTTCTACGTGCATGTCCCCTCGATATATTCCTGACGCACCTTCAAAACTAACTAATGTTGTCTTAGTTGACCAAATGATGCTAATCTTGGGTCGATTATTCATCATGGTCTCAAACTATCCTCAAGTTAGCCAATTTTCTACATCCACTCACTTTTCCGAGTAACACCCCTCGTATTGTCCTCCTTATGAGCAAGTGAGATGCATAGAAATCATCTTTAATATATAAACAAGATGAAAAACATATGCTTATCTTTGGTCAATATGAATTCAATACCTCACCAACCATCCATATGTCATGTGATCAGCGTGTTTCATGTTATGAACATGGACATATATACATCTATAAATATGAAGTTTTTCCCCATATATTTGGAGGGGCGAAATATTTTACCCTACCACTCCTAAACAAGTGCCCGCTCCGTTTCAACATGCACTGTTAAAAATTTAAACTGAAATCCTAAGATCTGGTCTCCCAGATCGGATGATGAAGGCGCTTCAGTGTTGCTCTACTTCTCGAGGGCATTGGTTTAGGAATAGTGCTGAATGTTAGAGGCAAGAGATGGATCTGTGTTGCATCTACCGCGTCCATGACAGGGGACTTGGTTGCATGGGAAACGAGGTTGCTTTGACGATTGTGTCTTGGTGTGCTCGCTAAGAGTCTGCTAGACTTGATGAGTGCTCCCGTTTTGCCACGAGGGTGCCTCGACGATGTCCTCGGTTTCTAGTTGGTTGGGATATTTCGTGGTTTCAAGGCATAAAACCATGCATGCATGATCTTCACCTATTATCAGGTTTGTAGGTGATGAGTGGTGGGTTCGGATTTTTTTATGTGTGATCTTTGTCAGACTTTTGTTGAATAAATTAATAAAAGGTCACATGCATATTTTTGATACAGAGTCCGTTTCGAACAAAGATATGAAGAAGAATTGTTGTGGTTCATAATGGAGATGCCTTGCTGGGACCGACCATGCTTGGAACACGATCTGATCATGAGATTTCTCTCTTGGAATATGTTTTTTTAGGGAAAAGGACGGCCGTTCCGCCAATACATTAAAGCTGGTATAAGTTCGATACAACTATTGTCCAGAGAGGATATGGGTATAATCAAAACGATGAACTAGAGAAAAACAGAAAATACGGTGAGAGCTGATAGTTCAACAGAAAGAAGCGCAGACCTGGCTTGTTTGCTTGATATCATAATCGAGATCTCCTAGCCATGCTGATCTAGACATGTTTGCACCGACGTGTATTTCTGTCTAAAGTCACATCTGTGCCGTTGTGCAACTATACCAGCAACAGTAGATGACTACAGTCAGGTCGTCTTTGCCAAAATGTTGGATCAACGGTTTCCATAAAACCGCAAGAGGCCTTAATTCGTCAGGGAGAATTTGGTGAACCTCTACCTCCATGGTCATTATCAGAATAATTCCACCAGACCTTCTACTTCTGCAGAATCTGGATATCCCAATACCTCCCCATTCGAATATGTGCACACGTATAACATGCATTGGCACAAGGATCTTAATATGCCTACTTATAGTTGTCCAAAAAATGTACATGTGCTTGACACATGTCAGCTTGTGCCACTGAAATATATAATAGACCATGCATCGTGTGTAAAAATATGTAGTACATCAATGGGTAAATACATGTGCTGCACAGCACCTACCACCATCTTGATATTATTCTCTAATGCATGTCAAAGTAGATACGTTCAAAACTTTTCCAGACTTCCAAAACAGCTTACATCAGATCAATTAAACAAAAATAAGAACAAACAAAACGAATTCTTGGTAAAACTAAAAGTTACGTCAAGATTAATTGAATATGTCGTCTTTGATTCATCTTTGGCATCTGAATATTTTTTAACACCGGCATTTGGTGAGGAAACAACCAAGGACCAGACCTAAATAAGCTACATTAACATCAACACTTTTGTATAACCTCGTTAGTTACAAACCTCAGTAGGTCGTCAGTAATTGAGATAAAAAAAAGGGATATGAAGAAACAAAACAATCTTTTAGGTCCTCAATTATTTGTCGTACTAAAGAAGTTAATGCATTTTGCATAAGAAGGGATCCATGGCGATTTCTTCCCATTGAGGCTTCGAATGTAGGAATTCAAAACAATGGGAATTTCATTGTTTAAATAAAATATAAAAAACATGGTCCCATAACGTCTGTTATAACTTATAATGAAAGAAGACATTGAACCACCCGTACGGTATCTACACTACCAAGCCCCTTGAGTGCTCCAACGACTTGAGTAAGTGCTGCAGTGGTAGCGGTATGTAACACCCTCAGAATCGGACCTATGCAAGTTTGGGCAAAATTCACCAAACCCGCATAGAAACGATTCAAAGGTGCCCACCAGGCACTTTCGTGCGGGTGGAAAACGAAGTAATAACATTACACAACAGTCCTCGATGGGACCCACAGAACAGATATATACAACAGCGACTCAAGGAGTCAAGAATACGAATATAATATACAAAGATCCAAATCACCTTGAAAACGAGGGGGCGTCCGACTACGGACAAGAGGCAAATGGGGCTAAGAGCCCTGAAGAATAACCAATGGCGTCCATAACCCTGCCCAGGCCAAGCCGGAAGGGTAACCCTGCTAACGACGTCGATCTCAAAACCTGCTTAAACAAAAGGGGTGCCGACAAAGGACAAAGGAAAAAGAGGAGCGTCAGTACTGAGGCCAGTACACGGCGAGGCTAGAATTCGGCGGTCCTCGCCTACATAGGTATGGTGGACTGAGCGGCAGCGGCAGCATGCACTAAACAACCTATAGAGACTCGATACACTGGCGTCAAACAGAGGGGGGTAAGAAGGACCTATTCGGAACCAACCTGATTCTATCATCTGAAGGGAATATGCCCTGAGAGGCAATAATAAATTGTTTATTATGTGTATTCCAAGTATATGATAGATGTTTATTTTGCATGCTATAATTGTATTAATACGGAAACGTTAATACATGTGTGTTTAATAAACAAACAGAAAGTTCCTAGTTAAGCCTCTCTCATAAACTAGCTCGTTGATTAACAAGATGATCAAGGTTTCCTGATCATGGACATTGGATGTTGTTAATAACGGGATCACAACATTAGTGTAATGATGTGATGAACATTCATCCGAAGTATAGCATTACGATCAAAGTCATTGAGTTTATATTGCTATAACAACTTACGAAGTGATCCTAATCCTTAGACCATGAGATCATGTCAATCACTCACAGGAAGAGTTTCTTGATAACATCAAACGTCACACCGTAACGGGTGATTATAAAGATGGGTTCAGAACTAATAAAGTGTTATGTTGAGGCTCATGGATCAAGAGTGGAATTTGTTCATCCCGATGACGGATAGATATACTCTGGGCCCTCTCGGTGATATCACATTGATTAGCTTGCAAGCAAGTGATTTGATCACTAGAATGTTATATCACGGGAGCGAGAAAAGAGTGCATGTCGATGCGAGATCAAACTAGGTATGGAGATACCGATGATCGAATCTCGGACATGTAAATATATCGTGAGACAAAGGGATTAAGATACTAGCGTAAAGGTTCCGACGATCACAAGAAAGTCATCGTTGAATGTGTGAGTCGATATGGGTCTCAGATCCCGCTTCGATTATTGATCGAGAGGGTCTCGATCATGTCCGCATTATTCACGAACGGAGGGTGACACACTTAAGAGACACCGACATCCAATTGGAGCAAAAGTTTCATGCCGAAAGAATAAACAAGCGCAGGAATTTATTTCACTAGATCACACCCAAACAGGTTTTCGGGTGAAATTGCATAAAGTGGTTATGCATGTGAAATAGAATTCTAGCAAGGGTTATTTGAATGTTTGTCATTAAAGTAATTGACAAAATTCTGAATAAAATAAAAGAGTTTTATTTAAAGAGAGTTTGCATTAAATTTGGTGGAAATTTAATGGGATTTTTGAGTGGGATTTTGAGTGGACTTTTGAAGGGTCATTTTGTGAGTGGAGTGGCCACCCACATGATGAGGGAGGGCAAGGGCAGCCCCCATGCCAAGCCACCCCTTGGGGTTCCCTCCTCCTATAAAAGAGCCCTCCTCTCACTTCTCACTCACACCTCCTCGTGAAGGATCTCTCCCCTCTAGATTTTATCCCCATGGTCTCGGACTAGCGAGATACATGTTCCCGGTGGCTTTTCGGCAAGAAAGAGTTGTGCTTCGCTGCATCGCTGGGCGAGGAGGCGGAGGTTGCTCGGTGCCTCGAGCGTGTGTGCGAGCACGGATGCGGCTGCTGATTTGCGCGGCGCTAGGACTTCCTCTCGATCTTGAGATCGGCAAGAGATCGTCTACATCAACCACGAGTTTGGACTCGTTAAACTTTGTCGGTCTTCAAGGGTATGTTCTCTACGGATATACATCCGCCCGTTGTTTGTATCTAGTATAAATAGATCTTGGTATATAGTTCACATCGTAGGAAAATTTTTGTTTGCTATCTGCGAACCCTTGGTGGTATCGAGCCGGATCTATGCGTAGATACTTTACAGGTAGTACACATGAGTATGTGGGCGATGATGATCATGTTGTTGCTCCTTTCTTGTGATTTTGGATATTGGTGGCATAGTGGGATGAAGCGGCCCGGACAAACTTTACATGTCCTCGCACATGAGACCTGTTCCACGCTTGACATGCAACTAGTTTGCATAAGTGGCTAGCGGGTGTCTGTCTCTCCTACTATAGTCAATATCTATTTTGCAAGCGAGTTGTCGACAATTTAATTATCCTCGTTGTGGTTCATGTTCGTAGGTAAGAACGGTTCTATCTCGAAAGCCCTCAGCCACGTAAAACTTGCAATGGATAAATTAGAGGCGTCTAGTTTAGATTGTTGCTGGGCTAGTGTTATGATATGGTAGTGTTGTAAGTAGAAGTATGAGATGATACTCTTACAACACATATAGCGTGTAAAACCCATAGATTGTGGATTTACACATATAGGTATGATAGTGATCATACCACGATGCACATGATAGAGATCATCTGCGGAAACCATATAATTTCACTATTAAACATATGATGTTTGATTGCATCTTATATTGCTTGTTTAGCGCTTTGTTAAGCATAATAAGATGATCCCTCATTTTAAATATCAAGATAAGAATGTGTTCTCCCTTTAGTATGCACCGATTATGTTTTCGTCGCTCCAAGACATCACGTGATGATCGGGTGTACTTGGATCCTCGACCATACTTGGTGTAAAGCAGTTACACGCTAAAATACTAAGGTTCTAACTTGGCGAGCCTAGCATGTACAGACATGGCCTCGGAACACAGAAAGGTTAAGCATGAGTCATATAGTTGATATGATGCCCATTTGATGCTCGCCTTTGAAGCTATACCGACTCACGTGATGATCGGACTTGGTGTAGTGGATTTGGTTCATGTAATCACCAAAAGGACACGAGGGATGTCGCTTTGAGTGGGAGTTCATTGTAATATAGATTAGTTGAACTCAATCTATCATACACTTAGTCTAAACTTTACAAATTCTGTTGTAGATGGCACCACACCTTTTAATTTCAATGCGTTCATGGAGAAAGAGAAACTAGCAACGAACGGTAGCAACTTTTCTCGAATGGGCCATGAATTTGAGGATTCTCCTCTCTGCACAAAAGCAATATGTGCTAGAAGCGCCATTAGGCCCCCACCCTTTGATGCCTGACGAGGAGAAGAATGTCTATCTGCTCGTCGGAGGACCACAACTTAGTTCATTGCGGCATATTGTATGGGCTAGAGGAACTTGAAAGCGTTTCAAAACGGCAATGCTTTTGATACAATGGGTGAGTTGAAAATGATTTTCGACACACATGCTGTCAGAGAGCTACAATGCTTGAAAAGTTCTTTAGCGCATGATGGAAGAGAACAGCTCCGTTAGTGAGCATGTACTCAAGATGTCGGGTTACGCCGATAAGCTTGTGTCCTTGGGAATAACGATTCCCATTGACTTAGGCATCCATCGTGTTCTCGATCTCACCTAGCTATAAGAGCTTCGTGATGAACTATAATATGCAAGGCATGAAGAAGTCTCTCCCGAGCTTGTCAATGCTTAAAAGCTAGAAGTGGAGATCAAAAGGAACATCAAGTGTTGATGATCAATAGGAACACTGGTTTCAAGAAAGACAAGAAGGAAAGCGGAAGGGAAGTAAGGCGGCAAGCACTGTTGCCGCCTGAAAAGAAACCCCGAGTTGGACCTAAGTAAATGAAAAGTGCTACTATTGTAAGGGGACCCAGGCGCAAGCGCCCCAAGTATCTGGCGCACAAGAAGGCCGGCAAGGCAAACAAAGGTATATATGATATACATGTTATTGATGTGTACTTGACTAGTGCTCGTGAGCACCGGGTATTTGATACCGTTCGGTTGCTAATATTTGTAACTTCGAATCGGGTCATGAACAAGCGACCGCTAGCAAGGGTGAGGTCAAGATGCGTGTCGGCAATGGATCAAACGTTGATGTGATCGCCGTCGAACGCTACCTCTCCACTTACCGTCGGGATTAGTTATAAACTTAAATAACTGTTATTTGGTGCCCGACCGAGCATGAACATTGTATCTGGATCATGTTTGATGCAAAGTGGTTTTCATTCAAATCCGAGAACAATGGTTGTTCCATTTATATGAATGAAATCTTTTATGGTCATGCACCAATATTGAATGGTTTATTTCTGTTGGATCTCGATGATAATGTTACACATATTCATAATATTGATGCTAAAAGGATTAAACTTAGTGATGATATATCCGCATATATGTGTGCCGTCTCAGGTCATATTGGCATTAAGCATGAAGAAGCTCCATTCGGATGGACTTTTGGAATCACTTGATTATGAATCATTTGATACATGTGAGCCATGCCTTATGGGCAAGATGACTAGAACGCCGTTTTCGGTTCAATGGAGCAGGCGACAGTTTATTGGAAATCATACATTCGATGTATGTGGTCCAATGAGTGTGTCGCCGAGGTGGATATCGTTATTTTGTTACTTTCACGGATGATTTGAGTAGATACGGTTATATCTACTTGATGAAACACAAGTCTGAAACCTTTGAAAAGTTCAAGGAATTTCGAGAATGAAGTGGAAAATCATCGTAATAGAAAGATCAAATTTCTCTGGTCGACCGTGGAGGTGAGTATCTAAGTTACGAGTTTAGCACTCACATGAAAGAGTGTGGAATTGTTTCACAACTCACACCTGCCGGAACACCACAGCGAAATGGTGTGTCGGAACGTCGTAATCGTACTTTATTAGATATGGTTCGATCTATGATGTCTCTGACGGACTTACCGTTGTCATTTTGGGGTTATGCACTAGAAACTGCTGCATTCACTTTAAATCGGGCACCATCTAAATCCGTTGAAACGACACCGTATGAATTGTGGTTTGGAAACAAACCTAAGCTGTCATTTCTTAAAGTTTGGGGTTGCGATGTTTATGTGAAGAAACTTCAACCGGATAAACTCGAACCCAAAGCGGAAAAATGCGTCTTCATAGGATACCCTAAAGAAACTATTGGGTATTCCTTCTATCACAGATCCGAGGGCAAGGTTTTTTGTTGCCAAGAATGGATCCTTTCTAGAGAAAGAGTTTCTCGCGAAAGGTGTGAGTAGTCGGAAGGTAGAACTCGAAGAGGTTATGGAACCTTCTCTTCAAAGTATGGCGAGTAGCGCAAAGACCGAAGTCGTTCGGAGTTGGCTCCACCTGTTGAAGAAGGAACTAATGATAATGATCATGAAACTCCGAAAGAGAGTACTACCGAACCTCGCAGGTCAAACAGGACGCGTGCAGCTCCCGAGCTGTACGGAAATCCTGTCATAAATTTCATGGTTGATGAAAATAATGACCCTGCGACGTATGAAGAAGCGATGATGAGCCCGGATTCCAACAAATGGTTAGAAGCCATGGAATCCATGTATGAAAATCAAGTTTGGAACTTGGTGGAATTACCTCACGACCGAAAGGCCGTGGAGAACAAATGGATTTTCAAAAGAAAAACTGATGCTGATGGTAATGTGACCATCTATAAAGCTCGACTTGTCGCAAAGGGGTTTCGACAAATTCAAGGAGTTGACTACGATGAGACTTTCTCTCCCGTAGCGATGCTAAAGTCAGTTAGGATTATGTTAGCAATTGCTGCATATTTCGATTATGAAATATGGCAGATGGATGTCAAAACCGCGTTTCTCAATGGTAATATTGAAGAAGAGTTGTATATGATACAACCAAAGGGTTTTGTCGATCCTAAGGATGCTAACAAGGTGTGCAAGCTTCAGCGATCCATCTATGGATTGAAGCAAGCATCACGGTTGGAATCTCCGCTTTGATGAGGTGATCAAAGAGTTTGGATTTGTCCAAACTTATGGAGAAGCTTGTATTTACAAGAAAGTGAGTGGGAGCAATGTGGCATTTCGATACTATATGTGGATGACATATTATTGATCGAAATGATATAGAACTTTAAACAAGTGTTAAAAGTTATCTAAACAAGAAATTTTCAATGAAGGACCTAGGTGAAGCATCTTACATATTAGGCATAAAGATCTATAGAGATAGATCTAGGCGCCTAATAGGGCTATCGCATAAAGTACATACCTTGATAAGATTTTAAAGAAGTTTAAAATGGACCGGAAGAAGGGGTTCTTACCTATGTTGCAAGGCAAGACATTGAGTAAGACTCAAAGTCCTTCGGCAATGGAAGAAAGAGAGATAATGGACAAAGTCCCTATGCTTCAGCCATAGGCTCTATAATGTACGCCATGCTATGTACAAGACCGGATGTGGCACACGCTATTAGTTTGACTAGTAGGTACCAATCGGATCGTGTTCGAACATGGATAGCGGTCAAGAATATCCTTAAGTACTTGAGAAGAACTAAGGATATGTTTCTTGTATCTGAGGTGAAGAAGAGCTCGCTAAGTGTTATGTCGACGCTAGCTTTGACACCGATCCGGATGACTCTAAGTCTCAATCCGGATCGTATTTCTCATGAATGGCGGAGCGGTTAGTTGGAGGAGCTCCAAACAACCTGTGGTAGCGGGATCAACAACGAGGCGAATATGTTGCCGCTTTGCCGAGCGGCTCGAAGCGCTTTGGATGAAGGAGTTCATATCCGAACTAGGAGTTGTGGCAAGCGCGTTGGACCCAATGGTGATCTATTGTGACAACAATGGTGCCATTGCCAATGCCAAAGAGCCAAGGTCTCACAAGCATTCCAAGCATATTAAGCGCGGTTTCACTCCATCCATGAGCATGTCAAGGATGGAGATATAAAGATTTAAAGTACATACGGATCTCAATGTAGCGATCCGTTGACTAAAACTCTCCTAGAGCAAAACATGATCAACACGAGAACTCAATGGGTGTTAGATATATCACTATGTAACTAGATTATTGTCTCTAGTGCAAGTGGGAGATCAAGGAATATGCCCCGAGAGGCAATAATAAATTGTTTATTATGTGTATTCCAAGTATATGATAGATGTTTATTTTGCATGCTATAATTGTATTAATACGGAAACGTTAATACATGTGTGTTTAATAAACAAACGAAAGTTCCTAGTTAAGCCTCTCTCATAAACTAGCTCGTTGATTAACAAGATGATCAAGGTTTCGGATCATGGACATTGGATGTTGTTAATAACGGGATCACAACATTAGTGTAATGATGTGATGAACATTCATCCAAGTATAGCATTACGATCAAAGTCATTGAGTTTATATTGCTATAACAACTTACGAAGTGATCCTAATCCTTAGACCATGAGATCATGTCAATCACTAACAGGAAGAGTTTCTTGATAACATCAAACGTCACACCGTAATGTGGTGATTATAAAGATGGGTTCAGAACTAATAAAGTGTTATGTTGAGGCTCATGGATCAAGAGTGGAATTTGTTCATCCCGATGACGGATAGATATACTGGCCCTCTCGGTGATATCACATTGATTAGCTTGCAAGCAAGTGATTTGATCACTAGAATGTTATATCACGGAACGAGAAAAGAGTGCATGTCGATGCGAGATCAAACTAGGTATGGAGATACCGATGATCGAATCTCGGACATGTAAATATATCGTGAGACAAAGGGATTAAGATACTAGCGTAAAAGGTTCCGACGATCACAAGAAAGTCATCGTTGAATGTGTGGGAGTCGATGGGTCTCAGATCCGCTTCGATTATTGATCGAGAGGGTCTCGATCATGTCCGCATTATTCACGAACCGAGGGTGACACACTTAAGAGACACCGACATCCAATTGGAGCAAAAGTTTCATGCGAAAGAATAAACAAGCGCAGGAATTTATTTCACTAGATAAAAACAGGTTTTCGGGTGAAATTGCATAAAGTGGTTATGCATGTGAAATAGAATTCTAGCAAGGGTTATTTGTGAATGTTTGTCATTAAAGTAATTGACAAAATTCTGAATAAAATAAAAGAGTTTTATTTAATGAGAGTTTGCATTAAATTTGGTGGAAATTTAATGGGATTTTTGAGTGGGATTTTGAGTGGACTTTGAAGGGTCATTTTGTGAGTGGAGTGTCCACCCACATGATGAGGGAGGGCAAGGGGCAGCCCCATGCAGCCACCCCTTGGGGTTCCCTCCTCCTATAAAGGAGCCCTCCTCTCACTTCTCACTCACACCTCCTGAAGGATCTCTCTCCCCTCTAGATTTTATCCCCATGGTCTCGGACTAGCGAGATACATGTTCCCGGTGGCTTTCGGCAAGAAAGAGTTGTGCTTCCGCTGCATCGCTGGAGGCGAGGCGGAGGTTGCTCGTGCCTCGAACGTGTGTGCGAGCACGGATGCGCTTGCTGATTTGCGGCGCTAGGACTTCCTCTCGATCTTGAGATCGGCAAGAGATCGTCTACATCAACCACGAGTTTGGACTCGTTAAACTTTGTCGGTCTTCAAGGGTATGTTCTCAACGGATATACATCCGCCCGTTGTTTGTATCTAGTATAAATAGATCTTGGTATATAGTTCACATGGTAGGAAAATTTTTGTTTTCTATCTGCGAACCCTTCAAAGGGTATCGAGCGGATCTATGCGTAGATACTTTACAGGTAGTACACATGAGTATGTGGCGATGATGATCATGTTGTTGCTCCTTTCTTGTGATTTTGGATATTGGTGGCATAGTGGGATGAAGCCCGGACAAACTTTACATGTCCTCGCACATGAGACCTGTTCCACGCTTGACATGCAACTAGTTTGCATAAGTGGCTAGCGGGTGTCTGTCTCCTACTATAGTCAATATCTATTTTGCAAGCGAGTTGTCGACAATTTAATTATCCTCGTTGTGGTTCATGTTCGTAGGTAAGAACGGTTCTATCTCGAAAGCCCTCACCACGTAAAACTTGCAATGGATAAATTAGAGGCGTCTAGTTTAGATTGTTGTGGGCTAGTGTTATGATATGGTAGTGTTGTAAGTAGAAGTATGAGATGATACTCTTACAACACATAGCGTGTAAAACCCATAGATTGTGGATTTACACATATAGGTATGATAGTGATCATACCACGATGCACAGGATAGAGATCGTCTGCGGAAACCATATAATTTCACTATTAAACATATGATGTTTGATTGCATCTTATATTGCTTGTGTAGCGCTTTGTTAAGCATAATAAGATGATCCTCATTTTAAATATCAAGATAAGAATGTGTTCTTCCTTTAGTATGCACCGATTATGTTTTCGTCGCTCCAAGACATCACGTGATGATCGGGTGTACTTGGATCCTCGACCATACTTCGGGTGTAAGACAGTTACACACGCAAAATACTAAGGTTCTAACTTGGCGAGCCTAGCATGTACAGACATGGCCTCGGAACACAGACCGAAAGGTTAAGCATGAGTCATATAATTGATATGATGCCCATTTGATGCTCGCCTTTGAAGCTATACCGACTCACGTGATGATCAACAGGAGGGAATAAAGACTATAAAAATAAGATAGGTAGAAAGGGGGAGATGCTCGCCTGAAAACATTGTCGAAGGTCCGACAGAAGATCGGGGCGAAGCTCACATCAACTCAACGGCCTTATCCGCGAAGAAGCAAAACACTAGAAGAAACACCGGGTGCAATATTTAATTCAACGGCAGAAGATCGGCATGATGCATGCACGATGGATGACATGGCAAGGTGCGATGTAATTAGGTCATATTAGGTGGAACCGGGGTCCCGACATTAATTAGGTGTTGCAAGTTATTTAGAACCCCATAAATTAAATGTTGTTTAACAATGCAACAGATGGAACGTTCGCTACACATGTTTAAATGAGGCCAATATAAGGCTAGATTTGCCCGCATATGAGCCCCATATTTAATTATTAGGTGAATCGGCATAAGGCCCCCAAACCACAGATATGTATGCGAGATGAATGACAATTCAATATGCAACAAGTTGTTATTATGTGATAAAATAGGGTTCGAGGAAAAGGGGTCACACATCAGAGGGGGCTCGACGATCTTGGGTTCCGGGGTTCGGGGTTGGTCTCAGGGCCCGACGGATCTGGGGTTCGGGGTTCGGCGGAAGCGTTCTCGGATATCGGGGTAGTTCTTGTCGCATCCGGGGTCTTCGGGTTATGTTGTCGGTCTTGGCGTTCAGAGTGGAGAACTTGGCGTTCCGGTGGCGGTCTTGGCGTCAGGGTCCTCGCGTCAGGAGTAAAGTACTTGACGTCCTCGAGGGAGTACTTGTCATATCCGGGGTAGGCGGCCATGTTGTTGGTCTTGTCGTCTCACGCGTAGATCTTGGCGTCCCGCGGCGAAGTGCTTGTCGTTCGGGAATCCTCCGAGTCCACGAGGGCGATCTTGTCGATGTGTCGGATCGGAGATCTTGTCGAGGGGGGGGCTTTGAATGGCACTCCGATGGTGCTTCGGGTTCGGGCCTTGGCGTTCCACGAGATCGGGTTCCGTGCCGGCATCCTCGGTGCTCCTTGTCGAAGGCATCGGATTCAGGATGTGAAGATCTTGTCGGGGGTTCGGGTTCCGGTTATGAGGGTCGTTGTCGATCTTGGATTGGCGTCGGTGTGGATCTAGTCCGAGGTCCTGGAATGTGAGCGTAGTCCTCGGGCACTGCTTGGTTACAACATCACACAGGCACACGCATACTCTTACACACGCACGTAAGGTTCGGGAGGACCCGGACGGACGACCCGCATCGCATGGCCGAGGAGGCAGGGGCCCGGCTCGAGGATGAGGACGGGGTCGGGCGTCTCGGACATGTGCAGCTCCGCCGAGGAGGACGAGGTAGGCGACAGGGCCGGCGAGGAGAGCTCCCGGCGGCTGCAGCGAGGAGGACGGAGCCGCGCGAGGCTCTGCTGAGGCGGGGACGGGCGGTCGAGGGGAGGCCGGAGGCCAGCGGTGGAGGGTGGCAAAGGCGGCGCTGGCTCGCAGCGGAGAGGCGAGGCGGCATGGCGCGGCAATGGAGCAGGCGCTGGCGGGCTTCGGCGGCGAGCGTCGGAGAGGCGGAGAAAGCGTGGGCGCGATGGGACGGCGAGGAAGATGGCGGAGCTCGCAGAGGTTGGGGCGCGGCCGGGAGAGGCCGGAGTGGGCCTTGGTGACGCTGCTGGCGCTCCGGCCGAGGCGGCGGCGGAGAGGTGGCGGAATGGCTGACGGGCGGAGCTCATGGGCGGAGAGGAGAGCGGGCGGTCTTGGTGGAGGCGGGTCTGCGGAGAGAGAGGAGAGGCGGGCCAGGCGGGAGTCGGGCGGACAAGAGGCGTGGAGGGCCGGCCAATGGCAAAGGGGCCTGGGAGGGCCAGCTGCTGCCTGCTCGGGAGGAGAGGGACGACGAGGGAGAAGAGGAGAGGAGGAGGAGGAGGTCGGTAGTGGTGGGCAGGGGAACAGGCGGGGCCCAGTGCAAAGTGGAGGGGCGTGGGTGGTTGCTCGGTGGGAGTGGGTGGGGCTGCAAGGGACAGGTGGGAAGAGAGAGAGGAGGGGTGAGAGGGCCACGTGGCGGTGTGGGATAGGATAGATGGAGGGAGAGGTGGCGTGAACAGGGATTGGAGGGGTGAGGTGGCTGGGGTGTGGGTAGACTAGTTGGTAGGAATAGGATTAGATGGTTTGGCCGGTGGACCGATTTAGTTTTCAAGGGCTTGGTCGGTTCGGACGTTCGACTGCCCACCAAAAATAATAAATAATTTTATTCATTTCAAACAAAACTTTGCAAACCGATATCGGAAAACAAAATATTCGGGACCGGTTTGGCGTTGAGTAAAGATGGGCGTTTAGAAAACAAAACGGGCTTTGCGAAAATAGTTTTGGCAAACAATGCATGATGATGACGATGCAATGCACAAATTCAACGCGATTTTCTAGTAGTGGTTTTGCGGGATGCCACAATTCGACACCACTAACAAGGGATCTCGCCTTCGAGATCCGCCTCATGGTACCGGAAAGAAGGTCGGCGGCCTGATCCTTCGCGCTTCGTGTATATCCTCGCGACACCACTAACAAGAGGTCGTTGTCCGTGATCATCGAGAGAACACTCCGGAAAACAAAAGGTCGAAGGTAGAGGTATCAACAAATAAAGCCACCTCTAGCTCCGATGGAAGAGGGGGAACCGATGCATTCTCGTCCACTTCAATGTACACAAGCGAATAGAAAGGGTAGTCGGCATGGGGGCCAATCCATCACGCACCCAAACTATTACTTCGCACAATCAGTGGAAAAGCGTGCAACCATTCTCGGAAACAGACTGAAGATCTCGACAAGCGAGGTTCGGAACAAAGGAGTGATGCGGAATCTGCATCGGATCTGGCGTAGAGGATGTCGTCGCGTCGGAAAACACCGGACAACACAAACAAGGAACTAAGAATGATACCACAGCAGACGGATTCATCAGGCAGCTGGAACACCGGATGGCAGAACACCGTTATCGAAGAAGGAAGCGAAAACCTGAAGGTACGATGGAAACCCAACCACGAGAATTCCTGGACTCGAAGAAAGAGACGAGAGCGGATTCAAAACACGTAGAGGTAAGAGGAGAACAGCAGAGGGGTAAGGAGTAAAATCAGACCTAATCAGAACTATCCAACCGATTTTCAAAAATAGTTTTGACACTTCTACTGGCCGTTAGCTAGGTTATCCTACATTTGGACTTGTGGTATCGCTCGCTGAGCTCGATACCACTCAGTAACACCCTCGAATCGGATCTATGCAAGTTTGGGCAAATTCACCAAACCCGCATAGAAACGATTCAAAGGTGCTCAAGCACTTTCGTGCGGGTGGAAAGCAAGTAATAACATTACACAACAGTCCTCGATGGGACCCATGAGCAGATATATATAACAGCGACTCAAGGAGTCAAGAATACGAATATAATATACAAAGATCCAAATCACCTTGAAAGCGAGGCGTCCGAGGCTACGGACAAGAGGCAAATGGGGCTAAGAGCCACGAAGAATAACCAATGGCCCATCATAACCCCTTGAGCCAAGCCGGAAGGGTAACCACCTAACGACGTCGATCTCAAAACCTGCTTAAACAAAGGGGTGCCGACAAAGGACAAAGGAAAAGAAGGCGTCGATCTTGAGGCAGTGCAGCGAGGCTAGAATTGGCGGTCCTCGCCTACATAGGTATGGTGGATCTGAAGTGGCGGCAAAGCATGCACTAAACAACCTATAGAGACTCGATACAGGCGTCAAGGCCGGAGAGGGGGTAAGAAGGACCTATTCGGAACCAACCTGATTCTATCATCAACAAACCCATCCTGGCGTTTCCCCCTCGAGACCAAACGAGGAAGTCAACCGAGGAACTCACACAGTTGGCAGTTTTATTTATTCAGTTATAGTTGCGGTACTTTACTAGTCAGGTCTAGATAATCATCCTGATAAAGTAAACAGTGGGCACTTTTAGTTAACCATTCCGTGATAGTGGCAACACTTACTAGTCAGATACATTTATCATGAGATAACCCAAAAACCCAGCAGTTGTTGGTACTTTTATTCAGCCATTCCGTTGTAGTTGCAATGCTTACTAGTCAGGTACAATGGTCGCAAGCGACACTCCAAACAAGCAGTTGTGGGCAGTATTAATTAGCCATTCCATTATAGTGAAGCTGATTACTAGTCATTATAAAGTCAAATTTATAGCAGTAAACTTTAGTTATGCTTGTCTATGATCGAGATACTGTGCTCCAAGTCGTCCATATCCGCGGACACGGCTTTCAGAAAGTTTTACCCGGCCGGGGTGCACCAATAGCAACACACGCTCGATCAACCTCGGAAAAACCAAATCAAAACCCAACGAGGCTTTCAATTGAACAATCACAGGATTGAAATATTTCAGGGGCCACCCTTGGAGTACACCATAGGAGTAAGCAAGCTCGAGACGGACTCAAGGTTTGCGTCGATGGTCAGTAACGCAGGTCCCAATCGGGACTGTCGATACCGAAAACATCCCGCTTACCTAATGATGCAGTGTGCTCCTCGCACAATTTAAATACAGAAAGTAGCATGGCATAAGTACAGGATAGTAAAAACACCTCAAACTAGTTTGTGGCCCCAAGAAATAAGAATGAATCAAGCTCTGGCTCAGGGGGGTCCCATATACCTCCCGAATGTGGATAGCGCGATAAATCAAGGAACAGGTATCAAGTACTCGGGGTCTTACGGGACACAAGTGGGCGTTCGGAAACCAAATATTATCTATCACCCACCGATGCCTCTGCTTATTCAATTTTAGTTGTTAGACAGAATTTAAAGTGACGATAAGTAAAACTAGAATCATCTCTAACATCAACATGCGGCAATACATCAGCAACTGTGGCATATGACGATACACATCAGTACTTGAGCAAGCAACTACGACGCGCAAGTCCAACTATCTACCAAACAACAGGTAATAGGAGGTGTCCAAGGCAATATAGGGCTGCACGGTATATCAAGGGTACGGAAACTAAAGCATATAACACAGATAGCAATAGATCAACAGGAGGAATAAAGACTATAAAAGTAAGATAGGTAGAAAGGGGAGATGCTACTTTGAAAACATTGTCGAAGGTTGACGAAGATCGAAAGCTCACATCAATTCAACGGCCTTATCCGCGAAGAAGAAAAACACTAGAAGAAACACCGGGTGCAATATTTAATTCAACGGCAGAAGATCGGCATGATGCATGCACGATGGATGACATGGCAAGGTGCGATGTAATTAGGTCATATTAGGTGGAACCGGGGTCCCGACATTAATTAGGTGTTGCAAGTTATTTAGAACCCCCGCAAATTAAATGTTGTTTAACAATGCAACAGATGGAACCGGTTCGCTACACATGTTTAAATGAGGCCAATATAAGGCTAGATTTGCCCGCATATGAGCCCCATATTTAATTATTAGGTGAATCGGCATAAGGCCCCCAAACCACAGATATGTATGCGAGATGAATGACAATTCAATATGCAACAAGTTGTTATTATGTGATAAAATAGGGTTCGAGGAAAAGGGGTCACACATCAGAGGGGGCTCGACGATCTTGGGTTCCGGGGTTCGGGGTTGGTCTCAGGGCCCGACGGATCTGGGGTTCGGGGTTCGGCGGAAGCGTTCTCGGATATCGGGGTAGTTCTTGTCGCATCCGGGGTCTTCGGGTTATGTTTTCGGTCTTGGCGTTCAGAGTGGAGAACTTGGCGTTCCGGTGGCGGTCTTGGCGTCAGGGTCCTCGCGTCAGGAGTAAAGTACTTGACGTCCTCGAGGGAGTACTTGTCGTATCCGGGGTAGACGGCCATGTTGTTGGTCTTGTCGTCTCACGCGTAGATCTTGGCGTCCCGCGGCGAAGTGCTTGTCGTTCGGGAATCCTCCGAGTCCGCGAGGGCGATCTTGTCGATGTGTCGGATCGGAGATCTTGTCGCGGGGGGGGGGCTTGAATGGCACTCCGATGGTGCTTGAGTTCGGGCCTTGGCGTTCCAGATCGGGTTCCGTGCTGGCATCCTCGGTGCTCCTTGTCGAAGGCATCGGATTCCAGTGACAGAGATCTTGTCGAGGGTTCGGGTTCCGGTTATGAGGGTCGTTGTCGATCTTGGATTGGCGTCGGTGTGGATCTAGTCCGAGGTCCTGGAATGTGAGCGTAGTCCTCGGGCCTTTGCTTGGTTACAACATCACAGCACACGCATACTCTTACACACGCACGAAGGTTGAGGAGGACCCGGCCAGACGACCCGCGAGCCGAGGAGGAGCAGGGGGCTCCGGATGAGGAGGGTCGGGCCGTCTCGCAGGCAGCTCCGGCGAGGAGGACGAGGTGGCAGGGCGGCGAGAGAGCTGGCGGCTGCATGAGGAGGAGCCAGCGAGGCTCGAAGCGGGACGGGCGGTCGAGGAAAGGCAGCGTGAGGTGGAGGGCAGTGGCTGCGGGCGCCAGCCGGGCGGAAGTGAGGCAGCGGCTCGAGGCGGGCAGGCTCTAGCGAGCGGAAGCTTCGTGGCGGAGAGTGCGGAGCAGGCGGTGTCGGGCGTCGCCCGGCAATGAGCGATGTGGAGCAGGCGCCTGGTGAGGCTGGCGGCGGGCGCGTTGGAGAGGCGGAGAAAGCAGTGGCGCGATGGGGCGAGGAAGACGGCGGAGTTGAGAGGGTAGGCGGCCGGGAGAGGCCGGGCGGGTTGGTGGAGCCGCTGGTGCGGCTCCGGCCAGCGGCGGCGGAGAGGGTGGCGAACGGGCTTCAGTGCCGGGCGGAGAGAGGAGGCGGGCGGGCTTGTGGAGGAGAGGAAGGCGGCGGCAGGCTGGGTCGAGGAGCGAGGCGGAGAGGCTTGTGGGCCAGAACTGGGGAGGGGCGGCCTGCCAGGCGCGCCGGCTCGGGGAGGGGAGAGGGACGCACGGAGGGAGAAGAGGAGAGGAGGAGGAAGGAGGGTCGGGCGGTAGTGGTGGGCCAGGGGGACAGGGCGGGGCCCAGGGTGCAGGCGGAGTGGACTGGGGGCGTGGGTGGTTGGCTCGGTGGGAGTGGGTGGGGCTGCGCGCGGGGACAGGTGGGAAGAGAGAGGAGGGAGGGTGAGAGGGCCACGTGGCGGTGTGGGATAGGATAGATGGAGGGGAGAGGTGACGTGGCGAACAGGGATTGGAGGGGGTGAGGTGGCCAGGGGGTGTGGGTAGACTAGTTGGTAGGAATAGGATTAGATGGGGCTGGCAGGGTGGACCGATTTAGTTTTCTGGGGCGGTCGTTCGGTCGGTTCGGACCGTTCGACTGCCCCACCAAAAATAATAAATAATTTTATTCATTTCAAACAAAAACTTTGCAAACCGATATCGGGCAAAACAAAATATTCCGGGGACCCGGGGTTTGGCGTTTGAGTAAAGATGGGCGTTTTAGAAAACAAAACGGGCTTTGCGAAAATAGTTTTGGCAAACAATGCATGATGATGACGATGCAATGCACAAATTCAACGCGATTTTCTAGTAGTGGTTTTGCGGGATGCCACACGGTAAACAGAATCACCAAGTGCAATTGGGATATGAAGAAACCATAATCAGCCATGACAATGATCACGCCTAGCATGACTACTTGGGATTCAACGTATGAAATCACATATAGAGCTCATTGACTCAAGCATCATTACGCCTCCCATTTTTATGCCTTATGATACTTCTACAATGCACTTCGGAGGAAAACTAAAATAGTCATACGAGACCAAATAATACAGACAGACAGACAGATGGAGAGAGAGAGAACCTCTTGGATTTAAATATAACTTGGTGATGGACCACATATGCTTATGTTTGATTCAAGGCTCAATCGAGTCAATAAATATTCAAGAGTTTACGACCCATCCTTTCTATAGTGAGCGGGTATTCTCATCTTATGTGTTATGATCGTGGATCTATAGGTGTGTCAACTACAACAAATGTTATCAATGAATACTAAGATATGCATCTGTGTCCCATATCTTTGGAGGGGCAAAGTTACTTTAAACTACCACCTCTAATCTCATAGCCGCTCTTATCCAATATGCCAAGTTAAAGTCAATGTGCTAAAAATATGCTTAGCAATGAATAAGGAGGACATTGCAATGCTTTTTAATGCAACTCAATCAAGTGGCACCTTGCTTAGTAAGAAGAGGCCTTTGGATCAAAACGGTAAAACGTGACTTTGCGAGTTAAAGCATTGAAAGCACACTATGACTGCCCCTCAAACCTTGCCCACATATAGCAGATTTGGTCCAATCTGCTTCATCGGCTTAAATTACCTAAGTACCAGACCAATTAATATCTTGCTCCACTCTACATACTGCTACTCTTGGACACATATAGCTAATCCAATAGTATCTGCCAGCAGAACACGATCAATCCATCGTCTCCTTTTTCTACTAAGGAGTGGAGTAGAGCATTTTACTACCTTATGCCCTATTTTTTAATAGAAAAATGTAAGGGAAGCCCGGATGGAACAAACAGGAACCTAAATTTGCATCCGTGGAGATTTGAACCTGGATGGTGGGCCTGTTCATCCACTCGCCAAACCAAGTTAGCTAAGGTCATGCCGTGTTTTCTTACATTTTTAATTATACAGACATGGATTGATTGAAAAGGAAAACAAACACAAAGGAAAACTAGGAGCTGAATCTACTATCCCAGCAAACGAGGGAATCCTGATGCGGGCAGAAGCGAGTGGCCTAGGCACCAAGGTCATCAGCAGGAATCACGTATATTCATCTGCAACTGATAACCCCATTCTCGAAGATTTTGTTGTTTCTAGTTTTCAAGAGGTTTAAAGCATTGGTAGGGAAGCAGATTGGCCTGTTCTTGGAGGTGGAGCTGAGGGGCACTTCTTCAACGAATCAAAAGATGTGATTTGATCTTTGCTGTGATTTGTTGCTAACCTACCATGTGCCATCCCATACCCACTTCAGTGTTTTCCATTATAGAGTAATATCATGAATCGATTCTAGCAGAGGGCACAAGTCGCCACCTAAATTGTCTCCTTCACACGTGCCAAAATTTTGTAGGGGTACTCCCTCCATTCAAATATGTAAGACCCCATTAAAATTTGAACCTTACTTTCACCACAAATTTGACTTATAAGATATAATTTGTAAGCCACAAAAACTGTACTATTGGATTCTTATTTGAAACGAGTTTATGAAGAGAAGTTAAAGTGGTTTGTAGTCTTTGCATAAAGAACATGTCAGAACCAGCAAATCACCCTAAATATCTCCTCTTCTGAGAAGTAACATACTCAAGCATAATTCTTCAGTTTAAAGTCTTATGCAGATTGTCCCTTTTATTTTATTGCCTCTGTGTCCACTTTCCTAATGATATTGTGAACTTCGCTGATGCCGAGATATTGGTAGTAGCAAAGATCTCATTCTTACAAAAAGTAGTCTGCCGCCCTGAACATGGAGGAAATGTGACACTCACTGGTAGAAAACACCCCATGTGTCCCGGTTGGTAAGGGGCATTAGTCCCGGTTGCCCAACCGGGACGGGGCAATCGGGACTAAAGCCCGAACCTTTAGTCCCGGTTGCCCCACCAACCGGGACAAAAGATCATACACGTGGCAGCTGCACCGTGCGAGGAGGGGGGTGGCTTTAGTCCCGGTTCGTAATACGAACCGGGACTAATAACCTTCTGCCGCGGCAGAGAATTCATTTTTGCACATTTTGTTGCCGCGGCAGCATTTTCGCCACTTTTTGTGCCGCGGCAGAGAATTCATTTAGGTTGTTTTATTGTTTATTTAGTGTTTTGCACTTATCAATGAAGGAACCTTATATTACACAAGATCATCATGACAATATTACATTCAATACACGGATCGAGTTCATGCACTACATACAAAAGTATTCCCCTTGTCTATACACGGACCGAGTTGCTATTTTTACAATCCCTATTGTCTATACACAGCAGAATAGTACTCCCCTTTCGGGTCTAGGACTTCTGCATCCAAGAATCCCGCCAATTCCTCCTGAATTGCTCGTCGATCCTTTGGCGAAGACCGTCCCGTGGGCGTTCGATCTAATTTAAAAAAGAGTCAGTCTATATGAATGAAACTAAACACAATTTGTTTGAAAATAAAACTATAGAAATTGTTTACATGTGGAGTTGCTCTAAATTTCTGCTCTTCTCATCGCACGTCTGCCGGATGAACTTCAAAACATAGTATCCACAGATTGTTACCTGGTCCTATGTGGGCACTTCACAAGAACATAGTTCAATCAAAATAATAATCAAGCATGATAATAACTGTATCAAAACTAGAATCAAAGATATGCGGATATAGCTAGTGGTGCTTACATTTAGTGGTTGAAATGTAAGCTCCTCTTTCCAAACACCCTAGCCTTGTTGGTGAACCGTTTCCAAGCGCTGCGCGTGAAAAGCGAATAAAATAAGTTCTTAAGTACTTGATATCATAAAATTCACGAACATTGCCGATATAGTGTCGTAATGATTAGAATTACATTTGGAGAAGTATCATGTCCTTCCACGTCTCAAGGGTTTATGTTTGAGTCCATGACTAGTACACGCCCTTTGTCAAGTTGAATGATTAACAGAATATAGTGGAAGCTGCGAATGCATAACTAATCAATTATATACTTAACATCGAGTTAGCGAAATAGAAAGTGTATACAAGACAATAACACTCACTTTGGAAGTTGTAAGGAAAAGTATTTCTCTTTTGGTTTCTTGAAACCTTAACGCGTGTACTATATTATCCTCCGTATCCAGGGGCTTATTTTGAGATTAGCTTCATGAACCCAATATGGGTCAATGAAGCCAATATCATAGATTTGTCCTCTGCTGCATTCGAGAATCTTCATTACGCATATTACGGTATGATTATATACATGCAATAAACAAAGTGAGATAGTTTGGAGACTAAGTTAATTACAAATTAGTACTTACGGACAATAGGCACGATGAGCGATTTGTCCAAGGCGTCTTGATTGAATAATTGAAATAACTCATTAAATTCAATGGATATCATGTCATCACTTTCTTTCCCATGATGCTTTTTGTAACCCTCGGCACTATCCAGTTAGCCCGGCCCTTGTGGCGTGCATGTACCGATTATGCAATCTTAGCATTTTGTTGAAAGATTATTTACCTCCTCAGGTTTGACGAGAGGTTTTGCCGTCTTGGTATTTGTATGCTACTTCACTCACGGGAAGAACTCTAAGGATAAATCTGGGCAATACTCATACCTTGAGCAATGGACTTCTCCGTGTGCAACTACCTGGATCATACTGCTCTTCGCCCCATATTTGCTCGACCCACATTGGTTTGAGAAATCACCTTGAGAGGCGCAAGTCTGTTTGCTTGTTCTCATTTGGGCAACAGATTTCCGCTTGCATCGATCTTTGCTCTTGAGGCTTTTGTCTTGCATGTGACTTGAGAATAGAACGCTCATAGTCCGATGACAGCTTTGGCTCGGGTTGATGAAGAGTCTTTAGCATTTTCAACACTTTGGCTTTTTCTTCTTTGGTCTTTGGGGAACTCTGGCTCTTTCGCCTCGGCTTAAAAACGCCGTGCTTCCGCATCAACGATCGCCATGATCTCCTCTTGATCTGATCATAAGCTCTCTTGGGAGGAACCGTTGGTACTTTTGGAAGAGGCTCTTGTTTACGTTCGGCGATCGCTTACGGCCTTGATGGCGATGCGCTTATGCTTTTTATCTCGAGGCGCGGCGATGGCTCCGCGGCGATGGCTGCCGGAGATTGGTGGCGACGGGCGGGTGAGGCGAAAGACGGCTGCCATGGCGGCAGCGACCTCGGAGAGCGGGTGAGGCGGCGAAGATGGCCTTGGCGTGTGATTTGAAGCGATACAATCCTTGACCATAGAATGGTGGCGTTTTGCGTCACCCAGACGATCACATCCCTTCACCGGCGGGTAGTGAAGATCCAAAACCTCAAAGGTGGGCATGATTTCATCCACGCCGACAACAGCGTAGCCCTCTGGAACCGGACGACGTGGTAAGTTGGTGTGGGTCCAATTGGTAAGGCATAGCCGACCGCCACCTTCATTGATATGTTCACAACTTTGACATGTAGCTCGCGATGTGTCATCTGTGATATCATCCTTTGGGTAGCCAACAGGAGCCATCGTCGGTGCATCATCGGCATCGCCATTTTCATCACCGGGACCTCGGTGGAAGCCCTGCTTTTCGATTATTCGATAGGCGGTAGCATCGAATGCGGTGTCTTCTTGAGATGGGCCGGTAGTACTTTCTCTTTAAGTGAGTTAATTTCATCTTGTTGTTGCTTTAATCGTTCTTCAATTAAACGCATTCGCTCTTTCGACTTTTACGCTTCAAGCCGCCTGTCCTTACTCCTCGTGACGGCTTCTATCGGGATATTTCTTCCTCTCTTGAAACCCAGTCCTCCATGATTGGGAGCCTATTGTGCCTCGTGTTCGTCCATCATGTTCCTTATTTCCAAGGCGAGTGTGAGCTCATCATTCTCTCTATCGGAATGAAGTCCCCATCTTTAACGACCTTCTTGCTTTTCTCATCCTCTCGATTGGCAAGGGGTCTTCTTTATGTCGTATGGTATATATACACCTCCTTAGGAGTCCAACGTGCCCCATGCCCGTAAAACCAATTCCTTGCACGTTCTACCCAATCGTCATCTCTGGGTGATATTTTTATCACGCAGTTCTGCTCAAGTTTCTCCCACTTAGGAATGCCACCAGCAGCCACCTTGCCCCATAGTATGGTGATACTTCTTGTTAGCGACATTGACAGCTTATTCGCTTTCGAGACATTTTCTTAGCTTTTACGATTTCTTGTATTCCACAAACTCATCCCGAATGGTTTTATCTTCTCAAACCGAATATTCTTGAAATCGAGTCTTCTTTTTCACGACATAGTCAAGGTGCAATCTTTTCTTCCAGTTGGTGAAACACTTTGGGCCATCTTCTTCAAAGCCCACTCCACGACCTTAGCCTCCATGGCTCTCCCATGTTGTAAGGCGTCCTCAAGCTGGATCCTCCGCATTTGGATCCAGCTCTATCTTCGGTAGTTTGAAATTAACCATGAGCCTCTTCCACGTAAATCTTTGGCGTGGTTAGGGACAAATAAACATGTTCCTCTTCATCCGCATTAGCAGGCCTATTCCAATTTCTAATGGTGATCGGGATTAAGTCCCTAACGATTACTCGCATTGTGCCACAAATTTGGTTGCGACAACCCGGAGTCGGTCTGCCGTCTGCGACATCTTCGATCTGAACCTCTCATGGTCTTCCAACTTTTTGGTTGGGCCTCGTCGCTCTTTTTCAAGAGATTCCTTCGATTCGGAGGGCTAAAGAAGAAAGATCGCCGTTACTATTTCTATATAGATAGCAGATGATTAATTAATGAATTGATTTATATTACATGCACCTTGCGGGCGGTCGTCTTCTCGATTACACAAGGCATCGCCTTCTCCCTCGGAAGGCAACACCTTCAACCTCAAACAAGTTGTCTACTCCGGTAAAGAGGATCACCCTCACGGAGTTGTTCGTAAACGTTGATACGTCTAAATTATCTTCCCCACGGATCACACCTTGGATCAACTCTTCCTTTTCTTCGTCTCGGCGTGTGGATCCATATTTTACGCATAGGTGGAAAACGAATAAGTCAAAGCGGCTAAAGGAGAAAGTTAAGGAGAAACCACGATATACATACACAATAATAAAATGAAGAAACCCTAAACCTAGCTACAAAAGGAAACGTGTAGTAGATAGGTAACTCTAGCTAAAATCAGGTTATCAATATTAGGAGTTCGAGGGTGTAACCTAGTTCGGAGAAACCTCCGATGCATATGAGAGGGAACCCACATGCACCTAAGGGTATTAATGATTCCTTATCTAACCACAATGTGATCAATGAATCAGGGCTACCCACATTGGTGACCGGTGGGCGAAGACCAATAATACCAAACTAATTAATAAACCTAATAATACCTAACTAATAATAAACCTAATAATCGAAACAGAAAAGAAAGGAAACAATCAACACATGGCATCGATGCAATGCTCAAGCAAGTATGATGATATGACAAGTTAATTTGCATTGGAATGTAACCCTAAGACATGCTCGACGATTTAATCGGGGTTCCGACGGGTGAAAACCTAACTCGGGAAACTCGGAACATATGAGAGGGTGCATTTGTTCTTCTAATTATACTTGTCATTTAAATTGTTGAACAATGCATGATTATAGGATAAATAGATAGGTTTCATTTTTACGAACAATTTGATATATTATTTGTATTTTTCGACTTATAAATAAAAGATATTGAATTTACAAGTTTATATCAATTTCGGAATTAAAAAAGGCAAATAATTTTTACACCGGCGCCTACCCGAGGGTGCAGATGGGCCCCAGCCACATCAGCTGCCACGAGCACGAGTGGCGTCGGCCTGACGTCACGGCGTGAGCTCGAGCGGCGGCGGCGGGCGCCGATAGCGGGCACCTGGCAGCGGATGGGCGCGTTAGAGAGCGCGATCAGGAAAAGGAGTGGTGGCGCTCCTTGTTGATCACGGGCGTCGCCTCCGTCGAGCTCGGCAGCGGCGTCGGACACTGGAGAGGAGTATAGGAGGAGAGGGAGAAAAAGACCACCGTGAGGATCGGCTCACCAGGAACACAGCGGAGGTGGTGGCGGCGGCGAGCTGGGAGCGGAATCGACGGAGGCGGCAGCGGACGGAGCTTCAATCCAGCGATTGAGGTCACGCGAGGAAAATGGCGTAGCGTGGGCGGAGGCGCGGCGATGGCGACGGCAGCGGGTGGCGGCGAGCTCGGGCGACTTCGAGGCGTAGAGGGTGCGCGCGGTGAAGCGAGAAGTGAGATGGGAAGAAGAAGAGGAGGCGAGCGATTATAAACGAATGGGTCATTGTCGGTTGATGGCTCCAACGGGACTAAAAGATACGTCCGGTTGGAGCCACCAACCGACCTATACTCCACTTTTTTCCAATTTTCAAAGAATCGAGGGCGCAGTAGATTTAGTCGGTTGGTGGCTCCAAGGACATATTCCCATTTTCAAAAATTCAGTTTTCTCTGTTCCGCTTTATTTTTTATTTTGGGGTTTAAATTTGTATTGTTTTTAAATGATAATTAATTTGGAATTTAGAAAAACTTTAAACATAAAAGTGTTTGGATTTGAATAAATAATTCAAAACCATTTTACATTTTAAAAATAATTAATGTAACCATTTAAAATATGAACCATTTACAATTAAAATGAATTAACTTTTATTTTTTTTATCAATTTGGAATTTAGAAAAACTTTAAACATAAAAAGTGTTTGGATTTGAATAAATAATTCAAAACCATTTTACATTTAAAAATAATTAATGTAACCATTTAAAATATGAACCATTTACAATTAAAATGAATTAACTTTTATTTTTTAATATCAATTTGGAATTTAGAAAAACTTTAAACATAAAAGTGTTTGGATTTGAATAAATAATTCAAAACCATTTTACATTTTAAAAATAATTAATGTAACCATTTAAAATATGAACCATTTACAATTAAAAATGAATTAACTTTTATTTTTTAATATCAATTTGGAATTAAGAAAAACTTTAAACATAAGAAGTGTATGGATTTGAATAAATAATCCAAAACCATTTTCTATTTCTAAAAAATAATTAATGTAACCTTTTAAAGATAATTAACTTATATTTTTGAATATTAAGTTGGAATTTAGAAACACTTTATACATAAGAAGTGTTTGGATTTGAATAAATAATTCAAAAACATTTTACATTTTTAAAAAATAATTAATGTAACCATTTAAAATATGAACCATTTACAATTAAAATGAATTAACTTATATTTTTTTAATATCAATTTGGAATTTAGAAAACTTTAAACATAAGAAGTGTTTGGATTTGAATAAATAATTCAAAAACATATTCTATTTTTAAAAAATAATTAATGTAACCTTTTAAAATGAATTAACTTATATTTTTGAATATTAATTTGGAATTTAGAAAAACTTTAAACATAAGAAGTGTTTGGATTTGAATAAATAATTCAAAAACATTTTCTGTTTTAAAAAATAATTAATGTAACCATTTAAAATATGAACCATTTACAATTAAAAATGAATTAACTTATATTTTTTTAATATCAATTTGGAATTTAGAAAAACTTTAAACATAAGAAGTGTTTGGATTTGAATAAATAATTCAAAAACATATTCTATTTTTAAAAAATAATTAATGTAACCTTTTAAAATGAATTAACTTATATTTTTGAATATTAATTTGGAATTTAGAAAAACTTTAAACATAAAAAGTGTTTGGATTTGAATAAATAATTCAAAACCATTTTCTGTTTTAAAAAATAATTAATGTAACCATTTAAAATATGAACCATTTACAATTAAAAATGAATTAACTTTTATTTTTTTTATCAATTTGGAATTTAGAAAAACTTTAAACATAAAAAGTGTTTGGATTTGAATAAATAATTCAAAACAATTTTCGCTTTTAAAAATAATTAATGTAACCATTTAAAATATGAACCATTTACAATTAAAAATGAATTAACTTTTATTTTTTTAATATCAATTTGGAATTTAGAAAAACTTTAAACATAAAAAGTGTTTGGATTTGAATAAATAATTCAAAACCATTTTCTGTTTTAAAAAATAATTAATGTAACCATTTAAAATATGAACCATTTACAATTAAAAATGAATTAACTTTTATTTTTTTAATATCAATTTGGAATTTAGAAAAACTTTAAACATAAGAAGTGTATGGATTTGAATAAATAATCCAAAACCATTTTCTATTTCTAAAAAATAATTAATGTAACCTTTTAAAGATAATTAACTTATATTTTTGAATATTAAGTTGGAATTTAGAAAAACTTTAAACATAAGAAGTGTTTGGATTTGAATAAATAATTCAAAAACATTTTCTGTTTTAAAAAATAATTAATGTAACCATTTAAAATATGAACCATTTACAATTAAAATGAATTAACTTATATTTTTTTAATATCAATTTGGAATTTAGAAAAACTTTAAACATAAGAAGTGTTTGGATTTGAATAAATAATTCAAAAACATATTCTATTTTTAAAAATAATTAATGTAACCTTTAAAATGAATTAACTTATATTTTTGAATATTAATTTGGAATTTAGAAAAACTTTAAACATAAGAAGTGTTTGGATTTGAATAAATAATTCAAAACATTTTCGCTTTAAAAAATAATTAATGTAACCATTTAAAATATGAACCATTTACAATTAAAAATGAATTAACTTATATTTTTTAATATCAATTTGGAATTTAGAAAAACTTTAAACATAAGAAGTGTTTGATTTGAATAAATAATTCAAAAACATATTCTATTTTAAAAATAATTAATGTAACCTTTTAAAATGAATTAACTTATATTTTTGAATATTAATTTGGAATTTAGAAAACTTTAAACATAAGAAGTGTTTGATTTGAATAAATAATTCAAAAACATTTTCTGTTTTAAAAAATAATTAATGTAACCATTTAAAATATGAACCATTTACAATTAAAAATGAATTAACTTATATTTTTTTAATATCAATTTGGAATTTAGAAAAACTTTCAACATAAAAAGTGTTTGGATTTAAATAAATAATTCAAAAACATTTTCTGTTTTAAAAAATAATTAATGTAACCATTTAAAATATGAACCATTTACAATTAAAAATGAATTAACTTATATTTTTTAATATCAATTTGGAATTTAGAAAACTTTAAACATAAGAAGTGTATGGATTTGAATAAATAATTCAAAAACATATTCTATTTTTAAAAATAATTAATGTAACCTTTTAAAATGAATTAACTTATATTCTATTTTTGAATATTAATTTTTAAACGACTGCTTTTTTATTTCGGAAAATGGAAAAGGGCTTTTCCGATGCAAAAGGAAAACTTCCTCTGCAACATTGTTCTCCATACCAATGTCCACACACATGCATAATATGGGCACAACATCACAAACTATGCCGTGATTCAAGACATAACATCGGTCATTTGGACCGAAAGCCATGAAACCTCGAACATGATAGGTCATTTTGTGAAGGTTTTTTCAAACATGATCAATATACCAAGTCTGGTATTTTTCCTTTCAACTATGTAACATAATATGACACCACGAAGGATTTTCATTGTTCGGATTTTTTGAATTTATTATGCCCGTTTTGAATTATTTGAATTTCTAACTATGGTCGAACCGGTGTGCATGAAGATAGGGACGGCATCGTTAGAACTTGCATTGGATCTCTGAAGAAACCACATATTGCGAGTCTAAAACAATTTTTCAAAAATCACGGGCGATAGATCATGTACTGTAGTACAAACCGGACCCACTTCCCGCCGATTCAGACATTTGTCCTTTTACCGGATGGGCGAAAAGGTTTGAGATGTACCGTTGGGATATAGTCCATGTAAGGTGGTCTAGTATTTTAGGAAAATAGGACGGTATTACAAAGCGGCATTTTGGTGGTTACTTCACAAAGCGACTGCTTTTTCGCTCGGAAAATGGAAAAGGGTTTTTCCGATGCGACAAAAGGAAAACTTCCTCTGCAACATTGTTCTCCATACCAATGTACACACACATGCATAATATGGGCACAACATCACAAACTATGCCGTGATTCAAGACATAACATCGGTCATTTGGACCGAAAGCCATGAAACCTCGAACATGATAGGTCATTTTGTGAAGGTTTTTGAAACATGATCAATATACCAAGTCCGGTATTTTTCCTTTCAACTATGTAACATAATATGACACCACGCAAAGGATTTTCATTGTTCGGATTTTTTTGAATTTATTATGCCCGCTTTTGAATTATTTGAATTTCTAACTATGGTCGAACCGGTGTGCATGAAGATAGGGGACGGCATCGTTAGAACTTGCATTGGATCTCTGAAGAAACCACATATTGCGAGTCTAAAAACAATTTTTCAAAAATCACGGCGATAGATCATGTACTGTAGTACAAACCGACCCACTTCCCGATTCTACAGACATTTGTCCTTTTACCGGGGATGGACGAAAAGTTTTGAGATGTACGGTTGGGATATAGTCCATGTAAGGTGGTCTAGTATTTTAGGAAAATAGGACGGTAGCATTCAAACGGCATTTTGGTGGTTACTTCACAAAGCGACCCTTTTTGCGCTCGAAAATGGAAAAGGGTTTTCCGTGCGACAAAAAGGAAAACTTCCTCTGCAACATTGTTCTCCATACCAATGTCCACACACATGCATAATATGGGCACAACATCACAAACTATGCCGTGATTCAAGACATAACATCGGTCATTTGGACCGAAAGCCATGAAACCTCGAACATGATAGGTCATTTTGTGAAGGTTTTTGAAACATGATCAATATACCAAGTCTGGTATTTTTCCTTTCAACTATGTAACATAATATGACACCACGAAGGATTTTCATTGTTCGGATTTTTTGAATTTATTATGCCGTTTTGAATTATTTGAATTTCTAACTATGGTCGAACCGGTGTGCATGAAGATAGGGACGCATCGTTAGAACTTGCATTGGATCTCTGAAGAAACCACAGTTGCGAGTCTAAAACGATTTTTTCAAAAAATCACGGCGATAGATCATGTACTGTAGTACAAACCGGACCCACTTCCCACCGATTCCAGACATTTGTCCTTTTACCGTGGATGGGCGAAAAGGTTTGAGATGTACCGTTGGGATATAGTCCATGTAAGGTGGTCTAGTATTTTAGGAAAATAGGACGGTAGCATTCTGAAACGGCATTTTGGTGGTTACTTCACAAAACGACCCGTTTTTTGCGCTCGGAAAATGGAAAAGGGTTTTTCCGTGCGACAAAAAGGAAAACTTCCTCCTGCAACATTGTTCTCCATACCAATGTCCACACACATGCATAATAATGGCACAACATCACAAACTATGCCGTGATTCAGCACATAACATCGGTCATTTGGACCGAAAGCCATGAAACCTCGAACATGATAGGTCATTTTGTGAAGGTTTTTTCAAAACATGATCGTTGTTAAGACACATTTAGTCCGGATGTAGTCACAAACCGGGACTAAAAATATTTTCCGCCATTTCCCACCTCTTCCCGCCAAGTTTTCCGCCTTTCCTTTCTACTAGAGCTTTTAGTCCCGGATGTAGTCACTAACCGACTAAAGATATTTCCGCCATTTCCCAAAGCTTCATGCCAAGTTTTCCCGCCCTTTCCTCTATATTTAGGGTGATCGTGTCATGGCTATCCACACATCCACACCTTCCTCTCTTAGAACAATGGACAACGCCATCGGGCCATTCGACCCTCGAGGAGACCGAGGCGTGCGCCCAACTACCCTTGTCCACCGGGTACCGCCGCCCGCACCGGATGCCGAGGCTGGAGGGTTCATGTCCCTCTGTCCCTCAAGGTTCCGCATGACGGCCATCACAAACCACTTCTACCACGAGCTCACGCCGAGCGGATGGATCCCAGTGGGATCCCGACAACTATGACACTGGAATGCCTTCTTCGCTAATAGGCGGGAAAGGGAGCTCGCCAGTACGAGGGTGATGGCCCGCCACCGGTGAACAACAACGGTCGGCCGTAATGCGTGGTGGGAGAACCGTACTATCATCAGTGATGCGCTACATCGCGGGAGACCATCCTCGCCACGGTGCCCACGAGTCCACCCGCCACAGGCCCCACATGTCCCGGTGAAGCGGCATCGTCTTCCAGAGACCCTCCCACCCGCCGTGAATCCAAGGCTGGAATGGCCTCGGTATATGCCATGGATGGGCCGAGGATCCCGAGTAGTGTGACGATGACGATGATGATGACGGCGATGAAGACCACAAGCTGTACTATAGGACTAGGCATGATTATGAATAAAGGGGCTTTTAGGCTGAGTGTTAGCTAGTCCCGATTTGTCCGGTTTTAATATTAATAAATGTCTTAAGTGTTACCTAATAAATAGAGGAAATGCCTATATAAAGAGAGGGTTCATATTTAGTCCCGATTTGTACGGTTGGGATATAGTCCATGTAAGGTGGTCTAGTATTTTAGGAAAATAGACGGTAGCATTAAACGGCATTTTGGTGGTTACTTCACAAAGCGACCCGTTTTTGCGCTCGGAAAATGGAAAAGGGATTTTCCGTACAAAAAGGAAAACTTCCTCCTGCAACATTGTTCTACATACCAATGTCCACACACACATGATCATTGTTCGGCACATTTAGTCCCGGATGTAGTCACAAACCGACTAAAGGGATTGCGCTTGATGGGCAGACAACACTAATAATAGGGGTGAGTGTCGACATTATGTCGCGGCGGTTGTACCTTGTCCCGGATGGTGTCACCAACCGGGACTAAAGATGAACCTTTAGTCGGTTGGAGACACCAACCGACTAAAGATGAGTCGGCACTAATAATAGGGGTGAGTGTCGACATTATGTCGTGAGTGTCGACATTATGCCGAGCTGCTTGTACTATAAATATGCATCCTTGTGAGTCAGTCCTCGGCCAGTTTGAGGCATCTCCAAGATGGTTTTAGAGAGCGGACACCACTACGGCCGATTCGAGGGAGATGCCGACGGAGCCCAGGCTCCCGCATCTCCGAGAAACTGGTCATAGAGGCACTCCTAATATGTGAAATTAGTTAGCTCAGGCGTATTGATCTAGTTAGTGAAGTTACTGTCGCAAGATGGTTTCGAGAGGGGACACCACTGCGGCGTTCGAGGAGATGCCGACGGAGCCCAGTCCTCGGCATCTCCGAGAAACTGGTCATAGAGGCACTCCTAATATGTGAAATTAGTTAGCTCGGCGTATTGATCTAGTTAGTGAAGTTACAAGCTGCAAGATGGTTTTAGAGCAGGGACACCACTACGGCCAGTTTCGGGGAGATGCCGACGAGCCTGGGCCCTCCGGCATCTCCAGAAATCGGTCATAGAGGCACTCTAATATGTGAAATTAGTTAGCTCCGAGGTATTGATCTAGTTAGTGAAGTTACAAGCTGCAAGATGGTTTTCGAGAGCAGGACACCATCGCGGCCAGTTTGAGGAGATCCGACGAGCCCAGTCCTCCGCATCTCAGAAACTGGTCATAGAGGCACTCCTAATATGTGAAATTAGTTAGCTCCGAGGCGTATTGATCTAGTTAGTGAAGTTACAAGCTGCAAGATGGTTTTCGAGCAAGGACACCATCATGCCAGTTCTGTGAGATGCCGACGAGCCTCCCTCCGCATCTCCGAGAACTGGTCATAGAGGCACTCGGTCCAGCCACAAAATGGGACTAACACTCAAGACATTTATTAATATTAAAACGAGACTACAAAACCGGGACTAAAGGCCACAAACCGCGAAAGATATCCTTCGGTCAAGCCACAAACCGCGAAAAGACATGAACTAGAGTTACATAATATGAGCATGAACTTCTTGGCATATGTCATTCCTTATGACCGCTTGACGTAACCATGGAGCATCTTCTTTACTTAACGGAATGCTTGGGTCAGTTTTCTTTGTGAAGGGCGGAATTTCATCAAACTTATTATAATCTTCTCGACATGTCTTTGCCTCGATTCCCACGATGTTTCTTTTCCCTGAAAGAACTATGTGACGCTTTGGATCATCATATGATGTATTCGTTGCATATTTTTTCTTTTTTCGATGCGAGGACATGTCCTTCACATAGAAAACACGAGACACATCATTGGCTAGGACGAATGGTTCATCTCTATAACCAAGATTGTTGAGATCCACTGTCATTCCGCATAACTGGTCTATCTTTACCCTTCCCCATTCAGGTTGACCCATTTGCGTGAAACAAAGGGACCTTAAAAGAGACTCCAAAGTCTAGTGCCCATATCGCCGCTATGTAACCATAATATGTTTTCGTTTGTCCATTCTCGTCTATTGCATCAAAGCGGACACCACTATTTTGGTTGGTGCTCTTTTTATCTTGGGCGATCGTGTAGAATGTATTCCCATTTATTTCGCCTTTGGAAATTCAATACAAGAGAAGATGGTGACGCTGCCAACAAGTATAGCTGATCTCCAACAGTGGTGTCATTCAAGAGATGTGTCCGCATCCAACCACCGACAGACTTCATGTGTTCATCTGTAATCCATGATTCAGGCTTCCCCGGGTTTTTGGAGCGTACAATATTCTTGTGTTCCTCCATATACGGAGCTGCCAAGGTGGAATTATGTAGAAGCTGTAGTGTGCTTTAGTGAAAGAATCCCCGTCCCTACATATCAGTGCTTTCTTTCCCAGCGTGCCTTTTCCACTTAGTCTTCCCTCATGCCGCGAGTCAGAAACACCAATCGGCTTAAGGTCAGGAATAAAGTCAACACAAAACTCAATGACCTCCTCTGTTCCATATCCCTTGGAGATGCTTCCATCAGTCTAGCACGGTTATGAACATATTTCTTTAAGACTCCCATGAACCTCTCAAAGGGGAACATATTGTGCAGAAATCTGACCGAGAATGGCAATCTCTTCCACTAGATGAACCAGAGATGCGTCATAATATTGAAGAAGGATGGTGGGAACACCAATTCAAAACTAACAAGACATTGTACCACATCCTTCAGTAACCTTGGCGTAATATCCGGATTGATTACCTTACGAGATATTGCATTGAGGAATGCACACGCTTCACAATGGGTACTCGAACATTTTACGGTAGAAGCCCCTCAATGCAATCGGAAGCAACTGCGTCATCATAATCACGTGATACTATGAGACTTCAGGTTTTGGAACTTTTTCTCTGCCATATTTATTATCCCCTTTATATTAGATGAGAAGCCCGATGGCACCTTGATACTGTAAAGGACTTCAAAAAATATTTCCTTCTCTGCTTTGGTAAGAGCATAGCTGGCACGACTTAAGTGACGCCCTTTATCCGTCTTGTTATCTGTATGCATGTTCTTTGGGTCTTTCATAATTTGTTGGTCCTCCCGTGCTTCAGGTGTATCTTTTGTCTTCCCATACACGCCTAGGAATCCTAGCAGGTTCACGCAGAGATTCTTCGTCACGTGCATCACGTCGATTGAAGAGCGGACACGCAGGACTTTCCAATATGGCAGCTCCCAAAATATAGATTTCTTCTTCCACATGGGTGCGTGTCCTGTAGCGACGCTGCTCGAACTGATTGACCGCCGACCCTTTCCAAAGATTACTTCTATGTCCTTGACCATACCAAATACATCATCACCAGGAGTTCAGGCTTCTTCGGTGATCCGCCTCACCTTTGAAATGCTTGCCTTTCTTTCTTACGGATGATTGGTCGGAAGAAATCGTCGATTCGCTAGGTACACAACCTTCTTGCATTTATGCAAATATGTACCTTCGGTCTTATCTAAACAGTGGGTACATGCCTTATATCCTTTGTTTGTCCGTCACGAAAGGTTACTAAGAGGGCCAATCATTGATGGTTACGAATAACAACCCTCAGATTAAATGGCTCTGTTTGTTCTCATCCCACGACGCATACACCTGGTTTGCCCCACAACCGTAAGAGTTCTTCAACTAATGGCCTAAGGTACACATCAATGTCGTTGCCGGTTTTCGGCCTTGGATGAGCACCGCATCATAATGAACTTACGCTTCATGCACAACCAAGGAGGCAGGTTGTAGATACATAGAGTCACGGGCAGTCTGTGGATCGCAGCTCGCTTCCCCAAAAGGATTCATGCCATCCGCTTAGACCAAACCATAAGTTCCTTGCGTCACCGCAAAGTCCGGGAAGTCTCTCTCGATTTTTCTCCACCGTGACCCATCAGGGTGTCTCAACTCCCGTCTTTCTTACGGTCTTCTTTGTGCCATCGCAACAACTGGCATGCTCTTTGTTTCGAACATGCGTTTCAACCTTGGTATTATAGGAGCATACCACATAACCTTAGCAGAACCCTTCCTGAGGGGCTCTCCTCAACATCACTAGGGTCATCTCGTCGATCTTATACTGCAACGCTGCATACCGGCATTTATCTAAATTCTCATACTCCTTATCATGTAGAGGATGCGATCATTAATGCATGCATGTATCTTTTGCACATCTAATCCCAGAGAGAGAGTCTTCTTTGCTTCAGAGGTACTATCGGGAAGTTCGTTATGTTTTGGAAACTTGGCTTCATTATTTTCAGCATCTTTTCAAATGAGGAGTCGGTTAGACCACACTCGCCTTCCATCGCAACAATTCGATGTCGCATCGAGCTTTGTCTTGCCATCTTCACAATTTGGGTACAACAATTTCTTGTGATCTTCTAACATGCCCTCTAACTTCAACTTCTCATTGCATTTCACGCCTCGCTTTGCATCGAAATGACCCTACCAAGTTCATCACCGCTCATCCGATGCCCGTTCTTCACCTTTTTCCTCTCCATTGTCTTCCATTGCAAGATCATCAGATTAGGAAACATATGATGATAGTTGTTATCATCATCTTCTTCTTCACCATCTTCCATCATAACCCCTCTTTCCCCGTGCTTGGTCCAGCAATTATAGTTGGGCATGAAACCTTTCATAATCGGTGGCGCGAATGATTTTCGAGGAAGAGTACTCCTTGTTGTTCCGACATTGAACACATGGACAACGTATAAATCCATTCTCTTTGTTTGCCGTAGCCACATCGATAAATTTATCCACGCCTTTGATATACCGGCTACCCGCCGTCACCGACATCCATTCCCGACCGTTCATCCGCATCATATAAGTAAGTTTATCAAAAACAGGACATCATAAATAGTGAAATAACCAATTCACACCGACACATGAATTGTATCAATGACCTAGAAAAGATAAGATTGCTAACCTCGATCGAGGGAAATAAGCTCAAGCGTCTCGGACACCTTCTATATTTTTGTTCTATGAGAAATTCAACGGATTTTCACTCAAACATTTCAACAAACACCTTCCATGCATGCATGAGAAAAACTAGCACACACCCTCACAGCTTACACCATTGAAAAAACAGAGTGGAGGCAGAGGAGGGGTCTGCATTTATAGAGGCGGGGTCTTTAGTCCGGTTGGAGCCAAGAACCGGGACTAAAGGTGCTGTGCCACGTGGTCTGTGGCCAAACCTTTAGTCGGTTGGTGGCTCCAACCGGACGATGCCCCTTACCAACCGGGACCCATGCCCGGCCCGTGCGCTCCAACCGGGACGCGTGCCAGCATTAGTCCCGGTTGCTGGCGCAACCGGGACTAATGCTCCCAGGGGTGGCGAACGGATGGCCCTTTTTCCTCTAGTGACTGCTCTGAACCATAGCTCTGGTCACTCTTCAAGCTTTTTCATTAAAATAGATTCATCTGTATTTGAATTTGTATGTCCTCCTTTCTTAAAATTAAATTTGAAGCCTCTAGGCTCGCGAGCCGGCCCAAGATGGCTCGAGCCGAGTCCCTTGGAGAGGATTGCGTGCAGACCTGGCTTGGGCTCGCCAGCTTCAGCACGAGCTTTTTCCCAGGCATAGACAGGACCGAGTTGTTGATTAAATGATTGTAAAGTTAAGGGAACGAAAGGAATTTAGAAGCACCTAATGTTCCTTCATATTGATTCATATCATGTAGCTCAGTTATGTTAGATGTATATATTTGTATATTGTAGTTTTCCCATATGTTAGGGGGCTTCCTGCATATTTGCACCTGTACCTGTACTATATATTGTTGCCTTTGGCCCCCAGAGGAATACAACCTGTCTATTCCTAACATGGTATCAGAGCCGGTTTTAGGGTTCCCGTGCCCACCAGTCCTCTGCTTGTGATTGCCGCCGCCGTCAGCTCACCCCGGCCACCGCCGGTTCCCGTTTTGGCCGCTTGCGTGAAGTTGTTCTGTCTCACCGCACCGCTCCCAGATCGATTGATCTTTGACTTCCTCTCCCTAGATAGATCTACCAGATCGGACCTGCTGCATCTGCCCGGAATTGCAAATCGGTTCCAGATCGATTGGACGCGCATCGGACGCGCCCCTGCCTCGCCTACCCGCACCCGCTCATCTGCGCCGACTTGCTACTAGACGGGAACGCCTCGACTGCCTCTGCTCGCAGGATCCAGACGGGATCCCGACGCACGACGCCCGCCCGTCTCCTCCTACTCGCTGCAACTGCCCGGCAGCTCCCCTGCCTCGAGCTCCCGCACGCGAGCTCCCGCACGCCCGCTGTCACCTGACGGCGCCCGCCCGCCTCCTCCTACTTGCTGCAGATCCCGCCTGGCCTGCCCGCCCTTCTGCTCCAGATCGCCTGCCTCCTCTCTGTTGGCTCTGATCGGATCTGCAAACAGCAGTTTCTTTTTCGTTAGATGTGAGAGTTGACCACAAAAAATTGAGGATGTCTTCTGCATCGGGCTATGTTGCGATTCCTCGCTGCCCGGTGATCTTCGATGGCGCGAATTACCCTGATTTCGCTGCCTTTATGCGCGTTCACATGCGCGGTCTCCGTCTTTGGGGTGTGCTCTCTGGCGAGGTCTCCTGTCCGCCGTGCCCTCCTGCTCCTATGGCTCCTCTTCTGCCGACGCCAATTGTTCTCGGCGCTGATGCTTCTCAGAAGGCCAAGGATGCTGCTCAGAGTGCCGATAATAGTATTGTTGTTGCTTAGGACCTGAAGTTCAAGCAGTACTCTTCTGATCTCGAGGCCTATCGCCACACGCTGACTGCTTACACTCAGTGGGTCGATGAGGATGTTCGTGCTGCTGCTGTTCTCACCTCCAGTTTTCTGCCCAGTATGCTGCTGAGTTCATGAGCCTCCCTACTGTTGCTGCTCAGTGGGCACATCTTCGTCAGCGCTATCAGCCGTCTGGGGATGCTCTTTATCTATCTGTGGTCCGCCAGGATCATGCTCTTCAGCAGGGTGATTCCACTATTGATGAGTTCTATACTCAGAGTGCCGCTATCTCGCGTCAGCTTGATTCTCTCCATACTGTTGTTTGTGGCACATGCTCGTGCTGCCAGATTGTGCGCTCGGATTTAGAGTTTCGCCGCATCTATGAGTTTCTGTCTCGGATCCGTCAGGAGTTTGAGCCCCGGCGTGCTCAGCTGAATGCTCGTGGTCGTGTTTCGCTCTCGGAGGTGTTGTCTGAGCTTCGGGCTGAGGAGACCCGTCTCCGTTGTGTTGGTCTTCTTGCGGTTCCATCTGTGCTTACTACTCATGGTCCTCCTATGCCGTCTGCTCCCTCGACTCAGCCGCGGTCCTTTGTGCCGCCGCCGATACTATCTACTCCTTTAGGTCAGGGTCAGAGTCAGCACCAGCAGTCTCAGGGTCATAGTCAGCACCAACAGGCTTGTGGTCAGGGTCGCCGTGGTTCTCTTCGTCACTGCTCTTACTGTAACAAGGATGGCCACACTTGGGCCACCTGTTATACACGGGATCCCGTTCGCCAAGAACAACCAGGTGCTCGTGGGCGGCTCCTTCCGGATCTTGATAGTTGCTCTCTCATCGTGGACACATTATCGAGTCTTCGCGGTCTACTTGCTGCTGTGCTCTTCTTCGACAGCACCGCCTTCTGTGGATCGATTCTTAAGACCGGGCGACCACCACCTTCTACACAGTCAGTTATGTCCCCGTGGTATCTAGATTCTGGAGCTTCCTTTCATATGACCTCTGAGTCTTCTTTTCTGTCCGCTCTTCGTTCTCTCCCTTCTCCTGTCCGTGTTTTCACGGATGATGGTATCTCTCTTCCTGTTTCTAGTCGGGGCACCCTTTCTACTTCTTTTTCTGTCCCTGATATTTCTCAAGTCCCTCTTCTTAAGATGAATATGTTCTCTGCTAGCCAGCTTACTGACTCTGGTTGTCGCGTCATTGTTGATGCTGATTCTTGTGTTGTTCAGGACCATCGCACACAGGCCCTGGTTGGAGATGGCCCTCGCAGCCGTGACTCTTCAGGACTTTGGGAGTTAGACTGGCTTCGTGTTCCTTCCGCTGCCACTTCATCTGCCAGTTCTTCTCCGATCGTCGCCTCTGCTACCAGCTCCTTTCAGCAGTGGCATCATCGTCTTGGTCACCTTTGTGACTCCCGCCTGTCATCATTAGTTCATCGTGGTCTTCTGGGGTCTGTCTCAAGAGATGAGTCTTTACATTGTTAGAGCTGTAGGTTCGGTAAACAGATCAGCTTCCATATCCTACTAGCGCGTCTGTATCTCAGCGACCTTTTGATTTAGTTCATTCCGATGTTTGGGGTCTGGCTCCTTTCGCTTCGAAAGGGGGCATCGCTACTCTATTTTATTCATCGATGATTTTTCTCGGTACACTTGGTTGTATTTTATGCGCTCTCGCAGTGAAGTGCTCTCCATATATCAGTGTTTTGCGGCCATGGTATGTACTCAATATTCTACCCCCATTCGCGTGTTTCGTGCTGATTCTGCTGGTGAGTATATCTCCCAGATGTTGCGAGGTGTTCTTGCTGAGCAGGGCACCCTTGCTCAGTTCTCCTATCCTGGCGCACATGGCCAGAATGGCGTTGCTGAGCGTAAGCATCGACATCTTCTTGAGACCACTCGTTCCATGATGATTGCTTCTTCTCTTCCGCTGCATTTATGGGCTGAGGCTGTCGCTACGTCGGCTTACCTCATCAATATTCATCCTTATGCCGCTCTGCAGGGTGGTATCCCTCTTGAGCGCCTATCTGGACAATCTCCAGACTACTCCATGCTTCGCTTGTTTGGTTGTGTTTTCTATGTTTTCCTTGCTCCTCGCGAACGCACCAAACTGACTGCTCAGTCTGTTGAGTGTGTCTTCCTTGGATACAGTGATGAGCATAAGGGCTATCGCTGTTGGGACCCTGTTGGTCGTCGGATGCGTATCTCTCGTGATGTTATTTTTTATGAGACGCGTCCTTTGTATCCTCGTCCCACCGCTGGTACCTACCCGGTGGAAGATATCTCTTTTCTTCTCTTTCCTGACACACCTCCTTCTACTCCTATTGTGTCTTCTTCAGGATCTCCTCCCCCTGATGCCTCTTCCTCGACACCGTCCTCCTATGCTCCGTCTAGTTCTCCTCGTTCTCCGGAGTCTTCCTCTGCTATTCCTTCTTCTTCATCGTCGTCTCCTGAGTCGTCTTCCTCTGATGAGCTTCCCTCTACTCGTCCTGTTCGTCAGCGTCGTGCCCCCAACCGTTACTCTCCTAGTCAGTATGGTCTTTCTGTTGCCTCCGAGCCAACTTCTTATCGGGATGCTGAGCATCATCCTGAATGGCAGCTGGCCATGGCTGAGGAGATTGTTGCGCTCACCTGGGATCTTGTTTTTCCCCCTCCTGGTATTCGTCCTATCACGTGTAAGTGGGTCTATAAGATTAAGACCCGCTCTGATGGATCTCTTGAGCGCTATAAAGCGCGTCTTGTGGCTCGTGGTTTTCAGCAGGAGCAAGGTCGTGACTATGATGAGACCTTTGCTCCTGTGGCTCATATGACCACTGTGCGTACTCTTCTTGCTGTTGCCTCTGTTTGTCATTGGTCTGTGTCCCAGCTTGATGTTCAGAACGCCTTTCTCAATGGTGAGTTGACTGAGGAGGTTTATACGAAGCCTCCTCCTGGGTATTCTGTTCCTGAGGGGATGGTTTGTCGTCTTCGATGTTCTCTTTATGGCCTCAAACAGGCCCCTCGTGCCTGGTTTGAGCGCTTTGCTTCTGTGGTGACTGCTGCTGGTTTCTCCCCTAGTGCTCATGATCCAGCGTTGTTTGTTCACACTTCTCCTCGTGGACGCACTCTTCTTCTTCTCTATGTTGACGATATGATCATTACTGGTAAGGATTCTGAGTATATCGTCTTTGTTAGGGCTCGTCTTCGTGATCAGTTTCCTATGACTGATCTTGGTCCGCTTCGATACTTTCTTGGGATTGAGGTTTCCTCCACTTCTGATGGCTTTTACATCTATCAGGAAAAGTATATTCAGGATCTTCTTGCTCGTGCTACTCTTGGGGATGAGCGCAATGTTGAGACCCCTATGGAGCTTAATGTTAAGCTTCAACCTACTGATGGTGATCCTCTTCTTGATCCGACGCATTATCGTCATCTTGTTGGGAGCTATGGCATCCCGCAAAACCACTACTATAAAATCGCGTTGTTTTTGTGCATTGCATCATCATGACCTCATGCTCATGTCATCATGCCACATTGCATTTGAGCATCGTCATCATCATGCATGGTTTTGTCTAAACTATTTTCGAAACGCCTAGTTTTGTCTTCTAAATATTCCCGTCTTTATTCAAATTAAAACCCGGTTCTCCAGATTATTTTGTTTTGTCTACCAGCGGTTTGCAAAAGCTCCGTTCTAAATAAATAAATTGTTTAATTATTTTTAGGGGGCAGCCGTACCGGGCCGATCCGACCCAGTCGGCCACCCCCAGTGCTAAAACCAGAGCTACCCCAAACCTTTTTCTATCCTACCCAGCCCCCCTCCACCTCACCCCATCCAATCCCCTCTCGCCACCTCATCTCTCATCTCTCCTCCACCCACTCCTAGCCTGCCACATCACCCCCCAGCCACCACCTGATCCGCACGCCACACACCAACGCACACACGCACGCGCCTGCCCAAACCCCCCTCTCTCTCTCACCCTGTCTCCCCGGTCCCACCCCGCAGCGGACCCCACCTTTCCACCTCCCCGATCCCCACCTCGCCACCTACCACGCGGTTTCCCTGCGGCCCCCTTCTCCGCTATCGGCGTCTCCAGGACCCCTTCCTCGTCTCTGCTACCTCCACCCTGCCACCTGCGCGCCTACCGCCGGCCGCGACGCCCTTCCCGCTGGTCGCCTTCCCTCGCCGGTAGCCACATCGCCTCGCCGCCAGGTCCAACCCACCTCGTGTCCCCAGATTCCCCGGCGCCTGGACCGCCACCTCTGCAAGCTTCCCGCCGTCGCTCCCTGGCGTCCTCCCTCGAGCTGGCCTCTGCCCCGGCCTGCACAAGCCCGACGCCGCCCTCCTCGCCGGGCCGCGACCCTCCTCCGCAGGGCCCCGTCTTCAGCGCCGCCGCTGGCCTCGTCCCCGTCGCCCGGCCGCCTCTTCATGCCCCTGTCACCCCGCCGCCAAGATCGTCCGGCCATGCCTCGTCTGCGTCCTCTCCTCCTCGGCCGATAGCACCCTCCCGCGACCGGCCGCCGCCCTCCTCCCCTTCGTGGCCGCCCGCTCAAGCCGCAGAGGAGACCCTTGTGCCGTCTGCCTGCGACGCGCGTCCTCATCTCTGGCGTCGGACCTCGCTACCGCCGCTCTGCTTCTTATCTCCGCCGTCGAGCACTGCCTCACCACCCCTTGCCTCGGCCACGCACCGCTGTCGCCGTCCTCGTCCTCCGATGCTGCGCCGCCTCGATCCCCAGGTTCTGGTCGCCTCGGACTAGCCCTCCTGCCATGTGCCGCAACTGTTGTCCTGGGCGCGTGCATGACCCTGGCCAGGTCCATGCTCTGCATAGTGTCCCTGGTCCCTTTTGTTGTCCCCTATGACGGTGTGACTCGACGTCCAAGACCGTCTCTATGCTCTTGTGTGGCGATGTGTTCCGCCCTGGCAACTATCCAAAGACTGTGTTCCTGTTGTTGCAATCGACAAGACCTTCCGAAGACCCGGCGCAGACCAAGATCGACATAGACCGTCCAAGTTGGATCCTTAAGTACTTCGGTATCGGACCTGGAGGCGACGATGCCAGAGTTCTCCATCTTGGAACGCCAAGACCGGCCACACGGAAACCGATCCCTCGAAATGCCAAAGCTCTTCTTCCCGGACCGAAGACCCCGAGTCCTCCTTCACGGATCCGAAGACCGAACCCGGGCATGCCAAATTCTGCGACCCGTAGGACACAGATGCGACAAGTACTTCTTCCGGATCGATGCGAGAACCCGGACGCCAAGGTCGACACGGATTCGCCAAGTACTTCCTCGCGGACGCCAAGTCCTTCGCCCCGAATGCCAAGACCGACTCGATGGCGCGGACCCGACAAGATCTTCGCAACGACAAGATCGGCACCGACCAGGGCGAGTCCGATGCGCCCCCGACGCCGCACCAAGTCCTTCTTCCCGGAACGCCAAGCTCTTCATCTTGCAACCGACCTTCGAAGACCGATCCCGTCGAACCGTGAACCCTGAGACCGAACCCCAGATCCGGACCCTGAGACCGACCCCGAACCCCAAACCGCCAAGATCGCCGATATCCCAATGTGTGACCCTAAGCCCATATTTTTATAAATGATATTGCTTGTTGCATATTAATTGTTCATCTCGCATGCATATCATGTGGGTTGGGGGCATTATGCCGATTCACCTCATAATTAAATATGGAGTCTATATGCGGGATATCTTTGTCTTATTCCGGACTCCATTTAAATTGGTGTAGCGAACCGGTGCCATCTTTTGCCATGTTAAAACAACATTTAAAATGCAGGGTAGCTAAACAACATGAACCACCTAAATATTTGTCGGGACCCCGGTTCCGCTTAATCTTGCCTAATTGCATCGCACCTTGCCATGTCATACACCATACATGCATCATGCCAGATCTTTTGCCATAGTATTAATTATTGCATCCGGTGTATCTTCTAGTGCTTTGCTTCTTCGCGGATTAGGCCGTTGAGTTGATGCGAGTGTCGACCCGATCTTCGGATGAACCTTCGGCAATGTTTTCAGGCGAGCACCTCCCCCTTTCTACCTATCTTACTTTTATAGTATTTTTTCCCTCCTGTTGATCTATTGCTATCTGTGTTGCGATGCTCTAGTTTTCGTGCCCGTGATATCCCTTGCAGCCTTATATTGCCTTGGACACATCCTATTACCTGTTGTTTGGTAGATAGTTGGACTTGCTGCCTTAGTCGCTTGCTCAAGTGCTGTTGCGTGTCGTCCAGTACCACAGTTGTTGGAGTTTTGCCGCATGTTTAATGTTGGAGATGATCAAGACTTTAATTATTGTTTAATAACTCAAATTGAAGTAGGTAAATGCAGAGGCACCAGCGGGTAATAGACAATATTTGGATTTAACGCCACTTTGGTGTCCCAGGGACCCGAGTTCTTGACACTGCTAGAGATCGAGCGCTAACCACAGGTGGGTGTATGGGCACCCCATCGATTTAGTACCTGATTCCAATCTTGTCTTGGGGCAATAATTAGTTTGGGGCTTTATTACTATTCTGTACTTATGCCATGCTTATCGCTTTATTTAAATTGCGGCAATCTTGCACTTGTCTTGTTTAGGTAAGGAGTGTTTTCGGTATCGACAAGCAGAGTTTGGGTTTCGATCGTTACAGCCATTGTCGCAAACCCCGAGTCCGTCTCGAGACCGGCCGACTTCGTCTTGGGTAGCTTAGTGGGGTGGCCCCGTGCTTGCTTTTGCGGAAAACGTCGTGTCCGAAACCCCGTCGACATACCGTTGGGTGTATGTTTTGTGATCTTGTACCTACCTGATCCGACAACAATGGTGTAGGTGCGTGTGGAAACTTTGGTGCACCCCTGCAGGGTTAAATCTTTTCGAGAAGCCGTGTCCGCGGTTATGGACGACTTGGAGCACAGGTCTCGATCATAGACAACTATAACTAAAGTTTACTGCTATAATTTGACTTGTATCCGATATGACTAGTAATCAGCTTCACTACAATGGAATGGCTTAATAAAAGTACCAACAACTGCTGGGTTTGGGATATCTCATGCTAATTGTATCTGACTAGTAAGTGTCGCAACTACAACGGAATGGTTAACTAAAACTGCCCACTGCTTATTAAATCAGGATGACTCATGCTATCTATACCTGACTAGTAATTGCTGCAACGATAACCGAATAAATAAAACTGCCAACTGTGTGAGTTCCTCGGTTGACTTTCTCGGTTGGTATCGAGGGGGAACACCAGGATGGGTATGTTTGGTGGTAGTATCAGGTTGGTTCCGAATAGGTCTTTCTTGCCCCTCTCTGATAGCCGCCAGTTGTATCGAGTCTCTATAGGTTGTTTAGTGCATGCTGCGCTGCCGCTTCAGTCCACCATACCTATGTAGGCGAGGACCGCCGAATTCTAGCCTCGCCGTGTACTGGCCTCAGTACTGACCGCTCTCTCTTTTTCCTTTGCCCCTTGTCGGCACCCCTTTTGTTTAAGCAGGTTTGAGATCGACGTCGTTAGCAGGGTTACCCTTCCGGCTTGGCCTGGGCAGGGTTATGGACGCCATTGGTTATTCTTCAGGGCTCTTAGCCCCATTTGCTTCTTGTCCGTAGTTGGACGCTCTATCGTTTTCAAGGTGATTTGGATCTTTGTTCAGTATATCTGTATTCTTGACTCTTGGAGTCGTGTTGTATATATATCTGTTCTGTGGGTCCCATCGAGGACTGTTGTGTAATGTTATTACTTCGTTTTCCACCCGCACGAAAGTGCCTGGTGGGCACCTTTGAATCGTTTCTATGCGGGTTTGGCGGGAAGCGCTGAAACTTGCATAGGGCCGATTCCGAGGGTGTTACAGGAGCCTTGTTTATCTTGCGGTCACTCGTCCTGACATCTCTTATCATGTTCATATTCTGAGTCAGTTTGTTTCTGCTCCTACCACTGTTCACTATAGTCATCTTCTCCGTGTTCTTCGTTATCTTCGTGGTACGATCACTCGTCGCCTTTTCTTTCCTCGTTCCAGCTCCCTCCAGCTCCAGTGCTATTCGGACGCTACGTGGGCGAGTGATCCTTCGGATCGCCGTTCACTTTCTGCTTACTGTGTGTTTCTTGGTGGTTCGCTCATTGCTTGGAAGACGAAGAAACAGACAGCGGTTTCCCGTTCGAGTGTTGAGGCTTAGTTGCGTGCTATGGCTTTGTTGACTGCTGAGGTGACCTGGTTACGGTGGTTACTTGCGAATTTTGGGATCTTTATTACCACACCCACTCTTGTTTTGTCTGACAGTACAGGTGCTATTAGTGTTGCATGTGATCCGGTCAAGCATAAGCTTACCAAGCATATTGGTGTTGATGCTTTCTATACACGTGCTCAGGTGCAGGCTCAGGTTGTTGCGCTTCAGTATGTGCCTTCAGATTTACAGTTGGCGGATTTCTTTACGAAGGCACAGACCAGAGCGCAGCATGATTTCTTACTCTCCAAACTCAGTGTTCTGGATCCACCATGAGTTTGAGGTGGGGTGTTAGATGTATATATTTGTATATTGTAGTTTCCCCAATGTTAGGGGGCTTCCTGCATATTTGCACATGTACCTGTACTATATATTGTGGCCTTTGACCCCATAGGAATACAACTTGTCTATTCCTAACAAGTTAGTATCAATAGGTCTGCGTATTTTCTATCTGCAACGGAGAGGACCGTGCAAAAACATAAATGTATTAGGCTCTGATTTGTTTCTCCGTTAGCCATGACGGGTATATAGCTAGTCTTTACATGACATTTTTCCTTCCTCGCGCTAAACAATGATTAATACGGACTACTATATTAAACAAAGCGAAGAACAACACTTAGAGCTTGTTTGGCCCACATCATTTCATTTCATTTGGTAGAAATGAAATGAAGTGACATTGATCATATCATTTCATTTCATTTAGCAACTCCACACAAATGACAAGGTACCAAAAGGAATTAAGCTTAGGCATGAAAAGAAAATTATGGAATTTGCAAATGAATTATGTAACCAATTTCATGGCAGCCAAACAAGTTGATTCTTGGAATCACGAATGAATTCCTTGATTCCAGCCCCAAATGACGGGAGCCAAATGAGCTCATAAATCTTGCAATGGAATCGTGAGCTGGCACTGGGTTTGCCTTTGCGTTTTGGCACATGCTCCAGGGCTCAATTTTGTGTGCTTTCGACGGAGAACTGTTTTGGTCGTCAGACCATGGTTGGAAGACAAGCCAACGTGCTGGATGACTATGCCCAGAAACCGTAGTCCGGCTGAGTTGGCTAGGGAGAATCCGGTGAAGACTTACCTCAGTCGTCGGTATCCGAATAATTTCACGAACTTGCCAATCTGAACGGACTTTAGATATCCTGATACCTCCCCTTCCTACGCACATGTATAATTTCATTCCTAAATGGATCTTATATTTCCATGCTTCTAATTCTCCGAAATATATACATATGTTGCACTATGTGAGATCAATGCATGATGTAGAGCCGATGAAATATATACGGCCATCGTCTTTTGCCAAATAGTACAACAATAGTAAATACAACTGGGACACTACACCTACGGCGATTTCTTACTTGTTATTTTCCTTTAATGCATATCATAGATGATTTCACCTATATGGTCATCTCGAATGGCAGGAAATAGTTGCCGACGCAGCAAGATCATGGTGAGGAGAGCGAGTGGGTAAATTTCCTACGCTCCATAAACTTTGGTCTAGGGGAACGTGTAGGTGGGATGCAACAAAGGTGTGAGGGATTTCAAATTCACACACCCGTTAATTATGCTCCACTGGTACTGGTGGTCACATACATAACGCAAAATTGCACAATGCAAATGCTGTTGCTCGATTAGTACTTAACTAAGCAACTAACAAATCTGATGAGCTAAGGTCAGTTCTGCTACAGAAAGTGTGTCATGGGGATACAATTTGTACACTGCCACTTTCTCGTGATCCAGTCAGGGAAATGACACTAATGGCATGTGTTTTAGTGAAGTGGCAGCTAACTGCCCCATGATACTAATATCCTACCATTTAATTGTTTTTCCCATTATATGGGACTTATGGAGTATTTCATCAAAAAAAATACAGGCTTATGGAGCGTTTTACCAAATAACCTTTATTAAATGGGATGTGCAATACTAGAACTTCCTACGAGGTTTCCATTGTATATCGGTTGAAAGTTTCGTTTGTGGAATACACGGAGATCAACAGCATCCAAGTCTTAATTTTTGGATTCCGACAGCGACGGTACCAGAGCAGAGAACTCTTGATCAAGTGTACTATATTAATTCGGATTCCCGTGAAACCTCCTGACATCATATATATAGGAGCACAGGACAGAGTTGAGAATTCAGAGCTCTCATCCCTCCATGCACTGCACCCTGATATTATGGTTCAGACATGGCTGCATTGGAATGCTTCATCTAAATAATTGTAGCCAGTAAGTAGTACATCCTCTGTTTCACAGTGTATTGTCAAAATATACTCTCCTACATTATGGAACATAGAGAGTATATGTTAAGGCTGGAGTTTGTCCTCTGCTTCTCTGCTGATATCTCGTCCTGCAGGTCCTTCACCTGCTTCTGTAACTCCACGATGTAGTCGATGGTATCCCCGATGATCGACGCCCGGTCCATCTGTCGCCGCAATCGAATTTAGTTTGATCTAGTCCAGAATTAATGGTTTTTTCATGCCGTGGATGTTACCTTGGTGATGTTGGGGACGAGGGAGCGGAGCTTGTAGTAGCGGTTGTTGAGCTTCTCGCGCCGCTTCAGCTCCACCTCAAATTTCTTCCACTGCTGCTTCTTCTCGATGCCGTTCTCGTCCAGCTGCATCTCCCTCCTCCCCTCTGACCACGAGGCCGCTGCCATCCCCGCGCTACCGTGCTCCTGCACCGTCATCAGCGCCGGCTCGGTGCTCCCGGCCGTCGCTCCGTCGCCCTGCAAAGCTCCCACGCTGGAGGGAGTAGTATATTCAGAAATGCAATTGCTCAGTGGCGTAAAAAACTCACAATTATCATGAATGAATGAATGTTTCCTCTCTTTTATCGATCGCCCTGCACCAGTATTATCGCAGTGGAGGCTACATGATGGAACATAGAGAGTAATAGTAATACATGTTAAGGCCGGAGTTTTTCTTCTTCTTCTCTGCTGATAGCTCGTCCTGCAGGTCCTTCATCTGCTTCTGCAACACCACGATGTAGTCGATGGTATCCCCAATGACCGACGCTTGCTCCATCTGCCGCTGCAATCGCATTTAGTTTGAGCTCTGTACCAGCCGAGAATTAACGGTACATTGCCGGCGGCAGCCATGGATGATCGTGGTGGTTACCTTGGTGGTGTTGGGGACGAGGGAGCGGAGCTTGTAGAGGCGATCCGTGAGCTTCTTATGCCGCTTCAACTCCGCCTCTAGGTTCTTGCACTGCTGCTTCTTCCCTCCCCTTTGCGTCTCGCCGCCGTCGTCTTGGTCCCCCAGCAGAATCTCGCTCCCCGCAGACCCAGAGTCCGCTGCCTGCCCCACGCCGCCGTGCATCTGCTGGTGGTGCTCCTGCTCCTGCGCCGCCATCATCGGCGGCTCGCTGCTCCTCGTCGCCGCGTACTGCCACCCCACACCCACCGCTCCCAGGCTGTGGGGAGTAGTATCTTCAGAAATGCAGTTGCTCACTAGTGAAAAGAAACTCACAATGAGCATGAATGTCCCGGTTGTGGGGAGTAGTATATATCGCCCCGTGGTGGTATCATCACTGCAGAGGCTGTTATGAGCAGGTGGGACGCAACGCAACAAAGGTGTGAGGCTGTTAAATTATGCCAAGGTGTCATACATAACGCAAAATTACACAATGCAAATGCTCTTGCTCAATTAGTACTTAACTAAGCAACATGCAAATCTGATGAGCTAAGGCCAGTTTTGTTATAGAAAGTGTGTCATGGGGATACAGTGTGTACACTGCCACTTTCTCATGATCCAGTCAGGGCACCGACACTAATGGCATGTGTTTTTTGTGAAGAGGCAGCTAACTGCCCTACGATCTCGGAGGGGCAATCGTGTAATTTCAATCAGAGATAAGAGCTGGCAAAGGTGACATAGAGGTTGTTTGCATCGGCAAAAGGGCTCAGCTGGTGAAGATATCTGCTGACGCAACGTGTTACTGTACCTTTCCTTCTCTCTCTCTGTATCAGTTTATCATGATCATGATGTAAAAGGATAAACACGACAGGAAGGCAAGAAGAAAAAATAAGTTAAAAGGAATATATGGATTGATTTCTCAGAGCAGGATTACTTGCAATCAAGTTGACGGAAGTTTGATACGGTAGTGACTAGATGTAATCTGGGTCTAGTCAAAAGAGGAACTGAAAAAATAAGGAAATGGAAAAAGACGAAAGCTAGCTGATTTACCAACACCTACAGGCGCAGCAGCTGGCGCGTTTGCTTGATGGTCATCCAGGTTCTACAGAACATGGTGACCTTCAAGGCACTTGAGATCGTTGATGATATCACTACAGGAATGGGAAGCTACGCCGACGGCTAGTCGCTACGCCGACGGCCAAACATCGGGGCCGTCGGCGTAGCCATCGTCTAGGCCAGCTCCGCCAAGCAGCCGTCGGCGTAGAATTGCCCTCGGCATATCCTATGCTACGCCGACGGCTGCCCTCGGCGTAGCATACGCCGACGGCTGCCCTCGGCGTAGCTATTTTTTATTTTATCTCATTAAACTTCGAAAAATCATAACTAAATCATTCTAATTCGGAAAAATACAAATAATATATCAAAATTTGCAGAAAAATAAGACCTATCTATCTACACTCAAATATTACACATTTATAAATAAAAATTAAGTAAAACATAAGAAATTATATATAGTTTAAAATGGGCATAAAAATTCAAAATGATCGAAACAATGCGAAACCTTCGTGGTGTTATATTATGTGACATAGTTAGAAGGAAAATATCAAACTTGGTATATTGATTATGTCTCAAAAAACCTTCACAAAATGACCTATCTCATTCGAGGTTTCTTGGCTTCGGTCAAATGACCAATGTTATGGCTAGAATTAAGACATAGTTTGTGATAATGTGCCCATATTGTGCATACACATGCATCATGGGATGGCGAACAATGTTGCAGGAGAAAGTTTTCCTTTTCGTCGCACCAAAAGCCATTTCCCATTTTCCGAGCACAAACTGGACGATTTTGTAAAGCAACCACCAAATGGCTAATTAAAAATGGTACCACCACATTTTACAAAAATACTATACCACCTTATATAGACAATGTCCCAATAGGGAATCAAACCTTTCCGTCCACCTCTGGTGAAAAAGACAAATTCCTGCCGAATCGGCAGAAAGTGGGTCAGATATGAACTACAGGTACATGATCCGATGCTCATGTTTTTTTACAAAAATCATTTTTAGGTTCACAATATGCTATTTTATCAAAGATCCAATGCAAGTTTAGCGAGGCTCGGCCCTGAGCTAAGAATCTTCATGCCCGCCGTTCGACAAAGTTTGACGATAATTTAAAAGGGGCATAAAAAATTCAAAAACGATCGAAACAATGCGAAACCTTCGCGTGGTGTCATATTATGTGACATAGTTATAAGGAAAAATATTAAACTTGATATATTGATTATGTCTCAAAAAAACCTTCACAAAATGACCTATCTCATTCGAGGTTTCTTGGCTTTCGGGTCAAATAACCAATGTTATGGCTAGAATCAAGGCATAGTTTGTGATAATGTGCCCATATTGTGCATACACATGCATCATGGGATGGCGAACAATGTTGGAGAAAGTTTTCCTTTTAAATACCAAAAGCCATTTCCCATTTTCGAGCACAAAGCACCTGACGATTTTGTAAAGCAACCACCAAATGGCTAATTCAAAATGGTACCACCACATTTTACAAAAATACTATACCACCTTATATAGACAATGTCCCAATAGGGAATTGAAACCTTTCCGTCCACCTCGGTGAAAAGACAAATTCGCCGAATCGTGAGGAAAGTGGGTCGATATGAACTACGGTACATGATCCGATGCTCATGTTTTTTACAAAAATCATTTTAGGTTCACAATATGCTATTTTATCAAAGATCCAATGCAAGTTTAGCGAGGCTCGGCCACGAGCTAAGAATCTTCATGCCCGCTTGCTCGACAAAGTTTGGCGATAATTTAAAGGGCATAAAAAATTCAAAACGATCGAAACAATGCGAAACCTTCGCGTGGTGTCATATTATGTGACATAGTTATAAGGAAAAATATTAAACTTGATATATTGATTATGTCTCAAAAAAACCTTCACAAAATGACCTATCTCATTCGAGGTTTCTTGGCTTTCGGGTCAAATGACCAATGTTATGGCTAGAATCAAGGCATAGTTTGTGATAATGTTTCCATATTGTGCATACACATGCATCATGAGATGGCGAACAATGTTGTAGGAGGAAGTTTTCCTTTTCGTCGTACCAAAAAGCCATTTCCCATTTTTCGATCATAAAAAACGGACGATTTTGTGAAGCAACCACCAAATGGCTAATTCAAAATGCTACCACCATATTTTACTAAAATAATATACCACCTTATATGGACAATGTCCCAACAGGGGTTTCCGAAACCTTTCTGTCCACCTCGATAAAGACAAATTCTGCCGAATCGGCAGGAAGTGGGTCGAATATGAACTACATGATCCGATGCTCATGTTTTTTACAAAAATCATTTTAGGTTCACAATATGCTATTTTATCAAAGATCCAATGCAAGTTTAGCGAGGCTCGGCCCCGAGCTAAGAATCTTCATGCCCGCTGGATTACAAAGTTTGGCGATAGTTTAAAGCAGGCATAAAAAATTCAAAAACGATCGAAACAATGCGAAACCTTCGCGTGATGTCATAATATGTGACATAGTTATAAGCAAAAATATTAAACTTGATATATTGATTATGTTTCAAAAAAACCTTCACAAAATGACCTATCTCATTCGAGGTTTCTTAGCTTTCGGGTCAAATGACCAATGTTATGGCTAGAATCGAGGCATAGTTTGTGATAATGTTCCCATATTGTGCATACACATGCATCATGGGATGGCGAACAATGTTGCAGGAGGAATGCAAGTTTTCCTTTTCATCGCACCAAAAAGCCATTTTTCATTATCCGAGCGCAAAAAGAGAATTTTCTAAAGCAACCACCAAATAGATAATTAAAAAACGGAGGGTTTGTGATTAGTTGATATGGATATCATATTTGGATTCCTCTCATTTTTCTGATCAATTTAGACATATTATTTGTTAAATTCCGATTTATAGATTTAAAGATATTAATTATTCCATATTAAATAGAAAAATACAAAAAGTAAAATTATTATATTTTATTTGAATTCAATAATATTTTTACTTATTCATTAATGTTTATTTAAATAATTGTTTGTAATTTCAAAAAATACAAACATGTGACATGTTGATATAAGTGTTAATAGGATTGGTATCATAGTATTGACAACAATGTATGAATTACTTTGGAAGCAGATTCGAAGAACGAGAAGTTAAGCGTCTTTGGAGTAGTATTAGGATGGGTGACCTTCCGAAGTTCGACCAAGACGCAATTTAATTAAGTATTAAATGTAATTAGTGTTAAAAATGTTCAAAGTGAGAGATTAACGAGTCAAACAGTTCAAAGATTCAAAATTAAGAAAAAAAATAAAATAAAAATTTATTTTTTAAAAAATATTTTGCAACGTCGACAAGCTATGCCGACGTCACGCCGACGGCATTGCCTTGCATACGCCGGCATTTTGATACGCCGACGGCCTCTATGTGCTCGCCGAGGGAGCCCTTTCGAGGAGGCTACGCCGAGCAGCCGTGAAAGCATACGCCGAGGGCATTTTAGGCTACGCCGACGGCTTTTTGCCCTCGGCGTAGCACGCGCGTCCTGTAGTGCCCAGATGTGTCACTGATTTCTGCTAAATGACACGGTTGTAGGATTGATCAAATGTGCCAGGAATAGTAGATGGCTGCAGTCAGGTCCTCTTTGCCAACATGTTGCATCAACGATGCCCAGCAAACCTTAGTCGGGCTGAATTCAGCGACTTTGTCAATTCCTACTGAATTCAGATATCCTGATACCACCTCTTCCTATGCACATGTATAATAATATGCATTGCTACACGGATCTTATATTTTCATGCTTGTAGTTCTCCGAAACATGTGCATGTGTTGCAGTATGTGAGATTGATGCATGCCGATGAAATATATATGAACAATCGTTTGTCAAATAGTACAACAATAGTAAATGCAACTGGGGCACTACATCTACGATGATTTTGTTGGATTATTAGGCATAATTTCCATGATTAATTCCAGAATATAAATCATAACAAAACCAGCTACTAGCTCATGTAACTCGAACATACTAGATGTACTAAACAACAGGATGATCGGAAACAAACAGCAGCCTAACATGTACTCGCAGAACATGATGAATAACCAAACAGGATCACGTAGCACGTACCGTTCGGTTGTCGTAGTAGAAACTTTGGGGAAGAGTGATCGCAGCAGATGGCGACGAAGACGGCGGTAGGCAGCACCGCGACTTGGATGGAAGGCGACCCGTGATGGAGAACTCGGCGATCGGCAGGCGCTTCCCAAAACCTTATTCGCCCTCTCCGTGCACAGGATCGCAAGGGCGAGTGGTTCCGGAGACCTGCTCTCCCGTCCGTCGGTGCACGCCGGCAAGCGGGATGGAGTAGACTACGGTGACGGCGCAAGTAGAGAGGAAGGCAAAACCCTAGATTGGTTTTCCGTGGTCTTGTGGCGGTAGCCGCGCAGGACTTTATATAGAGCGGCTCAGCTCGGCTCGAGATTCCGCAGACCAGCATGGCCTTGTGTCGTGGCTGACGCGTCGTGGCAAAGCGTCGTCGGAGGAGGAGCGCGTGTGTATCTCTCTTATTTCCACTCACTTACAAAGTGGTGCAACACTCCACCTTATAAGGTGGTGCAACTCTCCTCCAACTTTCCATGTGGGACTAAACTTTAGCTCCCACTCCACTCCCATGTGAGCTGCCACAAACATGGGCCCAAACACATATGGGCTGCCACAAATTTGGGCTTTGAGATTTAGGGAAAATCTGAAATACTCATGGGCCTAAATGGATTAGCCCCATTATTTCTAACAATCCCCCACCAGATCTCAAATGCCCATTTGAAGATTTGCCAATCCTTGCTACTTGTTTATATACCAGTGTTTCAGAGACCGTTAAGTTGAACTTCCGCCTAGAATCTTGAACTACGTCTATCAACAACTTGAACAATGGACTAACCTTGAATTGCAAGTTTGGTGCCAATAGATTTCATTCAAAATCATAACTAGTACTTGGCTGTCAAGAGCCTACCCGCTGGTTGGAGCATATCGTCATACTCCTGGTCTCTTCATGAGTTTACTAGAGATCACCCAGATCTCATAGACCGCGACGTTCTGATCGAGCTCATATAGGTGTGTTCTTTCAAGAATGCCTGTCAGGAATGACATCTTTGCTACTTAAAGCCAGAAACACATTAAGGCATGTTGCCAACCTGCCTTCTGATTATGAGAGTCATGCATCTTCACATAGAGAGGGTTACAAAATACTCTCCTCGGTCAAACCACTAGCTTGTTCTTCCCAGGTCCTAATTCACGGGATCTCCGATCACATAGGTTGGGTTACCACTAATGTGTGACATCCATGGGTCTCAACCCCATCTCCCTCGATGCACTTTCTATCACATTTCGTGATAGTCCCTTTGTAAAGGGATCTGCTAGGTTTTTGTCTGTTTGAATATACGTAACAGTTATTACTCCGGAGTTTCTCAATTTCCTGACAGATTTCAAACGTCTTTTCACGTGTCTTGATGACTTCGTGTTATCCTTAGAATTGTTCACTTTGACAATAACAGTTTGGTTGTCACAATTCAAAAGGATTGCCGGCACAGGTTTCTCAACCACAGGCAAGTCCATCAAGAGCTCACGCAGCCATTCTGACTCAACAGTGGCTGTGTCTAAAGCAGTAAGTTCTGCTTCCATAGTTGACCTCGTCAATATGGTTTGTCTATGAGATCTCCATGACACTGCGCCACCTCCAAGGGTAAACACATACCCGCTCGTGGCGTAGAGTTCATCAACGTCAGAGATCCAATTCGAATCACTATATCCTTCAAGCACAGGATTTCTGAATAGTGAATCCCATAGCTCATTGTACCACATAGATAGCGCATGACCCTTTCAAGTGCATGCCAATGATCAATACCCGGGTTAGACATGAACCTACTCAACTTGCTCACAGCAAAAGAGATATCGGGTCTTGTAGCGCTTGCTAAGTACATGAGAGAACCAACAACTTGTGAATATTTCAGCTGATTTGTTGGTTCCATCTTATTCTTTCGTAATGTCAAACTGGGATCATAAGGTGTTGGAGAAGTCTTGCCATCATTAAAGCCAAATCGGCTCAAGACCTTCTCAACATAATGAGATTGCGTTAAAGTAATCCCATTCTCGTTCTTAATAAGCTTGATATTCAGAATGACATCGCCTCTCCTGGATCTTTCATATCAAAACTCTTTGACAGAAAGACTTGACTTCATTTATCACTTTCATGTTTGTACCAAAGATCAGAATGTCATCCACGCAAACATAATATAACTTATCGCCCCATGGCGATAGTAAACACCTATCGACCTCATTAATGACAAAGCCAGAAAGTAGAGTTCTCAAACTTCTCATGCCATTGCTTAGGTGCTTGTTTCAGCCATATAAAGATTTTAATAACTTGCACACCTTTGTCTCTTCACCTTTTACCACAAACCCATCCGGTTGATCCATATAGATCTCCTCTTCCAACTCTCCATTAAGGAAAGCTGTCTTCACGTCCATTTGATGAGCGAGAAGACCATAAGAGGCGACCGAGGATAGTAGTACTCGAATGGTGGTCGGTCTAGCGACAGTGAATAGGTGTCAAGTAATCTTCGCCTTCTTTCGTGTGTAGCCCTTAGCTACAAGCCGTGCCTTGTACTTCTCAATAGTACCATCGGCCTTAGCTTCTTCTTGAACACCCACTTACATCCCACGTGTTTACAACCATAGGGTCGTTCGATAATTCCCAAGTTCCATTAGAAAGAATCGAGTCCATCTCATTTTGGACAGCTTCTTTCCAATCATCTGCATCGGAGATGCATATGCCTCGATAATGGATCGGGAGTATCATCCACAAGGTACACGATGAAATCATTGCCAAAGGATTTTGCAACCCTCATCTCTTACTCCTCGTGAGAGGTTCATCGTCATCCTTCTCAAGAAATTCCTCATGTGGTTGTTAATTATCAATAGATGCACTAGATTCGAAGTATTTCAGAAGAAATCCTACCAATGCTATGCATATCTTTCATAGGAAAAATATTCTCAAAGAATGTTGCATCACGAGATTCCATTATAGTATCAACATGCATATCGTACCTCAGATTTAACCACTAGAAATCTATAGCCTACACTGTGGAGCATATCCTAGAAAGATACAATCCACTCTTGGGTCCGAGCTTGCGTTTCTTGGGAATCGGTATGTTGACCTTCGAAACACCCCAAACGCAGACACGAAGTGATGGTTTTCTCCCAACCCACTCCTCATAAGGGTCTTTTCTTTATTCTTGTTAGGAACTCTATTCAGACATGACATGAAGTCAACAAAGCCTCCCCCACCATGCCTTTGATAAACCAGGTGGCTAACATGGAATTCACCAAGTCGATCAGTGCGGTTTTCCTCCGGCAACCCCGTTTGATTGGGGCGAGTAGGAGGCGTCCTCTCATGAATAATTCGTTTCTGATGTAATTCATCAAATATTTTGGGAAAATACTCACCACCACGATCCGACCTAAGACGCTTGATCTTTCTCTCTAGTTGATTTTCAACTTCGCCTTATAGATTTTAAAGTAGTCTAAAGCCTCATCTTTAGTTTGCAACAAGTAAACATAGCAGAATTTAGTAGCATCATCTATCAACGTCATGAAATATCTCTTTTCACCTTTTGTCAACACACCATTCATCTCACATAGATCGAATGTATGAGTTCTAGAGGTGCCAAGTTTCTCTCCTCGGCAGCCTTGTGAGGCTTTCGAGGTTGCTTTGATGCACACAACTATGGCACTTAGAACCTTTGGCAATAGTGAAATTGAATTAAACTCATCTTTGGACATCCGAGACATCAAACCAAAATTAATGTGACATAAACGAGAATGCCAAACCGTATCATCATTAACACCACCACAAATATGATTCACGGATTTATTACAAAACTCGAAAGTGAAAACCGAACAAGCCTCCGAACTCATAACCTTTACCAATAAATTGTCCATGTTTGGAAACAACGACTTTATTAGACTCTAAGACAACTTTAAACCCATCTCTGCAGAAGGGAGCCACTAACGAGATTCTTGTTCATAGTAGGGACATCGCACGTTCCTCACCGCACGATCTTTCGGGAAGTAAACTTGGATCCACCGTACAACACCACTAATGTAAGCATGTGATCCATTCCCCATTAGGACGGATGAATCGGCGACTGATAAGAAGTGAACATAGAGATGTCGACACACATGAACATTAGCACCGTATCAAGCCACCAACACGGTGATTGAAATACTGAAAGAACGATAAATAAATTACCATACCCATCGATGTAAGCGGTCACGACGTTGGCGGTCTTGGCCTTTTTCCCTCTGTCCGCCTGCTCGACAGTCCTTGGAAAAATGGCGAGCTCTCCACAAGTGAAACAAGACAGTTCACTCTTGTCTCTGTCGTCTTCTTCTTCTTGAAGGTTGTAGTCTTCTGAGCTTGTTAAAGGAGGGTTTGAAGTTCCCTTTGTTCTTGCCTCACGGATTTGCCTTTCGCACAAAGTTAGCGTAGCAAGACCCTCTCCTTTCTCGATGATGTCCTTAGCGAGCCTTCTCCTCAACATCAAGGGACGCTATCGATTTTCAACCGATATCTCTGCCTCTTGTGTTTGAGAGTTGTGGCAAAGTTCCTCCATGAAGGGGCAACTTAGCAATAATGCATCCCGCCACAAACTTGTCGGTAGGGTACACTTAAGGAGTTCGAGCTCCTTGGCAATGCATTGTATCTCATGAGCTTGTTGAACCACGAAGGTCCTTAGTCATCTTAAAATCATGAAAGCTCTCCATGATATACAGTTCCTTCGCCAAGATCTGCAGCACCAAACTTGGCATCCATTGCATCCCAGCTCCTTTCCGTCTTTTATGTGCATAAACACATCACACGATTCGGCAAGAATGCTCGAATACATCCCACAAAGACAAGATTAGCATCCTCGAACTTCTTCGATCATCGCCGATATAGTTCCCTCAGTTTGCCTTCTTCGATGTGGAACACTTTCATCGTGGTCGCCCAACCAAAGCTCAGCCTTGTACGCCACCTCTTAAAGTGCACACCGGTAAACTTATCCGCCTCGGTGCATCGGTAAAACCAGCCATTGTTAATTCGAAATTGCCTACAATAAGGTTTTTGGATTGTTGGATTATTAGGCATAATTTACACGATTAATTCAGAATATAAATCATGACAAAACCAGCTACTAGCTCATGTAACTCGAACATACTAGATGTACTAAACAACAGGATGATCGGAACAAAACAAGAGCCTAACATGTACTGCAGAACATGATGAATAACCAAACAGGATCACGTAGCACGCACTGTTCGGTTGTCGTAGTAGAAACTTTGGGGAAGAGTGATCGCAGCAGATGGCGGCGAAAGACGGTAGGCGTACCACCGACTTGGATGGAAGACGACCCGTGATGAAGAACTTCGAGCGAGCAGAGCGCTTCCCAAAACCTTATTCGCCTCTCCGTACAGGATCACAAGGGCGAGTGGTTCCGGAGACCTGCTCTCCCGATCGCCGGTGCACGCCGGCAAGCGGGATGGAGTAGACTACGGTGACGGCGCAAGTAGAGAGGAAGGCAAAACCCTAGATTGGTTTTCGGTGGTCGGTCGTGTTGTGGTGGTAGCCGCGCAGGACTTTATATAGAGCGGCTCAGGAAACCCTAACGTAGACTCAATCCACGATCCGCATCGGCTCTGCACATGATCGGCTGATCCACGAACCGCATCGGCTCTTTCCGGGAGCGACCCGAATAAGCTAACCGTTTGACACGTCTGTCAATTTTCCTGAGCAGCAAAATAAAGCTCAGCTCGGCGAGATTCCCGCGCGCGCGTCGTGACGAGACGAGCGTGCGAGCGGCGTCGGAGGAGGAGCGCGCGTGTGTATCTCTTATTCCCACTCACTTACAAAGTGGTGCAACACTCCACCTTATAAGGTGGTGCAACTCTCCTCCAACTTTCCATGTGGGACTAAACTTTAGCTCCCACTCCACTCCCATGTGAGCTGCCACAAACATGGGCCCAAACACATATGGGCTGCCACAAATTTGGGCTTTGAGATTTAGGGAAAAACTGAAATACTCATGGGCCTAAATGAATTAGCCCCATTATTTCTAACAATATTTGCCACCGAAGTTGGTATAAAATTACCAGTAAATTGTAGTAATATATAATGTAAGTGTATATTTTTATAAAGAGCATATATTAATATCTGAAAGATATGAGTTACATCAGTCTCCGCAACAACGCATTGCACTAGCTGCCATACACAATCTGAAGAAAAAAATGCAAAAAAAGTCCCCCTACAGCAATCAATGCCTTATAGCAGCGGTACTAACACCACCAAAATAGCAACAAAAGTCTAACCTCTCCAATAGCGATACCTTCCAAAAGGAAATAGTGCGCAAGCGCCAAGATCGTCTCGATCAAAGATCATATGTTTTCATCCTGAAAAAGTCCTCCCTCACAAAATAATGTCTTCAACAAGATCATTGCCAGGCACAACCAATTAAGATCAAACATTGGATTTTCATCCTGCAAGATAAGACCGTAAACTTCTCCTATGTTAGCGCCTCCACTAACAGTCGCTACTGCGAATCACAAATAATCAAGCCAATTTCTTGTTTCCACAAAGATTTAAACCACCATCGTTAGCCCTCATGTCCCTGCTGCTTTCATGATATTTCAGCATCTTACTTCACCATGAATTATCAAAGACATGACACATGATGGTAACAGATCGCAGAGGTCACAACTTTCTTCTGAAAACGGTAAAAAAAACACGATGCAAGATGACCAAATTCCTTCCGATTGAGCAATCTCCAGGCATGAGTCGCCCATGAAAGTTCGCTAGCAGAGCCTTTTGGAACATGCCGCTCTACGCCGGATCAAGGAGAATAGGCAGCAAATAGATCTTCGTCTTGGCGCGGGAGGAACACTAGGACTATCCACTTTATTCATGCCGATCCAGTAGTCCCCACACTATCGGGCCATCTCACGGCAATCGAAACGAGCGGGCCGACCTCTATCCTAGACGAGCCCGAGGTAGCGCCAGATCAGGCTCGCAATCGAGTCAAGGACATGCAACGCCACCGCCGCCTCCGGTCATCTTTGCGTCCTTCTCTGCCCTCCTCCCCGCCTCCCAGCCGTGTGTCGTTCCAAACGCCGCCGTCCCGCCAGAGCGAACACCACTGCCCCACCGTCACAGACGTCGCTACCCCGCCGCACGGTCTCCGCTTGCGACGCCCCGGTGTTGATCTCCATGCGTGTAGGGTTCCCGACGCGGCGCGCAAAACCCGCTCGCCGCCGGCGCAGCTATAACATCGGTCGGGGAGATCGGCAGGAGGTGGAGGTTTTTAGGGTTTCGATTGGCTCCTCTGGAGCCGCCACGTGCGAGCGGCCCGGGAGGTTTTTATTATGCAAGTGTATATAACGACATAGTAGACTGCTTTATTCTTTGTTACCATTGCACCGATATTTAGCTAGCACGGCTGTGATGCGCAACCTTTGGCTTCCTCGTGCTAATCTATAACAATTTAAACCAAGCGCCAAAGAACAACGCTTCACAGAGTTTGTACAAAATAAAATCGTGAGCTTGTGCTACTGCTCTGTATATGAAGGATAGCAGTGTTTGTATTTGCCTCTGAGTATGGTGTTCCGGGGCTGAATTTTGTACTCCGCCGGAGAGCTGCACTACATGAAAGAATTAAGGTGCCGACGGCCAGCCGGCTACGCCGACGGCCAAATGTCGGGGCCGTCGGCGTAGCTACCTTCCTGGCCAGCTGACCAGCCTGGCCGTCGGCGTAGGGACCGTCGGGCGAGATAACGGTGCCGAGGGTAGCCGTCGGCGTAGCGTGGCCGTCGGCATAGTACAGAGGGCTGTGCCGACGGTGGCCCTCGGCATAGGTACACCCTCGGCGTAGCCCCAGTTTAGACACATCGATGGAAACGGCGTTAGGGCCGTCGGCATAGCTCTTTGAAAAAATTTGTTTTGTCTGTGCCGACAGCCTAGCAGTCGGCGTAGGCCTCCAGATTTTTTTTCCTTTTATCTTATTATTTTTTGAAAAATCATAACTAAATCATTCTAATTCAGAAAAATACAAATAATATATCAAAATTTGCAGAAAAATAAGACCTATCTATCTACACTCAATATTACACATTTATTAAAAAATAAGTGAAACATAGAACATTATATATAGTTTAAAACGGGTATTATAAATTCAAAAACGATCCAAACAACGTGAAACCTTCGTGTGGTGTCATATTATGTGACATAGTTAGAAGGAAAAATATCAAACTTGGTATATTGATTATGTCTCAAAAAAACCTTCACAAAATGACCTATCTCGTTCGAGGTTTCTTGACTTTCGTGTCAAATGACCAATGTTATGGCTAGATTGAATGCATAGTTTGTGATAATGTATTCATATTATGAATAAGTGTGCATCATGAGATGGTGAACAATGATTCAGAAGGAAGTTTTCCTTTTTGTCGCACCAAAAAGCCGTTTTCCATTTTCCGAGTGCAAAAAACGGACGGTTTTGTGAAGCAACCACCAAATGGCTAATTCAAAATACTACCGTCACATTTTTCAAAAATACTAGACCACCTTACATGGATAATTTTATAACACGGGGATCTCAAACATTTCCGTCTATCCCTGGTGAAAAAGAAAAATTCCTGCCGAATCGGTAGGAAGTGGGTCAGATATGAACTACAGGTACATGATCGGATGCTCATTATTTTTTATAAAAATCATTTTTAGGTTCAAAATATGTTGTTTCATCGTAGATCCACTTCAAGATTAGCGAGTCTCAGTCCCGAGCTAAGAATCTTTATGCGTGCCGTTTTAAACGGGCAAATGAAATTATGATAAGAATCGGTAGGAATGGCCATATGCGCCGACGGCCAAACGTCGGGGCCGTCGGCGTAGCACCGCACCAGGCCAGCCCAACTGGCCAGCCCTCGGCGTAGTATGCACTACACCGACGGTCACCCTCGGCGTAGCGGAGGCCCTCGGCGTAGCAAGCGGACGCGTGGCACATGCCGGCCAAAGACGGACCAAGCTAATCCGTCGGTTGGCCGGCGACCCTCAAGATAATCGCCCGACGGCTACCCTCGGCAGACCAACAAAGTACGCGACGGTCACCCTCGGCGTAGCCTTATGTATTTTCATTTATTTTGTATTTGTATCAATTATTTATATATTTTTTATTAATTGGATAATTTCTACCCTCCGAATAGCGATCTACGTCCACATGAAATATCGTTGCGAATCTTCTCACATCCCGAGAAATTTCTATATGTTTGTAAGTGTTATTATCGCATGTGGTTCTCAATAGCACTCACCACGACCACATGAAGTGCTTGCATGTGTCCCCCCTCGCATGCATGCGCTCTAACCTAGAGGCGAAGGTTCCATTATAAGGGGAATCTCCCCGTTTAGGTGAAACCGGGTAGGATAGTGCCCCAACTTGTGAACCAACATGGTTTTACATCACCCTATGACCTAAACAAACACAAAACAAGAGAGAGCTACGCTGGGCTACCCCTGTCAGAGGAACATCTAGGGGGTAGACGATCCTAGTGTGCACAGAGATCAGGGTTTCGCCGGAGGAAGACCACGAGAACATCGGAATCAGACGAGAACTTGCATGTGTCCCTAGCATATGTGTGTGAGTGTGGTGAGAGGTTGGTATAGGGGCTTGCATGTGTCCCCCCTCGCATGCATGCGCTCTAACCTAGAGGCGAAGGTTCCGTACCCGTATAAGGGGGAAATCTCCCCGTTTAGGTGAAATCGGGTAGGATAGTGCCCCAACTTGTGAACCAACATGGTTTTACATCACCCTATGACCTAAACAAACACAAAACAAGAGAGAGCTATGCCGGGCTACCCCTGTCAGACGAACGTCTAGGGGGGGTAGACGATCCGAGTGTGCACAGAGATCAGGGTTTCACCGGAGGAAGACCACGGGAACATCGGAATCAGACGAGAACTTGCATGTGTCCCTAGCATATGTGTGTGAGTGTGGTGAGAGGTTGGTATAGGTGCTTGCATGTGTCCCCCCTCGCATGCATGCGCTCTAACCTAGAGGCGAAGGTTCCGTACCCGTATAAGGGGGGAATCTCCCCGTTTAGCTGAAACCGGGTAGGATAGTAGCCCAACTTGTGAACCAACATGGTTTTACTCGCCCTATGACCTGAATAAACACAAAACAAGAGAGAGATATGCCGGGCTACCCCTGTCAGAGGAACGTCTAGGGGGGTAGACGATCCGAGTGCCAGAGATCGGGTTTCAGGAGAAACCACGAGAACATCGAATCGGGCGAGAACTTGCATGTGTCCCTAGCATGTGTGTGAGTGTGGTGAGAGGTTGGTATAGGTGCTTGCATGTGTCCCCTCGCATGCATGCGCTCTAACCTAGAGCGAAGGTTACACCAGTATAAGGGGGGAATCTCCCCGTTTAGGTGAAACCGGGTAGGATAGTAGCCCAACTTGTGAACCAACATGGTTTTACATCACCCTATGACCTAAACAAACACAAAACAAGAGAGAGCTACGCCGGGCTACCCCTGTCAGAGGAACGTCTAGGGGGGTAGACGATCCGAGTGTGCACATAGATCTGGGTTTCGCCGGAGGAAGACCACGGGAACATCGGAATCAGACGAGAACTTGCATGTGTCCCTAGCATATGTGTGTGAGTGTGGTGATAGGTTGGTATAGGTGCTTGCTTGTGTCCCACCTCGCATGCATCCGTTCTAACCTAGAGGCGAAGGTTCCGTACCCGTATAAGGGGGGAATCTCCCCGTTTAGGTGAAACCGGGTAGGATAGTGCCCAACTTGTGAACCAACATAGTTTTACATCACCCTATGACCTAAACAAACACAAAACAAGAGAGAGCTACGCCGGGCTACCCCTGTCAGAGGAACGTCTAGGGGGGTAGACGATCCGAGTGTGCACAGAGATCAGGGTTTCGCCGGAGGAAGACCACGGGAACATCGGAATCAGACGAGAACTTGCATGTGTCCCTAGCATATGTGTGTGAGTGTGGTGAGAGGTTGGTATAGGTGCTTGCATGTGTCCCCCCTCGCATGCATGCGCTCTAACCTAGAGGCGAAGGTTAGACCAGATAAGGGGGAAATCTCCCCGTTTAGGTGAAATCGGGTAGGATAGTGCCCCAACTTGTGAACCAACATGGTTTTACATCACCCTATGACCTAAACAAACACAAAACAAGAGAGAGCTATGCCGGGCTACCCTGCCGCATTTAACGTCTAGGGGGTAGACGATCCGAGTGTGCACAGAGATCAGGGTTTCACCAGAGGAAGACCACGGGAACATCGGAATCAGACGAGAAGTTGCATGTGTCCCTAGCATATGTGTTTGAGTGTGGTGAGAGGTTGGTATAGGTGCTTGCATGTGTCCCCCCTCGCATGCATGCGCTCTAACCTAGAGGCGAAGGTTCCAGACCAGAGTATAGGGGAATCTCCCCGTTTAGGTGAAACCGGGTAGGATAGTGCCCGACCTTGTGAACCAACATGGTTTTACTCACCCTATGACCTAAATAAACACAAAACAAGAGAGAGATATGCCGGGCTACCCCTGTCAGAGGAACGTTGTAACACCCTCAAAATCGACCCTATGCAAGTTTTAGCGATACTCGCCAAACCCGCATAGAAACGATTCAAAGGTGCCCACCAGGCACTTTCGTGCGGGTGGAAAACGAAGTAATAACATTACACAACAGTCCTCGATGGGACCCACAGAACAGATTTATATACAACACGACTCCATGAATCAAGAATACAGATATAATATACAAAGATCCAAATCACCTTGAAAATGATAGAGCCTCCGACTACGAACAAGATGCAAATGGGGCTAAGAGCCACAAGAATAACCAATGGCGCCCATAACCCTGCCGGGCCAAGGGTAACCCGCTAACGACGCCGATCTCAAAACCGCTTAAACAAAAGGGTGCCACAAAGGCAAAGGAAAAAGAGGAGCGTCGACTTGAGGCAAGATTACTGGCGAGACTAGAATTCGGCGGTCCTCGCCTACATAGGTATGGTGGACTGAAGCGGCAGCGGCAGCATGCACTGAACAACCTATAGAGACTCGATACAACTGGCGGCCATCAGAGAGGGGTAAGAAAGAACTATTCGGATCCAACCTGATACTACCACCAAACAAACCCATCCTGGTGTTTCCCCCTCGACACCGATCGAGGAAGTCAACCGAGGAGCTCACACAGTTGGCAATTTTATTTATTCGGTTATCGTTGCAGCAATTACTATTCAGGTATAGATAATCATCCTGATAAAATAAGCAGTGGTCACTTTTAGTTAACCATTCCGTTATAGTGGCAACACTTACTAGTCAGATACAATTAGCATGAGATAACCCAAAACCCAGCAGTTGTTGGTACTTTTATTCAGCCATTCCGTTGTAGTTGCCATACTTACTAGTCAGGTACAATGTCGCAAGCGACAAACCAAGCAAGCAATTGTGGGCAGTATTATATAGCCATTCCATTATAGTGAAGCTGATTACTAGTCATTAAAAGTCAAATTTATAGCACTACTTTAGTTATGCTTGTCTATGGTCGAGATACTGTGCTCCAAGTCGTCCATAACCGCGGACACGGCTTTCAGAAAGTTTTAACCCGGCCGGGGTGCACAAATAGCAACACACACACGATCAACCTCGGAAAAACCAAATCAAAACCCAACGAGGTCTTCACGACAGAGCAATCACAAGATTCAGAAATATTTCAGGGGGCCACCCCTTGGAGTACACCCGCAACGAAGTAAGCAAGCTCCGAGACGGACTCAAGGTTTGCGTCAATGGCTGTAAGCGACTGGGAACCCGAAAACTCGGGGGTGTCGATACCGCGTAATCACTCCGCTTACCTAAACAGTACAGTGTGCTATCTGTCGCACAATTTAAATACAGAAGTAGCATGCCATAAGTACAGGATAGTAAATAAAACCTCAAACTAGTTTGTGGCCCCAAGAAATAAGACGGAATCAAGCTCTGGCTAAGGGGGGCCCATACTCCCCGTATGTGGATAGCGCGATAAATCCAGGAACAGGTATCAAGTACTCGGGGTCCTACGGGACACAAGTGGGCGTTCGGAAACCAAATGTTATCTATCACCCACCGATGCCTCTGCTTACTTCAATTTTAGTTGTTAAACAGGAATTAAAGTGAACGATAAATAAAGCCGAGATCATCTCCAACATCAAACAGGTGGCAAAACTCCAGCAACAGTGGTACATGGCGACACGCAACAGCACTTTAGCAAGCGACTACGACGCGCAAGTCCAACTATCTACCAAACAACAGGTAATAGGAGGTGGCCATGGCAATATAAGGCTGCAAGGGATATCACGGGTACGAAAACTAGAGCATCGCAACACCGATAGCAATAGATCAACAGGAGGGAATAAATACTATAAAAGTAAGATAGGTAGAAAGGGGGAGATGCTCGCCTGAAAAACATTGTCGAAGGTCCAACCGAAGATCGGGTCGACACTCGCATCAACTCAACGTCCTTATCCGCGAAGAACCAAAACACTAGAAGAAACACCGGATGCAATATTTAATACAACGGCAGAAGATCGGCATGATGCAGGTATGATGTATGGCATGGCAAAGGTGCGGTGCAATTAGGTCATATTAAGCGGAACCGGGGTCCCGGCACTTAATTAAACGGTTCAAGTGAATTAGCTACCCCGCAATTTAAATGTTGTATTAACATGGCCAAAATATAACACCGGTTCTCTATATCAAATTTATATGAGGCCAATATAAGGCTAGATTTGCCCGCATATGGGCCACATATTTAATTATGAGGTGAATCGGCATAAGGCCCCAAACCACATGATATGCATGCGAGATGAATGATTAATATGCGACAAGTTGTATTATGTTATAAAATAGGGTTTCGGGAAGGGGTTCACACATTAGGGGGTCTCGACGAACTTGGGGTTCCGGGGTTCGGGTCGGGCAGTGGTCGACGGATCGGTCTCGTGAACGTTCGGACTCGGATCGTTCTCGGATATCGGGGTAGTTCTTGTCGCATCCGTGGTCTTGGTTCATGTTGACCTTGGTGTCCTCGAGGAGTACTGCCGTCAGATCCGCTGGCGGCTGTCGAACCGGTGGCGACCTCGGCGGTCTCGGGTTCTCGGTCATCGGTAGATCTTGGTGGTTATCGTCCGAACGGCTCTCGCGAACTGGTCGGTTCCATGTCGGCGGTCTTGTCGCCTCACGCGGAGATCTTGGGCCGTCGGGACGCGGAGTCGGTCTTCGGGTCAACGAGGTCGGCCTCGCGAGAAGATCATGACGTGCCGACGGGTTCGGTTTCCGTGAAGGTCTTGTGGCTCCCACTTGAGAAGATCTTGCGATGGGTCTCCACATCCAACAGCTTAGTACCAACTTGGTACTACCCGTAAATCGTGCAATCGTTGAGGCAGAGCGAAGCGCTGAGGCGGGAGGCTCGAGAGGGCGGCGACGGGCGGACGGCGGCGAGCAGGCGAGGTCGGCGGCAGCGACGGGAGACGCCGGGAAGGCGGGCGGCGTAGCTCAGGGGCGGGAGAAGCTTCACGGCAGCGGAGAGAGCCGAGGGAGGCGGGCCAGCGTGGGGAACGCTGGCGGCGGGCCCCGGGAGGCGATAAGACGGGAGGCTGCGGAGGCGAGCAGGCGAGAGCAGGCGGCTGGGCCTCGGAGGCGGGAGGCGGCGCCGGGAGAGGAGCCGAGCGGCGGCGCCGAGGCAAGCAGCATGGGCGAAAGCTGGCGAGCTGACGGGCTCGGGCGACCTGCGGCGGCGCGGCTTGGGAAGACCGAGGCGGCAGAGGCGGGGGTCCGCAGGCAGCGCTGGAGGGGCCGGAGCAGAGAGGCGAGGTGGAGAGGGAAGCTGGGGCAATGGGGCTTGAGGGGGCCGCAGGGTGAGCAAGGCGCTGGGAAGAACGCGGGAGGAAGAGAAGGGAGAGAGAGGCATCGGGGTGGGGGGCGGTCGTGGTGGGCCAGGGGGCCAGGGGGTTTGTCGGCTGGGGCAGATGGAGAGGAGGGGCTGCGCGCGTGGGGCCCAGCTGCAGCGGCGTGCGTGTGTGAGTGTGGGCAGGGAGAGAGGGGTGAGAGAGGAGGGGTGAGGTGGCAGGGGATGGTAGGCTAGGGGGAGGGGAGAGGGTGAGGTGGCAGGTTGCTATTGGGTGGGGTGATGTGGCCAGAGGGATGGGTAGATAGGTTGGTAGGAAAAGAAAATGGGGTGGACCGATTTGAACATGGGGGTGGTCGTTCGGGTCGGGTCGGCCCGTTCGACTGCCCCCACTAAAATAATAAATATTTTTATTTCTTTAAACGGGCCGTTTGCAAAACATATTTAGTCAAAACAAAATATTCCGGCGACCCGGGTTTGCATTTGAATAAGGACGGGGCGTTTGGAAAACAAGAACCGGTTTTTCCCAAAATAGTTTTATACAAGCACATGCAAGATGATGACGATGCCCAAATGCAATGCGGCATGATGACATGAGCATGCGGTCATGACGATGCAATGCACAAAAACAATGCGATTTTCTAGTAGTGGTTTTGCGGGATGCCACAATTCGACACCACTAACAAAGGATCTCGCCCTCGAGATCCGCCTCATGGTACCGGAAGGAAGGCCGGCGATCTGCATCTTCTCGCTTCGTGTAGATCCTCGCGACACCACTAACGATGGTTCCTTCTTCATCCGAAATGCGACACCACCAACAAAGGGTCGTTGCTCACGATCGACGAGGACACCGAGAAACAAAGGACGAAGGTAGAGGTATCAAACGATAAGGCCACCTCTAACTTCCATTAGAAGATGAAAAGTTACATTGATCCACCAGTTCGAGGTACAGAGCGAACAGTAAGAGTCGGTTAGGGTGATCAATCCATCCCGTACCCAAACTATCAACTCTATACATGAATAGGAGAATCAGGCAACTCAACTCTCGAGATTTAGACTGAAGATCTTCATAGGCGGTATCCGGAACAAAGGGATGATGCCAGCAGATATCATATGAAAGACACAATGATTAGGTTGCGATGGTTCCATTGGCATGAACAACACATGTTCAAGGTATACTCCAACTTCACCAATGCTCGTCCTTCTCATATGTTTTTCAACGACAATCGATATCCAAAGAAGGAACACATATGGATAAAGAGCTCAAGATCAAAAGATTGGATGAAGGGTACAATGGACAAGTTGTAGATTGATGATCGTAGCACCTCCGTTTAAAAGGGAGAAAGCGAAACCACAAGGTACGGAAACCCAACCACGAGAAATCCTGGACTCGAAGAGAGAGAAGAGAGCGGATTCAAAACACGTAGATGTAAGAGAGGAATAGCAAAGGGGTAAGGAGTAAATCAGACCTAATCAGAACTATCCATCCGATTTTTCAAAAATAGTTTGGACACTCTACTTCGGCCGTTAGCTAGGTTATCCTACAGCTGGACTTGTGGGGTATCGCAACTGCTGAGCTCTGATACCACTCTGTAACACCCTCAAAATCGACCCTATGCAAGTTTTAGCGAAACTCGCCAAACCCGCATAGAAACGATTCAAAGGTGCCCACCAGGCACTTTCGTGCGGGTGGAAAACGAAGTAATAACATTACACAACAGTCCTCGATGGGACCCACATAACAGATTTATATACAACACGACTCCATGAATCAAGAATACAGATATAATATACAAAGATCCAAATCACCTTGAAAATGATAGAGCGTCCGACTACGGACAAGATGCAAATGGGGCTAAGAGCCCTGAAGAATAACCAATGGCGTCCATAACCCTGCCCAGGCCAAGCCGACAGGGTAACCCTGCTAACGACGTCGATCTCAAAACCTGCTTAAACAAAAGGGGTGCCGACAAAGGGCAAAGGAAAAGAGCGTCGATCGAGGCCAAGACAGCGAGACTAGAATTCGCGGTCCTCGCCTACATAGGTATGGTGGATCAAGCGGCAACAAAGATGCACTAAACAACCTATAGAGACTCGATACAACTGGCGGCCATCAGAGAGGGGTAAGAAAGACCTATTCGGATCCAACCTGATACTACCACCAAACAAACCCATCCTGGTGCTTCCCCCTCGACACCGATCGAGGAAGTCAACCGATGCCCCCACTAAAATAATAAATATTTTTATTTCTTTAAACGGGCCGTTTGCAAAACATATTTAGTCAAAACAAAATATTCCGCCGACCCGGGTTTGCATTTGAATAAGGACGGGGCGTTTGGAAAACAAGAACCGGTTTTTCCCAAAATAGTTTTATACAAGCACATGCAAGATGACGCTGCCCAAATGCAATGCGGCATGATGACATGAGCATGCGGTCATGACGATGCAATGCACAAAAACAACGTGATTTTCTAGTAGTGGTTTTGCGGGATGCCACAAACGTCTAGGGGGGTAGACGATCCGAGTGTGCACAGAGATCAGGGTTTCGCTGGAGGAAGACCACGAGAACATCGGAATCAGACGAGAACTTGCATGTGTCCCTAGCATATGTGTGTGAGTGTGGTGAGAGGTTGGTATAGGTGCTTGCATGTGTCCCCCCTCGCATGCATGCGCTCTAACCTAGAGGCGAAGGTTCCGTACCCGTATAAGGGGGGAATCTCCCCGTTTAGGTGAAACCGGGTAGGATAGTGCCCAACTTGTGAACCAACATAGTTTTACATCACCCTATGACCTAAACAAACACAAAACAAGAGAGAGCTACGCCGGGCTACCCCTGTCAGAGGAACGTCTAGGGGGGTAAACGATCCGAGTGTGCACAGAGATCAGGGTTTCGCCGGAGGAAGACCACGGGAACATCGGAATCAGACGAGAACTTGCATGTGTCCCTAGCATATGTGTGTGAGTGTGGTTAAAGGTTGGTATAGGTGCTTGCATGTGTCCCGCCTCGCATGCATGCGCTCTAACCTAGAGGCGAAGGTTCCGTACCCGTATAAGGCGGGAATCTCCCCGTTTAGGTGAAACCGGGTAGAATAGTGCGCCAACTTGTGAACCAACATGGTTTTACATCACCCTATGACCTAAACAAACACAAAACAAGAGAGCTACACCGGTCTACCCCTATCAGAGGAACGTCTAGGGGGGTAGACGATCCGAGTGTGCACAGAGATCAGGGTTTCGCCGGAGGAAGACCACGGGAACATCGGAATCAGACGAGAACTTGCATGTGTCCCTAGAATATGTGTGTGAGTGTGGTGAGAGGTTGGTATAGGTGCTTTCATGTGTCCCCCCTCGCATGCATGCGCTCTAACCTAGAGGCGAAGGTTGTGCAGTATAAGGGGAATCTCCCGTTAGGTGAAATCGGGTAGGATAGTGCCCCAACTTGTGAACCAACATGGTTTTACATCACCCTATGACCTAAACAAACACAAAACAAGAGAGCTATGCCGGCTACCCCTGTCGACGAACGCGTCTAGGGGGTAGACGATCCAGTGTGCAGAGATCGTGGTTTCAGGAGGAAGACCACGGGAACATCGGAATCAGACGAGAACTTGCATGTGTCCCTAGCATATGTGTGTGAGTGTGGTGAGAGGTTGGTATAGGTGCTTGCATGTGTCCCCCCTCGCATGCATGCGCTCTAACCTAGAGGCGAAGGTTCCGTACCCGTATAAGGGGGGAATCTCCCCGTTTAGGTGAAACCGGGTAGGATAGTGCCCCAACTTGTGAACCAACATGGTTTTACTCACCCTATGACCTAAATAAACACAAAGCAAGAGAGAGCTATGCCGGGCTACCCCTGTCAGAGGAACGTCTAGGGGGGTAGACGATCCGAGTGTGCACAGAGATCAGGGTTTCGCTGGAGGAAGACCACGAGAACATCGGAATCAGACGAGAACTTGCATGTGTCCCTAGCATATGTGTGTGAGTGTGGTGAGAGGTTGGTATAGGTGCTTGCATGTGTCCCCCCTCGCATGCATGCGCTCTAACCTAGAGGCGAAGGTTCCGGACCCGTATAAGGGGGGAATCTCCCCGTTTAGGTGAAACCGGGTAGGATAGTGCCCCAACTTGTGAACCAACATGGTTTTACATCACCCTATGACCAAAACAAACACAAAACAAGAGAAAGCTACGCCGGTCTACCACTGTAAGAGGAACGTCTAGGCGGGTAGACGATCCGAGTGTGCACAGAAATCAGGGTTTCGCCGGAGGAAGACCACGAGAACATCGGAATCAGATGAAAACTTGCATGTCTCCCTATCATATGCGTGTGAGTGTGGTGAGAGGTTGGTATAGGTGCTTGCATGTGTACCCCCTCGCATGCATGCGCACTAACCTAGAGGCGAAGGTTCCGTACCCGTATAAGTGGGGAATCCCCCCGTTTAGGTGAAACCGGGTAGGATAGTGCCCAACTTGTGAACCAACATGGTTTTACATCACCCTATGACCTAAACAAACACAAAACAGGAGAGAGCTACGCCGGGCTACCCCTGTCAGAGGAACGTCTAGGGGGGTAGACGATCCGAGTGTGCACAGAGATCAGGGTTTCGCCGGAGTAAGACCACGGGAACATCGGAATCAGACGAGAACTTGCATGTGTCCCTAGCATATGTGTGTGAGTGTGGTGAGAGGTTGGTATAGGTGCTTGCATGTGTCCCCCCTCGCATGCATGCGCTCTAACCTAGAGGCGAAGGTTACATGCCGTAAGGCGGGAATCTCCCCGTTTAGGTGAAACCGGGTAGGATAGTGCCCCAACTTATGAACCAACATGGTTTTACATCACCCTATGACCTAAACAAACACAAAACAAGAGAGATCTACACCGGTCTACCCCTGTCAGAGGAACGTCTAGGGGGGTAGACGATCCGAGTGTGCACAGAGATCACGGTTTCGCCGGAGGAAGACCACGGGAACATCGGAATCAGACGAGAACTTGCATGTGTCCCTAGCATATGTGTGTGAGTGTGGTTAAAGGTTGGTATAGGTGCTTGCTTGTGTCCCCCCTCGCATGCATGCGCTCTAACCTAGAGGCGAAGGTTCCTTACCCGTATAAGGGGGGAATCTCCCCGTTTAGGTGAAACCGGGTAGGATAGTGCCCCAACTTGTGAACCAACATGGTTTTACATCACCCTATGACCTAAACAAACACAAAACAAGAGAGAGCTACGCCGGGATACCCCTGTCAGAGGAACGTCTAGGGGGGTAGACGATCCGAGTGTGCACAGAGATCAGGGTTTCGCCGGAGGAAGACCACGAGAACATCGGAATCAGACGAGAACTTGCATGTGTCCCTAGCATATGTGTGTGAGTGTGGTGAGAGGTTGGTATAGGTGCTTGGATGTGTCCCCCCTCGCATGCATGCGCTCTAACCTAGAGGCGAAGGTTCCATACCCGTATAAGGGGGAATCTCCCCGTTTAGGTGAAACCGGGTAGGATAGTGCCCCAACTTGTGAACCAACATGGTTTTACATCACCCTATGACCTAAACAAACACAAAACGAGAGAGAGCTACGCCGGGCTACCCCTGTCAGAGGAACGTCTAGGGGGGTAGACGATCCGAGTGTGCACAGAGATCAGGGTTTCGCCGGAGGAAGACCACGAGAACATCGGAATCAGACGAGAACTTGCATGTGTCCCTAGAATATGTGTGTGAGTGTGGTGAGAGGTTGGTATAGGTGCTTGCATGTGTCCCCCCTCGCATGCATGCGCTCTAACCTAGAGGCGAAGGTTAGTACCGTATAAGGGGGGAATCTCCCCGTTTAGGTGAAACCGGGTAGGATAGTGCCCCAACTTGTGAACCAACATGGTTTTACATCACCCTATGACCTAAACAAACACATGACAAGAGAGAGCTACGCCGGGCTACCCCTGTCAGAGGAACGTCTAGGGGGTAGACGATCCGAGTGTGCACAGAGATCAGGGTTTCGCCGGAGGAAGACCACGGGAACATCGGAATCAGACGAGAACTTGCATGTGTCCCTAGAATATGTGTGTGAGTGTGGTGAGAGGTTGGTATAGGTGCTTGCATGTGTCCCCCCTCGCATGCATGCGCTCTAACCTAGAGGCGAAGGTTCCGGATCCGTATAAGGGGGGAATCTCCCCGTTTAGGTGAAACCGGGTAGGATAGTGCCCCAACTTGTGAACCAACATGGTTTTACATCACCCTATGACCTAAACAAACACATGACAAGAGAGAGCTACGCCGGGCTACCGCTGTCAGAGGAACGTCTAGGGGGGTAGACGATCCGAGTGTGCACAGAGATCAGGGTTTCGCCGGAGGAAGACCACGAGAACATCGGAATCAGACGGGAACTTGCATGTTTCCGTAGCATATGTGTTTGAGTGTGGTGAGAGGTTGGTATAGGTGCTTACATGTGTCCCCCCTCGCATACATGCGCTCTAACCTAGAGGCGAAGGTTCCGTACCCGTATAAGGGGGAATCTCCCCATTTAAGTTGGAAAGATTGAATTATACAATTCCATCATAGCATATAACTACATCTCGCAAGATGGCCATTAGACTCTTAGTGAGGAGCTATAGGGGTAGCCCACGTCTAGGGTTATAGGGTAGCCCACATCTAGGGTTTGCTTGGAAAACGAGCACAAGACGAAATAAAAAATTATATATTAATAATATATAGTTTATTCTATAATAGTAGACACTAAATAAAGTATCTTGTAAAATTTGATATTAAACTAAAAAACCCTTCTTTCAAAAAAAAGGGTCTACCCTGAAAAAAAAACCCTAGCTACGCCGACGGCTGCCCTCGGCGTATGGCTGGCCGTCGGCGTGGCCCTATCCTACTAGGCTGCCCCGCGTTCACCCGAGCCACTCGCTCCTCTCACCAACTGCCTGCGCCGCTCGACCCGACCCGCCGCCCGCCACTGTCATTCCGCCTTGACTCCTCCCCATTCCGCCTTGGCCTCCTCGAGCCTCCACCGCCCCCTCCCCCCCCCGAGCCTCCACCGGCGCCACCCCCTCCCTCCCTCCCCCGCGCGAGCCACAGCCGCCACCACCCCGCCGCCTCCCGTGCCTCCCCGCCGCCTCCCGTGCCTCCCCACCGCCGCCACCACCCCTTGCCTCCGTGCCTCCCACCGCCACCACCGGCCCTCCTTCCCCATTCTCGCCTCCGCCTTCCTTCCCTAGCCGCCACCCCTCCCTCCTCCTGGCCATGTGCCCGCCTCCTGCCTGCCTCCCGTGCCCAGCACCGCCGCCCCGAACTCGTCGTCCCCGCAGGTACCTCCTGTAACTTCCTGTAGAAATAGAATAGGTAGAAATTTATTTAGATATAGAATAGGTAGAAAATTATTTAGAAATAGAATATGTAGAAATAGAATAGGTAGAAATTTATTTAGAAAATAGAATAGGTAAAAAATTATTTAGTAATAGAATAGGTAGAAATAGAAATAAAACTAGATGCAAAAATTATTTAGAAATATAATAGGTAGAAATAGAAATAAAACTAGATGCACAAAGTAGAATATTTTTTGAATGAGCCTAATTATACATGTTGTGACTAAGGTGTTGTCTTTATGTCAATGTACAAACTTTGTAGTGTTTCGGGAGTGACTGTCGTTGCGGGAGATGGTGTAGGTGACACCTCGATCCCGTCTCCGAGTTCCGTCGCCGACCTCGACACTCGGTTGATCGACTACTTCCTCTACCGCCGAGGGTGAGAATCTGTTCGCCTCTCTTGTACCTAGGTTTTATTTTTGTGTCTAGATCACCAAGTCTGTCGCGTCACCTAGGCGTCATCCGACCGTAAGCGTTCTGGCGACTTAATATGCATTAGTGGTCTCGCATATTTTGGACCGTAACGCTTATGGCTTTTATCGGGCAGTCGGCGGATTCGTAGTTGGGTTTGGTTCTCCCTGGCTCTACCTCGATTCGAGACAGGATTTCGGTGGCGCCTCCTCGTTGTTCTCCGGATGCACATCCTCTTGGATTTTTGTCGAGACGTGTATCGGAGAGCAGCGGGAGGTGCTTCCGAAATCTGCTGGATCGGGTAGAACCAGGAGAACTACCCAATCTACGGATCCGGCTGTTAGACCCTCTTTTCCTATTGGACATGTAGGTTGATGAATGCGTAAAAATATGAAGCATTTAATCTCCTGTTTGATATAAAATGTTATATTTGTTGTTTGTCTCCCAAAAAAGCAGAAGAGGATGGCTGATAATAGGTGGATGTACAGTGGCCGTATTAGTGCGACTAATAAAACAGACGATTGGGTACGGAACACTCATTTGTTAGTGAATGAGTTAGCGCGTGGTTCGAAGGCAATGGTTCGGGCACTTTGTCCCTGCGCTCATTGCACTAAGCGTCATCGTCAGGGAAAGGATGACATGTATAAACACCTTCTACAATATGGGTACATGTCTAACTATGTCACGCAAGTCGACTTTGCTCGGTACGAACGTGACAGAGGTGAGGTGATGCGTCAGCGGCTCAATGGCAATGAGCACGATGGGATTAGAAACATGCTAGATGATCTTATCGATGCCGACCAGCCGAATTCGCCACCTCCACGGGAGGAATCACCAGAACCGGAGGAACCGCTAGAACCGGAGGAACCGGAGCCAACCGCGAAGGCCTTCCTTGATATGATGGCCGCGGCTAAGAGGCCTCTGTACGAGGGTGCAAAGATTTCTCTGCTCGATGCCATCTCTCAGTGTCTAGCCAACAAGTTCTAGTACTCCGCCACCTGTTCTCACTTTGAAGCTAATCTGAGAACATGTGGTAACATGTTGCCTGAAGGGAATTGTCTGCTAAAACCTTTCACGAAACGAAGAAACTCATGAAGGAGCTCAACATGGATTATGAAAAGATAGATTGTTGTCCAAAAGGCTGCCTTTTGTTTTGGAAACAGTTTGAGGGTGACAAGTACTGCTCCATTTGTAAGGCCTCTAGATATGAAGAGATAAAGGGGAAGGATGGTCGTGAGGCGTCGAAGGTCGCTAAGAAGATACTTGGTATCTCCCATTCATAAAAGAATCCAGTGGCTTTACTTGAGCGAGGAGACGCCAAACAGATGACGTGGCACAAGAAGGGAAAAATACGAGGCGGGCACGGACGGAAGAAGATGGGACATCCATCTGATGGTAAGGCATGGAAGAACTTCGATGACAAATACCCCCGGTGGGCAGAAGAGGCTCGGAATGTTAGAATTGCGATAGCAACAGATGGCTTCAACCCATATGGTATGTCGACGACCTCGCATACCGCCGGTGTATGTTATTCCGCTCAATCTCGCTCACGGAGTATTAATGCAACGGAAGACCATGTTTTTGTCGCTGATAATTCCAGGACCTGAGTATGCGAGGAAGAACTTGAGTGTCTACATGCAGCCGATTGTGGATGATTTGAATCACTCTTGGATACACGGGACATTGACATACGACCGAGCATCAAAGAGAAACTTTTTGATGAAAGTTTGGTTACAATATACTATGCATGACATGCCCGGGTACGCCCTAACGTGCGGATGGTGTACAGCTGGTAAGTGGCCATGCCCAGTGTGCAGGCACCGACTTGAGTTCCTTTGGCTAAAGTCGGGTCGCAAATATGTTGCGTTTGACATGAATCGACAGTACCTCAAAAGAAATCATTCGTTCAGAGAAGATAGAAAGAACTTCAAGAAGGGCAAAGTTGTGCATGAAGTAAAAGAGGTACCAAAGTTCGAGGGTGCAGCTGTTGATGCCGAGATACGTGCTCGTGCCAGCGGCGCGGAATCGCCATCAATTTGCGGATATGGTGTAACGCATAATTGGAATCACGTGGCAGCCTTTAACGAATCTCGTATTACAAGGACCTCGAACTTCCCCATAACATCGATGTGATGCACACGAAAAGAATGTCGGGAGTCCTTTTTCACAGTCCTGAACATTCACGGAAGTCAAAGGATAATTTCAAGGCTAGAGTCGATGTTGAGAAGCTTTGTGATAGGAAGAGATTACACAGCCTCCCTACCGTCAAAAGAATTGGTTCAAGCCGCATGCCTACTACCGCCTTTGATAATGTCCAAAAGAAGGAGTCATTTAGGTGGCTCAAATACGTCATGATGTTCCCTGACGGTTATTTTTCGAATATAAGTAAGGGAGTCAATATTTTGATGGGACAAGTCAACGGGCTCAAGAGTCACGACTATCATATATGGATTGAGCCGATGCCGTGATGGTTCGAGGGTATCTCCCGAAAAAGTATGGCGAGTGCTTGCGAGTTGAGCCATTTTTCCGCACCCTCCGTGCTAAGCGATATGTCCTCTGGTGATTGAGAAGCTGCAAGTTCAGGTGCCGGAGTTGCTATGCAATTTGGAGATGATCTTTCCGCCAGGCTTCTTTACTCCGATGGCACATCTCATTGTGCACCTCGCGAACGAGGCACTCTTGGGGGGGGGCGGTGCAATTTCGTTGGCAATTTTGTATTGAGAGAGAGTTTAAGTATATTCGAAAGATAACTGGAAACAAATCCAAGATTGAAGCATGCATAGCTGAAGCAACATGCCTTCGGGAGATGGCAGACGCCGCGACAACCTACTGGCCCGATGATGTTCCCACTATGCATAACCCGGTCTCTCGTTACAATGTCGACCTGCCCAAGAATGACCCCAATCTCGAACTATTCCAATTTCCCGGTGGCAAGGCCGGTAAAGGACTAAAATATAGGTTGCCGAAGGAAGAGAAGGATTGCATAATGCTCTATGTGCTTATGAACATGAAGGAAGTGGTCGATTTCATTAGGTAAAATGGTGAACACCCTATTTCTCTATGCAGCTAGTAACTCGGTCTCCGTCTAATGCTTATTTTCTCCTTCTTAGCGATTTCATGGATGAACAGTGGCTGGGACCGACGGATCCCTCTCCCATGGAGTTGGACACTCTACTGAAAGAGGGTGCTCCCGGAAATAAAAAACTTTCTGTCTGGTTTATGGAAAAAGTAATTTCTAACTGTCCTCTTACCTTGAAATATGTGACTTGTCGCTCTTATTCCACGTAACTACCGAACGCAACAAATTCCTCTTGTACCCGTAGGGAGCTGATACCAACGTTGAGATGTCAGATGAGCTGAAATGTGTTTCCCAAGGTTGTAACAGTGTCGTCATGAAGTATGAGAAGTATGATGTGAATGGGTTTCGCTTCCATACAGAGACGCACTAGAAAGGGCGACCGAATGCAAAAACGGTAAATACTGGGGTGTTCACCAAAGGAGCCGATTCCCTTGATTACTACGGAAGGTTAGAGAATGTATCTGGTGACCTTCAATCGTACGAATGTCGAACTCAATCTTGTTGTGTTCAAGTGCCACTGGTTTGACCCAAGGGGTGGACTGAGAAGTACCCCTTCCATTGGGTTAGTTGAAGTTAGGCCTTCAACCACCTATAGCGGAGCCGACGTCTTTGTTGTTGCTCACCAAGCCAACCAAGTTTATTATTTGCCCTACCCATGCGAAGCGGAACTCGGGCTGGGAACTTGTGTTCGGTATCGCCACATGGTAACCTACCGATTCCCTCAGAGGACGATTACAACAACATTAACCTGTAACGCAACGAGGGAATTTTCTATCAAGAGCAAGAGGACTTGGACACTTTGATTTAGAACGGTTGATCTTGAGGACCTTGGGAATGATGTAGAAACTCGGGGTGAGTCGGTGGTGAATCTACATGACATAAGTATGCTCGAGAAGCTCCATACCGAGAATGATAACGATGATGAGCCTACACCCTTGATGAGAATCAGATTTCTACTCAAAAGATAGTGATAGTGAGAATGAGAATGAGAATGAGAATGAAAATGATAGTGAGTATTTATTTTTAATGCATTTTATTTTGTCTTTGTGTACTTGTTTTCTTAATTGCATTATGCCTTTATTATTTGTGTATACATTTTATTATGTCTTTGTGCTTAACTGTTTTATCTTACTTAATTTAGGTGATTGAACAATATGAGCAGCGGAAAGGCAACCAGATTCGTCCTTGCTTAATGCTTGAAGCAAAGAAGAAAAGAGCTACAGTGGGAGGCAGCCAAATCCCAATCCGCGTTACCCGATCTTGCTCCTGCTGGCGGAGGACGGGGTCGAGGCCGAGGACGAGGAGGACGAGGTGCCACGGGAGGAGGCGTGGACTTTGACCCACCGCCCTGCTTGGCGGCGTGGATCTGAGTTGTTCTGACGGAGAAGCCTTCGGGGCCGAGAGGAGGCGAGTCGAGAGGAGGCAGAGTCGAGAGGAGGGACCGAGAGGGAGGCGGGGACCGTCTGAGGCGGACACTAGCCGCGAGTTGGTGGGGCCGAAGAAATTGCGGAATCGTGGGGAATCGAGTCACGGCGAGAAGTTTGAGCCTAGGACTCGGGAGGCGAAAGCCTTATTATTCGAGATGTCATTGAGTAAGTGTACTAATTTGGCAATTTAAAACATTTTATTTCATGTTGGTCATAAATAATTATTGTGTACTAATGTTTATTATTGTGCACAATTGGACATTTCCTCAGGGACCAAGCCTCGCCTTCCTAACAGCCTTGTTGGAGCTCTGATTAGGAAGTTCTGGCCGGGCTATCACATTACCCACGAGGGTGACAGGAAGCTAGCTACTACTTGGGCGGACTACCAGACTACCCATGTCCCGGGCTTTACGACAGCTGTTGATGCTGTCATCACCAAGTTTTGGGTAAGGCATATTTCTCGAGTTATGTTCATACTTGATGACCCCACCGTTCTAACTCATGACTCTTATGCATGATTGAAGTGCTTTTACCGTGTGGCCGAGGAGGACCAGGAGAAGGCGCAGAGGACTTTGCTTGGGGCTTGTGTGAAGTTGACCCCCCAGGTGTGGTACAACTAGAAGGTCACGGCCGCTAGCCACTTCTGGGCTGACAGGGGCGTGAGGGTCATGAAGGAAGACATTGTTGGTAGGAACCCTAATCCTGAGTACTCGATGACGCCAGAAGAGTACATGTCGGTGAGTAAAATGTCAATGATATTCTACATTGCTTATAAGTTGCCATTGCATTGTCTGGAGTTGAGTATTGCATTTTCAGGTTATCCCCGATTGGGCCGAGCCCCATCGACTCGCATGGGAGGAGCTGGTTAGGACGAGGTGGCTCAGAGAAGGCGAGTTTGCAGCCTTGTCGGCGGGCAGCGGGTAACCGAGGCGATGGTGGAACACACCTGCTGGAAACCGCAACTTTGACCGCTTCAAGGGAAGGTGGTACATATATACATGGAGCGACCTGCGTGTATTTCGTCATGTTTGTACTTCATATGCATAATATTTCTTTTCACGTCTGGTGGCGAGGCACAACCGGGAGGTGATTCATGACGTCGCCGTCTATGAGATGATGCGAAGAAGCCCAATTACTCGGAGCCTCAACCCTCGTTGCCCGTGTACTTGCCTTTGCCAGAGCGACTTGGGGAACTACTGAGACGATGGTGAAGGCTAGTCACCCCATGTGGATGACCCCATTCACGCGGAGATCGACGAGGAGTCGTTGGTCTGTCGGGGCACGGATTACAGCATGGGCCTCAAGATTCTGAATAAGAAGGTCAAGCCTACCCTCGGACGAGCTTGGCCGTCTCAAGGCTACCTACCCCCGACGGCTCCTATCCCGCCTGTGGCCAGCCTCGTCGCTCCGCCGAGGATGTAAGTTTTTCTCGTTCTCATCTTTATGACTTTTGTTCTTGCATGGCTAACCACTGACGAAATTCCTTGTATTTGAAATTGTAGCCTGAGTTAGACGTGGCCTACGATACCGTTTATGAGGAATATCGGTGGCCTTCGGCACATCGAGGCGCTGCGATCTACATGCAATCGTAAATGTAAGTCCGAACCTTTATTTTTGCAAAAGATACAAGTCCCACTTCCCCGTTTGTTGTACTACGGCCTGACTTATAAACTATCTTGCGGGACATGATGGTGAATATTCAAACTGGCGATAGAGATTTGGGGCCCGTGCCTCCCATGCGGTCCGCGCCATTTTGCAATCGAAGGAAAGCTTCGCTAGGACCTACTACGATCGACACCGGTAAGTTCTTTGCTAACCCACTGGTTATCGCTTTACTTTGCCTCGCAAGTTTCTAACATGTAGACAACATGTAGGGAACGAGAGCTTCTAGGAACCGGCACTTTGGCCACGCCTCGCCGGATGGGCGTCAGATCACACCGCTTCATGGCGATGGTCCATCTCACAGCCATTCTGCGGTGGTTCTCCCGAGCTTCACACTTCTACTCCCTCGCGGTGGCTCTTCCTGCTTCTACTGGACGCAACCCTCGGCAGAGGTCGCCACTTTTCACCAGGGGAGATCTCGGGTACACCCCCTCTCCTCCAGAGTTGTAGGCATGTGTGATGATGTATGAACGATGTATGGATGATGTATAAACAATTTGTGATATGAAGAATGTTTAATATGAGCATGTGTGATATGAACAATGTGTGATATGAGCAATGTTTGATATGAGCATGTGTGAAATAAAGGTGAGCATTGCTGTGAGGGTTTGATATGAGCATGTGCTGAAATAAAGGTGAGCATTGCATTGCAGAAAAAAAAACTAGGGCTGGTCCTACGCCGACGGCCTTGCCCTCGGCGTAGAAGTCTGTGACCAAATGGTCAGCTCGCCCGACGGCAGGCTGTCGGCGTGGGAACCCGCTGCTGCCAGCCCCGCTTCTTACGTGGAAGATGTCGCCGAGGGGAGGCCGTCGGTGTAAGCGCTGAGCCACTCCGCTGCCTCCACGTGGTGGCGTCGCGAGGAGGCCGTCGGCGTAGCAGCTGCGCCAGCCGCCGCCTGCCTCCACGTGGCAATCGCCGAGGAGGCCGTCGGCGTGGCAGACGCCGTTAATCGGTGTGTGGCTGCCGACGTTCGCCGATGGCCTCTACGCCGACGGGCGCCGTCAGGTCGTCGGCGTTGACCTACACCGACGGTCTTGTCCTACGCCGACGGTCGCGCCTGCTTCGCCGAGGGAGAGGTCCGCCGAGGACGGTACGCCGACGGCAGCCGCGACGTACCTTACGCCGAGGGTTTTCCTGGCTACGCGAACGGCAATAAGCCCTCGGCATACCAGGCGTTTCCTGTAGTGAATCTATAACAATTTAAACCAAGCGCCAAAGAACAACGCTTCACAGAGTTTGTACAAAATAAAATCATGAGCTTGTGCTACGCTGCGTATATGAAGGATAGGTGTTTGTATTTGCCTCTGGTATGGTGCTCGGGGCTGAATTTTGTACTCCATGGAGAGCTGCACTCTGAGAAAGAATTAAGGTGCCGACGGCCGGCTCGCCGGCCAAAAACGTCGGGGCGTAGCTACCTTCTGGCGGTGACCAGCTGGCCGTCGTCAAGACGTGAGTCGGCGTAGATGACGGTGCCGAGGGTAGCCGTCGGCGTAGCGTGGCCATCGGCATAGTACAGAGGGTTGTGCCGACAGTGGCCCTCGGCATAGGTACACCCTCGGCGTAGCCCCAGTTTAGACACAGCGATGGAAACGACGTTAGGGCCGTCGGCATAGCTCTTTGAAAAAATTTGTTTGGTCTGTGCTCAGCTGGCCGTCGGCCTCCGATTTTTCCTTTTATCTTATTATTTTTTGAAAAATCATAACTAAATCATTCTAATTCATAAAAATACAAATAATATATCAAAATTTGCAGAAAAATAAGACCTATCTATCTACACTCAAATATTACACATTTATTAAAAAAAATAAGTGAAACATAAAACATTATATATAGTTTAAAACGGGTATTATAAATTCAAAAACGATGCAAACACGTGAAACCTTCGTGTGGTGTCATATTATGTGACATAGTTAGAAGGAAAAATATCAAACTTGGTATATTGATTATGTCTCAAAAAAACCTTCACAAAATGACCTATCTCGTTCGAGGTTTCTTGACTTTCGGGTCAAATGACCAATGTTATGGCTAGATTGAATGCATAGTTTGTGACAATGTATTCATATTATGCATAAGTGTGCATCATGAGATGGTGAACAATGATTCAGGAGGAATTTTTCCTTTTCGTCGCACCAAAAAGCCGTTTTCTATTTCCCGAGTGCAAAAAACGGACGGTTTTGTGAAGCAACCACCAAATGGCTAATTCAAAATACTACCGTCACATTTTTCAAAAATACTAGACCACCTTACATGGATAATTTTATAACACGTGGATCTCAAACATTTCCGTCTATCCCTGGTGAAAAAGACAATTCCTGCCGAATCGGTAGGAAGTAGGTCAGATATGAACTGTGTACATGATCGGATGCTCATGATTTTTTACAAAAATCATTTTTAGGTTCAAAATATGTTGTTTCATCGTAGATCCACTTCAAGATTAGCTAGTCTCAGTCCCGAGCTAAGAATCTTTATGCGTGCCGTTTTAAACGGGAAAATGAAATTATAATAAGAATCACGGTATAGTTTGTGATAAGTTGATATTGATATCATATTTGGATTCCTCTCATTTTTCTAATAAATTTAGACATATTATTTGCCGAATTCCGATTTACAGATTTAAAGATATTAATTATTCCATATTAAATAAAAAATAGAAAAAAATAAAATAATTATATTTTTATTTGAATTCAATAATATTTTTACTTATTCATTGTTGTTTACTTAAATAATTTCTTTTAATTTCAAAAAATACAACCATATGACATGATGATATAAGAGTTAATTGGATGATATCATAATATTGACAACAATGAGTAAATTGCTTTGCGGAAAGAGATTCTGAAGGAACCAGGAAGTTAAGTGTGCTAGAGCTGGCCTAGTGCTAGGATAGGTGATCGAACGAAAACTTTGACTAAGACTGCAATTTAATCAATTATTAACTATAAATAGTGTTAAAATGATTAAAGCGGGAGATTAAGGAGTCAAATAATTCAAAGATTTAAAAAAAAAATTAAAAAAATATCTTAGGCTATGCCGACGGCCTCATCCTAGAATGTGTTCCCTCGTCACTGATTTCTGCTTCTAGACACGTCTGCACTGTTCAGCAACAGTCGATGGCTGCTGTCAGGTTGTCTTTGCTAAACTTTTGGATCAACAATGCCCGCCAAACCACAAGGGGGCTGGATTGGCCAGGGAGAATCGGGTGGACATGTACCTCCATGGTCATTATCCCAATAATTCTACCGGTTCGTCTGGTTCCACAGAATTTAGATATCCCCATACCTCTCATTCATATACACACACGAATAACATGCATTGCTACAAGGATATCTTATTCTCATGCTTGTAGTTCTCTGAAAAAAATAAACATATGTTGCAATATGTGAGACCGATACATGTAATCTTGTAGCCGATGAAGTATATATGGACATCTTTTGTTGAATAGTACAGCAGTAAATACAGTGCGTGAAACTACACCTAGTGTGATTTGTTACTTATCATCCTTTAATACATGTCAAAGTTAATGCCCTCAAAAAAAAATAACAATCCAGCTTCACTCATAACCAAAACAACTTACATCATCAGATTGACTAAACGAAAACAAGAACGGAAAAATGGTTTCTCAATCAAACTAAAGTCACATAAAGCTTATCTGATTATTTTTTTTTTGAAGTTTATCTTATCTGAAGCTGTCGTCTGTAATTTCACGGTTTTACATCTCAATTTTTTTCACGTTTACATCTAGTGAATACACTACCGAGGACTAGACCTGAATAAGCTACACTAACATCAAATGTTTTGAACAGCCTCATTAGCCACCAACCTCACTAGGTGAGAACCTAAGATCATTGAATGTACAGTAGCCAGAGACACACTTGGCAAGATGTCAATTCATCACCATACGGGTAAAAAGACGGGTCCAGGCAAGATGTAAACCAAATATGTACAGTGTAGCCAGAGACACACCAGGCGAGATGGTAACCAAAGAGACACACTAGGCAAGATGCCAATTTCCAAGGGAATACAACACATACTTCTGAAATCTTACATAAATCTTACAGTGGAATCTTGACCTGGCACTGCTGTACTCTCTATCTGAGGATGCCTAGGTTTGCCTTTGCGTCTTGGTACATGCTCCGGGGCTGAATTTTTCGTGCCTCAGTGAAGAACTGTTTTGGCCGTCAGACGATGGTTGGAACACACCTTCGCATTCGGAGCGAACGAATTTTTAGGGGAAATAATGACGGTGGTTCTTCTGGCAGTGCGTTTAAGTTGATGAAAGTTCGATACAGTAGTGACCAGAGAATCAAAAGAGGAACTGAAAAAAGAAGAAGGAAAAAAGACGTAAGCTTATTCAGTAACAGCAACAGGCGCCGCAGGAGCTGGCTTGTCTGCTTGACGATGACGATCATCCAGGTTCTACCCAACATGCTGAGGATTGCCCAGATGTCTCGCTGATTTCTGCATGCTTAGGATTGCCCAGGAATATTAGATGGCTGCAGCCAGGTTGTCTTTGCTTGAATGCTGAATAAAGGATGCCCAGCAAACCGTATTCGGGCTGAATTGGCCATGGAGAATCGAGTGAACCCTTAGCTCCATCGCCATTATCCGAATAATTCCACGAATTTGCAAATTGCAACGGAATTTAGATATCCTGATACCTCCTATTCATATACACATGTATAGTATGCGTTGCTACACGGATCTTATATTTTTACTTCTCCGAAATATATACATGCGCTGCAGTATATGTGAGATCGATCCATGCCAGCTTGTAGCCGATGTAATATATATGGCCATCTTTTGTCAAATAGTACAATAATAGTAAATACAACTGCGGCACTACACCTATGCATGTTCTGTTACTTATTGTCCTTTAGTGCATATCAAAGGTGATTTCACCTATATATGGCCATCTCGAAAAAACTGAAAGTACTTCAGTACTATTTGAACCCCTTGTCTCTCATTTCACCTTGATGCACCTTCCCAGTTCTCTTTCCAAAATCCTGAGATGTATGATATTTTGCAAGTCGTGTTTTCTGCAGCTAGTCAAAGCGTCAAATATGTGACAACGTCTAATCAACCAAACCGTGATCAGATATGCTGAAGGAGTATGACTATTTTTCATTATAAGAAAATTCCTAATAGTAACCACACGAAGCAGTGACACATTGCAACCTTTGGATCACCTTGAGAGATGGTGAAAAAAGTGGAAAGAGACGGAAAAAATATTGTGGAGCCAGAACAAAATTAAGGTGGGGCGGAATAAAAAAGTGTTATTTTGGCTGATTAGAGGTCGATCGTCCCAGCGCACATGGTCTGGCAAAAAAAATAGGGGAAAAAATAACCCGCCTTAGAATAGCCTCTTGTATCTTAACTAGAGACCAATTGATCCTATGACAAAGCTTGATAGAACGTAATCAATAGTTTAATCAACGGTTAAAAAATATCAAAGCTAACGAAACCTGACGGAAACTCGTGGAACGAAAAGTTCCGCCTCAATCACCATAAAACGGCTCCTCTGTTATTAAGGCATTCTCAAGAATGTCTCTTGCAATGCTGATACATGAAGACTAAAGGGTTATTTCGGAGAATTCTCTAGGTGGATATCTCTAGTGCTAAGGCATTATCTAAAATGTCTCTTAATGCATCTAAGGACAAATTAGATTGGGTTGTAAAAGACACAGTGTAGAGTGCCTCTAAAAAAATGTTATTGCACATTTTTGTCTTAGTGACACTTTTGCATTCCTTATACTAATTAAAAATATTTGAAATCAGCAAAAGAACAATCACAATTGTTTACAATGGGGCCATGAGCTAATACTAATGTACTATTGTTGTGTATCTGATGAAATAGGTTAGCATTTTAGTAGGAGTTTGGTGCGCTCCCAAGCTGAATTTACGTACTTGGTTGGAGAATTGTTTTGGCTAGAAGGGATCCTGCACCTTATCATTTAGAGATAATCGATATAACTTACAAAACAGTCGGGTGAACCCTTAGCTCTATTTTTATTATCAAAATAGTGGCACATGTTTATGAACACCCACATAATTTAGATATCCAGACACCTGCTGGTCATATACACACCTATAACATGCATTGTGACTAGGTGCTCATATTCTAATGCTTGTATAGTTCTCGGAAAATGTGCACGCACCGCAGTATGTGAGATCCATACATGTCAGCATGCAACCGATGGAATATATATTATGCCACCTTTTATCAAATAGTAAACAATGGTAGATACAAGTGGGTCTCTAAATCTACCATGGATATGTTACTCATTATTCTATAATGCATATAAAACTTGATTCCCTCGAACGTTTTTAAGAGGGTCGTCTGATTACTGATAATTTGTAACCAAAACTGTTTATGCCGGATTGACTAAATAAAACTATATAAACAATGCTAAAGAAAAAAATTAGAAGTTATGTCAAGATTATTTGAAGTCACCGTCTCATAATTCACATTTTACATATGAATGTTTTTTCATGCATGGACCTGTTGAAGAAATTGTCGAAGACCAGACATGAATAAGATAGACTAACATCAACGGTTTTGAACTTTTTTGATAAAAAACATATATTAATATCGCAGAAATACCAATTACATCCAACCTCCGTAATAATGCATGCCTGGTGGCCTTACGGATGCACACAACAAATAAAAATTACCAAAAGAAAAGGTCCCGCTACAGAGAACGGTTCCTCATAGCAACGATACTAACAACACCAACAGTCCAACCACTCAAAAAATGAAATAGTGCACAAGTGTCTTCGTCGTCCGATCAAACATCATAAGATTTCACCTTGAAGAAAGTCCCCTCACAAAAACAATGCCTCCAACAAAACCATTGTCAGACACAACCAATTAAAGTCAGACATTAGGTTTTCACCCTACAAGATAGGACTATGAACTTCTCCTATATTGTCGCCCCCCAAAAAAGACGTTGCTGCGAGTCACGGATAACACAACCAGTTCCTCATCGTCACAAAGACTCAAATCATCAACACTAGCTTGTATGTTCCTGTTTTCATGACATTCTCTGCATCTGACTTCACCGGGAATCATCTAAGACATGACATATAATGGTATCAGATAGCAAAGATTCGCAATGCTCCCTCTGAAACCAAACGGCCAGAAAAAATCATGGGTACGCACGAGCGAATACTTTCCGATTCAGAAATCTCCAGGTATGATACTCTCATGAGAGTTCGCCGACGGAGCCTTCCGAAACTCGCCTCACCAGGCCAGCACAACGAAGACAGACATCAAGCAGATCTCCGTCTTCTTGGCCACCCACCGCAATACATCATACTGTATGATCGTTGTTTGCAGAATGGCACGAAACACACCTGGCAGGCTATCGAACCACTGATTCGTCACCATACTGTCAAGCAACGAGGATAGGTCCTCAAAAAATTCAATGAGAAACAGTATTTTTTAGGTCCTGATTTGTTCCAGGTATTCAAAAGTGAGCATGTTAAATATACAAGAATCACGTGATGATTTTTGACCATTGGTGTTTCAAACGTACGAATCTGAAACTATAGGAACTTGGTTCTCTACTACTTCCTCCGTTTCAAAATATAAGATGTTTTACATTTATGAAAAAGATGTATCTAAACTTGTTTTGGTGTGTAGATTTATTCCAAACATGAGAGTGAATCTATATACTAAAAATAGTCTAGATACATTTGCTTCACAAATCTAAAACATCTTATATTTTGAAACGGAGAGAGTAGATGACAAACATGATCCTATAGCAACACGGTCACATAACACTTGTTATAACGGAACACAATTGTCGATCTAGTCACGTGGAACTTCTTCGCTGCTACATTCTCCATTTCACGTTTAGTGGTTACTATGAACTAAATTGGTAAAAGCTAATAGAATGTGAAGAAACTCTAATCAACAATGGCAGCGATCACTTCTCATCTATCTCACCGGACTTTGACACCTTACACCACATGTGAAGCTGCTTGACTCAAGCTTCACGATGCCTCCCATTTGTAGGGCCTATGATACCTTTGTGATTCAAGCTGCTTGACTCAAGCTTCACGATGCCTACATCTGCCTAATTTTCCTTTCGAGATTGACCCTCACATTGTCCTCCTTATGAGAAAGTGAGATGCATACAAGTTCGCTTGAATATATAACCAATGATGGACCACATATGCTTATTGTTCGGCAATAGTACAGTGAAGTAAATATGAATTCAACACTTACCAGCTATTCGTACATCATATAATCAGTGTATGTTCTCCTGTTATGACCATGGATATATACGCGTGTCACATGTAAAATATGGAGCTTTGCCCAATATATTTGGGGGTGGGTAATAGTTAAAACCGATATCCTAGGAATACCTTTAGAATTAAATATCGTTGGTTTCTACATAAAAGAGGATGGGCTGTTCTAGACATCTCTCTTGAAACGGGCTTTTGTTCCTCTATATTAATATTGCAACCACACAAAACAATGTGCACGATGGAGTCTCAGCACAACCAAAGCCTAAAAGGAAATAAAGAGAACATAAGAGAAACAAATGCCGATATTAGCTCTTCGATCAAACGAAGATGTCTCTAAATCGCTGCGCCCTCCAGAGAAGTCCCACCGCGCTCCTGGCATTTTGAACCACCGTGGACCAAACAACACCTTCACCAAGGAACGCGACAACAATGACGCTGCTGCCCGGCCTGGTCCTAGGGTTTCCCCCGGAACACGGAGAGGAGGGGAGAAGAGGTAGACCCAACGCCCTTTAAAAAGGAATTGCGACACCCATAGGCGTCACCGCGCCTGTGCCAGGCAAAACCGACAAGGATTTCTCCCAACCCCAAAAAACCATCACCCTGGACGATCTGTAGCACTCCACCCAACCTGCCGCCGAGCAGCACGTGCCAGCCACCACTAAAAAGCGACATCTCGTCATCTCAGTGTTGATATCATCGCGAGGCCTCGAGGTCCAAAAGAGTGACAGTAAGAGCAGGGGCAGCGATATCGCATCTGTGCGGGTGGGAACTACCTCCACCGCAATCACGGTAGCTGACCGCACACCAGGTCGCCAGGCCCGGCCAGGCCCAAAAGGGCCCGCAAAGCCCCTGTCCCCACAATCCCGCCACTGCTAGCCCCGTGCGGGCAACGCCCGTCAGTAGTGGCAGGAGAGAGGGAGTGGAGGAGGGCTAGAGAGGGAAGAAGAAGGGAGGCCGCTCAAGCGAGCGAGCCTGGTTTTTTTTCTGTTCTAGATATCTCAGCCGAGCTTGTGTGTATTGAGCTTGCGCTAGATAGCAACAGTGTCCTGGCGCATCCTGACATGGGTGGAGATCTCCCTTGTATATTTCCTCAAATGTGAGCCCGCGGCATGAAACGGATGAATCACTACAACATGGTTGTCAATCGAAATGAGTGCCAGGAAACATATTTGTTCGAAATATTTTCCAATATCTATTTTTTATGAACACTGCAGAACTGCTCGACACTACCAGGTCATATTTCGGTGCAGAGTGTGACATTACTGGTGCATGTAGGCCACATTTTGTAGATCGAACATTAGACTGAATAGAATTCTATGATTCCTGCTAATCCTTGCAGAAGGAATTAGACGAAAGCAATGTGGTGAAAATATTATTTTTTAGATCAAGCGCGGCGATTAAATCAAGCCGAAGCTGAGTCATGTACAATTCGCAGAAGGTGCCAACCTAAACCACACCTTACATAATTTATTCTCGCAGCCTTTCTTCGCCATACTGCGCAGCCTCGTTTGCCAAATGCCGCACTGCTCGCACCATCGTTGCTTCAAAGCCGTTCAGTAGGGTTTTTATTTCCTCGAATAGCGGTCCATAGAACGAGTGATCCTTACCCTCTCTGCATCGCCACCACAGTACTGTCTGGTTTCAGAATCAGTCGCTGAACCTGCGCTTTCATTGCTACAAGCAGGTAGAAATTTGATGCAACTAGTATGCAGAGAGGATTTTAGTCCAGTCGAAAGAAGAACAAAAAAAAGGAACAGAAAAAAGGACGAAATCTGATAGTTTGATTTATTACTCAAGTGACTCCGCAATGTGCTGAAATGGAAGGAGCTGAAGAAGGTCACTAATGATATCCCAGAATATGTTCCCCGTCACTGATTTCTGCACATAGACGCTTCTGCACCGTTCTTTCAAATGTACCAGCAACAGTAGATGGCTGTAGTCAGGTCGTGTTTGCCGAA